>OZ020489.1:34120466-34803447 GCA_963971405.1 Psococerastis gibbosa | reverse complement strand
AGGTAAACAGCTAACCTAACCCAATGTAACCTAATCTGGCCTATCCTAATCCAATGTAACCTAATCTAACCTATCCTAATTCAATGTAACCTAACTTAACATTATATTTATTTGATATAAAAAATATTTTTGTTAAAAAAGAAATGATGAATTTAATCTAGGTAAACAGCTAACCTAACCCAATGTAACCTAATCTGGCCTATCCTAATCCAATGTAACCTACCCTAACTTGATATAAAAATTTAACCTAGCCTAATATTATAACTTAACCTGTCCTAGCCCAATGTAACTAAATCTAACATAGAAAACACGACTGCCTGGTATATTGCACACCTATTGTGAGAAACTGAGACTTAGTTGGGATTATTGAAAATTCATTTTTATAAACACGGCTGGTGGGTATATTGAACACCTATTGTGGGATTAATACATTTCTTTTAAGATGCTGAGTGCACTTATTATATCGGCGTACCTGAATTAATAGCGATGTGTCATAATCTTAATGCGAGGGGGACTGAAATGGCCACCGACCTTATGCACTCCAATATATAAAGGGTTGTCTGCATGGCAAATAAAGGGACTGTCTACTCATCAGCGACTGCTTATATGAATATGTACCTTTAACTGGTATTGTACATCAACTATTGTAAATGAATGTAAACCATTTTATGATATATAAATTTTATAATACACATATTTTAAAAGAAATCAATGTCTTTTCATACAATCACTTAAAACAAGCTTTTAAGCCTAAGACTTATCTATAATACAATAATGACCATGAGCTAAACGAATGTAAACCATTTTATGATATACAAATTTTATAATACACATATTTTAAAAGAAATCAATGTCTTTACATACAATCACTTAAAACAAACTTTTAAACCTAAGACATATCTATAATGCGATAATGACCATGAGCTAAACTATCAATTCCATTACGACACACATACCGTTTATCATCATAAGGACTAAGAGTGACTTTTTGCTGTTTAATTGTAAAAAGCTTATGATCTCTACTTTGAATACGGAACATTGGTTTACGTGAGTCTTTTGCTATGCAAGGCTTAAATAAGGTATTGTAATAGTCTTGATGGTTAATATGATGTTTAAGGGTTGAACGAACTATACCTTTGCCCACTTTCTTCTCCTTTCCCTCCTCTAAAAGGGAATACAATTTTGGGCGTAAAGCAACACATTGTAAAATGTGAGATTGAGCATTTTCATCTTTGAACGTTCCCACTTTCTTTTTATTTTCAATATTGTATAAGAGATGGTTCGGAGGATATACTGAGTTATCAAATAAATGGGGATATGGTTTTAAATCAGTGTACAAATCATCACTCTCAACCTCATAAACGAGCGAATCTGTATCTGTTAAAATCAGTGCAGCTTTATCACCATACATTTGTTTTACAAAGTTATAATGAAATTCATACATAACTACCTTGGATAGTTCGAGAACGGTTAGGCCAATAAATATTGGCTTGTTTAGCAAAATATTAGTTTTTTTTGACCGGACTGCTATTAAATCGTTTGAAAAAATCTTAAAATCTTTAAATGCAGGGGATGAGATAAGTTTACGAGCTCGTTTGGCAGTGTTAACTAACTCTAATTTTGCGTGATTTCTAACATTCTCCATTGTCTTCCCATACATACTATTAATTTTCAATTTATAAAAATCCTTCTCGAAATCATTACAAGCTAATTTCCGTTTTTCTGTGTTAAAATCGATAAAGGGTCGCATCCAAGCGCTTTGCTTAAAAGCTAAAATTTTATGTATACATTTTAATTTTAATCCCAATTCTAAACATTGCTTCAAATTTCGATAATGTATTATATAGTTGTGTTTATCGTTTAAGTTGGGAATAAGCTTTGAGATGTTGGATGTTAAAGATATATCATTTTCAGCGAGAAATTCCTTACAATAGGGGGAAATCATGTCTGATGTTACAACACAATGTTCAGCTGCTAGTGGGTATTCATTATGTAAATCATGTAATTTTTGTGGATATTCCATGTCCACCTGTAATATGAACCCATCATCGCCCTCATCAGGTGCGAGCATTACATTAAAGTTTTTGATTTCTTCCTCCTCCATCCAGCGAAACCCACTAATAGGTAAAAATTGACGCATCGCATGTCCGTATAAGTTAGTGCAATCCCAATATACTATAAATTTGGATGGCTTATTTGAGTCAAATTTTTTTAAGTATTTATTGTTGCTTTCCGCAAATCTTTTTGAAATCATACTTATACCCCCGCGAATCCCAGCCTCACAAAACAAATACATATCAGGTTCGCTCAATAGCTCAAGTTCTACTCCTGTCATTTTCAGACAGCTCTGAAGAGCTAGCCCTGGTGCTGTGTACATGTGACAAATTTCGAGGTTATCGTTTTCAAAACATAAGGCTCTAAAGGCTTCAAAAACATCGCAAAGGAGAAGGGTGTCTGTTAATACATACAAGTCTTGGTATTCTCCTAAATTCTTTATACTAAAAGCATTCCACACCTTTTGAGCATGTTCATATTTTTCTTGTGAAATCCCCTCTTGAGTTAATTGACTAAAAAATGCATCAATTGGAGGTAAGTGTTCCTCATTAAATTTTGATTCGTGCGTTATATATTCATAGGGGAAGACACCCTTCCTCAACATCAAGTCTAATTTTTCACCCACAAAACATGTTTTCATAATTTTAAATTTATTTTTATCCGCATCAACAAGATTTTTAACTAATGAATCTAAAGAGGAGGCCATAAATTGATAAGTGTCTAAAAAGCGTAACTCTCCAATACTAAAGGCTATATATTCCTCCATAGTTTTAGCTATACAAGTAATTTTCATATTTTTTAGTTTCCCAACCCCTTCCATGATAAGATGACCATCATAACGTTTTAAGTTATGCATAAAAACGGGGATATGTTTTGGAGTTCGAAAATTGCTCATATTACAAACATTATGTAATGCTTGTCTATATTTTCCCGTTATATGACAGTGGTCTATTACACGATCATTTCCTAGTGGTTTTTGACAAACATTACAAATGACAGAGTTTTTAAAATTTTCTCTATCCTTATCAGTCATAATTACTGCTTTAATATTTTTATAAATGTTTAAAATTTCATCCTTAACATTTAATAACGATTTCAAAAACACATCAACAGCATTGGCTCCCCTGTAAACTACCGGTTCTTTAAACTTATTCCCATTGATATCTACAACAACATAACAAAACCCTGATGGTATATGTGCAGATAATTTTTCAGTGTTACAAATAGTCCCTTCAACGGGACTGAGAATGCTCTCGAAATCGGCATATATTCTATATGCTACAGGGATCATATATTGTGCCTTATCAAATTTCATAGTGCTTTTCTCCTTAATTGGAAATGTGGTTTTTTGAGGATCATGTCTTGAGCAGAGTGGCTTATGTTCATGTAAGCGTTCAGCACTACTAAAGGCGTGTATGCACCAACGACAATAAAACTTTTGTTCCTTATGTTTAGTGATTGAGAAATTAAGTTTGTTGAAATTTTTAATAAGACAATAATGTGAATTTTCGTCTTCCGTTATGTAAAGCAGATCCACCTGCTTATTATAATGGTGACTTTGTGATAAATATAATGGGTACAGTCTGTGATCATAACCAAACACATTTACTCCAATATTATTATTTTTTTCAAATTTTGAAATGACTTGCAAAGATACTGGGTAAGTTATACCACTCATATCTAACTCTTTTTCATACTTTTTATAATTATAAACCCGCTGAGCATCCCGACTTACTGGATGTAAGTATGCTAAAATTGACCATATAAAACATTTGAGATCGTCATTTTTAATATTGATTACTGCTTTAGTGTTATAGATTTTTTTGGGTAAAGGGATGTAACTACTACCACTGCATGGATTATATTCAGCAATAAAAATAACAAAACGTTTTAAAGATTTCAACACCCACCCGCTTCCCATTGCTTGAAATTTATCTATTTTTACTAAAATTTGTTCAATCATTTGTTGATATTTTATTGTGGAGTCATCAGTGAGGAAAAGTTGTTCGTTTTTAGCATGAAACCATGCTTCAGTATAGTTTTTATTATTGTCGGGTCCGCGTTCAAATTTAATGTGTAAGGCTACATACCATTTAATTGCATTAAAAAGTTTAATGTTTTCAGTTGTAATAGAATCAACCTCACCTTCCATATTATTTAAATATACAACGGGATCATGTATGGTTATGTTTTTATAATTGTATTGTTTTACTACACCATCTAGAGCTATAGATGTTTTGCATAAAAAGTTCTCCTCGTTGGATAGTGCTCCCCCGCTCATAATTGTGCAATTATTCTTATGATTAGTAAAATCTTCCCTCATAAACAATTTCTTGCAATTCAAACAATTAATAATATGTATGCTTAATATGTGGACTTTCAAACTATACTTCCGAGCAAAAGGGACCGAACAGAATTCACAAATATATTTACACTCAAGGGTTTTAACAGATACAGGATTCTCATACTTACACGAAAAGATAGATGAACATTCTTTACACAGAACTGTAAGTGGACTGGAGTTGTTGATTTTGCCCCCGCATGCCTTGCAGTCCTCTCCATTCCCAGCAGATGTCAGTTTTGGGGTGATTTGTTCAGTTTCCTTCCCGCGATTAGCTGATGTATGCCGCTGCAATATATGATGAGATAGGTCCTCTCTGCATGTGAATGTAGCTTTACATTTTTTTGCACGGTATAATACTAACTCCATGTTTGTTTATAGCATGCCTTTTCAAATGACAATTTAGTGTGAAACTCACAGCACATATTCTACACACATATTCCCTCGCGTTCAGTTTCCTTTTCTTCGATTCCATGCTGTACGATTACACAAATTCACTACAATGAAGTGGTACTACGCGAATGAAGGTTCGGTTTCAACTAAGCTCCTCAACCCAAGGCGATGCCTTTTGTAGCGACGACCACCCACTAAGGATAGATGGTAAGGGTACAGGGATAGATTGTCCATCACGAAGCGGATAATATGTTGTTAAGACACCATTCATTTTCTAACGATCGATTGCAACTAATGCAAAAACAAAAATCACTTTAGCTTACAATGGACTGTCAGCGAGGGGTAGACTTATCAATGGCTTGTTTGTTTGAGCCATAAGACGGCTGTACAGAGTTATATGCACCTGGTGATTCACAACAGGTTTGAACCTGCACTCTGTTTACCAAATCAATACTTCCCTTCAACCTAAGTGTTGGATGCACCTGGTGATTCACAACAGGTTTGAACCTGCACCCTGTTATTTGTTTACCAAATCAATACTTCCCTTCAACCTAAGTGTTGGATAGATTTACGAAAACAAAAATCACTTTAGCTTACAATGGACTGTCAGCGAGGGGTAGATTTATTAATGGCTTGTTTGTTTGAACCATTAGACGGCTGTACAGAGTTATATGCACCTGGTGATTCACAACAGGTTTGAACCTGCACTCTGTTTACCAAATCAATACTTCCCTTCAATATAAGTGTTGGATAGATTTACGAAAACAAAAATCACATTAGCTTACAATGGACTGTCCGCGAGGGGTAGATTTATTAATGTGTTGTTTGTCTGAACCATTAGACGGCTGTACAGAGTTATATGCACCTGGTGATTCACAACAGGTTTGAACCTGCACACGGTTAACTATTTACCAAATCAATACTTCCCATAAACCTATGCTTCGGATAGATTTATTAAAATTAGCTAATGTACTCGTTTAATTATTTGATTTACATCATTTCATAGTCTATGATTATGATAACCCTTCACCGTTCAAGTACTCGATTATGACTGAAGCAATAGCTTGTTTCTTTCAAACATTAGTTTTTAATACTCATCATCATCTAACTGTAAGCTTAAAACTAGTTATGAAATTAATAAAACAAGAACAAAATATATATAGAAATTATTCATATATTTACATTATTTCTGTAGTTTACAATAATAATACATCATGAAATATTCATTCTATGATCTGTAGGTTGACACTATTTTTTCCCCGATGGCTTGAAACGATAAGATACATCTCAGCTCCTGGAGTAACTTCACTTTGTTGAAAGGCTGGCAGATATTGTTGAGGCACAAAACATTCCACGACTTCTTTTTCCAATCCTCGCAATATGACTTTTACAGCTGGTCCATATTCTGTTTTTTTCGATTTGCACTATTTTCAATATTAGGTATTTAACTCCAATCACTAGTTTTCGCATTGATATGGTAGGCCCGGCTACTTGGTTGATGGCATTAACTTTATTGAATAGAGATGTCATGTTGTAAGATTATACAATTTTACTTATAAAGTGGTATTACTTGAGTCTTGAATGAAGGTTTGGCTTCAACTAAGCTCCTCAACCCAAGGCGATGCCTTTTGTAACGACACATTTGGAACATTCTAGATGTACGCTGTACTACGGGGAGGGGGGGGGGGTGCGTCATAGACCACCCACCTGGTACAGAGATAGATAGACAACGGGATAAGCACGGCGGGGTAAAAAAAAAAAAAAAAAAAAAAAAAAAATTAATTAAAAAATTATTAATAATATTAATTAATATAAATTATAATATAATTAATAATAATATAATAATAATTATAATATAAATTAATAATAATTAATTAATAAAAAAAATTAGACCACCCACGAGGGGTAGCATGACGGGGGGGGGGGTGGAAAAAAAAAAAAAAAAAAAAAAAAAATCAGACCACCCACGAGGGGTAGCACGACGGGGGGTGGGGTAGCTCGACGGGGGGTGGGGTAAGCGCCAGAAACCCCCTTTCTATACTACTTTCATTAGATAAAAAATCCTACACAAATAACAACAAAAGAAAAAAAGAGAAAATAGTAATAATACAATAATAGATCAGGCACTCATTCATTCACTCGCACACATCACTCCCCAGAAATTGTTGTCTGGCTGTCCTAAATCTCCCCAAATTATTCTGTGTCCTAGTTTCTTCTGGTAAGGAATTCCAAAGCCTATAGGGGTGTTTACTGCGAAGGCAGGGATTCAAAAACCATTTCGTTTTCACCTTAATTTTAAAACGATTTCGCGGGAGAGGGGGGGGGGGGTATAGACTACACATGCAACTTGCCGGCAGCCATACCAAATTGAATCCAGCGGACCAGAGCAAGTTCAAAGCTGCAGATAACTTGGTTGTGTGCACAGTGCCGGTAGGGAAACATGGTAGGACTTGTCACTGTGTTTCCCAAGTGGTTCGGAATCCACTATAATCAGAAGGTCCACTGTCCTATGGGCCCACACCGTGGCCTGGGACTGTGTCTACCCATATACTACTACTACTACACATGCAACTTGTGACCCCAACCTAAACTTTCCACCGGATCCGCCCTTGCGCAACCCTATCCTGCATATTAACTGATTTTATGTTACAGGCGGCCGACGATGCGGGAGGTTGTCGGGATGGCCTCTCGACGACTGGAAGGCCCGCGACGGTGCACAACCCAGCCACCGCAGACCACTGGGGCTTCTGATTTCAAACCTGGCTACCTGGAACTTAGTCCAGAAGCTCTGGCCAGACTTGTCTCGACGGATCCCATAGAAAAGGACTACGATGTGGAAACCGAACCATTTGCAAGGTAATTAAAATTTTGTTATCTTAACTTTCGTAGACTGGTTAAGTTTCTTGCCTTTATTTATCCTGCTGGGCTTCCGCGCGCATGTTGTTGTCAACCCCAAATTCTCCTCAAAGTCCTCTAGAGAGGAGGTTGTCCCAGGTTCTGTTTTGATCTACCCAAAAATCTGATACAGTGGTAGGTTCGGGCATCGTGATAATTCAGGATGAAAGACATTGACTAGGCTAAGTACCTAATTCTCACTAAAAACGCCATAGCACGACGACAATAACCCATTGTGGACTTTGAATGAGGACCGGTAGAGGAACCCCTCTCTTGACCAAAGCTCTAGTTGTGATGTTATCAGCAACATTCCCGGCAGTTTCCCCCAAGGTTCAGGCACCCATTAGATGGTTGTGCACTGCTGTAAATTTATCATTTCATGCTAAGCCTCGACTTCTTTGTTCTTTAAAAAAATCAGAGTCCACTTATTTTCGCATGAAAATATTTAATTAGTTACGTCAATACAATATGCGTAATAAAAAATTCGGCTGAATAGTAAAATATTTACCCTGACTTGATTATTATGGCTGCTATGATTTTGCTTATTCACATGGCAGAATGAACCTTGGTGCTATAGAGTTCACAGCCTGCTAAGTAAGGCGAAATATTGCAATTTGTCAATTCGCAGGTAGGTGGGCCAGGGCGTGGATGACTTGTAGTAGATCTGTGCCAAGAAGTGCCCCCTCCAAGCATAACTTTACTTTTATTCTTTGTCCGGATTATTTTAAAACTTAGCTCTCTGAAGGCGTAGTACCGAGTAGAGCTACCTACGTTGATCCTATTCAATTATAATGACCTGAAGTCCATAGAAACCGGAAGAGTCCAAGCGCAGTAAGTTTTGAATTGAATTGAATTGAAAACGACTTTATTGAATAAAAACAAAACAAAAGGCGAACAATAAGACTATATAAAGTCTTCTTTTCATGCTAACCTTAAAAACTAACATATTGTATTAATATATAGCTGCTTAAAATTAAATAGAGAATAAACAAGAGAAGAAGAGGGGGAGAGAAGGTTAAGGGGTGAGGGGGAAGGGGATCCATTGTCGTCACCATTATAAGACCGGAGAGATTCTCAAGCGTTATCTGAGATATATTGTTTAATAATTTTCTTAAAGCTACTGAGCTGTTTTAAAATGTAGTAAAGCCCGTTATTACGTGTATGCTGTATGGGCCTTACGGAAATGCGAGGGCAATATGATTCACACAGCAGAAATGCGAATTCTTAGATGATCCGGTGGTGTAGCACTGAGAGGCCAATGTAGAAACCAAGACATGAGAAGAGAACCCGTGCCGTGCAGGGGAAACTGGCTGAACTGGTGGGGGGGGGGGGAAGACAAAAACCGCCTAGTCAAAAGAGTAATGAACCGGGAGATACAAGGAAGAAGACCACCGGGGAGGCCGAAAGCTACACTGGGTAGAAAGATCGCCGGAGATATAAGAAGTTTGGGGCTCTCAACCGAGGACGCACAGAACAGGACGCTGCTGTCGTGCCGTCGACCCTCCGGCCTCCATGAGGATAAGACGCAGTAGAAGAACAGAAAGAAAGAAGATAAAAAGAACTCCACTGCTATGTTTGATTAGTCACTCTCCTTTACTGATATTTTCTTAATTGAAGTTATATGCACACATTTTACGTTAAATCAATAGTATACGATATTGACTTGAATGAAGATGATATTTGTGGTCATATTTACTTGTCTAATACTCATGACTCATCCAGATAGGTGGGTTTGCAACTGCATCATCAGGCCAGAACAGGCTGGTATAATAGTCTTTTACTCATCAATACTAATAATGTTAATGAATATCCAGTAAATAAATACGTAAATGGTTTTAGCTAATTACATACGTATGTATGTTGCTATACTCCACTAAAGCCTTGCTTGATACCATGTGTCGTTGGAAGCCAGGGGTGGCCAAAAATATTGTATATTCTCATTAGTCGCGAAATGTAAGAAAAATGCTCCGCTGTTTACAAAGTTATGAAAGCAACGATAATTAGAGTTTTATTATGTAACTCTTGCTAATATGAACCTGCTAGCCCAATTTTGTTTATCGGCCAGAGCGACAGTATACGTTTACTAACTATAACCTACCTTAGGTACCCATTCCATTGACCGGCTAGGGCTATTTCCAAAAACGGTGACGTGGTAGCAGACATTCAACACTTAGGTGGCGTTTCCACTGACCTCGCATTGTAGAATTGACGGAAATGTTTATTTTCCTCTATGCCATAGTTAAAATTGATCAATGATCATACAGTAAAATCACAAACAAACAAACTAAAATTAAAAAATGGCGTCATGGGATATGTTAAGTACAAACATTTTAATAGATTTCTATAAAAAGAAAAATTCAAATTTCCGTCAATGTCATTTGCATTCTGCAATGCGAGGTCGATGGAAACGCAACCTAAGTCTTGAATGTCTGTTACCACGTCACTGTTTTTGGAAATAGCCCTAGCCGGTCAATGGAATGGGCGCCTTAACACCGGAATCCGAATTATATGGAGTCTTACCCCTTTGTATGATGACCAAAGCATGGAGACGAGCCTTTCTATTAAAAAGTTCTCCACTAATTAAGTAACTTGGTACCGTAGATATATAGGTGTAAACGGCATTCAAGCTTTACTTCTTCTTCCTCTTCCCTCTTAGTGCCGCGTACGCAGCATGAGGGGGTCGCCTCGGACCCATTTCTTGTACTTGAGCCTTGAGCTGCTCGGCCATTGTTGTTCCTCTTGCTCCTGCGACTTGAACAATTCTTTCCTCGGTCTGCCGATGGGTTTTGACCTTGTGGAGTCAAGCTTTACTGATTATCGGAATCAGCTGTTTGTCCGTCTTCGCCTGCTATATCGGACAGCCAAATATTGGCGAAATTAAAATGAAAATGATTCGGATACTTAGAATTCTATTGTACCTTAAAATGCGCTTTGTTTACGACAATCTTAATTAGAAAGGTGGACAAAAATCTGCTGACTCTTAGAGGTTTCAAGTTAACTTTATACTAAAATCCGTCCGATTTGCCCAAAAACAGAACTGTTTTGTGCAATAATCCTGTCCTCATTGTTTTAGGAATTACAAAGCCGTTGCCTCCCAGGCGGCTATAGGTTCGCATTAGATTAGAGCATTGTTCTGGAATTGATGCGATTTTAAGTGCATTTTGCGGCATTTAAGTTACAGCACAATTACGTATGGTGTTTCAAGTGATAATTATGGACTGCGAAGTTACTCCACGTTAACATTGTTTTGTAATCTTTATAGCTCTCAATTCGAAGATAGTGTTTATCCTTAAATGGCCTGATTAATTAGTTCCTACAGTTTCCCATACCGACAAAATTGTGTTAAAAGCTGTTTTGCAGGTTTTGGGTGCGTACGAAGTCTATACATAATAAAGTTTATGGTAGGCTATATACCCATATGTCCATTACCATATGTTGCGGTATTGGGCCTCCACTAATTTTGCGTTTATATTTCTGTGAAATTGACTTAAGTCAGGAATAGTTCAGACTAAACTATGGAATAATTATAGTAGATGCGTCCACCCAACTCTAATTATTAATGAGTTCCCATCGGTAGGGGAAAACGCGACTGCTGGACATGTTGCAGATCACCTGGACTATTCCTGGCCTGCCCAAAGGAATGCCCTTCTTGTAATCTGTTGGATTATGTGTTATTGTCAACAAAATTGTTGCAAAACGTCTTCATTTCACATACAGGTAGTCAGGTACATTGTTTAGTTGTCATATTGCTTGGCTTTTTTGTAGGAAAAATGTTTACCGAGTGTGTTGGAATTTTTGAAGTTATACTTCTTTAGCCGCGTTATAAAAAAATGATGAGAGTGAATTTTGAGGATGCGCGCGCATCTGTAACACCAAATTTCACAGAATGAAGCTGCCAACAAAACAGAAGTAGAACCTCGATATTAGTCGCGCATGTTGGTACACTCGTCACCTCTGATCACTGTTTTCTGGACAGGTATTGTCATCCGCCATTTTGTAATCGTGTTTTAGTATCCGTATGTATTATTTCTTGATATAAATCAATAATTATTTTTGAATTGTGACTTCTATTGGGAGGGTAAATCTGGATTGTTGACATTTTTGGGACACACAAAATTATTGATGTCGATGCAGGTTAACAAAAATCATGTCTGGGGACCTTCTTTTACCTCTCGAAACTACAAAAAACGGCTAATGTATTTCTCAAAACAGTTTTTTTTTAAATTCTCTTTTATTGTTGTCGCTATTAATGTGATTTGAAGCCACTAGGTCGCATTTCCCTTCATAGTTTAATCCTGGGGCAAAAAAAAATACTTACAAAACCCACATCTCGGGGCAATTTTTATTATTATTCAGGCTAACTCAATTTTGGGGTTTTTTATTGCTAAGTGCTTACAACCTCCTTCTACCGTACCCTTCAATTATATGTGAAAGACTGGGGTACATAATAATTCCTTCTTCCATGATAAAATCTGTAGAGTTTTGAAAGTGTGACTTAACGCTATCTTCCATTCATTGGTGAAGTTGCACTTCTATCGTGTGGTCACAAGCATCCACTCTTTTTAATTTCTTTACTATTGCATTCTTCTTCTTCTTCTTCTGGCTGTACAGCCCTTGATGAGCTTTGGCCTGCTTGACAGCACTCCTTCAGTCATCTCGGTTTTGTACAACGTTCCACCATCTACAGACTCCCAAATCGCGAAGGTCAGTTTCCAACTAACCCTTCCAGCGTTTTCGAGGAATTTATATAGCATTGCTGCAGTGAAATAATTATTTTTGGATACCCTGCCCCCCATTCACCACTTCCCTTCGAACCTCTGATGGAAACTGGATACCCAGACATGCCAGTTGCCCAGTTTCACTACTTCAGATATCTGGACCAACCCAAACACTGGCCCCCTTTTGTTTATTCTTAGATCTATCTTCTACTGCCGGTTATCTATATAGTATAGCCCATGGCGCAAGTCAATGTCCAATCGTATAATACGACTCAATTAACAGATAGTAGCCAATGAAAAGATAGCTATTGCCCAATACTCTATATACCTTGCTACTGCTTTTCAACACCTGCGCTCACTACCTTACTTTCGACACCTACCATTCTATAACACCTAGCCCTGTCACGTTTTCATATATTGCAATTCTGACGGACCTTTCAAGGTTTCTCACCACCAAATTAAAAATGATTAGGTATTTGATTCTTGCGCACGATATACTTGTACTTATGTTCACAAGAACTATGATATCTAGATCTTATTTTCAAAGCGGGTTAAGTCTATTGTTTGAGGCTTACGTCCACGTATAGGCTTTCTTGGGATGATGTCCTTCGCAGTAATTAGAGGTATATAGTTTTTTTTTTAATTAATTGAGGCAAGAGCGGGGAAAGGGTCTAAGGCCTGATCTTTGGTCTGATTTTAGGCTATTGTTTTTTTTTATCTTTCGGGGCATGACTGGCTGCAAACTCGGCTATGCATCGTACTGTACGATTAATGTGGTATTGTCTGATTTCGTTATCTAGGGTGTTCCACTGGTGCAGACATTTACAAAAAAAGAACTACTATATAAAGCTGTTATTATGTCGGGGTATCCGCAATATAAGTCCATTTCTATGCGAATTCAATGGCTTTAGGCTTTTGGAGCAATAGTACAAGGGCAAGAAAATAGGGGATGCGGGGAGGTATTTAGCATGGACATTTTTTCCTCAACTACGAACAAAAGGTTCAACTTACTCAACATGGCTCAGAGTGGTTCCCGAATATTTTCTGTTTTGCCGTAGCTTCCAACAATTAACACAGTTTGCACTGGTTTTTACTTTCATCACTAATTATTTCATCACGTCCAACAATGGAGCCTTAGGGACGAAAACCGCCATTCTTTTCTTTCGCGGGTTAGCAAGTCAAGTAGGTGAGTGAGCAGCCAAGAGGCCTACTTTCCAATCCCTGATGGCTGGTGAGCCATGTCCATTGAATGGCTGCCAGGCCCTTCATTTCAAGTACCATGATGATTTCTTCGTCGGTTCTTGGCAAGTCTGATGGCATAGACTTTGTCATTATTTTTTCGGACTTTCGGCTACCTACTTCTTTTCACAAATTCTGAAGGTTTGTTCTGTGGCCTTGCGGTGATTTAATGGATGATGCCAAACTATCATCTTCTGGTGATCTGTCCTGCTGTAGCAGGCTTGCTTTAACTATCTCGACAATATTCCTTTATTTGCCATGATCAAGGCCGTACCCAGGATTTTTTTTAGGGAGGGGGGGGGGGGTCGTTGCATCTGTTACAAGTGATGAATTTTAGCCACGATGCATGAGGTTATTTTTTTCAAATCTATCTGGCATGAGGGCGGGTTCAAACCATTTAACCCCCCCCTACCCTAGCCTTGATAAATATGTCCTACAAATTATCCTTCATCTCTCACTCAACACGCTAAATATTGACTTAGAGTTGGGTTGCGATATTTCATGACGAAGGATCAATTGGAGTAGAATCCGGGCTGTTGTTCGTCAACATTTTGGGTGCTACTGAGTTGTCGAGATACTTTCTAAAGTACTAAAGATGTTGACGAAAATTTTGTAAGTTTTTTCAACCATTTGAAATACCCTATAGTAGTATGGTGTAAGAAATAGTTTTTTAAGTTACTTGAATATACCAAAGATTAGTAAATTAAATAAAAAAAATATTAAGTATAGGATTTTAGAGATTTTCTGCGCTCTATATCCTCATAATAAATGGTCGTTCCCTAGCGAGCTTACGAAAGTTGATTAAATCAGGCTTTACACGTGTTCCGTCTGCAAGATCATTGCTGGCTCAAAATTGCTTAAAACATATTTACAGAATGTCCACCTTGACATGAAACTTGTTTGTACTAATAAATAACTAATGCTTAGATGATGTCCTCCTGTGCAAAGTAGCTTCATGAACATGTATAGTCAGTAGACGGTTATCTTACAAGGTCTTCCTTAAAATAGCGGTGTGTCATCCTTCGATTTCAACACTCTTTGGTCATCTTCTTCTCGAATACTTTCTACTGCGCCTCATCCTGATGGGTATTCCTGAAATTCTCATTTTCTTGTGTATCAAATGACTGAAAGTATATATTTTCATCACATTTTTTTCCCCTTCCGTTTTATATTCCATGTAATTTAAGTTATATTACTATGTATACTGCTATTACCTATGGTTAACATGAAAAAATTCTTATTGTTCGCCAATTGTATTGTTTTAATAAAGTCGTTATTCATTCATTCATCAAGTTGAATAAGTACCAACCCAAACAACTACTGAATATTGCATTATAGAGTGAACTAAGACAAAATTCGTCGCTGATACTGCAAAATGTCGCATGTGAAAAAAAGCTTACTTTATATTTCAGGAGCAAAAAAAACTCTAACTTTTGCCTTATTTGTTTATTTATTTATTATTTTTATTTATTTATTGCTTCCTTCCTATTGACTGTTGGTTGACAAGCGACCGTTTGCTACAAGGTGAAGGCTATTCATTTATTTTGGTCGCCATGGTGTGTTAACTTGTAAATCGTATTTTTTGATATTTTGCAGTATCAGCGACGATACGATGAGTATTTCATATTTTAATGATAGAGTATTCATCAATGCTTGATATTATAAATAAAATTTCCAGCATAAGTCTTCTCCAGTGTGTCTACTATGCCAGAGCATATTTTAAGGAAGCCCCATTGGGGCAAGTGTGCCCCCTAGTAAGGTGATTTTGCCCCCTACTTTTGGGCATATTACCCCACACAAATTGGGCACAAATTTCAAATTCCAAGACCAATAAAACTAGACATTAGAAAAAAAAAAAAGTCAAAAGTTGCGTTGTCCGTCATATTTATGGCGCCAATTTTGTTTCTAACGTTTTGCTTTTTGAAAATATATAAATGGTTTTGGTAATCTTGAAATAGTGTGATTATTTAGAACTAGGTATACTATTCAGTATTAAAAATAAATAGACCTAACCTGAACTTATTTATGGAGGGGGGAGGGGTGGATACAAGCGAAATTTACACTGCATAGAATAGAATTTCTATTTGTGCCACCCAGTGAAAATTTCTTAAAATATGCTCTGTACTATGCCGTTCACTATTACCAATTATGCCGTATGATTCCTAACAGACTCCTAACACTGATTTGTATTTGTTTTACGTGACAAGTGCATTTTATCTAGTCTTCAATGATTTATTCCGCTACTTTTAACCCCAGATTAAGTTTATATTAACGGCATAGTAGGCCAAATTGAACATAGACATGTAGTATCGATTAAATTAACTTACAATAGATTTACTTAATTTGGGGGGGGGCAGCTAACCCCCTACCCCTGATCTGTCCATACCCGCTGGGGACCTAATTCACGTTGCTTACTAATTAATATTTGAAGGCTCCCCATTTGTTGAATCAACTAGTCAGTATAATGGGTAATGTCAATGGGGTCCCCCCATAATTAGTGTTGTGCAGTAGAGTCAATGAATTGGCCGGGCAGAACATAAATTTGTGTCAGACGCCTCCAGAGACAAATGGAGTTAGACATTGACAAGGGATAGACTGGAAGGTCAATGCAAAGTCTTGGGTGCAGTCACTAATCTATCTCTCTACTTAACTTAAGTCTTTGGTGCAGTTGTGGAGGAGGACGCGGGTTAACAATGGGTCGTTAATAACAATTGACGATGACGTGAAAAATTTGCCAAATGAAATAATACTATAAGTTAGGATGATTTTTTTTCTATTTAATTTTTTTTAAAAATAAATGGATAAATTATATAGGTAGGTACCTAATTACACCATTGCCAAAAACACCATAACAATTATTATCGTTGGGAAATAACCTTGCAAGTGTAAAAATGAAATAGCCCGTGAAATATCAACCGTATTATTGTCAAAGATATCTGCGGGCTTACTATGGCGATTAGTATTACCGTACCTTATTCCCGGGGTTATGTGCAAAATGTTTTGTAAACAAGAAATTTTGCTGATTTTTTGACGAAAATAATTTATTGCTCATTCCACAGATGCAAAGATAACAAAGTGAACAGATAAAAAACTCATAAAAAATCCGAGTTATCGCAGGAAGTTTATATTTTCTGAACTGAAATATTATTAACTTAAAAAAATTGGATAAAGAGCCTTAAACCCATTTTGTAGCACAGTTGTAAATCTGTAAGGGAAATAGACAGCTTTCACATAAAGCTGGTATTTTTTAAGATTTTTTCATCTGTTCCCTTTTATATCTTTGTGGCTGTGGAACGAGCAATTAATTAATTTCGTCCAAAAAGTACGATAATTTCTTGTTTACAAAACATTTTGAACACTCAGGCTTAAGAATGGAAACAAAGCAGTTTAGAATAGCACTTTCCATAGTAAAATTATCTTGTTTACATTTTATAATCTCAAGATTAAAAATCATTGCCAGAGCAGGCCCCGCATGACAAGCAGGAGACATTTTTCCAGAGCATTTCAATATGTATTAATCTAGTTAAAAAAGTGAACAAATTTTAGAATAGACTTTGCAATCTAGAAATTTTTGTTTACATTTTCAACTTGATATAATATGCATTCTATATTTCTCTGTTGGCTGCGCCCATGCTTGCAACAAATTGAAATGCGATAAAACGATAAAGTAGTCATTCCAATTTCCATTACTGCCGATTAGTGGTCAGTCAGTCATTGATTATCTGAAGCACAGGTATATGAGGAATGCCATAAATTGGCGCCTATTTTGAAATTCAACTTCAGGTAAATAACCATTCTTACCTATCCCTTTTGTATTATTTTTTTGTGGCGCATACTGCACACAATACTAGTCTCTGGAATGTGTAAAATATTTATACAAAAACCAAAAGAATTTTGTTTCACTGTCCCACGGTTCTATTTGTGATATGTCTGTTTCTGTGAGTTATTAGAGCGGAGCCCTTTTAACAATGCCAAGGGATGAAATTAAAAGTTTAGGGTGAGGAGCGCTCGGCATGAGGTATCAAGAAACTGGCTGGTATGTGGAGACCGTTGCCGTACCTTAGGCGTCCCATATGACCTCAAGTCTTCGATGTGCTTCAGCCTGTACCTGTAATGAGTCACCGGACCTATGTCTGCACTCCAAGCGCGTATTGAATACCTCTAGACCTCTCCCATATGACGTAGCCCACGTTTCTTTCGACTAGCCTATTCGTAACTTGGAGGAGGCCACGACACTGGAAACTTTCCCCTACGTATAGTAGCTTTATTTCAATAAAGCGAAGTCTTGGACTACCAACTAGGGACATTTTACACCATGGGCGTAGCCAGAAAGGTGGAGCCCCTCCCTAAAGATTTGACGAGTTAACACTAGCTATTGATTTGGGTTTTCTCTGATACACAATATAAAAAATTGTCAAAATTCCGACAGGAAGCTGAAGCTGAGCTAGCCAAATGGGTGAAAACGCTGGAGGACGAAGGCCTAAAGGTCAACAGAGGCAAGACAGAATACATGGAGTGCGTTAAGCAGACTCCCGGTAGCATAAGCGTTGGTAACTATCAGCTAAACAAAGTAGGGAAGTTTAAGTACCTAGGCAGCACGATTGGCGAAAACGGAGGCTGCGATGACGATGTGAAGGCGCGTACTGCTGCGGGGTGGGTCAAGTTTCGAGAGATGTCCGCGGTACTGACTGACAGAAGGATGCCAAAGAAATTGAAAAGTTGCATATACAAACAAGTGGTCAGGCCATGTATGATATATGGCGCTGAGTGTTGGGCCGTGCGTAAACGCGAAGAACAAGTGATCCACGTAGCGGAGATGAGGATGCTGCGGAGGGCATGTGGCGTAACATTAAATGACAGGCGCAGAAACGAGGACATTCGGGAAGAAATGCGAACAACGGACGTGGTGCAAAAACTAAGAGGGAAGAGGCTCAGCTGGTGGGGACACATGCAAAGGAGAGAGGCATCAGCGCTTATACGCAGAGTGGGAGAGGCGATGATACCTGGACGCCGAGCACGTGGGCGCCTAAAGCTCACCCTGGAGAGGAAAATTGTAAGCGACCTGCAAGAAACCGGGCTCACAAGGGAGGACAAGCAAGTCAGAAACGTCTGGAAACGCCGCAGCTCTGCCGCCGACCCTCCATGAAAGAAATGGCGCAGAAAAAGTAAAGTAAGAGTCAAAATACAGGTAGAACAAACGTGACGTGTGTAGTATGTATAGTATTAAATTAAAATTGGAGCGTAATAAATTAATTTACAACTGATTTAGTAAATTTTGGGGGCTGCTACCCCCCTCCCCCTGCCCCCTGGATCTGTCCATGATGTGAGTGCACCCACCCCCTATAATTTTAGGACAACCTTACCACACACCAGTCACCACACAGTCGTTTGGGCTCTGGCTGGTCAGGAACTTAATGTTTGCATTGTTTAGTTAAAAACAGTATTTTTCCGCAGCTACGGCCCACCAGGTTTGTCTTAAAGTGCAAAGAAACTGGCGTTTAATAAAATCCCCAACGGTCATCAATTCAAGTTATTCAAGGTGCAACTACTCAAAGACACAAGTCACACAAATGAGTCATGACTTGGACCATCTCTGTGATATACAGGTAGGCTCCCACGCTCCTCACACATCCTACCATTCATTCACAAATTTCAACTCGCCCGAATCCTGCTTAGGTCTGGTTCAAGGTCATATGCGGTTGCAATCTTTTGTTAATGTCGCTAGATTTTGCTTAGACCTCCATATAGGAGAGATGGGACATTTGCTTCCCGCCAAAAATATATATTTTTTTAATTTCTGCTGGGGCCACCAGCCACGTCGCCTATGACCAGTCACTGGCATAGACATAGTAAAACTATAGACTCATCGTAAACATTCGGGTTGAAGCCGCTTGACTTCGGCTATTTCCGTAGTATAGGACCAGATTGAGCCGTTTGCCATTTGATACCATGTTAACATTTTATTTTTTATTTGATTATTTAAAGATTATTTAGAACGGAAAATCATGCCAACTAACCAGCAATATTTTTATGCAGAACTTGGAGTACTTTTAATTTACATTTTCAACAATATTTTAAGCAAAGTTTTCCCTACTTTTAGATAAAAATAAAATTTTTTAATGCAGATCTTTCAGTACTTTTAATTTAAATTTTAAACAATATATATAATAAATGTAAATAATAAATATAGTTATATATGAAACAACAAAGAAAACTATAAAGAAAACATGTAATAAAACTATTAAATTTGAATTTCCCGCCAAAATGCACCTATAAGTAGGCGTGGTCATGGCTTCAGTCTTGCAGCACAGCCGAAATACGACATGGTGGCTCCATAGTTTTATTAGCTCCATGGTCACTGGCCCCAAAATTCAAGAAGTATTTTTTACGGGCTCAAATATTGAGTCCGACCATTTTTCCCGGTGTTTATGCTCAATTTGATCACAGACGGATACAGGGGAGGGGGCTGAGGAAACAGCTGCCTCCAAATTTAGTAAGTCTGTTGTAAATTAATTTATTACGTTACAATTTATTCGATACTACATAAGTTTATTTTGAGCCACAACTCCCCCCCCCCCTCAATGGCTGGATCCGTCCCTGGTTTTAATGGTATGACAGGTACATTTAACTTGGTACTGATAGTACGAAGCAGCTATTCAATTGGTTCCGTTCTAATTTACAAAATTTTATTTCTTGCAGGTAAGATTATCTTCATTTTTGGTGTTTTTACGTGCTGATGGTACCAATAAATGTGGTATGTATCATTTAACAATAGGTACTTGATTTTTTTGATATATAAAGCTCTTGGTCGCAACAATAATGTTGCACAAAAGGTTGGATGAAACAATTTAAATTAAACAGCAACAATTGGATGGCATGCTGTTAAATCATAGGCCTAATTATCGTTATTAGTATTATTATATACTGTATATATCTTTTTAATGCCCCTACAGACATTGTAAGAAAAGCGCGTAGTGCGAGTGTCCGATCTACCCGTAATATTTTATTTGGTTAGTGGGCTAACCTGACGGAAGGCACAATTATATTATAATATATTGATCCAATTTCGATACAGTGTGTACACTACAATAAAACTATATTATACCGCAAGGCTTCAGTCAGCCCGTGTGCGGTTTCGCTTTTGGATATACATGTAATTCAATCGCAATACAAATTCAGTAGTTAAATAATTATTGGTTAGCAGTAGTTAATCAAATCAGGTTAGTTGTATCAGTTTGTTAGTTAGTTAGTTAGTAAATAGTAAATAGTTAATTCAGGTTCAACGGGCTAACTTCGAAATTTATCAGAATTTTTTATCTTCTTTTTAATACAGTACGATGCTGAAGTAATTGCGAAGTTTGTGCTGTCAAGTTTGCATAATATTCCATCGTATTTTACCGGTACTCTTATAAAGGACAACTTTTTAAAAACAATAGAATTTATACTTCATTGACGAGGTTACAACCGGTAGTGGGACGCGGTCGCTCTCAACAAACTGCTCTAATGATGTTAAACTAAGGTCTTTAAAAATGCCGCGCCGACCAGCACACTTTCCACTTTCCCTGTGCAAAATAAATAGTCAAACCTACAATTAAGAGCTGTTTGCGATGTTATCTATACAAAGTGTGGGTGCCTTGTGGTCCAGCTGTTCTAATTTCGATGGAATTCCGTGGGATACTCACTCACGGCCGGATTCCCATTACAAGTATTATGGATTATTACAATCCGGGTCACAACTGCTTGAAAGGGCATTGTTTCGTTATTTTTATCTGCGTTATTGAGAACGCGCAGGTTTCTGGTTTTTAATTAATTTACTGGAAAACAATTAGGTCCGGTACACACGGATGCTTGGAACGCGGCATGTACGTTGGGAAATTTGTAATTTGAGCGAATGTGTTGTTGCAAAACATCACTTCAAAATATTTCTAACATGGAGCTGCCCATGGTTTTCGGAAAAGCGTGCATCAGCTCAGCGTCAGAAATCTTCGGAAGTAGACTCTGATTTTGCACCAGCATTCACCTATGCTAATTTTCTCCATTGGCAAATTTATCAGCGACTGACGCCTGCGTCTAACGCTCGAGTGTGCTTTACTGTGCAAATGTTTCATTATGAAACTGTTGTAACTTCCGAACCGCAAATTATTTTAAAAATTTGAGCGTTCTTCTCCTTCTGGCTGTACAGCCCTTGATGGCCTTGGCCTGCTGGACAACACTCCTCCAGTCGTCTCGGTTTTGTACAATGCTCCTCCATCTACGGACTCCGAACTTACGAAGGCCCTTTTCTAACTCACCCTTGCAGCGTTTTCGAGGATTGTTATGTATTATTATTAAATTCCCCAAAGCACATTTCTTTTAAGTCGCTTTAAATAAAGTTACACCATACCAGCGTTGGTCCCAGCACGTCCTTGGATAGTCTTCTGGCAACAGACCCGCTGGCATTGCTATATAACCAGCCGGATCTCACGTACGGTACTTATTGACGTAAACAGATTCTTTTGGGCTTTTGACGTTTGGGCTTTCCGCGCAGGAAACTGTGAGCTCATTTAGGTCGTCGTGATTGATGAATGGGGAAACTATTGATGCGTTTGGTGCTGTTCCAATAGGTTTTTGCGTCGCTTCTGTCATTGGAAGGATGTCAAAAGTTTTCAAGGACCATTGTGCGCTGGAAATTAGCAAGGATTTGGATTCAAGTGAGGGGGATGAGCGAGCGACATTGGTTGAAGAGATAGGTGGCTCGAGGTTTTACCTCAAATGGCTTCAAGGCCGCGCATCCAGAAATTCGGTTTCCAACAGAGGCGACTTAAATTGGTCCCATAATAGTAAGTGACCAATGGGTATTTTCCTTTGAGGAAAGTTCCGAAGCTTATAACGCAATCGGTAGAACCTTGGCGATTTCAAAGAAAATATCAGCCAATGTTGTTTCCGACCCCATTTTCCAGCAAGTATGAATAATTTCAATTCCCGATTGCTCCTACACCAGCAGCACCATGGTTAGCATATTGGCAATGTTATTTTTAAAAATAACATAATCCCCCATACCCGTGTCAAAATCAATATTAGATTTTTGATTTTTGACTGAGAATTTTTTATGGACCATCCTATACCAAATTCACCCCCCCCCCCCCCGCTCTCACGCCGCATCCAGTTGTAAACCGATCGGTGGCAAAACTTGCGTACAATTGACCATAGAAATGGCTTGAGATTGCAAGTTAGCCAGTTACTGGTTGCGGCAAGGGTACCGTTACAATGCGAGCTGACCCGTTTCCCGCGGTGTGTACGCTCGACGTCCCTACACGCCCACCGATGTCTGCTGCCACGATGAATGGCCTGCGTGGCTGCGTGAACCTTTCTGCTTCCACTGAACCCGCCTCGGGGGAAGGGTCACGAGGACGGGCAAACAAGGGCACGGGCTAGGTATTCTAGGCTTGGTATTCTCGTAAATACTGATAGACTATACCTTTACTAACCCTGTGGCGCTACAGCCCATATGGGGCATTCCGCATCGTTTGGTTTGTTCCGCCCCTTACTGTCACGGTCGCTGAGCTCTCTCATATTTCTCGACGTCGCCCTGCTATCCCAGCCTCGGTCTGCCCACCCTGCTTCTGGCCTGAGGTGTCATGGGCAGAGGTCTTCTCGCCCCTCTGCCCTGCGGTGTCATGTGCAGAGGTCTTCTCGTCCCTCTGCCCTCTGACACGAGCTTTCTTTAACTCGGCTCAGCCACAATGGTAGGTTGGTTGTTTAGTAAAGCGTACTTACATTACTTTTTCCTCGCTTTTGTCCCTAAGGGGGTCAGCGATACGGCTTGTTCTCTTCCACTCTTTGCGATTTTGTGCTTCGACTGCGGATGCTCCTAAAATCCCGAGGTCTTGGCGGACTTTTGTTTCTACCGTCAGCCTGGGCCGTCCTCGTCTTCCTCTTCCCTCGGCTTGTTTAGTAAAGGGTATATAGCTTAATTTATTCAATGAATTGCCATTGTTTTATAGAAGGACTCTGATCAAGAGGGGAATGGTCGGTGGCCCTTAGCCGAAAAGGTTTATGATTGAACAAAAATCATAAGTGTGACTGCTTTAAGGGAGCGACGTCGCATCGTTTGCAGAACTATCAGTAGCCTGTGCTCAACACGAAATCCTCGTATAGCTGCAGGCTGAGTTAGTAGTGAAATTTTCATTTCTGTTCCAAGTTCACGACTTAATAAAATCGTGAGCCTTGCTGTGCGCGAAAGAAAGGAAGGTCGAGATTTTTTTCATGATCGTTTGGCCATATATCACTTGACTTTTATTCAAGGCGGTTCGTATCGTACATGTCCAGTTTGCATCTCGTTAGCTGCTCGCGTTGGTGAGGTTTCTCCTGTCTCGCAAATCACGCGCAATGCTTTATTGTTTCCATAACGACTACATCTAGCTTCACGTTTTTAAATCAAAGTACCTACTGAGAGCACAGATATTTGACAGCTTTATTAAAATCGCGCGAAATCCATTGCGACTTCAACCTGAGGAAGATGATCCAAGATGTTTTTCCTTGATGACAACTCCATTAGGGAGGGATGTTACCGTCAGCAGGCTTTGTGAAGGTTTGGTACCCATATTAGGGTTGGGTTGGCGAAAATGTATTTCCTTTTATGTACCAATTGAATTAAATTGAAAACTCAATAGGTTTTTTACAGGTAGCTTTGAGATTTCGAGCAGTGTGACTTTAGGTCCTAATCTGTGTCTTAAATCTTACTTTTTCCGCGCCTTATCCCCCTGTCTACGGAGGTCTGTGGTACATCTACGTATGCCGCTTCCAACGCCCTCCCTCGAAGGCGTCTTGGTGCGAGATTGTGACTGTCAGGGAATAAACAAATAATGTTTTGAAATTGCAATATATAAGCATACTTAGAGCAACTCCAATCATATAGGTCGCAAATTGTGCCGACGTTGGTCTTTGATGGATTGTCAATGATTTGGAAATATAGGTGCAGTTGATCGGAATCAACTGTTTGCATTCATTATTGCTGGAACTCTGCTCATTTTGGTACATCTCAACCTAGATCCATCCCTGGTTTGTAAAACGTACAATATCGATACCGGACAATTCGTTCAGAACACGCCGCCTGTGATGTTTGTCGCCGTTCACCTGAAACATTCCATTCAGACAGAGGCTAGAGACTAATGAGATTACATTCATCATACATTATGTGACGTTACTGCCATTATCAAAAGTCCGTATATTCGCCTAGTTGACGGGTAGTACCTCGTTGTGACGTCACTGTCCTTTCCAAACGTTGATTTCCACTTACTGTATGCTCGCCTCGTTGACGGTTAGTTCCACGTTGTGACGTCACTATAATATTCAAATACTTGCACTTATCATCCGGCCCGCAACCAGGATTGTATTTCGGGGAGGGCTGCGTATGTAGTAAAGTGTCGCACGTCAGGAAAGTTCAATTCTGCAGTCCCCAACACCCCCTGGTTACGGGTCTGCTTTCCATATGGTCGGCTCGTTGACAAGTTCCACACAGTGACGTCACTGTCCTTTTCAAACATCTGCTTAGTATACTTATCGTATATTCGGCTCGTTGACGGGTAGTTCCACGTTGCATTTTGGAGTGCCTCGCTGTAGTGGGCGGTTCTTCAGTCAGCCCGTTGACAAGTAGTTCCACGTAGTGACGTTATTGTCCTTTTCAAACATTGCTTCCACTTACAGCATATTCGGCTCGCTGACGGGTAGTTCTGCGTTGCATTTTGGAGTGCCTCGCTGTAGTGGGCAGTCCTTCAGTCAGCTCGTTGACAAGTAGTTCCACGGAGTGACGTCACTGTCCTTTTCAAACATCTGTATATACTTACCGTATATTCGACTCGTTGACGGGTAGTCGTTCTAGTTCTACGTTGCATTTTGGAGTGACTCGCTGTAGTGGGCGGTCCGTCAATGGCCCACCTAATAGCCTCAGTCCAGTTAATCGGAATATTATCGGAGCAATTCAATCGGTCCATCAAATTTGTTCTCACGGCCCGTATTGGGATTTGAATGAGCGGTAGCCGACGCGGGGCAGTCACCTCTATAGGTTGTAGGTCTACTAACCGTTACCACTCTGCAGCCGCCATCCTGCCAGTCATTTTGCCCTAGGAACGACGTTATAACGTTCTATAGTTCTTCTATAGAAATGTTAATTTGAATTTGAAGACTTCGGACAACAACAGCTTAGCTTCTTAAAGCCGTATATAACTGTACGCCACTGCCGTTACCTAGGCGAAGAAATTTATTAATAAACGTGAATTAGGCTACTATACTATGCAGTAGCGGCTCGCCAGGCAACTGAGACAGTGCCTCACCTAGTTTTCCAAATAATTAGACTAAAATAGTGTATTTTGAATTAAGAAATGTACGCTAAAAAACTTCTAGAATAGACAATTAAAACTTAAAAAATACCGCGAAAAAGAACCATCAGCTGAACTAACTCCAAAACTTCACAACAACTAGCTATAACGATGTAGAGGCACCATTTTGGACTGCCTCTCCATTGCTAGAAGACAGGCACGAATTCGAGCTGTAAAAAGCTCAAACAGCGTGAAGGATTATACATACTCAAAACATTCGCTGCACCCAGCTCAATGATGAGCCGATGAGACACGCGCTAGACTCTGCCTCTAAACGAGTTTAACACACACACATCTGCCAATTTTTATTTTGTATTTTATTTTTGTATGATGTGCCTCACCAATTTATATCCCCCACCAGCAGCCACTGCTGTGTAGGTCGGCTCGAACGCAGAATTAATTGAACAGAATTAGAAAGAGGAAGCTGACCTTTGACACTGGCCACCCCTGGATCACCTCAAAATAGTTTGGTTTATATATTTTATGTAAGAACTCTAAGAAGAAGGAACTTATGCATAAGTTAAGCATATGCAACATTTAATCTCTGTTGACAAAACCGTCTGTAATATTAATTTATTTCACGTTAACTCCCGTAAGCAAAATTACATTCATGGCGGTTTATTTAGATTAATTTAATCTTATTCCCGGGTAAGTTATTATTTATTCGCCGTCTTAGGGCTGCCGAAGTCCCAATCTTCATATCAAACGGGTTTTTTATTCTAAAAAAAGTTTTATTTTATTTTTATTTATGACAGCGTAGTACAAAAAATGTCATTTGCCTTTCATTCGCCGGTCAGTCTACCATTTCTTTCTGATCAACCATTTCATACATTACATTAAGGTGGCTCCATCGGCCCTGTCGCACCAAGCCCCTCCAAAGCGCGCGATTCTCCGCCAACTCCCTCCATGCGTCAAAATGGATGTTGCAGGCTCTCAGATCCTCGAAGAGCTGGTCCGACCATCTCTTCCTAGGTCGTCCCTGTGTCGCCCCATTTGAAAACCTCTCAAATCCACGCATTGTATAAATAATTTACTTTCAACTTTATATATAACCAGTGGCCATCATTATACATCTCCGAAAGATGTGCCCTCCACATTCCTCTTCGTCCTCATCGTCTCCTGGGCAATAAAAATAGGCCTTGAAACGTCCCTTGCGGCCCTCTCCACCTTCCTGACTTGATTGTTTCCTTAAATTTCAATCTAAATACCTGCCTTTTTAGGCAATGCTAAATTGCTTCATTTCTGTTTTGATGATGATGACTTCCTACCTTAACTGGTTTAATAACCGTTTTTCTGTCACTTGCGTCTAATGCTGATGGTCGTGGCGGGTTCAGCCTTGACGCCTGCGGCTTCAGGTACAGGTACAGCGGTGGGGACAATGAGTTGACGCATCTGTCTTCCAGTCTTCTTCCGCCAGGAAATTTGATGTTTTTGTCCTATTTTGGACCAGTTGGAGGAAGATTTGGCGGGGAACTCGAAGGTCGAGGTGGTCGAGTTTCGAGACACAAATAGAAAATTTTTCCGCTAATCCTGGAAAAATACGCTGGTCATAACTCATCAGTGTTTGATGAGACAGTTATGGGCAGCGTATTTTTTTGTGGCCCCCAATGATGATATGTACCTGATTTTCGTGTCTTATCGAAGGCCCCACCTATTTCGCTATTCTACTTTTTAGAGGTAGCAGTTTCTTTATTAATAATTCAAATGCTCCTAACCGTGTTAATGCCCACTATTTCATCACAGGAATAGGGCAAGGCATTAAGTACATAAGTACTTGAAAAATTGTAACATATTTCACTCTAAGAGATCGCACATCACTTGGATTCCATAGGAAAATTGTCCATTGGACGGTTGGGCCAGTGATCTGATTGGTTGGACACAAGCATTTCTCTTATAGGAAAGATGTCCATTTGGCTCCACCACAGCGGCAAATTCCTAAACGTTTACTTTGTCCCTTGAAATGATGTAGTGCTCCATTCTGGCTTGCTATAAATTGCTACTTGCTTACAATATAATAGTGCAGTCTTATTTTCAAAGAATCCTCAATGCTGCACTGTTTTCCGCAACGATTGAGTTACTTCCAGGTATTCCGTATTATTATTCTTCCGGCCTTTCTTGCTAACTCCATTTATTATACAGTACATCGAGCTTAGTCTATACTGATTTAAGTTCATCAACCCATTGAAACGTGATTTGGTGCGCACTACTCTGTATAAAATACTGATAAAGCCGCGACTAAGCAGTTGGGTATTGACCTAGGTGTATGTCGATAAGACAAGTACGGGGGTCACGTGGTTTGGGTGCCATGGGTGCCACCCATTCAAAAATGATTGACAATGCGTGGGGGGTATTCATAACCTGCGGAAGATGGTTCCTATTGTGTTGGTGAGGCTTTGATTAATGACGTCACGCACGTTGCTTTTATTTCCGGACGAAATCGATAAAAGGTAGAGGAATACTAATTTATTTCCAAATGGGGTTATTCAGAACATATCGGATACCCTACCCATGCGTTTTTTGTACAAAGGATGCCTATTGTTTTTTTTTTTTTACATTATTAAGTACTGCAATATACTACTAGTATGTGACAACATTTTTCCAGCCGTATTTTAGGGGCTTTTAGCCGGCCGCTATACCAAGTTGAATCCAGCGGACCAGAGCAGGTTCAAAGCTGCAGATAACTTGGTCGTGTGCACAGTGCCGGTAGGGAAACATGGTAGGACTTGTCCTGGTCACCCCCGAACTAATCGTGTGACTTCACTGTGTTTCCCAAGTGGTTCGGAATCCACTATAATCAGGAGGTCCACTGTCCTATGGGCTGGCGTAGGGCAGTCAATTCGGGGTCGCTCTATGGGCCCAAATATGAGACCTAAGTTGTTATTAACCCGACGAACACTACTACTAGGGGCTTTTGAATGGAAGTTATCCAACAAATGAAAAAAAAAAAAAAAAAACACCCTGGGGAATATTTTTATTTGAAAAGATTAATGGCAATGGTGTAATATTATTTAATAAAGGGTTAGTTGGAATTACATTGACCGCTGTGTTAATAGTCATTAGAGGCAGGGGCCTCACTGTCATCGAACAATTAAGGCGGAGCCCATTGTCAGGGCGACGTTTTGGGAGTGGGTGCTACTCCCATCATCAGGCCAAGTCTTGAGACAGATGGTTTAGCCCTGATAAGGACTGGTGGTTTCTGGCTCATCTCTGAATTATTGAGTGAAGCCGACGATTACCTTGAGGATTAGAACTACCGTTTTCCAGATTAAAATGCAAGCTCTCTAACCACTCGGCCCTCGCCTGATGATAGGAGTAGCACCCACTCCCGAAAAATCGTCCCTTCTCCTGATAATGAGCTCCCCTAATTGTTCGATGACTGTGAGGCCCCTGACTCTTATGACTATTAACACAGCAAGCATTGTAGGTCCAACTCTGTCAAATGGCAATATTTTTGTGAAACAATATTTCTAATTTCGTCAAATTCTTTGGCCGCAACTCTAGTTAACGGCAGACAGACATTTCGTAAAAAACACTTTTTGGGGTTCCTGGGACCTCAAAACGTGTAAATCCGTTAGAATCTCGAAATCGATAATTTTGACCATCACAAAGATTTTCTAATGTATAACTAGGGTATAAATAGGAAAACAATAAATAATGACTTTTTGTTCTAATACCAAGCGAAGCTGAGTTATCCTCAACTAGGATGGCCCGGGGCCGCTTGCTTTACATGCCCTCCGAAGCATAGCCTGAAAATACAGCAAGTGTAGAATTCGAACTGACAACCTTTCGGGAAAAGTCCGTACCACTATTCTGCTAGTCCGGCTCTGGAGAATAACAGAATATGATTTTAAAAAATTAACAAAAAGGTTCTGGACCTGGATCTGCCGAACAATGAGCACGGAAATCATACATATGTTTAATAGTATATAATATATAGTATAGAAACGCAAAAATACAATATAGTGCGCCAAAGACTTGTTCTGATGTATCAACTGCAGCGCATACGGTATCTTAGAATTTTTACTCCGGGTGAATGAATGTCTTGAATGCTTCATAAGCCGTTAGGGTGTCAGTCATTGTGAATTGGAATGGAGGTAATCCCGATTAGAGTAAGTGGCTAGATAAGTGTTGATAATAGGAGTCCAGACCACCCAATGCTGAGAATCTGAAAGCTGACCCCAGCCCGCAGTTAACTGGCACGAAACAAATTTGAGCCGCAAGTTTAGTGACCTAAAAGTGTGGTATTTAGGTTAGTTTTGGGACTAAACATGCGATCCGATGTAGGTCGTTTAAAGCCTTTTCGTTCTCTGCCATATAGAGTTTCTCTAGATGGTTTTGTTTGAAAACGTCCGTTTGGGCCACTCGGCTATAACTAGATATTTCCATATGCCTTCCCTTAGTTGAAGTAGCTGCTGGGATAATCTCTGGATTAACTCCTGCTTTTGCATCGCTATAGCAGGGGTAGCATATTTTGTCCCCGTATCGCAGACACACAACAGTCCCACAAACTGGCCAACACAAAGAGTATTTGCACATTCTGGCCGGTTTTTTGGGGTGGACGTGCTTGATAATCCGACCAGTCGTAACGCATGGGTGTGAGACATGGGTTATGATATGATCCGAGTCGAGGAGTGCAAGAAATCAGAAAGAGAAAGAGAGAGAGAGGCGTATCCGCCTAGAAATTATGATATTAACGCGATATACCGAGAACCTACGATAGTAGCCGAAATCAAGAGAGCCCGCATCAGGTGGCTAGGGCACGTGGAACGAATGCCAGACAATAGGGCAACTAGAGCAGCCTTACACAAGGTACCCGAAGTGTGAATACGAGTGGGACCACCGCGGATGCGATGGCTGGATGTCGTCGAGGAGGATCTAGCGACCCTTGGGGTCGTTGACTTGCGAAGGCGAGCTCGCGCTCGCTCGTACCTGAGCAGGCCAGGGCCCTTCCCGGGCCGTAGCGCCAAGGAGTATAGTACAGGTGGAGTAACCAGTTAAGTAAAAGTGAAAGAAAGAAAAGAAGGGCTTTTTATGAACGTAGATCTACTTTTAGTGGCCCATTGAACCATTGACCCCATCGGGCTTAGGGCATTATTGGTATTGTTTCCAAATGAATTTCTAGCCGTTGACAAACTGGCTCACTCTTCGATGTCAACCCGCACCAAATTTTCTAGCGCAAATGGGCAAGCTCAGACATTGTAACAGGCGTAACCTCGGAAATGAAGTTCTGTAGGGACAATTTTGGTTACAATGATTCGCTGAAGACAAACCGATATCCATATTATTCAAAATGGCCGCCGTTTGCATGTGAAAACTAAGCTCTTAGCATCTAATTAATTCTTTTAATATTTTTTATAATATTTTTACTATGCCTGGACCTTATTTCGCTGCATATAATTATAATATCTATATTTTCCATGATTTATAGAAAAATATCACTTTAAAATACATAAATAAAATAATTTTAAGATATTATTGAGGCTTATGGAAAGATCAACGCTTTGATATCTTAGCAACTGGTGCTGCCATCTACAAAATGACGTCACAAATGAACTTCATTAGAGGATATAGAAAAAACTGAACTTGGCGGGATTCGAACCTTACCCACGATCTACGCCTAACCGGGGCGTCGTCTTAGCTCGTTTTAACCAAGTACGGGAACCAGTCTAAAAGGTAACGTTATCCGCGCATTTTATTTCTAACATTATGCAGTTTTCCCATTGTTTAAATACATGGATACACCGACTCGGTTATTTCCATATGCTTATATTATGATGGTGCATCCTACATACTGCATTACAGCTACAGTTTAGCAGCCTTGACCCACCTGTGGTGCTCACACCCAGGAAAATTATCTGCCTCCTGCTTTTATAGAAAGGCATTGTACTCTTCCTGTGGGTTGAGTGGATAAATATAGGGTTAAATCTCAACAAGGGCTTGCCTGCTCAATGTTTATGAAACTAATTTTTTATGGGGGTTCTTCAAGGTTCTAATACACCTGACTAGCATTTGAACTTAGTTTAGGTGCCCATTCCATTGACCGGCTAGGGCTATTTCCAAAAAACGGTGACGTGGTAGCAGACATTCAAGACTTAGGTGGCGTTTCCACCGATCTCGCATTGCAGAATTGACGGAAATGTTTATTTTCCTCTATGTCATAGTTAAAATTGATCAATGATCATACAGTAAAATCACAAACAAACTAAAATTAAAAAATGGCGTCATGGGATATGTTAAGTACAAACATTTTAATAGATTTCTATAAAAAGAAAAATTCTACTTTCCGTCAATGTCATTTGCATTCTGCAATGCGAGATCGGTGGAAACGCAACCTAAGTCTTGAATGTCTGCTACCACGTCACTGTTTTTGGAAATAGCCCTAGCCGGTCAATGGAATGGGCGCCTTAGTCATGCTTTCACCTGTTTTATTGCGTCAATGGCAAGCTTGTCTCAGCTTGTCCACTATCGCTTGTGGCCGGTGTAGGTTGACATTGAGGACCCATAAGATGGCCATAAACGCATCCGTAAAGAATATAAATAATGTCCGAAATCCTTGGGGTCGTTGGCATTGGACAAGGGACAAATGGGCCACTATAAGTAGGACAGTATCCTAAATATTACGCGTGACTATTCCTTCTTCTTCCTCTTTTCTCTTAGTGCCGCGTGCGCAGCGTGAGGGGGTCGCTCCATTCGTGCTTTGAATCAGTAGTACCACTGTGCAGGAGATTGACCTAGCGGTTTGGGGGTTTCACTCTCAGCGCTCTGCATACGCTGGGGTTTTCTGTTAGTTTAGTACAACTAAAGATATCATAAACTGATTAGTACAATAGATATTATAGGCTACTGTAATTAGCACGGTAATTAGTTTTTGGGACGTTCATATTGATGATAATGGTGTAATTTGCATCGTAACATATGCCGTTGATAGTACAGCGATACAGATTACTCCTATATTACTAACGCTAAGACTAATAGTGAACTATTGACGTCGGTGGAATAAGCGCCTGAGTTAACTAAATAAATAAGTAATTTATTCAGCAGTCAACATAAACATATTGTGCTACTACAATACTATTCCAATGACGATGTGTCGCAAAATATAATTTTGAATTGAACATAATAAACTAATTATTTTAGAGTACTCACTCCAGCCCAATGAAAGAGATCCCGATGTAAAATAAATACGAGTATAATGAATAATGGCTAATTAGTCTGCAGTAGGCTATTTTAAATTTAGTATTTTTTTAGTTCTCTCTTTTTTTAATTTTTTTTATTTTTTAGTTTAAATGACAATTTGTTAAATATCTCTGGCCAAACTGATTCATTATTAAGGCGTCTGCCATGTTTGCTATATGTTATACGATAGGAATAGTCTACCACAATGTGTCTTCGTTTCTCAGTTGCCCCTTATTCCGTGTGATTCCCTCAAGTTTGCTTCTAAATACTTAAAATAGTTATTCTCGATTATAAGATAATTGTTAGTAGATATTAGTTAGATAGTCTAGTGGTCTGTATTTTTCGCCTGTACTTTTAATTTTTTCTTTAATTAAATAATAATAATAGCGTATTATAATAGTGTTGTTTACAGTTTTACATTCCACTATAATTATGAATAATTAGAAAATATAAGTTAAGACTCATAAAATCAATATTCAATATTTTACAATTGTACACTCATACGCTTATGCCACGTATTAATAGAGTAGGCTATAATTGCGTATAAAACTTACGCAATACCCGCTCATAGAGCCTAAGGGTCATCTATCTACTCATTACGACCTGACTATGGAATCCATATGCTAGTTAACTTACGTGTATAACCCCCCTGTATTGATCACGGTCAGATCTATAAATAATTTTTATTAGCATAACAGCGCATTCTGCAAAGGTATGTGCAAGGCATGTATTCAGAAAACCACTCCTTTTTAAGGTGAACTGAGGGGCATGTATTTGCAGCCCTATTTTTACCATATTTTTTTAATTTTTCTCAAAAGTAAATAAAGTGACTTTGGATCGGAATTCCGGATGAATCTTGTTTGCAGTTCTACCTCTTCTTCTTCTTCTTCTTCTGGCTGTAGAGTCCTTGATGAGCTTTGGCCTCTTTGACACCACTCCTCCAATCATCTCGGTTTTGTACAACGCTCCACCATCTACGGACTCCAAACTCGCGAAGGTCAGTTTCCATCTCATCCTTCCAGCGTTTTCGAGGTTCTACCTCTGCCTTATCGTTTTTGTAGACGACAAGCGAGTGACCACGGGCGAAGTTAGCATCACTTACTTTTAGTTTTACTTTGAGACCGGTTTACTTATACTTTTTCTTCTTCTTTAATGCCTCTACTATCGAAGATTGGCGGTCACCATGGCAATTATGACCTTGGAGACTGCTGCTCTGAAAAAGGAAGTCTTGCTCTTGCCAAACCGCTGCCACGCGTCTTTCAACCAGGATATTCTTCTTATAATATAAATATTGGCTTTTTGTTCTATTTCTAAGCCAAGCTAGCGGAATTAGGGCTATAAAGCCCTCTCTTACACTCAACTAGGTAGACTGGGGACCGCCTACTTTACATGCCCTCCGAAGCATGGCCAGAAAATGTAGCACGCGTGGGACTAGAATCAACAACCTTTCGGGTGAAAGTCGGAGTCTTTACCACTACTCTACAGGTATGACAGGTCTTCTGCCGGGAGCCCTCTGTCCTTCTATCTTCCCTTGGATTATTACATGCAGAAAGCGATACCTTTCTTTCTTTTCTTCTGCCGGGAGCCCTCTGTCCTTCTATCTTCCCTTGTATTATTATATGCAGAAAGCGATACTTTTCTTTCTTTTCTTCTGCCGGGAGCCCTCTGTCCTTCTATCTTCCCTTGAATTATTACATGCAGAAGGCGATACTTGTCGTTCCTCATCACATGGCCGAAGTATGTTAATTTCCGTTTCTTAACAGTCAGCAGAAACTCGACTTCTGTATCCCTTCGCCTCAGGACCGTTAGGCATATGAATACCCCTATTGTAGGTTGTTATGTCATGGACTGCACATGATAAATAAGACCAACCACTCCCATTTTTTATCCAAGATGGTATCCCGCCGACTTCCCATAAATAATATACCTAACTATGTGACAGATTGCGGTTAGACCAGGTCATCTAAACATCTATTGTATCTCCTGCTATCTGCACTTTGCTGTACTTGTATCAATTTTATCAGTGAGCTGGTGGACAGCTGACCTAGATATACTGTATAATGAAGCCGCGCTCTCCCCCGCATCTCAGTAGGGGGCGCTGTTTTTTTCCTATGTAGCCTAGATTATTCTTATTTTAATGCCTCTAATATGAAGAAGGAAGTGCTGCAACGCATAGGGGAAAAAAGAAAACTGAGGGCATCCATCGCCAAGAGGAGAGCCAACTGGATTGGACACACGCTACGCCATGATGGGCTACTTCACACGATCCTGGAAGGGCACATGTATGGAGGTGCCGCGGTAGGCCGCCCCCGTAATGAGTACCTGGACCAGCTGCTCAGGGACTTCAACTGTACTACGTATGGACAACTGAAGAGGCTGGCAGAGGAAAGATCGGAGTGGAAGAGCCGGAGCAAAATGCTGCAAGCCAACCCATGAGGGTTGTTCACCAGAAGAAGAAGAAGAAGAAGAATATGAAGATTGGCGATCATCATGGCAATTCGGACATTGGAAACTGCTGCTCTGAAAAGGGAAGTTGTGCTCTTGCCAAACCTCAGGTTTTTCAACCAGTCCATCCCAGGTCGGTGGACGCCTTCTATGATTCCTTCTATGATGCAGCTTATGAAGTTCTCGTGTCATAGCAGATGTGTCCTATCCAATCAGCTCTTCTTGTACATATGGATGCAACCAGAGTTTTACTTTAGCTTATTCTGGTGAGAACCTCCTCATTTGTAACATGGGCTTGCCAAGGTATTCGTAACATGCGACGATAGCACCACATCTCAAATGCTCGAGTTAAACGGGAATTTTGAAATGTTATGGCGCTTTGAAGACACATTTGATTTTTCTAAAAGTTTTTTTGTACTTCAGGGCAGTGCCGCTGTCTTTATTATCTCTTTCTTGTTACCTCCCCCCCCCCCATGCAAGGTGTAATGGTTGGCTCGATAGTTAGTAGTGGAGCATGGGATGACCCACATTGGTACATCTGGCCCGGTTGATCGCGATTGTCTATACTGTATATCTGAGTCGTGCGGGACGGGGAAAGTGTTTAGGTTCGAATCCTAAACTATCTTAAAATCTTCATTTGTCCTTGTTTCTCTGTTAACTATACCAGGTTTTTAGGTTTGCATGTTTCCACTTATGCATTTGATCGTCATTGTCTGTAATACAGCCAGTGCAACCTGTTGGGACTGCTGCAGCCCGATCATAGTGATTTGGGATTATTATAATACCGGGGTTTATTCAATTGTTCCACGTTACCCACGTTATTGTCTTTCGTTCAGTTTTTTTTTTATGGCACCATACGTCTACATATTCACTGTTGTGCTCACAATATACCGTTGCGTTGTGCAAGTCTCGCATGTACCTGTCTGGTAGTCATGCCCAGTGAAGACACAAAAACAATATAATTGATATTCCGGTCTAATTTGGTTCGTTACCGTTAATAAAAATATTGCGTGGCTGTTATGTGCCCATTTAATTAGGTACAGTACTGTAAGTAGGTAGTAGTTATGGTTTATTAATCTATTGTATTGTGAACATGATAACAAATTATGATATTCTACAATATATCACATAATATAATATATATTCTGCCAATGACCATAACAAGTTGTATCCACCAGAACAAAGCCTGTTCACAATTGCAGCAAACTGGGTAGTGTGCACAGCGAACATGGTGCGGGCGGGACATGATAACGTGCTGAGACTGGCAGTCAGTCTGCGGGGGTTTCGACTTTCGAGTTCTGGTCACCTCCGAATTAATCGTGTGACTTTACTATGTTCCCCAATGGGGTTCATTTGTGGCGTCATTTTGTAGATGGCAGCACCAGTTGCAATGATATCAAAGCGTTGATTTTTCCATAAGCCTCAATACTATTTTAAAATTATTTTTAATTACGTATTATTTTAAAGTGATATTTTTCTATAAATCATGGAGAATATATATATTAAATTATATGCAGCGAAATAAGGTCCAGGCATAGTAAAAATATTATAAAAAATATTAAAAGAATTAATTTGATGCTAAGAGCTTAGTTTTCGCATGCAAACGGCGGCCATTTTGAATAATATGGATATCGGTTTGTCGTCAGCGAAACTAGTGACCAAAACTGTCCCTACAGAACCTCATTGGTTTGGCATCCACTATATTCAGGAGGTCCACCCTGTCTGTCACCCTCTCTCCCAGGGTTGCTTAAAGCAGAAATGTAGATAGCAGACGTTGGAAAACATTTATTTATGTGTATATCGCTGTATCTACATTTTTTCTTTTCAATAAAGACATTATTATTATTATCAGTTATATATCAGGTATATAGAGATCATTACGCAGTTTTTCAATATGGCGAGACGATAACCACTATAACTTACAGCAATTCCAGAGGCATATTTGCATATTTTGGAAAGGTCTCCGAGAAAACCCGGAATTTGGCTCACTTGTACAGTAAGATTTCTGACCAATGGCCTCTATAATGTTTGAAACGCAGAAAACCATTACATCTGCCTTCTAAACGCATTGCCACAAATGCGCCTCATCATCTTTCAAGTCACCCAGAAAAGTAAAAAAAAAGAATCGAGATACTGGCCATAACCTAGCCTACCTCCATTCGCATAGCCCATCTGACGGAGAAATCGTAGGTCAAGGTACGGATAAATTCACCAGACATTTGGAAGTTCGGAATAAATTAGGCATGATTCGTTGGACGGATTTGACAGCGGTGTCATTTCAGGTATTTAGATCGACGTTTCGGTGGCCTGTGAAAGTATATGGGTTCAGGAAGGATCAGTGGTTGCCAACGTGTGGCAGGACTGGTTTGTTTGAGCATTACATCTGGTCATTTCACTGAGAGGTGGTAATGCTCGCGATAACATCTGACAACTTGCCATATGTTAAGTGTTTGGAATTGGCTTTTGAAAGAATGAATGAATGTCTTTCGGCAGACAGCCTTCGAGATTTGTCAAGAGATGACTGCATGGTGTTCTATGTACTGGTTTATTTAGCCCTACCCATCAGGCTTTCTATTGGCCAGACATTCATTGAAATTGTGCGAATATTGTTGAACGTATATTTAAACGATCAGCCAGTGACGTCATATTTTTAAAGTATGTTCACAGCTAGTAAAGGTCAAAGATACAGTGGTATTTAGTGGCAGTTATATTATATTGGTAGTATATTACAGAGTCTCGCTTTATAAAAGCTCAACGCCAAAGATGGCTGGGACACGTTGTGAGAATGCCTACCCAACAATGTGTACAAAGCAAGCATGACGGGAAGGAAGAATCAGAAACCTACCTCCGCGAGTCTGGAGTCCGCAGATGGTGGAGCGTCGTGCAAACCCAGATGATTGGATGAGTGTTGTCGAGCAGGTTAATACCCAGAAGAGGAAGAAAATAAGAATATTGATACTTCCAATTGATATTGGATTGCAGCTTATGGGCTATAAAATAAATAAGGACTTTTTTATTCTATAACTAAGCCAACCTAGCGGAGTTAGGGCTATAAAAGTAAAAGGGATCACTGTCAAAAGTGGTGGCAATCCTTTTTTTGGCTTGACTCCGTGGTATAGTCACCACTAAAGACTAATGTGTGATGGTCACTACTACTGTTCTATTTTGGAGAAATCCTTTTTGAATCTTTTGGCTGGTCATCATGGCATAAGGTTTCAGGATTCAAAAAATATTTTTGTTTGCTCGAATGCCCCATCTCTCCTATTGTAGAATTCTAGTCACTACTATCTCATAGAATTCGAAATTTATATTCCACGACATCGCAATTGGGTTAGTTTGCCGCCTTGAATCACTAACCCTCCGTCTGACAACAATCTGATTGATTGTAATCTGTAAAATAAGGAATCAGACCCAAATATTTGGTGTTAATGTCGATAACTGATGGCCTCCGGGTCTTCTGATTGGTATGAGACTGGAATGAGCCGTGACCAGACCCTGTCTAAGACATCCCACGTCCACTTTCTTCCAAACCATCTGCTGCTCCTTTCCTTGTACTACCATCATCGCATTGCGTTTTCCTTTCTATTGTAGCACCAGCTACGTGAAAATATGAATAATTCCCCATTTGATCACTCTGTAAGCTAAGTATTACAAAAATTCATGGTCTATGTGCCCTAAATTTTTGTTTTTCATGGTCATGGCAACCGACCTTGGATTTAGATTGTAATAATCTTATGCACAGTTTTGTTGCCTTCATGTATACAGTATGCACCATACATGTTCGGTATATTCATCATTCAGTGAGGCCGTTAGCGCGCTATTTATGTTGGTCAACCTGCTTGGCATGTAAACAAAGTTTTTGATTCTTACTTTTAGGCGGCAATTCCACCGGTGATTTTACTTCATTTGTGATTTGAGATTTTGTGTTTGTTTTGTTTTAAGGAGACTATTATGTAGATACTTAACGTATCTATTATAAATTAAGTTATAATATGGTAGCAGACATCATTAGTAAGTCTCTACCATATTGTAACTTCATTTATAATGGGTAAATTAAGTATCTACATAATAGTCTCCTTAAAACAAAACAAACAAAAAATCTCAAATCACAAATGAAGTAAAATCGCCGGTGGAATTGCCGCCTTATGCAACCATATTGCTATGAATTTATGTTGGCCAACCTGCTTGGCATGTAAACAAACTGTTAAACCTTACCCATTTTATCTTATTTAATGAATTTAATGTTGAACCTGCTTTGCATGTAAACATCGTTAATTATTATCTTATGACACCTTTTTAGGCAACCATATTGGGAAAACATGAATTTTTTTAACAATAATTTTTAACGTAAAATTGTCTCAAGTTATTGAGGCTATTATACTGTATGCGCAATAATCATTAAAAGCTTATGCAAATCAGAATCGTAGTAAGAATCTATACACAGTTTTTACGATAATTATTAGGTACGCATGCGTATACAAGATTGATCACTGGAACAAAAACTACCTCGTAATTTCTTGTTTGGCGCCAGTTAGGTCGGCTTCTTGTTTTTCCTATAGTTATCACACTAACATCCTGTAGCTATATTCATGGGCGTAGCTAGGATTGGATCCAGAGGGGGACAGGTGCAAAAGTTCGACTAAATCGATTGGTTTTCGCGGGTTTATTTGAATTTTTTGCAATACTAACAATAAAATCAGATTTATTAGATCTGGTTTAAATTCCCACGCTTTTTTGTGTATTGTAAATTCATTAAAGAACCCATGAGAGAGTAGTCTCTTCAGTTACTTCGTGGAAGTGATACATTACAAATTGGAATCAAATTACAAAATACCTGCATAAATTCCACAAAATGAATAAAATTTATGTGGCAGTTGTGTCTGAAAATGGTGTCCACCTCAGAAACAACTGTAATATAAATTTTATTTATTTTGTGGAATTTTTGCAGTTATTTTGTAATTTTGTTGCAATTTGTAATGTATCACTTCCACGACGTCACTGGAGAGACTCATGGGTTCTTTAATGATTTTGTAATTTTGTTCCAATTTGTTCATTAAAGAAAATCTAATTCTAGCTAGTTAGAGGGTGGGGATACGTCCACCTCCTGCAGCTCTCTGGCTACGCCCATGGCTATACTTCCTCGAGGCTCCAGTGGGTACTCCTAATTATTTTGGCAACAGAAATCAGGAATGGATTGCATAAGACATGTGGCGTAGTGGTACGGACTCTGACTTTCACCCGAAAGGATGTTCTGGCCATGCTTCGGTGGGCATGTAAAGCAGGTGGTCCCGGGTCATCCTAGTTGAGTGTAAGATTTATAGCCCTAACTCCGCTAGGTTGGCTTGATAATAGAAACAATAAAAAGTCCTTATTTATTTATTTATTTATTTATTTGTAAGAAATTCAGAAAAATGCACGGATCTTCTATCTACCGGTACCTATCTATTAATAAATATTCTTATAGCATCAAATTAAAATAGTTGTATTTATGCTGCGCAGTGCTACAACATGAGAGTTGTAGCACCGAGGAAGAAGAATTTCAGCTTAAATAAATAAATAAATATCTATTTCTGTTAAATATCAAGAATAAAATCATGTAATCGACAAGAAGGTATAAAGTAAAATCGTCAACTACATTACTTATAACTTAAACTCGGCTTGAATTTAGAAAGATACTGACTGCATCGGAATGCATTAATTTTGGCTCTGGGTCAATAACTTGATACAATTGTGGATTCCCCTATCGATTATCTAATACAGCATAGATGGAATTTGAGCCCCAAATAACATGGTGAAATTATTTATTATATTTTAAGTTGCATTGAATTATGTAAGGCGACACATGAGTACATGAGGCATATTATAATAATATATGTAATATATACTGTATGTTGCGTTATTAAACGGAAAAGGTAATTTTGGAAAGTAATATTAGTGGCGATGACTTTCAAAAGTGAAATCCTGTGATTCTGTTATTTGCAAACGAAATTCAAAATCCACCTAAGCTTAGGCTTTCATTTCATTTGTCCCAATCTCAACGATTGGTTGGCAGCCATTCCCTGCATATCATCCTCCAGCTAAATCGGTCCTGCGCCTTCCTCTACAGATCTTGGTACGTCCGAGGCCCTGCGGCCTCCTTCAGTTAAATTATAAAATCAAGTTACGACATAGAAGTATAAAGTAAACTCCTGCCCTGCCTTCCCTGCCAATAAAGTAAAGTAAATGTATTTCAAAATTTTGCTTCATGATACATTCGTGAACATATGGGGCTTGTTACACCAGCGGCTGCGAAATTTTCTGAAGTGCGTTTAGAAGTAGACTATTTTTTTTACACCAATCCATTTGTTCCCTTGGCAAATTTCTCGGCGTGTACCGGGCCATATTCTCTTATCTTTTGAGTTAAGAGTCTAATCGTTCAATTGGTGCACTAATGAACTGCTGTATTGAGCAATGTCTACGTATGGGGCTATCCATTAATCACGTGATGTTTTTTTAAAACTATTTTTAACCCCTCCCTCCCCCTTGGTTATACGTGGTTTTAGACTACCCCCCCCCCACCAAAAATCACGTGTATTTTTTAGTACCTGCAAAGAATCTTAAAATGTTTATAATATTAATTTTAAATACAGGTACTAAGTACAATCTAATGTTATTCTAGAAAATTAAGGACCTTGATAAAAATGTCTAGACAGAAAGGTTGCAGGTTGTTTTTGACTGGTATAGAAATGAGTCAAGGTCACACTACACACCGCTTTTCGGTTTAGAAATAACGCGTTTCACGAAAAAATAAATACATGTGATATCTTACTATACCCCCCTCCCCCCTTGTGATGATTTTTTTACGAACCATTCCCCCCCCCCTTTCGGACCTCGCGTGATTAATGGACAGCCCCTATGAATAATCACACTGACGGCGAAATTTAGACCGGGCCTTGAACTAGAAATTCTTTTCCAGTATATCTTATAATTACGTAATACAACGGAACCTGTCATGATTGTCCCATAAAGATTGAGATTGAAAAGAGCAAAAGTGCAATCACAAGACAATGGAGTGTCCGCGGGCAATTTAGAAACAATTAAGCGGGAAACAATGGTAAATTCCACCTAGTTCCAAATGCGCATTGGTCTCATGTACTAAACATTATTACACGTTATGCAACTTAACGAAGAATTTCCACAAGGCTCATAAGCCCCGTAAGAAGAAGAATAAAAATATATAGCAAATCTTTCCTTTGTGGTGGAGAAGCTAGTGCCACGTGTTAGAAACCCCAAGTGGTTCCGAATCTACTATAATCATGAGGTCCACCCTGTCAGTCAACTACCCTTCTCCCCGAGGTGAAGGAGTCTGCCCTTAGGGTGCCTCAAGTTAATAAACAGACTCACTCCCCCCACCAGGCTGACAGGGCTGCTTAAAGCAGAAATGCTAAAAGCAGGCGTTGGAAAACAAACAAACAAGTGTTAGAAAGTGGTTAGAAATTGTTGATAAGAGTTGGGGTAAAAAAACAGTGATGCATTTGGGGTTCCGATTCTATAATTTCTTTTCCCTTTTTTTCCCCTTTTCTACCAACACAGTAGGGGTATTCACTGTGTTTGGTATACCGTAAGGGAAAGTAGAAAACTGAAGGAAAATAGAAAAATGGAACTTCAGTTTTTCAGAAAAATAATGCCATATAGAAACGTGTTTCTCTAATATTCCCACTTTACCCAACCTACCGGGGAACTGCACTTGGGGAATCGAAAACGGCCATATTTGTTGTTTTGCTTTTGAATTTTGCTTTTTATTTTTATATAATTTGAAAAATTAGCTCTGCGACAGAAATTAATAAAAAAACAAAAACAAAAGAAAACATGTGGCAAAAGGTGGACTACAGAAGATGTTCATAAGTTAATAGCAAAAGGAAAAGAAACTTTGGAGGTAAGTTAGGTTAGGTTTTTCTATTTCTATGGTTGACGGAGGTATCCTCACACTGAGCTATTTCTCTATCTCCCCATTTCCCTTTTCTAACAACACAGTGAACACCCCTATAAGAGACCGCATGGTATTGCTTACCATGGTGAGTTGCATTCAATTGAATAACCTGCGAATTTAAAAGAAAATGTGCTTAGCTGACTCTAGTATGGGTGTTCAATTAGATCAGATTAGATGGAATTAGACATGATCCAACATGCAGCCGTGTCTCTAATACCATTCCAGCCGTGGGGGATAATAACTAAAAAGTTTCAAATTTGATTGTTATTCCTTCAGGTAGATCTGTAGAGGTATCATGTAAAATATTATGAAGAACTATAATTTGGCAGAACTCCCAAAAAACTTCGCTCCTATATCACAGTTCATAAAGATATGACGGAAGCTGGGATCTCATTATCAGGCTGTCAAATTGAGTAATAAAAATGTTGATCTATATGTCATTGAGATGCCGTAGTTATCCGTACGGTTGGCCAAACTGATAATTGATTACTCTCGCAGACTCTTGCATGATGTATTCAGAGATTTGATTGAAAAGATATAGGGCGCATGAAATGTCAATAGTTGAAATGTTCGGTAACATGTTATTCGTATTTTCAATTATCTAAGTAGGACTGGAGAGGCAATGCGGTATTGCATTATTTAAATGTTGGTTCTAGTTTTGATTATAAATTCCTATTTTCAGTATAGATTGCTAGAGACTCACACAGAACATAGTCTGACAAACATCTGTGACAACTAATATGTCACTGGTTAGCCAACTTCAGCTTGTCCATTAGCGCTTAGGCGGGGTTTCCACTGACCTCTCATTGCAGGATGCAAATGACATTGACGGAAATTTGAATTTTTCTTTTTATAGAAATCTATTAAAATGTTTGTACTGCCGATGGGTCTCCGACCTTGTGGCCTTGCTTCGGCCAGACTCCAGATGATCCTTTCTTCTCCGATTCTTTGAACATGGCCGAACCATTGTAGCTGCTTGATCTCCAGTCTTTTCTCTACTGGTTCCCCTTGCCGTATCCGCTCATGTTGGATCCGGTCCTATCGACCGACGATCCGTCTTAGGCATTTCATTGGATTAATTTGCGCCCACTGAAGTATCTAAAGTTCTTTGCAATGTGTATTGTCTCGTAGATTGTCAGTTTGATATGGTGTATAGCTTCAGTGTCCGCAAGGTCAATTTCGGGCGCATAGCCTCGATCTTACTATAGGTGGCTGAGCATGGTTATATAACCATTCTACAAATGTAGTAAATTTAACGTAGTGTATAAATTAAAGTTCTGTGCAACGTATGGTTTTATTTCTGATACAGATACTTTGTTGAATAATATACCCTGCTAGGTTATTAACAATGCATGAATTGTTTTAGGTGACCAATTAAATAGACCTGGTCTTTATGTACAGACTTTACTGTACTTTCAGTATTATAGTGTTAAACAATTCCATATATTATATACTGCAGACATCAAGGGCGGATTTTGCCTCCGATTTAGGGGGGGGGGTCATTGGGCAGGTTCAAATAAATTAATAAATAAGGACTTTTTATTGTTTCTATTACTAAGCCAACCTAGCTAACACTCAACTAGGAAAGCCCGGGAGCGTCTGCTTTACATGCCCTCCGAAGCATGGCCAGAAAATGTAGCCAGTGTGGGACCCGAACCAACAACCTTTCGGGTGAAAGTCAGAGTCCGTACCACTACGCTACATGTTAAAAAACATAATAATTTTTAATTCTCACTGTAATACCATTGTTATCTAGTGTAAGTTACTTTTTTCTTGGGGGGGGGGGGGGTCCGGACCCTCTGACCCTCCTTAAATCCGCCCTTGGTAAACATATGGGCTTTAAAATATACCCGATAACAGAACAACAGCTGTCCGACCCAACTACGAGCAGATTTTCAATGCCAGGGCGGCTTGATTGTAAGCTATAATAGACGAAAGCATGGCATTGAAATTCAGATTGATAACCGTTTCGTGTGACGTAACAGTGCGCGAACTACTGATTAATTTAAATCAAATTCAATATAGGTTCATAAAAATTATATCTAGTTTTTTTTTTGGTATTTTGCTCAATCAACTATGGGGGCCAATGGCGGATCCACGGGGGGGGGGGGGGAGTAAATTCAGATGGTAAAAAATAAGAATATAAATAAATTGAATAAAACTCAACTTTTCAACAAAGAAATTACCCTTTAAACTTACACACAACTTGTGACCCCCACCCCTCTAAATTTTCCGCTGGATCCGCCCTTGACAGGGGTTCTACCTCATACAGCTAGAAAATATTATTTAAAAAAATCTGCTTAAATTTTCTTTTTTAATTTACGTATTATTATATTGTAGTCGTTATTAGTGTGATCAACACCCAATAGGTAGCTTTCCCCTTGATAGTTTGGCTCTGGGAAATAAAAAATAAAAATAATACTAAAAGAACCGGTCCGAGTTTACTCGAACATGCTTTCCAATTTATCAAAATTAGTAGATAGAGAAAATGAGTAATTTCATGGTAAATAATTTTCCTATGGTTAAATTTCCGATATGTCGGGGGGGGGGGGGGGGGTTGTCCACCTGACGTCACTGGAGGTGAGGTAAATTCTAGATAGGTCAGGTCAGACCAACACATTACCACACAGCAATACTGGCAGGGCACGCAATGCATTTGAGCGTGAATTTTCTATAATTTTTTCAAAAAATAATTATTTGTGCAAAACCAAATATTTTTTTGGGAAAGCAACCTATCCGGTTTCGTTACTCAATTTAACACCTAAAACATGCCTGAAGGTAGAAATCATCGATAGAAAGGTTTCACAGAAAAATTATTTTTTAGTCATTTTTCATTAAAATTTAGTTATTTTTTATTTTTTTACCCCCAGAAGCAACCTATCAAGGGGCAAGCGACCCCGCGCATTTCGTTAATATTAATAACGACTACAATATATGTGAATTTAAAAGAAATCGTTGGAGCCGTTTTTGAGAAATAATTTTTTTAGGCGTTTTTTTGGAGTTTTTTGAGAATAAAACCCCCCCAAATTAAGTTAGCCCCAAATAAAAAAAGTTGTTCCGAGGTATGATTTTTGTGAACCTACATGCCGAATTTCATCAAGATTGACCGAGTAGTTTGCCCGGAAATCGACGCACAGACAGAACGACAGACAGAGAGACATTTCGTAAAAAACACTTTTTTGGGTTCCTGGGACCTGAAAACGTGTAAATCCGTTGAAATCTCGGAATCGAAAATTTCGACCGTCACAAAGCTTTCCTTATACTACGTATAAATTGGAAAGCAAACAATGCATTATTGGGACAATGAAAAACGATAAATTTGACAAGAGAAACATAATATTATAGGTGCCGTTCGGATCATTGGTGCATGAAGTTTCACTTGTATCGTTTGGTGCTACTAGAGCCCTATCGGCTTATACTATACGAAAACGACGTTTTCTATCGAGGGAAGATTTTATTTAATAAACTACCCCTTAAAATGTGTCAGCCAATTTAAGAACGCACTAAAAATATATTTTTAAGGCGGTGCATTTTATTCAATAACTTAATTCATGGAACACTCTTCCTATTCCTCAGGCGCCCATTCCATTGACCGGCTAGGGCTATTTCCAAAAACAGTGACGTGGTAGCAGACATTCAAGACTTAGGTTGCGTTTCCAACGATCTCGCATTGCAGAATGCAAATGACATTGACGGAAATTAGAATTTTTCTTTTTATAGATATCTATTAAAATGTTTGTACTTTACATATCCCATGATGCCATTTTTTAAGTTTAGTTTGTTTGTTTGTGATTTTACTGTATGATCATTGATCAATTTTAACTATGGCATAGAGGAAAATAAACATTTCCGTCAATTCTGCAATGCGAGTTCGGTGGAAACGCCACCTAAGTCTTGAATGTCTGCTACCACGTCACCGTTGTTGGAAATAGCCCTAGCCGGTCAATGGAATGGGCACCTAAGCAATAGGGACTGTAAATTTATAAATGACGACATCCTTTACTGTAATAGCATTATGGAAAAAAAAATTTGATTTGACAAGTACACACCTTTTTATTTATACATTGCTTGATTCCCGCCCCGTCGTCACGCATGCATCCCTACTATTCACACAAACTCGAAGCCGAAATTTTGTTGAAAACTTCCAATCCGTCAGTTCTCAATAACCACACTGTAACCTTCAACCCACTGTACTTATTGCGCTATAAGTTCAAAAGCCACGAGTCGGCTTCGCGGTTGTTCCTTTCTCGTATATCTCGGAATGCTAGTTCTGTTCCGCCGCCGCTTAAAGGACAAAGAAATAAAGAACAGACAACTGACCTTGTCCACACTCGCTGCTTCCGATCAGCTTCACCGCTCTTGTTCTACGAATGCCATTTGGCATTTGCTTGGATATCTGGTTCCGATGGCAACGGAGAAGTGTGGGACAAAATCTTGAATACAAACCATTTTTCTATGCTGTTGACGTGCCCAATTGTCCTGCTGTTTTATTTTTTCATTGTGTTTCGTCACTCACTCACTGTAGGGTTGCCAACTTTCTTTTCTCGAAATAAAGTACATCTGACTTTTGAGAAGTAATATGAAGAGTACAGTATTTTAAAAAAGAGTACTTAGTATATTTACTGTTAAATGGGTCAACATTTCGCCGAAAATACACTTTAACATTGTATTGTAAATCAGGGGGGTTCGAATTACGAGCTATTTACAATTTAAAACAATATGTTTTTGAGGTTTTCGCAGAATTCTTATTTTTTTGAAAGCTACTAAAAGCCTCTTCACACTGCAAATTTAAATTTATGTAAATAAATAGTTCATTTCTAATTAAATTTATAAAAATCATAAAAAATATTTTTCTTCTTCAGAAAAAGAGTATTTTTGCGTACTCTAAATGACCTTCAGTTTGTAGAGTACACATGCACGAAAAAGAGTACAATACTCTGAAATATAGTATGTTGCCAACCCTGTTCGTCAGACCCGTCGTGCCTATCTAGCATAGAATAATGGGTATGGTATGCTAATACTATACAATATGGCTTCTTGATGACAATTTTTGAATTTATTTATTTATTTAAACCCATTTTAATACATTAGTAGATTTTTTTTATACCCCTTAAATATCACAATATCATGGGTATTTTTACTTTTTGGTGCGACTATTTTCCCAAGAACTTAACAATGCGTGAAAATTTAATACTCCGTTTAGTTCATAAAATAATTATCCCCCAAAAATTAAAAGTACCCTATGATATTTTGTATGCATAATAATAATTCAGGGGTGACCAATATCTACGTTCCACATTTTCTGCAGTAATAATTACACTAGCGCGCTAAAAATTGTTCATTTTAAATTGTTATTAGGGATAGTACTTTGATAAACTTAATATAGCACAGTCATTTTCCCCCCAAGCTTGATGAGTTCAATGAACGTCTAGTCTTTATACGTATAGGTACCGACTAATTTGTTATGTGATCATAAAAAAAATTCAGGTGCATATTTTTGAGAATTACGCAATCTCCATAAACAGCTCCGCCGTGAAGCTCCATTGTAATCAGGAATAATAACTGGCGATTAGCTGGCTATTAATTTGTTGTCTGCTATAATTGGTTAGCTCACCGAGTAATAACATTGTTCGAACCGACATATACCGTAGTTTATTAGTTATTACAGTAGGATGGACATTAGCTTGGGTCAGTGTGCGTGAAGCTGAAGGAAGTTCTCGGTTAAGGCCGACAGGAAATACGGATCATTGCCTTCTCGTACGAGCTGTGTTGAAAAGATGAGTATTATATTGTATTCTATTGTACTTCTTCTTTATATGCCTCTTCGTTTGGCGATCATCACGGCAATTTGAATCTTGGAGACTGCTGCTCTGAAAAGGAAGGAAAAGGGACGTGCACTTGCCCCCCCCCCCCCCCCAAGAAGAAAGAAATGACGCCACTGGTTTGTGGACTATGGCGTCTTTCACCTTCAGCAGTCTTGCCAATGGCCTTAGCATGTTGAATCCATCGGGGCAGAGCATGTTTGTTTCAAACTGCGGCAAACTTGGTAGTGTGCACAGCGTTGGCAGGGGGACTTGGTGGGACATGATAACGCGCTTAGACTATACCAGTCGGTCTACGTGCGTGTCGAGTCCGGGTCACCTCCGATTTAATCGTGTGACTTTACCACGTTCCCCAATTGATTCGGAACCCTCTATAATCAGGAGGTCCACCCTGTCAGTCAACTCTCCTTTCCCCGAGGTGAAAGAGTCTGCCCTTAGGGTACCTCAAGTTTACAAACAGACTCACTCCCCCCGCCAGGCTGAAAGCAGGCGTTAGAAACTTTCAGCAGTGTTCCACTACGGGAATGTTGGGGATGATAGCGAGCCTATACTGTCCGCAGTGATGAAGCAGTTTAATAAATGGCAGCACAAAGTACTCTACCCAATTCAACTGGCAATGCTTCACTCATGTCTACAGCCAACTCGCAGTGTATACCATGATGAAATACAGGTGATATTATATGGTGGTCAAAGACATCAAAATCTGGTAACCTTGAGCCTGAAGGAGGCCGTATACTGTCAACTTATTAAATTTTCAATGCCCTGATGTTACCAAATCGATCATGACGCGGCATTTACAAGCTTGATCATAAGGGGGGAAATTAAGCCATGGCTGCGGCCATGAAGATTCTGATCGCGTTGATGCCTCCTCTGTACACAAAGGATCGGAATGCTTTGTTATACAACGGCAAATCATAACCTCCCACCGCAAGGCAATAACAATTACGGCTCTTGACAGAGGAGTGACACATATTTCGTCGATACACGACGGACCTTGGGGTGTAGAAGACACGGAAGTTTTGATTTAGTCCGCTCGTGTCAATCCACTGGGTGCCCTATCTAATAATGATGATTTAGCAGAGGGAGGTAGTAATACCAAGGTTGCTACCATTAAAGGACACGATATTCGAAATAATTCCATCATTACTACTACAGATATCAATCTTGGAATCAAGAGTTGTTTCGCTGGAGATTGCGTGGGTGCGTTGCATGTGGCCATATGTATCTAAATTTAGTATCAAATTGATGCTTGCAGAAGCTCGCTATTAACTCTATAAATCTTCAGTGGTTGTTTCATCGCTGGTTTTGAATGCGTTGGTGGGTTGGATAATGGTACAAGAAGCTGAACTGAGCATGCAAATGATGATGTTAGAGGCTTTATTGCTGTATTCGATTTAAAGTCGGCAATAAGCGGATATAAGTGTAGAATTACATTTGAAATGACCTTCGTGAGAGCAGTTTGAGTTGAAATAGCTTCTTCTGGAACTACTGGGTACTATCCATAAAGAGGGATCTACAAGATGTAACAAAGTAGAATTATTTTATGAAATACAGTTTACCAAGGCTGTTGGTGTTAAGATCGGGCGTCTGCATAACCATATTGGTTGTAAAATTGAGTTAAGGAGTCTAGTACACGTGATTAAAATAATTGAACTATAAGTTGAAGCTCAGTCATAAATTTCATCACCTTCTATCATGACGCCAACTTGGCAATAAAATTGAAGCTGAGTTTTCCATTACGAACGAAGTAGTAGTTAGGGAGGTTACTCTCAACTACAACTAAGTATACAAACTGAAGAAGATATGCTTACTATGTATAAATGTGCGAGTATTGTGATATTTTAGGGGGTCATTGCAAAGGAAAGATGCCAGGACTATAATTTTAAAATAATTCCACAATTATTTCTTACTGTTAGACCAGGCGGACTTCGTATTAGCACATACTCCTCAGTTCGTTTGTTTAATATTTGAGTTGTTTTTTGTACTTTTAATGTCGAAACTATTTTCATTTAGTTTAATTATATGCATATTATTATTATATATTTTTGGCCCAGGAACCTTCGGAAGCATCCTCGGAAGACCCTATCAAAGTATTTTTTTTATATTCTGAGGTTGCCAACTACTCCAATTCAAGGATTTTTAATGTAAAAAAACAAAATATCTAATGTAAAAATTTTTTAATGGATGGGGAAGATTTAAACTCGCCTTCGTCACAACAAATTTTAATTATAACGGTTTTTGGCTACAAGCTATACACTTTGATCAATTTCTAAGTCCTTTACATGACCCGCAAAATAAATTATTAATATTACCACGTCCGCAAAACTGACATAGATAATGCTATATATAACACAGATTCAAATTGTTGAATAAACCCGTAAACAAAATACTTTAGAGAGTGAAGTTTTTTTTAGACTGCACCTACTCCAATGTCCTTGGGTTGGGATTTATCTATAATAATTAACAGCTTGCGAGATACAAGAGTGATAAGTTGTGTTTTTCATATAGATACTACTAGTTCTACTATTTGCCACGGTAGCAACTAGCCGAGGAGAACTGGAAAGAAAGGAGAATAAGTATAGAGCAAGGTTGTGCAAGGTATGTCTAGAAGTAGGGAACGGTTTGTATGCTAATGGCTAGTGCAGCCTTGGACACTTGGGAGGAGTGCATTGCACAATGTCCCAGCATCCTAACAACCTACTGTTTGTTGTATATGCCAATGAGATCTAAGCTACCCAAATGAGCTAAGGTGGGTGAAACACGTTGATGAGATTGACCAACGCTATCAAGTTGAATCGACCAGAACAGAGCCAGTTCAAAACTGCAGCAAACGCCCACAGCGTTGGCAGGGGAGGATGATAACGCACTGAGACTGTCAATAAGTCAAAGTACTTGTCGAGTCCTTGTCACCTCCTAATCGTGTGACTTGACTATGTCTGTATGACTGTAATCGGAAGGTCCACCCTGTCCTTCAACTCACCTTCTCCCTGAGGTGAAGGAGTCCCTTATTAGGGTGGGTCAAGTTAAAAAGCAGACTCTCTCCCCCGCCAGGCTGACAGGGCTGCTTAAAGCAGAAACACCGAAAGCAGATATTGGAGAAACAAACAAACATCGTTGATGAGATTGGCTGGAGTGCAAATCGATACGATGTTTAGGAGCACTACGAGTATGTCGAATGCTGCCGACTGATCGTAAAATGTATTGTTCTCAGTTTTATTCCTTCCTTGATTTCGTCGTTCTTTTAAGAACGACGAAATAGGTTGACTCGAAGGTATGGTGATTGGAGACTGACCACATGCTGCAATGTTAAAATCCGACGGAAAAAATACGCTGCTGCCACGCTTTCCTCTATCCCTGTACTTTTAAATTATAACGGTTACTCTGGTGGCAACTTTTAACAGTTCATTTTCTATTTTTGTTTCAGGTAAGAATTTACTACCACTATTACCCATGCTGACTCTTAGTAGCTGAATCAGGAACCAGTTAACGGGAATCAGCTAAGTTTCCGTACTTGACCAATGACTAGGTACTGTTTAAAAATCATAAAGGAAGCCTGGAAGACATGGAAAATGTAATGAGAGAGACATTCCATCTTGCCGGTAGTTTAATGCTCTGAATAACCAAACAGTTTCCAATGCCAGCAGCAGCCCGATCGTGGCGATTTTAATACCGGGGTTAATATAATACCATGTCACGTGATGGGATTAATTCAATTGTTTAAATTAAATGAACAGTAAATTTCAGAATTTTTTAAATTGTGATGTTCGCAATACTGAAGAACTGTACTGGCGCGACGCTGCAGTAGCAAATATAAATAGCAAATAAACACATATCGCCCTAGAAATAAACGTTTTAATTTTGAATTATTATATTATAAATTATAAATAATTTGTCTAAATCTAAGGCAAAAAAAAAAAAATTAAGAAACTCACCAAAAATAGACCTGAAGATCATTCAATTGTTTAAATAGACAGAATTTGAATTTACCGCGCTTAGCACTCTTGCGACGATTTCCAACATCAAAAATGAAAAAATTCTGACATTTACTGTTCATTTATTTAAAAAAATTGAATTAATACCATCACGTGACATAGTATTATATTAAACCGGTATTATAATCGTCATGATCGAGCTGCAGGTGTACAAAGTTAAACCTAGAGTTATATATGTAACTCGCTGCTGAAAGTAACCTACATATGACACATTTAAAAACAAAGTATAAGATTTTCAATTGTTTTATTATGTAAATGTTCAAAAAAAAAAAAAAAATTGTTCCTCTAGCATATGCAACAATGTAAATCAATTAATCTCTGATGTTGACAAACAATTTTGCATTGAATTCTTATCCGATTTTATTCAATTTATAGTCAAGTCAGTGTCCCTACATTAATTGGGGTGAATTATTTATGCATGCATTTCCGTATAAGGCGCTTATTCCACCTACGTAAATAGTCAATAGTAAATGTGGTATTGACGTTGTAGCAGACATTTTTAGCATGTCTTTAATGTCTGCTACCACGTCAATACCACATTTACTATTGACTATTGATGTAGATTGAATAAGCGCCTAAGTTAATAGTTTGTGTCAGATAAACCTGAGTTCGACGGTCTGGTTCGAATCTCGATGTCGTTCAGTTTGTCATGTCGCCCTTTATCCAATTCACCATTAAAGGTTACTAAGTTAATAGGTAGGTCGGAATACATAGGTACTCCAGTATTTATCATTATGTTGCAATATAAGTGTTAAATTATCTACAAAGTCCAAATGAGGGTTATGCCTACCATTTTCGTTCAAGCCAGCCTGGTCGGGACAGCACCTTGTATTTACGAGGTGAAAGAGGCCGACGGAAGGTAAAGGCGAGCAAGATACATTGTGGATGTAGGCTAAATAATGGCTGTCTTAAGCAAACAATGTTATCCGTGATTATATTCAACAGTCACTAACTGTACATGAATTATTCATGGAAATGAGCAAAATAGGGTATCGTGTCACGTGACATGCCCCTAGAAGGACAGCCCCCAAAGATGGCTGCGTGACACATTGCACCTGGTTGACAAAGCCACGCCATTTCCGACGACTGTTTGACGGAAAGTTGCTCGCATAGGTCTGTCGCACGTGTGGTAGATTGATTCCGTCGCAAAAGAATAATTGGCTAATAACAAATCAATCAGGTGACAAGCTGTTAGAATATGTAGCGTAGCTGTTAAGACTTCGGCCTACGCCTGGGAGGTTGTCGGTTCGAGTTCTTGTTGGATTTTCTTGGTATGCTATGGTAAGAAACGTAGAGCTGCTTTCATAGGTCTGTCGTACGTGTGGTAGATTGATTCCGTCGCCAAAGACGTGGCTAATAACAAATCAATCCGGTGACAAACTGTAGCGTAGCTGCAAAGACATCGGCCTACGCCTGAGAGGTGGTCGGTTCGAGTTCAACGTCTTGTTGGATTTTCTTGGTATGCTATGGAGGGAAACGAAAAGCTGCTTACATAGGTCTGTCGCACATGTGGTAGATTGATTCCGTTGCAGAAGAATAATTGGCTAATGACAAATCAATCTGGTGACAAGCTGTTAGAATATGCTGTAAGGACTTCGTCCTACGCCTGAGAGATTGTCGGTTCGAGTTCAACGTCTTGTTAGATTTTCTTGGTATGCTATGGAAGTAAACGTAGAGTTGCTTGCGTAGGTCTGTAGTACGTGTGGTAGATTGATTCCGTCGCCAAAGACGGGGCTAATATCAAATCAATCCGGTGACAAATTGTAGCGTAGCTGCAAAGACTTCGGCCTTCGCCTGAGAGGTTGTCGGTTCGAGTTCAACGTTTTGTTCGATTTTCTTGGTATGCTATGGAAGTAAACGTACAGTTGCTTACATAGGTCTGTAGTACGTGTGGTAGATTGATTCCGTCGTCAAAGACGTGGCTAATAACAAATCAATCCGGTGACAAACTGTAGCTTAAAACTGTTGCACGTGCGATTGGTCCTGTCGACCAGAAGGATCTAGCTGTCGCTTAGGAATGCAAAGTTTTGCCGGATTAGAATGGACCCGCTTCCTAAATGCTTTTAATGAGCTCAAATAATTGACAAGGACTGAAAGATGACGGAGCTGTAAAAACGGAAGTGTACCAGCCGTACTAATGACCGAAACGAAAAGTTAGAAGGACGCCTCGAAAAGAACGACAGTCGGTGAAACGAGGGAAAGTCATGCCCAGGCGGATGTTCAAAGAGTTCTTTGGTAGCAAATGGAGCGGTAGGCGGATCGGCCTTGGCAAGGACGTTCTAAGTACCTACCGAACAGACACAAGTACCCATGTACCTGACCCGCACTTAGCCCATTCTTTTCCTCACGATGGAAACTCAGGCACAATGAAAACCGGTCTTCTTAAGTTCAAATTACCATGTACTTAATCTCTTTTTCTGTGCAGCTACCAATTAGTCCTTAAGGCGATGAAGGAGTTAAGAATCTCTAGGTTGATCGCAGGTTTATGCCCTTTTGGTTATCTGATGTTTAGGTAGCATGTACCAATCATAAGGGAACAACTTGTTAAAGTCGAGGTATGTTCTTGAGTTGGTATTCTCTAAACGGAGGACGGCAATTATTGGAGCCTGGTGCCCGGAGGTACCATGTTTTTGTCCATTTGGTTCGGGCATTTTTCAGGTCGTGCTCTTGGTCTCACTTTGCCGTCTCTTTGTGAGTTTTTCGTGCCACTTATCAACTTCGGCATCCATATCGTCTCGCATGGCGTATTGTACGCAGCAATTATTAACACTGACAGTCATTTTGTTGTTCGCCAGTTGTCATACAATACAATATTCATTATAACCTTGAGATTCACGTCACACTAGAGGAATCGCAGGAGAGGGAGGCTAGTTGATTCCTAGTTGTACCAATTGGGGAAAGGAAGACATGGAAATGTCCCCACCTTGCCGGGGTGTTATTCTGAGCACTGCACCAAATCCGTCTAATTCTTCACGTCTTCCGGTACTTAGATGCTCTAGTGACAACGAGTGCATGCACTCTAATGCAGGACCTGACCGATACATTTAATTATCTACTGATGTCAAGCCTTGTGTGTCGGTGAACTACATTGTCATGGGGAACATTTCTGTAAGAAAAAAAACAGCGAGTTCCGTCGCTGACCCCTTATTTTACTGGGCTGAAATGTAACAAACGTTAGGTGGTTATTCCACCGACGTCAATAGTAAAAATAGTGCAGACATTCTTACACTGTCTTTAATGTCTGCTACCACGTCAAACCTCACTATTGACGTCGGTGGAAAAAGTGCCTAAGCGTGGCTTCACCAAGTTCGACTGCGAATATTTTCATCAGCTATTATGGGAATATTTTGAATTTTTCGTTGATTTATTCCATCAATCAGGAAGACCCGAGTTGTCATTGGTAATACTGAGAAGAATGGGATACAAGGAGTGGTCACATTGTTTGCCCCAGCTTCCTGCAGAATTAGACTGCCTTATACGAACAGTTGCCCCTTTATTGACTACCTACTTGATGCGGCGGCAAATCACTGGTTTCAGTGTCGCACGCGTACCATTGAATTGTCTTAAGCGGAAAGTCGTTTATTTGTTGACTATAAATGTAATTGTATTGCATTTCCTTTACATGCAGTTTTGATTTGGAGCATCTTCCTCGTTAGGTATACTTTAAATGCATCTGAACTTCTTAGAAACGCTGACAGCGTATCTTAACTATTGGGGGATCGAACTACTTTGCATACATTCTGGGTTATCCCTATAAACTTAAGATTAATTTATACACATTCTGCTTATGAAATGAAATTAAATAAAGACAACTTTCATGACATATCAAAATTTAAGACTATAAAGTCTTGTTTTCATGCCAACCCTAAAAAGATTGTATTCTTAGTACTTAAAATTATTAAGGGCAAACCGATATTACATTTCTGTGCAAACTTTAATTTCTCATGAAATATGGAACGCAGAACAATGAAAAAATGCTGAATGGAAAGAAGAATTTTTTCTCCTAATTTTGATGCATAGTATGTTGCAATCATGAATACCGATCGGCTATAGTTAGTGAACTTGATACGCATAAAATAACGGTCACTCAGGAGTTCAAGCTGAAGGAGTTCATCAACTGTGGCGAATTGGGGCTAGTTAAGGCCACATACATCAAAATTAGGAGAAAAGATTCTTCTTGCCATTCAGCATTTTTTCATTGTTCTGCGTTCCATATTTCATGATAAATTGAAGTTTGAACAGAAAATGGAATATAGGCGACTCCGGTTTGCCCTTAAGAGAAGAAAAAAAAAAACGGGAGAGAAAAAGAGGAAAAAAAAAGGATAAATTAGGTATGTGCAGTTTTTTGTGACAATAAAAAACTACTTAAAATTATATTACCACCGGAGGGTAACCAATCTTATGTTCAGTTATTTCTTGGTTCTTGTTAATTGTTTTTATGCCTTCTTTATACTCGTACACCCCTTTATAGTCAGCAGTGGTAAAGAAGAAAAGAAAATTGTCTTTATTTCCCGTATGGGCGAATTTTGGGCCTTTCGGCCTACTCTTACAATTAACCCATTCTTACAAAATTAACACATGGTATGTTTTTTTTTTTAACTCTTACTCGTACGCTTATGCCTGGTACATCGTGCCAATGAGAAACACGTCTCAGCTTGTCCCTTGTGGCTGGCTTGGGTTGATATCGGGGTCGTGTGTATAATAATAATGTCGACTTGTATTTGTACTTAAGTCATGCTTTCGCCTGTTTCATTGCGTCAATGGTAAGCTTGTCTCAGCCTGTCCATTATCGCTTGCAGCCGGTGTTGGTTGACATCGAGAAGGTATACCAGTTTACCAATGGCCAAAAATTCTAACGGAAACAATACAAATAATGCCCGAAATGCATGGGGTCGTTGGCATTGGAAAAGGGACCCATGGGCCTAGTAGGCCTAGGTCCATAAAAAGTCCTTAACAAATTTCAAAAAATAGTCGTTGGTTTGCCAAGGTTCAACGGGCCTCTAAAGTAGACCTACAGCCTACACCCATAAAAGCCCTAAAAGTAGGCCTATATTTTTCTAGGTGTGTTGAAATTCGAATACATGGTGTGGTTTACATGGCTGCACTGTACACCTGCGATAGCTGCATTCCTAAGATAATTTCTAATGTCAACGTTAGCTGATGTAGGCCCACGGTATCTATTGCGGGCCTACATTTAGTCTCGCATGTACCGAGGTGCTTTGTTTGACCTCTGCAGAGTTGGAAACCTCATAAACATGTGCTATCTTATCACATGCTTTCTACTGATAAAGCAGAATATTTGCGATAGAGTTGTGATAGGGTTGATTTACATGCAGGCCTAGTCTAGGCTTAATCTCAGAGACAATCCCTCAGGATGTCCTCAGAACAAATTTATAAGAAGACCATGTCATGCTACCAATGAACACTGTTGCGAATTCAATTTACAAATAGAGTGCGGGGGCATGGAGATGTGCACCAAGATTAAGGGTGCATTCACATTGTTGGTGTTAAATAGTTATTCCTAGTTAAGGATGAGAAGTCGAGTCAAGTTAACACTCGCGGAAACGGATAACTAAGCTAACCAGTATGTTAACTAAATGCACTTCGGATCGAGTTGGTTAAAGTGCCGTTGTGATCGATAGTTGAATGGAATGTCGATTTAACACATTAACTCACCTAAAGGTCAACTCATTATGTGTGGTAACTTGGATAACGCTTTTAACTCCATAACTTTCACATTGTGAATAGCCTTAATAGTTTGTACTATGCGTAGGCATTCTGGTCCCGGATTGGCTCGCTGCGTTGGGTTTGCATCAACCAGCGATCAAAGAGTAAAGACTGACTTTTTTCGGTAGACGAGTCTTCCATGTGTTCTTCCATACGTTCGTCTGCATTCGTGCGTCGGAACTCGGAAGCTACCTGCGTTTAGATTTATGACTTCTCAGAATCAAATTTAAGTAAAAATCGTTCTTCGGCTAATTCTGAGCATATAAAGGCCGTCCAACAACATGTCTTCGAGTGCTCACCGCATATTTCGAGCATTCGAGCCAGCCTATAATTAGAAAACAAACTACGCATGTTAATGCATTTCAAAGGAAATTCATATAAAAAGTGACATTCTTGACAAGGACTTCAAGATTCGAAGAGCCCTTGAGGTATCCACACATGGAGCGTCTGCTGGAATACCAACTGGTTGCTAACAATAGTGGTATTAACAGGCAAAAAGATGCCACTGTGGACGACTGTCGCACTATTTTAAGCACGGGACAACAAAAGGAAGTTGTGTATGGAGTGGCGCGGCGCCAATCAAGGCCAAATGGCACGCAGATCATGGTCGTCAAGATGGCATAGCCATTACCCGGTGCGGGCAGCACCCACACGCACATCACAAATTGATTATGGACATTTATGGGGCGCTTTTCAAGACTCTAAAAGCTTAGCATCCGAACGCATGTAGTACTGCAACTGCACGCGGAACTGGTTATGGTGATAAAGATAGTGTTGGCTTGGGTGCATGGGGGCTAGTTTCAATTACTGGTCGGGATTAAGATGAGGCCGTCCGAGAAAACTTTTGCTGGCCGCTGGACGACGTGGAAGAGGATGACGAGGACAACAATCTGAGAGTGATTGGCTTGTGGAGAAGGTGTCGGACAGGGATTGATGGATGATATGCAAAGACTAACTATAGTTCCGTCAATAATTATGTAGTTGGTATGGCTCTAGTATTGTTTTCTTTATTGGGCTGTCTGCATTTCTAAGCTGCGGATGCACGTTCCACTTGGTCTGCCCGATTTCAGTCAGATATGCTGCCAAACAAAAAGTGAAAGGACGCGTCTATAAGCAAGTTGTTTGCCCGTGTACATGCTGTATGAGTCTGAGTGCTGGGTCTTACGAAAATGTGAGGAATATATGATTCACGCAGCAGAGCGTATGCTAAGAAGATCCTGTGGCGTAACACTGAGAGACCAACGTAGAAACCAAGTTATGAGACAGGAGATGAGAATATAAGGGAAGGGACGTATAAGGGAAACTTTGGGAAAAGAGGCTGAACTGGTGGGGACACGTACTACTTAGAGGCGAAAACCTCGTAGTCAAAAGAGTATTAAACCGGGAGATACAAGGAAGACCACCAGGGAGGCCGAAAGTTACATTGAGAAGAAAGATCGCCGGGGCTCAGGACGCACGGAACAGGACTGTGTGGAAACGCTGCTGTCGTGCTGCCGAACCGCCATGAGGATAAGGCGCGGTAAAAGTAAAAGTTTCCGACACAAACAATCAGACTAGTATAGTGTAGTTTTCGCTATATCATTATAAGTAATATTATATATATAATATTTATAATAAATAATGTATATATAATATATTTATAAATATTATAAAAACGGATGGAAGGCGAAAGGCGTTGTTGCTAATTAGGTCTTTGTACTTAAACAAGAAGAGGGGTATATAAAAAAGGCAAAAAAAGCCACGCAAGTACTTGTTTCTCAACGATTGTATTTGAATAAAATGTAAACGAACATAAAAAATCGTATTTTCATGGCTACAGAGGGCAGAGATCGTGAACATCAACCCTCCAAGTCTGCGGCATCTCCAGGTTTTCTACTGAAATAGAAACCTTACCACTTTTTTTGATAACTTTACAAACATTAGAGATTTGTATTTTTTTTCTAGTAAATTTGAATATCTTGGCATATATAGCTCCTGCAGTTTCGTGATTAGGCAACGCTGTTCAACGAGCGAAAATATGAATATTCCAGGTTCCCGTCTATTTCGCATTCCATGGCCCTGTCCATTGGACAGTGTCCAAAGTGTTAAAGACTTAAAGTCATGTTATATAATAGCTAACTAAAAGATAGATATCGTGGGTTCAAATCCCATCAAGGCCAGATTTTTCATAATTCTCAAATATCGGTTAACGAGGAGGCTGCCTCTTCACCCGCAATCAATTTATTAAATTGGTTGTACGATACCTATTGTTATTTCCTTTTCTCTCTTCTTCCTAAGTTACAGCGAGGTTACTTATTTATGAAATATAGGCCTACTGTTAATAAATATATGCCCTAATATTAAGCACCTTAGCGAATTGTCTAACATCATAGTTAATATTATAATATTAATAATTGAAATAATGCAGCGTAACTGACCATTTATTATAGCACAGTAGGCTCTGTTAGTGGCTGACATAAGTGGCAAATTGTACAAGTCATTCGACCCAACCCATAAGACTGTAAGAACAGGTGTGTGTATATGCCACCCATAACCCGTGTTATATGCAAGGTCACCATCATTCCTTACACGGCCCTGAGTGGGCGCATATGTCCCAGTCCGGCCCATTCATCGTAATCTCGGGGTTGGCCACAGGGACGGTTTCAGAAAAAGCTTTCGAGGGGGGGGGGGGGGGTGGTGGCGGCCCTGAAAAATATCGCGATTCTTTTATGAGTAATATTTTTTTTTAGTTTCCTTCAAAAGTCCATTCATTCTATCTAGTATAAAGCTACTTTTCTCAGAGGGGGGGGGGGGGGGGGGCGACCGCCCAAGGATCCGTCCCTGGTTGGCCAAGGACTAACTAAATATTTTGGATACGAATATTGAAGAAAGGAGAACAAGCAGCTGCGATGGTTTGGCCACGTCACAACCCTCGAGGAAAGAATTGGACAACTCGCCGGAGCAAGAGGGAAAACAAAGCTCAAGGCGTTAGGGTCGACCCGGGTGGAGTATAAGAAATGGGTCCGGGGTGACCCCCTCACGCTGCGCACGTTTGGCACTAAGGGGGAAGAGGAAGCAGAGAAGCATACGAATATATTTGTTGTGTTTCTGTGAGATATGCATCTTTTACGAGTTTGATCGGCCGCCATCTTGAAACACAATGGCGGATCACGCTCGTTAACGAACTCGATCAAGGCATTTGTATGATCAATTTTTGTGCCAAGTTTCATCAAAATCGGATAATATCTACGGAAGATAGAGTTTTTTCTAAAATCGATATACATACATTCATACATAAAACGTTTTGAACGCGGAGTGGTTTTAGGCTGAGGGGGTCATGAAATCAAAAGTTGTGAAGAAATTTTCCGGAAGTTGAACATTGGTCGCCGTCTCAATAGGTAGATGAATCTCCCTAAAAAAGAAAAGCTTAGTGGGGGTGTCCAATTTGCGCTTAAATGCTACTGATCGCACTTCATGAATGTCCCTAATGCAAAGTTTAGAACAACTCGAAGAAGGATTCCAATCGAATAGTGTAATAACTCACGCCAAAAGCCAGTTTTAATAGATGTTGAGTGCCAAAAATCGTGGTCTTAACTCTGTGTTTTCATCGGAGTCAAGGCCAGACATGGAATTTTATGAGTCATTTGTGGACTTTACAATGCCTGAGATTATGGGCCCTGTTTTACATGCGACATACCTGTTCTGCACCGTTGTAGCCCAGGTGGTAAGGAACTCGACTAATGACCTGGAAGATCTCCCTTTGAAGACAAAGGGCAAGGGATTAATTTTAGGGGTGCGAGATAAAACAATTATTGCTGTCCCGTGGAATTAAACTTAGTTATTGGCCTCGATGGCCCGTTAAAGATATCACTGGCGGCTTGGCAGAGGATTGTGGAAGATCAAGAGTCTGGAGAGAGAGGTGGTGCCAAAGCTTACTCCGAGCGGAAACAGCGAGGAAGAAGATTTTGAAGTAACCGTGATCTGATCTAATTCCTTAAAGATCGAGTCATATAATAAGGAAAAGGCTTTCCAGTCCAGAGTCAGTTGATGACACAATAGAATCCGGGTTGTTGGTCGATCCGAAAAAGTAGGTACTACCTGATCAAACTCGGCTCATCAGCCCCGATTCAATTGACCTGCTAGTTCAGCTTCTGGGGGTTACTTCAATGAGCCTTTTTTAGGAAATAAAGAAATGTTTGTTGGTATCGTTAAATAATGCTTATGTTGTAATTTCGAATAATACATTTAGGCAAGTGGTAGGAAAGAAACCCTGAAAAAAATAGCTTGCTGAACGAGTCGAAGAAATTTTTTTTAAAAAAAGTATAATGATATTTAGGCTAGGTACATACGGACAATTTGCCGGCGTTTTTTTTTTCATTGCAGCCATTGGCTTGGTGAATGGTTAGTGCAAATCCAAGGAGTCTACTTCAGAAAATTTCTATGAGCTTGCGTGCCTAGGGGAAACCGCGCACTTTCGTTGCGATCGGCTTCACACCAGCTTCAGAAATCGACAAGAAATACTCTGCTAGCTCTACGAAAAGCTGACAAAAAAACGTCGGCATCTCGCGCGTGCGAGCTTCTTGAACAAAATCCAATTTCACAAGAAATAATGACTGTAGAGCTACATAAAAGACATTTTTATTTATTTATTTATTTGTTGTTTTTTTTAAAGATTAATCGCATACAAACAATTTAATGAATGTATCCGATTGACCTTTTCAGTCGCCTCTGTAGGTTATTACCCGTGATGAGTACGACACGTCTCCGATTGCATGGCGTGTAAAGACTCGCACAAGTGCAAGCACGTTACCACCTGGCCATCGAAGTCGACATATTCCTTTACACCAAATTAAAAGAATCGACTCTCCTTCTTCGGGACGCGACTGCCGTCTTCAGGATTCTCGTGCCATCCAAATCATGCTGGATGGTATCGGATAACAAAGGAATGCGGCTATTCACAGGTCATCTTCGGAACCCCATCATATACTAGTCAATTCCGCATAGATGATTACATCCTAGACAAGTGCAAACCATAGATCACAGTTTCAAGAAATTTTATCAGATTATCCTGGGCGGTTGAGGTGTGACCCTTACCGCTACATAGGCGCGATGAGCAGGTTCAATAACCCCGCCTCCAGCCTATGTGCGCACGGCATGCCAGCATTCCGCTATTTCGCCTTAGCTATTGTCCGCACTGACAGATATTCTGCTGGAGTGGATGGCTAACAAGGCACCGTGTTTTGTACAGCTGGAGAGGCAGAATTCCATGCAGGTGAGCATGACTTAGTGACGGATTCGGACAGAAGACCGGCTCAAAACGAGGACCAAGCCGAACATCATAGAAAACACAGAAAATCGGTGGGAGCGAACCGTTTCTTCGTCGGTCCTCCGTCCCGAACCGACCATCACTAAAGCACGTCTTCTTATTCTTCTACTTCTTCTGGCTCTACAGCTCTTGAGGGACTTTGCCCTGCTGAACAACCATCCTCCATCTGTCTTGTATAGTTGGAGAGGCAGAATTCCATGCAGGTGAGCATGACTTAGTGACGGATTCGGACAGAAGACCGGCTCAAAACGAGGACCAAGCCGAACATCATAGAAAACACAGAAAATCGGTGGGAGCGAACCGTTTCTTCGTCGGTCCTCCGTCCCGAACCGACCATCACTAAAGCACGTCTTCTTATTCTTCTACTTCTTCTGGCTCTACAGCTCTTGAGGGACTTTGCCCTGCTGAACAACCATCCTCCATCTGTCTTGTATAGTTAGAGAGGCAGAATTCCATGCAGGTGAGCATGACTTAGTGACGGATGCCGACCGAAGACCGGCTCAAAACGAGGACAAGAACATGAAAATACTGACAATCGGTGGGAGCGAACCGTTTGGTCGTCGGTCCTCCGTCCCGAACCGACCATCACTAAAGCACGTCTTCTTATTCTTCTTCTGGCTCTACTGCTGTTGAGGGGCTTTGGCCTGCTGAACAACCATCCTCCATCTGTCTTGTATAGTTAGAGAGGCAGAATTCCATGCAGGTGAGCATGACTTAGTGACGGATGCCGACCGAAGACCGGCTCAAAACGAGGACGAGAACATAATTGAAAATACTGACAATCGGTGGGAGCGAACCGTTTGGTCGTCGGTCCTCTGTCCCGAACCGACCATCACTTAAGTACGTCTTCATATTCTTCTTCTGGCTCTACAGCTCCTGCTCAATATCCATCCTCCAATCATCCCGGTTTTGTAAGACGCTCTACCATCTACGGACTAGGAGGTCGGTTTCTAGTTCGTTCTTCCAGCGGTTTCGTGGACTTCCCTGCAGCCTTCTTCCCGTCCGGCTTGCTTTCTACATTTTGTTCAACATGCAGTCCTCTGACATTCTTACGACTTAGACGCCGTGTTTTTTTTTTAACAAAACGAACTGTCACTAAAGCACGTGATGTGACCCACTACATCGCACATGCGACATGAAAAATACACATATTACTATTCCAAGTCACGAAAATCTTCAACAGGAACCAAAGGAATGTTAAAGATACACAACTATGATGTCAATTGGTAGGAATGCCAGCTAAATGGCCAAATATAGGAGTACATGAGTCATATCTGCCTGCGATTTTATCTGTAATCCACAGTACAGGTGTACCTCCGCAATCTAAGGTTACTTACATCTCAGAGCTGTAAATTCCACGCACACAACTACCTATCGGCTTCATCGAATTCTTTTATCTTCCTCGTAAAACTAAGGGTTCCCAGGCCTTTGACGTAGCTTGTAGATACAGAGTGCTTCAGGTTGGAAATATTGACTTAATTTCAATTACGTATGTTAATACCGACAACAAAAATTACAATATATGACAATTAATTGACAGGGCATTGGCTGAGCTGTAGGCTACTAGCAGGGGTCGCAGGTGGCGGATACCGAACAGGCCACCAGATGGAGGGTGTGGTGGTAAGTCTGGTGGTGCAGCCTCGTCTAGAAAAAGCGACGGTCTCCCGAGGATGACTATATGACGGAGCGAACAGTTTATTAATTAATAGGTTATGAAAAATGACTAGTAGTAATACTAGCAATAGGCCAGATGGCGTGCGGAGAAGCGTAAAAAAAGGGATCCCTAAACTTCTATCAACCAGCGAGAAATGCAACTTACAAATATTTTTTCCCACAAAAGGATATGTAGGTATAGGCTACAACACATTTTACAGTTTAATTTTACAATATAATTTACAGGATTTAACGGGATATGATGGAAAGTAGAGATTCTTGGATCACACAAAAATCAGTCAGTCTCTAGTTTTTATTTAATTTACTACTTAAGCTATAAAGATTTAGTCCATCCAAGTTGAACTTCATACATAATATCATAGGGTATTTCAACTTTTTGGTAGTTCTTAGTGGTCGACTTTACAATGCATGAAATTTTAGTCCTCCGTTAAGAGGACATGCTACGTAGGAAATGAGCACCCCAAAATTTGTTGTTTCTATTGACTTTTTATTTTTTTATTTAATTAACAAAACAAGTCATTAATGATTCGGCTCATGGAAGTTGTAGAAGACTACTTCATGCATCATATAATAGGAAATATTACATTTTTGGTACCTTAGTTCTTCCATAAATACCAGAACAGACAGGACTAAAATTTCGCGTATTCTGGGGTTTTTGGAAGAACTAAATTTACAACAATTGACAGTTGTCGCTCTCACTTCAAATCATTAAAAATCATGACAGCCCCAAGTCTATACATGTTTAGGTGCATCTTACATATCTTAAAGCCTGAGTTGTGGGGGACATTTAAACAAAACGGAGACACTCACACCTACAACACGAGGCAACGGGGAGACCTTGCAAGGCCAGCGCCACGCACAGCCAAGTGTGAGCGACTGGATCCTATACTACAAGGTTTCGCCTACCTTAGAAAACTCCCGATTGAACTGAGAGCGGCGAGAAATGCTTCTAACTTCCCTAAAATGCTTAGAAACCATCTCTTAGAGAAAGCTTTCTACACTGTCACTGAGGTACTTGCACAATGACCATGACAGAACTACCTGATTGTGACGACACTGACGATTTTATCTTATACTTTACCTGTATTGTATAATTTAAAGGAAATATATATTGTATTGTATTGTAAACCGAAAAGTTAAAATACCCAATTATGTGATGCACGAAGTACTCTTCTACAACAATCAGCCAAATTTTTAATAACTTGCTGAGTTAATTAAATAAAAAATGAAAAGTATTTAATATTGCGGTGCCAAATTTCTACGTGACATATCCTCTTAAGGCCTTAAGTTAATTAAATAATTTAAAAAAAATAATAATAATAAAAATAAATAAATAACACCCTGATATTGTGTATGAGGAGGGGGAGGTGATACTCGGATATCGTTCCCATTCCAATGATCGTTGCGGCTTACTTGTAATGCAAAACAATATCCCGGCTGAATTTCTTACCGCACTTTTTCTGTGACCGCAGAATTATTTATTTCCAAGTACTAGGAACTGGAAAATGTCGCCTGGACGAGAGAAGGGTAGCCTAGGGAAAGTTAATGCACGACATTGCAAGAATGCGGCTGCAACTGGGTTACACCGCGGTCTCGTTGTTTGTCGTATCTGTCTCAAACTGTGTACCGTAGCAAACGACAAATCATTTGTCCTATACTACCGTAAACTGGGGTTACTTTGGCTCAATGTAATGCTCGGAAAAAGGTTGATTTTTATTGGGTTACACCGCGTTCTCGTTTGTCGTATCTGTCTCAAACTGTGTACCGTAGCAAACGACAAATCATTTGTCCTATACTACCGTAAACTGGGGTTACTTTGGCTCAATGTAATGCTCGGAGAAAGGTTGATTTTTACTGGGTTACACCGCGTTCTCGTTTGTCGTATCTGTCTCAAACTGTGTACCGTAGCTAACGTCTAGGCTGTTTACACAAGTTTAAATTTACATTTACGGTGGATTTAGAGAACCCCATGGAAAACTCCTCGGTTTAGCATGCTAAATACAGGGTAGTTAATACCCCTCCAGCACACTTTAAATTTAACAGTTTACTTTACAAGTCTACTCGCAAGATCTTCATTTAAAGTTTGTCTGATACTTAGAAATCAACGTTTTCCAGGCATTGCTATGGGCCAAAGTAACCCCAGCTTACGGTACTGTAGGTCCGTGTAAGGCAAATGATCTGACGTTAGCTACGGTACACTATTTGAGACTGATACGACTACAAGTCGGTGTAACCCAGTAGAAATCAACCTTTTCCCATGCATTCTGCCAAAGAAGCCCCAGTTTACGGTACTATTGTATATCCGACGAATGATTTGACTTTATTATATTTTTAAATTGTTTATCAGCGGATATTTAGAGTGTGAGTGGCTAATTTTCAATTATTTATTATTATTGTCTTATATTTTATTTATACTTATTACTCATTTACTACATTTTTATGGGAAATAATTTGTTGATTTTAAATTTTAGCAGGACTATATACTGTATATAAAAGGTATCTTCACGATCTGTTCATATCCGGATTAAATGATTTAATGAACAGCAATTAAGCTCTATTTACAAACCACCGCTTAAAAAGCGGGCAAGTGTTACATCGACAAAATGATACTTTTTAGGGAGAGCGTTTCAAAGTTTCTGCTATTTTATTTATTGCGTTAAAAAATGATAATTGCAACTCTCCCTAGTGTTTAATTTTGAATTTTAAAAATAAATATACCTATCACTTAGCGCAAAAGGGATACAATTTTTGGTGCAATAAAAATTCGATATTTTGCAGGTAGCTATAGTATAACAGTTATCTTTTCAAGTGGCGGTCGACAATTTATGATTTTATTTTCAAATTCGCTTTTGAAAGTCAATTTACATTAATTGGGGGTTATTCAGGATAAATTTACACTTATTCCCAGACACGGTCCGTTTTTCTTTTACGTTGATGCTGCAATGGATTAAATAAAAGAAGAAGTTAATTGAAAGCAAACAATTTAATGAATGCATCTGATTGACCTCTACAATCGCCTCTGTAGCTTAGTGTTAAGTTACGACACGTCTCCGATCGCATGGCGTGTAGAGATTCGCACATGTACAAGCACGCTACCACCTTGCCATTGAAGTCAAGGGCGGATTTTGCCTCCAATTTGGGGGGGGGGGGTCAGCGGTCAGGTTCAGTGGATTATAACATTAAAAAACATAATTATTTTTAATTCCCACTGTAAACCCATTGTTATCTAGTGTAAGTTAATCTACTGGGGGGGGGGGGGGGCCGGACCCTCTGACCCCCCTAAAATCCGCCCTTGATTGAAGTTAGCTTCATGCATAAATATTTTAGCTATACCATGTCACATTGACTTGGGGTCCGGCACGGTGTCCATCACCTTAAAGGAACCTATGAACTACCTCGTGGTGAACGCCCACAACCGCGCCGAGTGTGAAGGCCGCACTTTGGGCTCAACATAGCCTTGTCACATGTTCTTCCAGCCTCCCGTTCCAGAGGAATGTGCTCCAGGATCTCAACGTCAAAGATAAGAGGCTTTATAATTGCCAGTACGACTTTTATAAGGGGCCAGCCTTGTCCTTTCCCCTTTGGTTTTAATAGTGTTCTAACCATCGGCAATTCTGGCTTCAATCCATGGCCGTATATTGCCTAGAGCTATAAGAAACTGGTTGAATGCCGCGGGTATAGGTTTCAAATGATAGCATGTACTATACTCTATACTTATAAGGGGTCTTTTTGCTCCGGTCCAGGAAGATAGTCTGCATTGCAGTTGGGGTTGCCAGATTAGAAAACTGGAAATCTGGAAAAAGTTACAAAATATCGGGTGAATTTTGTTGGGACTAAGCCAGCCATCGATGGATATAATAAGCGCAGCGCCGTTTGTTGTGGAGTGGCGATTATTGAAGGAGGTCTTAGTCCAGCAGTGGGCATTCGACAGGTTGAAATAAATCACTTTTGCGGTTTTCGCGTGCTTATTTGAACTTTGACCACCGATGACTTTTGAAGACGTATGTCGGGACATTTCCACCCTAATTACAGTGGGGAATGATGAATCTTCGTCAGCGATAAAAATGGCTATACAATTTATTCTATATTCGGCGAATTTCCCCATTGTCGCTTGCAGCCAGTCTTTGTTGACATCTTGGGCAAATTTAAGTATGGCATAGGCTATTTCAGACAAAGTTAATGTAGAATGCACTATATCGTATAGTACAATATTATGTAGCCTATGTTTCATCGGGTTTAAAATAAATAAAATTGACAATTAATAGCCTGCAATAATCAGAAGGCCCGATCTTGTTGCTTCTTTTAAGAACTTCGATGGCATAATGGTAGCTTGTTCGTACTTGTGCGAGTCTCTACACATCATGCGATCGGTGATCTGTCGTAACTCAACACAGGTATTACCTACATTCATTGAATTGTTTGTGTGCGATTAAACTTTTTATAAAGAAAAAAAAAGTCTTCAGTTTAACTGAGCCTATATCATCAAAATTCTAAGCAGAGGGATTCACCTGTCTCGCAAGCTGCCTCTTGGACAGCTGGGTTCTTCTTAACTCTAGGTTGCGTCTTGAACACAACGTAATTTGGTATTTCATCCACAAAATCAGATTGGCTAAAGGCGCTATCCCGCCCTTTGACGCCATCAACTTCAGTTTCCCATTTGTCTCAACGTAAAATTTTTCCCATCGTGGCTTTGGCAAGTTTCTCTGCCTTCATCCTCCACACCTAATCAAAATTTTCTTTCGTTACAGGGGCAAATATGCTACCGTCCGAAGATGTCGGCATCGAGTCAACGGCCTCCAATTCGCCGCCAAATACTTGAAGAAGCGGAGAAGATCGACGGATCTGCGATATGAGATTCTCCATGAGATAGCTGTGCTGGAAGCATGCGCCCCTTGCGGACGGATAGTGAACTTGTACCAAGTGTTCGAGACGGCGACAGAGATGATCCTACTGCTGGAACTGGCGCCGGGGGGCGAGCTGCAGGCCCTGCTGGACAGGGACGAGGTACCGGATGAGGTCACCGCGAGAAGGTTCATGCGGGAGATCATGGGTGCCATCGAGTATCTGCACTCCCTCAACGTTGCGCACCTTGACATTAAGGTATGTTGCCAAAACCAGTGATTTGCGTAGAGGGAACGCAGTGCAGGGGTTTCCGACATTTAAGTATAATTAATAGTACATAACTGATGGGTGATCTGTAGAAAGAGAACAAACGTCGAGATAGAAGAAGATGGAAAAAACCAAGCCCGAAGAATTCATTGGAACACTTGATGTCGGAAGAGAGGTGGATGCTCACCCCAATACAAGCAATATATAATATATAAATATATATATAATACAATACAAGCTGTAGGGACGACGAAGATGAAGAAGACATAGCTTATGAGATATTGAGATTAGCTACTAGTGAAAGGCGCCTTGAATGGCACGGTCACGGTGAGAGGAGAAGAGGGAAGCCTCGTATGCCGATTACAGATAAAGATAGACAGGGACCCATGGCTAGGCCTCACTAGATAGATAGAGCCGGCCCCACAGGCGTGATATTAAAAAAAAAAAATAAGGCAGGCTGCTTCTCTAATTGGCAATTACACCAGACGGCTATAAAAACGTAAAGCTGATCCCCCCTTCACTGTAGCCTACATGTGATCTTACTCGGGGAAAAATGGAGGGGTTGTGACAGCCGGTCAGCATCTAAACAAATGACACCACCCCCATGCTCAAAATAGCACCGGATATGTTCAATGAATGATAAATAAATAGACTCCCCTATCCAGCAACCTACTGACAATGCTCTTTGACATGTATTATTGCCGTACTGCTGCAGTTTAATGCATTCTCCGTGATTATTTGTTTGGCTATTTAACAACTTTTGTGCTGCTAGCGTGCTAGGGCTCCCCTTTTGATCTGGCGCGACAACAGCGTTCCATTATTTACACCTAACCGCGAAAAAGGGCCTTTATGGCTTGTCAGTACCATGCTTTTGTTAAATTTAAACTAGAGAAATGATATATCATACAGTATAGTTTTTATGCGAGTACTACATTGTTTGCTATGAATTGCTAGATCTCGCCAAATACTGTCAAAATCAAGAATTAATAATGCCACCCAACTCTGGTATGTTATCGATTCCCGTAGTTACGTCACAAGGTCAAGTGCGCAGAACTTTCTGCGCCTGCGATTCTGATGTTAGTTGAATGAATGCATGTTAAAATGTTCATTTGTTTTTCATTTTAAAATTTCCTTTGGCATTTCCCCTGTTTGCCCACTATCGGCAATGCATAGCTCATAGTTATGTGCGATCTATTCTATATATTAATTTGTTTGTTTTCAGCCCCAAAACCTAGTGTTGACGGGAGAATACCCAGACTGTGATGTAAAACTGTGCGATTTTGGAATATCTCGCTACGTTGGAGAAAACGATGACATTCGTGAGATTTTAGGAACTCCTGATTATGTTGGTAAGCAACTAAGTCTTCATTTTACTTATGTATAGTATAGTATGGGACATTAGCTAAGAAAGGCCACCAGACAAATTTCTAGCAAGTGGCAAGTACCCGGGGGACTCTTGGCAAGGGTTTGATAGTCGATACGAAGCTGAACATCTTCTGAACATATAAACACAAAAATAAACTAGTCAAGGTCATTTTTGTAAAAAAAAAAAAAAAAAACCGACAGGTATGAGGTTCAGAGTTTATCTTTAATTTCTAAACCAAATTTCTTTATGGAGTTGCAAATATTGGTCTATTTGAGATATTTTCTTATTATACTACAATTTAGGCCCGAGTAACGCAGTGGAAAACTAATTTTAAATCGGCTTCGATGACATAGTGGTAGCACGTTCGTACTTGTGTGAGTCCCCACACATCATGCGATCGGTGACCTGTCGTAACCCAACCCTATCACCTACAGAGGCGACCGAAGAGGTTATTCCGATACATTCATTGAATTGTTTGCATGTGAATAATCTTTTTCAAACAGAAAAAAAAAAATGCCGGGCTACCTACAAATGTTTGAAGTAAAATAATTGCTCTATTTTTTACCCAAGATTAAACAATTTTTCATTCTATTTTTCTTTTCAGCACCAGAAGTGTTGAACTACGAGGCCATCAGCTTAGCGACTGACATGTGGTCGATTGGAGTTTTGCTCTATGTCCTCCTCACGGGCTGCTCTCCTTTCGGTGGAGACACCAAACAGGAGACCTTCTGCAATATCTCCAAAGGAGACCTAGAATTCCCCGACGACCTCTTTGAGGGTATCAGTGAGACTGCCAAGGACCTCATGCGACGCCTCATGGTTAAGGATCCAAGGTAAATCTTCCTCCGTCTTGTTTTTATATTATTATTACTATTTGGTAGGCCTGGATTTATTACAAGGGAACGTTCCTTCCCGTATCGTAGCTAATTAGTAACCAACCCACTCACCTCCATCAGATCCGAGCAATTGTTTGCACGTTCTGACAGACTCTTGGCAATCCCAACTCGGATATACACAGGCTCAGAATTCAGGTCTCTGGCCATGTCGCTGCTCTCAAGAGTATCAACATGGAGCAGTTCCACAAGCTATAGCCAATGGCTGCCTCTGTTGAGTTGTTTAGAGTCGTAATATAGGAGAGAAGTGATAACTTTCCCACCAAGTCATATATTTTGAATCTTAATGGTGCCGTTAGAAAAGTGTACCTTTTCGGCCACAATTTATTTATGACATTATATTTATGACAAAATATCGCTTTTTACTTGCAGAACCAGACTGACGGCTAGAGAGTGCATAGAACATGAATGGTTTGACGCAGACCCCGTAACGCCAACTACCCCAACACCAGACTGCCCGACATTGGAAGTAGAAGACCGAAAGCCTTTGTCACGAGCACCCAGTTTGCGAATCAACGTAGGCTTGGAAATCAAAGGTAAGTCATAGACGGCGTTTGTGAGCGTGCTATTGACGTGGTAACAGTCTAAAAATGTCTGCTACCACGTCAATATCACGCTCACGGTCAAAAGCGAGGTCGGTGGAAACGCCGCCATAGTCCTGGTTTGGTATTGAGACACTTTTTTTTTTAACTTTCCAAGATACAATACCAACCTGTGTTGTACTGTGTGTATACGTATTGTAGTATAAGCTAAGCATTGAAACTTGCTATCGAAGGTGTGCTAAGGTGCACTTCAATATGCACCAAGGTCCTAGAAACTCATAACATTGCAGTGGTGGAAAGATCATTCTTCATGCCCTTGGCCAGGGACTCCAACAATAAGTTTCCATGGACCCCTCAACCACAAGACAAGGGCCCCCACTAATTACTAACCCTAAAGTTAGAAATGTTCTACTAACAGTCGTGATTTAATTTTGGAAATACAGAGTACGCCCGTCAGTACAGTGTTTAAATTCTCAGTTCATAATAAGATGAGGCATTAAATTGGCACGGTTCTCATTGGTAATGCAATGGCTGTTCCCATAAATAACCACTCGTTATATTCTGCTCTGTTTTGTTAGTTTTCGAAGCCACTATTTAGTGTTTGAAATTGCAAGACTCACAAGACTTCCAAAAGCTAGTTTTGGTACCGATCGAGTACCAAAGTTAATCCGTCTTCAGACAGAAGTCATCAACGCAACTTCATATGCTAATACTTTTCTGTTGCCTTATTCCAGTTGAGGAGGATAAAAGTCTTCGGGCATTCCGTACCATGGTTGGCCACGAGCAAAACATCAATCGCGCTGCCGCCCTCGTCCGGAAATCAAGTTTACGACGCTCAGCAGATCACAATAACCTAGTAGAAGTGAAAAAAGCAGCTGCTAGTAATACCGTTCCCGTCCACATATTCCTTGCGAGAAACAAATTCGAGACCGTTCAAGCCCGACCTGCAGCTGTTGTCGAAACCAGCCCGCCTCCTCGCGTCGAGCTGCCATCTCCTCGTAATGTCTTCATTGAGACACCACCGAGAGTCTTCCTGCCTGCACAGCCGAGACCGGCCACTGAGGATCTCCCGAGCGTAACAAGCTCCGAGACGAGTTCCATCACGTCCGATTCCATTAGCGAAATGTCCGTGGACTCCAGTGGTGACTGTTCTAGTGTTATGTCTTCCGAGGACTCCCTTGACTGGGAGCCCGGTTGGATCAAAGAGTGCAACGGGTCCGTAGCAAGAGCCTTCTCGAAATTTAACGTCGCACCCAATTCCCGGTTAGCTTCGAGACGAAGTCTATGTATGTCCACGCCGTCACTTAATAATATACCCGATAACAGAACGTTGGGATTACGCCTAGTTAAGGAGCAAAATGGCAACGAAGTGGTGATTCGTGAGATTAAAGAGGGCCGCATTTCCCGATTTAACGTTGTCAAATGTGAGTCTGTTAGAAGTCGAATTCAAAAGTTGCAAGCTCGTTGCTAGCATTATTGAGACTGAAACCAATTCGAAGTTGGCATTTAACATTTATAGAGGCTACGTAAAGTAATTTTGTGAAAACATATTTATCTTTAATGTTGACCACGTTTGTTTATTGTTGGAATTTGTGTGGGATTAGGCGGAGCAAATTTTTTATTTGCTGTATTTGAATTCACTAATTTAATTCTTGTCATTTTTGGATTGCCTCCATCGCCGAAAACTGTGTGCCGGAACTTTTTGAAATAAATAAATAAATTAAATGTCGCACGTGGTCACAATTAGGATTGTGAACGGAAAATAAGTTTGTAAAGACTGCAGGCGGTCGTAATTTTTTTCTTTTGGTGCTCACGCTACACATATGGAATCCAAAATAGGGGAGGGGGGTGAAGGGGGGTTGTGAGGGAACTGGGCGTTGATCCATCTACTACAATAAATACATGATAATGATTGTAATAGCCTAGTCTTAGCTTTGTCAAGATGGGAGGTTTGTTGATTGGATGTTCATAAGGGACAGTTACCTACCAGTCCTAAGTAGCATTTATTTCTTCTTATTAAGTTATTATTCTGCTTCTCTTTTAGCCATAATAAACTATAATTTGTGTAAATAACAGTTTTGTTTTTACTGACGCTGCATGCATTTTTGTACTATGTGCTGCTGATTTAAGCGTGATAGAGGTAAACATAGGCTGCTTTCGACCATCTTACCAGCAGCAGTAATCTAGCAGGCAATTTAACCGAGCTACCTATTGATCAATTAAAGGTAGTAAGTAAGCAGTAATTTTTGAAGGACTTTAATGACCCATGTAGTAGTAGTGTTCGTCGGGTTAATAACGACTTAGGCCTCATATTTGGGCCCATAGAGCGACTCCGACTTGACTGTCCTATGCCAGCCCATAGGACAGTGGACCTCCTGATTATAGTGGATTCCGAACCGCTTGGGAAACACAGTGAAGTCACACGATTAGTTCGGAGGTGACCAGGACAAGTCCTACCATGATTCCCTACCGGCACTGTGCACACGACCAAGTTATCTGCAGCTTTGAACCTGCTCTGGTCCGCTGGATTCAACTTGGGATGGCGGCCGGCTTATAGTGGCCCATAGGTCTCTTGTCCATTGCCAACGACCCCATGGATTTCGGACATTATTTGTATTGTTTCTGTATGAATTTTTGGCCATTGGACGACTGGTATACGTTCTCGATGCCAACCTACACCGGCTACAAACGACAATGGACACACTGAGACAAGCTTACCATTAACGCAATGAAACAGGCGAAAGCATGACTTAAACCAAATACAGATACGAGTCAACTAAAGGTACCTTTAAAGGGACCCTGGTCGAATACAGCCTTAACTAAAGGTCTCTCGCCCTGAGACGTACTTGAACTTGTAAAAGTCTCCGCTTGTTCTATTTTTCTATTGCTAAGCATGTCTTAGCCTGTCCAGCCAGTATGAGGGGGTGCACCGGTTTTCTAGCGGCCAAAATTAATACGGAAATAATACCAATAACGTCCAAAAATCGACGTGGTCGTTGGCAGGGCAATGCTTAATAAAGTAGACCAACGTCAACTTACTTCTTACTTCTTAGTACAGGGCTTCCAGCTCAGGTGATGCCGACTGCTTGATGTCTCAGAAATGCCCTTGACGCTAGTGCCCACATGTTCGGAGTGCACAGGATCTTTTGATGTGCGCCCTCCTTTTGTCCAACCTGATCCCGTAGTTTGTCCCGTAGTGTGCATGGGGCCGAGCACTGCAGGAGAATGTGTTCTAGTGTTTCATTAGCTAGACCGCATGCACGGCATACTTGAGATTCGATTAGATGAAAACGGTGTAGGTATTCATTGGTAGTAATGTGGCCTGTTCTTGCTCTAGCAGCAAAGGATGCAACGCTTCTGCTTATCCCGCGATACTGTACTGCTGAAGCCGGCTTCGGTTGTATTGCGTAAAGGGCTCTACCTGTGGAGGAAACCCTCGTATTGACCAACGTCAATAACTTATAAACCCTTTAAAAATTTGGGTTGAAAATTTAATGAGACTGCGTAGATAGAAATTCACTGAGCTTCATCGGCTTCGATGGCAAGGTGGTGTAGTGTCCTTGTACTTGTGCGAATCTCTACATGCCATGCGATTGGAGACAGTGGCGGCTTTAGAGATTTTTGGCATTTTTGAAGAAATTTGCCGCCCCCTTGTAATGATGACTTATGTGGGACCTTAAACCTAAATATTAAAGTGTGTCCAACGGATGAGTTATAAAATGATATAATCCACCAAAGGAGCATGTTTCTAATTTTTGCCTGTGAGCCATTGTAAGCCCCAGACATGGTGGAAGCATCACATTTTGAGTAAGTTATTGTTTGGGTTTCAAAAAAAGTTAGTTGGTCACCACCCAAACATTTGCCGCAGTAGGCTCTAGCCTTTTCAGCCTATCTATAAAGCCGCCACTGATCGGAGACGCGGCGCAACCCAACACGGGTAATAACCTACAGAGGCGACTAAAGAGGTCAATCGGACACATTCATTAAATTGTTCGCATATTGGAAAATTGACAAAAATATTACCGTAACATTTGAGTGCTCTTTCGAACTTTATTTTTAAATGGAAAGTTATAGATACAATTTTGTGATTAGAACCTAAACTGGTAATCTAAGCTAAAATTATAAATAGTGCTATGCAAATTATGCGAACTTGAAATTTTATCAAAAATTACTAGTGGCCTTGGCCGATAAAGACACGGGCTGTCACAAAGCTATTGCAGTACTCACAGTCACAGCCACATATAGAACTTAATAAAACCAATCCACGAAAGTTTTACTTCGACGAGTTATGAGTGATCTTCAAAATTTCTCGCGCAACTCCTGAAAATTAAATTTGTTCAATATATTAAGAGTGTACAGCCCGTAGGAAATTGGCAGCCCGAAATTTAAAACTTCTTTTTTTTATTTAATTAACTAAGCATGTTTTTTAAAGATTTGGCTCATCAAAGTTGTATAAGACTACTTCATGCATCATATTATAAGATATTTTTAATTTTCGAAATTGTAGTTTTTTCAGAAACATGCAAATATTTTATAAACAATAACTTTTCACGTATTAACGATTTTATAAAAAAAACTACAATTTCGAAAACTAAAAATACCTTATTATATGATGCATGAAGTAGTCTTCTACAACTTTGATGAGCCAAATCTTTAATAACATACTTAGTTAATGAAATAAAAAGTATTACATTTCGGGCTGCCACTTTCCTACGGTCTGTACACTCTTAAGATAGGTTTCTGTAGTTCTGTTCCAAGTTCCGGCTATTAAGAGCAAATCGGCCACTCCACTAATCGTTATTTACACAAAGTCAAATTTATCATGAAATATCAGTCATACAACCATAAATGATATATGCCAATTAAGAGATGTTTCTCTACATTTTAATATATAATATGTAGCCGGACTAACACAGTTTAGCCACAGTTCTTTAAGAGTGTGCATCCCGTAGGAAATTGGCAGTCCAAAATTTAATACTTTTTATTTTTTATTTAATGAACTAAGCAAGTTATTAAAGATTTGGCTCAAGGCTACAAGTTGTAGTAGACTACCTTATGCATCATATAATAAGGTATTTTTAATTTTCAAAATTGTAGTTTTTTCATTAACATATATATATTACTCGGAACCCCCACTTTCCGTGAGTTTTATGGCACTTTTTTTTTAGAAATAATTATGCGCTTTTGATTTTAACACATTATTAGCAATTTTCCTGTCTGAGCCAGCCTTCCCCCTGGAGCCCAGGGTTCCCCGACACCTGGCCCAAAAGAACATACTTTCGGCTGCACTAACTGAATCATAATAACTACGAACAGCGAACAAACTGATGAAAAGAAGTGTGGTACCTTGTGCAGTGCCGTAACCAACTTTCGTTTTCCTTTCTAAAATAGTTTTTTTTTTTAATTTTATGTTATTTCAGAAAACCACCCCAAATAAACGTATTTCCCCCCCCCCCCCTTTCTGCCTTGCATAACTTGCTAACCTTCTCTTACGCCACTGACCTTGTGAAGTGCTCCAACAAGTTTCAGCTACCAGTCTTCCCCTTTCATTCACAAATTCCATAAATCCGTGAATGGAGCCGCCGACTCCGAAGTAGATAGATTTGGCACCCAAAATGCAAACCCCATTGGGAGCGAGAAGAGAGGCAATGACATCGTGAAGTTTTCCGTAATTGGCGGGGTTGTAGATAGTCTCAGAAGTCAATATTACGTCAAATAGCATACCTGAATTATATACATAATAGTCTCATTATTAAATTTGTAAGCCTTACTGCCATGTCAATCTTTGTAAAAAATTAAAATTCTTCGTACAATTTTACGTTATAATTGTAAAATACACGACCGGTTCGGCTCACGCTATCGTCAAGTGCAAGAAACTAAACAAAACACTAAAGTATGCAAGTTAAAATATTAAATCGTTGTCAACATACGGTTCATACTTTGTAAACAATTAACAGTGCACTAATAAAACAGGATCCAGTTTTTAGTATTTAACATTTAAAAAGGTAACGCCTACAAAGGAGAACTAATTAGGAAGGCTACTTCGTTTTGTACAGTTTTGATCTTAGCAATAGTTTCTTTAATCTCCATAGTTTCTAAATGATCGAGTCGTCGACCCTTCTTGGCAATATACAAAATCTCAAAGTCGAATGGGCTATGGGCGTTTAAATGTTGGGCCAGGGATGACTCAGTATCCTGTCTTCCTACTCCGCGTCTGTGTTCCGCTATTCTTTCTTTGAAATTTCTTCCTGTTTGCCAAATATACATACCCCCTACAATCCTTACTTGACGATGTCAATTATTTTAACGTAAAACTGTTCTGAGAATTTTAATTTTTACCTGACTGATATATAAAAAAATTTAATGCTAGTGAGATTGAAAATAATTAAACGCAATTTCTGGTATAGTCCACGCAAAATGAGAAGTATGAACATGGAACGTTTTGATCCTGTGCAACACTATAAAAATATTCCTTGCACCATTTTGTGGTACCTTGTTGCATTGGATGCAAGGCATAACAAAAATTGTGCAAAGAATATTTTTACAGTGTTCCACAGGATCAAAACATTCCATGTCCATACTTTTCTCATTTTGCGTGGACTATATATCATTGATGGTGTTGCCTGGCTGCCATGTTATTTAACCAAAATAAAAAACTTTTTTTCAATCAACATGATGTAACATGACAGACACCCCACTTTGTCATCAATTACCATAGCATTGTTATAATAAATAAATAAATACTGCCGTGCAGACATGAATGCCTTACAGCATCGGGGAACTGGGGGAAGCTATTGGTAACAACGATAATGAAATAGACTAGATGGTGCCTAACCATAAGCTAAGTATGGCCGATAGTGGTGAAAAGTTAAAAGAAATGTGTCCAAGTTGTACGGTTGCAACATCAAAAAGAAAATAATGAAAAAAAAAAAATTAACAATTCAATAGGCAGAGCTAACAACAGAATCGCAGACCCAGAAGTTCTGCGCAGTTGACATTAGATCCCTGGGGATCTTAACAGCCCGAAGTTGCCTGTATTTGGCTTATGGCGAGACCCATCAGCTACGCTCGGTCACAACTTCCGAATCGCTGATTGACTCAGCTGCTCATCTCACCCGCCTGTTTTAGCTTCCATTGAAGGGTCACTCGTCTTTCAACGCCGTAAAACAAAAAAAAATTTCAACGTAGATAAACGAATTTTGAACAAAATAGCTCAGCCTCTAGAATATGTGGCGCCCGTGGATAGGGTTTCATGACGTACATATAAGGGGCCATCCATAAATTACGTAACGCAAAAATTGGGGATTTTAAACCACTCCCTTCCCCCTTGTAACGGGACCGTAACGATAGTAGCCAGCCCTCCTAATAATTACGTAACGCTACCTCAACCCCCCCCCCTTTCTTCATCCTCCTACTTTGAAAAAATTATTTAATCTATTGTTAACTTTATAAAATTAAAATTGAATTTCTACGTTACGCAACGCCGGTCTATACCCCTCCCTCCCCTATCGAACGAAGCGTAACGCTGAAGGGAACCCCTCCTTCTCCCCCTCCCCCCCAGAAGCGTTACGTAATTTATGGATGCTCCCTAAGTGACGTACGTACCTTTATGCTCCTCTAGATAGTGTTTGATAAAGTCAGCCCAATCCCCACTATACAGTTTTATATGAGAAGTATCCGCATTAGGAACGTTGAGGAGAATGTTAGGGCCCGTCAGAAGTTCTAAAACTTCATGATTCTGAAAGTAATGTTGAAATTTTGCTAACATAACCATCTTACAATATTACAATGAAAAAAACTATCTAAAACGACCCCATGGATTACGGACATTATTTGTATTATTTCCGCATGAATTTTTGGCCATTGGCAAGCTGGAAGACGTTCTCGATGTCAACCTACACCGACTACAAGCGATAATGAACAGCTGAGACAAGCTTACCATTGACGCAATGAAACAGGCGAAAGACTTAACCAAGTACAGATACCAGTCCGCCCCATTCATAGAAAACACTACAGCTAGCACTGCCACAATACAATATTTCTTTGGTCGCTTGGTAGTGGAAGAATTAGCCGTACTTTGTACGTTGCCCAGGGGACGCCGACGAAAATGACACCCTCTGCGCATGCGGCCAGCGCCAAGATTTAGAACATCTGTTCCTGTGCAGCCTTTGCCCCCACCGCTGCACACCTGAAGATCTGTGGGAGGCCAATGTGGCGGCTATGAATTTTGCCCAGTTTTGGACGCGCTTGGACACGAAAAAGTAAAGTAAGTAAGTACAATACAATGTACATCAACTTACATAATCCTGGAACACAACTTTGGCACCATGTAGTAACGCCAAAATACCAAGCATTCCAGCTCCACAGCCGGCATCTAAAACAGTCTTATCACGTAAGTTCAAGTCACTGGCGTTTACTATATAATCCGCAATATCTCTTGTACATTCCCAAACTTTCATGCCTCCTTCGTACTTGCCAGGCACTAAATCTGAGTGCTCTATTTCAGCCTTTTTAATGTTCTCTAAAACAAAAACTCATTAATACAACTTTAAATTAGATATGCAGTTGTCAGCAACTGTATCCTACCAAATTTTGTCTTTTTGAGGCCTATAGAATGGTTACAGTTCTAAACAATAGGTCTACTTTAAATTTATGGAACCTGCCTCTAGATATTAGTTGCATTATACTAGTATAATAATAATTATCGTATATTTTTAGTTATTTTTTTATATTATGTGACAAAAGTGAAGTGCCCCCTCATGCCAGCGGCGTGCGAGAGTTGCACTCAATACCAACTAACAATAAAATTACTTTCTACTTCTCATATCAATGAAGAAACTAGCCTTGGATTGAAACCCCCTAATGTTGCCCCACAAATGGCGTCTATGTATCTCTACTAACCGGAACCCATTCTGACGGCAACTCCAACAGCAACAGAATATGGAACTTGCAGAATTCTGTGAGACCCACACAAATAACTGCACTCATTTTCAAAACCTCTCACACTGTTGGCAACTTCTTGGAAAGACAAGGATTCCTTTAGCACCTCTAATTTCAGCTCTTTGCAATCAAACCAAGTTATATCGTCATTTTTGGCAACTGAAAAATAAAAAGTGACCCTAGTTTTAGATATAGAAACATGGCTGTACAATTTTCGAATTTCAAATGAGCCCAAAAGTTTAATTTTAGGCCTACACACATGAGTTACTCAGTCATTTATTTATTGAAATGTGTTCTGTACCTCCAGAGGGATGCAGGTATCTGCGTAGAGTAGCCATGGATACGACCGTGAAAGGCTAATTGAATCGTCTTTCCCGAGTGTTAATTTTAGAATTTATTACCTTGCGATATTTATCATGGTTCCTTAAGTATTTCTTAAGAGCATCTATGTATTCTACAATATAAGACGTCACTGGCTATAACCAGTTAACTTCTAAATTCTTTGATGAATACTGTAGCTTATAAATGTACGGTACTAATGCAGTCAACGTTCTATACCCAGGACCCAGATGCATACCTCCAGGGGGACAATAATTTTCCATCCGGTTTTCTTCGGAAAATCCAAATTTAAACATTTTTATAGGATAAGAATACTTATTTAATAATTGAAAAGAACGCTAACTATTATTATAATTAACCAGCTGTTTATGTTGATAATTTAGAAAAGTCGTGGCTTGTTGTCATGACAACTTGTCGTGGAAATAGAAAACGTGTCGCAAAGTAAAATTAAAAATAAACAATATGGACGTAATGTATGTAGTGTTATTAGAGGTATGATTTTAATTTACATTTTTATAATATAAATCGTATAAGTATAAAGAAAATAATAAAATATACTGCAATTATTTGAATTTCATTGTGGAATGGGGGTTTATATATAGGCAGCAGCCTACCTGCAACGAAGAGGCAACTTACATGCGAAAATTTTCTATGTTGTTTTGAATTAAGCCGTTCTTTGGCCAACTAGAAAATTTCAATACCGTACCAAATTAATGTGCATACACATAATACGATAATATGCATTTACAATACATCATATTGGTGCATGTTTCTCCGCGTGAAATATTGGTTAGTTTAGTTTCGTTTATTTCTTACATATGTTGTTGTTGTTGTTGTTGTATGGGTAGTAGCACGAATGCTAATGGTTGTTCTTGATAGATTCACTTCAAACTAGCACTTAGTTCTAATGTTGCCGGAGGGAGCATTCTAGTCTTTTGCGAAATTGTTTGACGGTCGCACTGTCTTTAATTTCACGGCGTAGATTATTATATCTCGATAACCACGAATAGAAGATTCCGCGCCTTTGGAATTCTGACATAGCCCGCTCCAGGTAGATGCTATTATGCTGTCTGGTGTTGTATGCATTCACGCCTCCGAAGAATTGAACTTTGTCTCGTAGATACTCTGGGAGATGACCGATCAGAATTTTGTGTATGAACGACAAAGTATCCAATATGACCTGGTCTTGTACTGACGTCAGTTTGAGCTCACTTAACATGTCAGTGACACGAGTGTCCTGTGGTGCATTTAGTATAGCTCGCAAGCCCGTGTTAAGAACGACTTGCATCTCTTGGATTGCACTTGAAGGGGCATAGCTCAACAGTGTGCTGCAGTAGTTTATGTGTGGTTTAATAAGTGCCTTATAGATCAGCTCTTTGGTCTTACGGGGTAGGGCGTACCGTACACGTCTAAGGAGCCCCAGTTTTTGCCTCAACTTGCTGACAATTCTTTTGAAATGCATGTCGAACGTGAATTTCTTGTCGATGACGGCTCCCAAGTATTTAAATTCGTCGACAATTTCACGGGCTTCGCCGTTCATAGTGATTGTAGGTGGTGGTATTGATGTCTGAGATTTGCTGACAATCATAACTTTAGACTTTTTAGCATTCACACTCAACTTATTTGCAGCTAACCACTTTACAACTACTTGGAGCTCTTCATTCATTTTTCTTGATAACTGTGTGACGTCAGCTCCTCGACAATACAGCAACGTGTCATCAGCGAACATATGTATGCTGCAGTGCTGTAGGACATCTGGCAGGTCATTGATAAAAAGAACAAACAACAATGGACCAATACAGCTGCCTTGGGCCACACCTATATCGACATTTAAGCACCTTGACTTTTTTTCACCAACTTTAACAAATTGCTGTCTGTTGTTGAGGTAGTTAGTTAGCCATTTGTGAACATCACCTCTGAATCCCATTCGCCAAAGCTTATTTAGGAGCACTGTACGATCTATTGTTTCAAAAGATCGATGAAAACTGCCATCACGTGGTCCTGGTCGACGACTGCACTTCTCCAATCTTCAATGACTAACTGTAAGGCAGATTCCGTGGAATGGCGTTGACGAAAGCCCGATTGACAGCTGCTAAGAATGTTCTTTTCTTCAATAAATTGTAGAATTTGTTTATGCACAACTTTTTCAAGCAATTTTTCCATGGTAGGTAGCACATTGATGGGACGTATATCTGCAACCTCAATTGAACCGGCGACTTTTGGTATAGGTGTGACAGCAGCAACTTTCAGAAGGTTGGGAACAGTCGCACTGCTCAACGACAGATGCACTATTTTCAGGATGCTAGGTCCAATCTTATCCCAGCACAGCTTCAGGACTTCGACGCTGGGTTGTGTCTGGTCTTTACCCTTGAGCTCCTTAACAATGCTGTACAGTTCATCTTCACTGGGTAACGTAAAGTCTTCTAAGTAGGGACCTCTACTCTCTCTGATCTCAATTTCATCAACAGTAGGTATTCGTTCATTTAGTTCAACAACACTCTTCACAATATATTCATTAATTTCATTGGCCATATCTTCCTTGTCATCAAATACTCTATTGTCAGATCTAATTCTTTTAAGGGTGCTGTTGTTAATGTTGAGAGCTTCTTTTAGCACCCGCCACAGCTTCTTTCCATCATTGAATGCGGTATTGATCCTTTTCTCAAAATATTCTCTTTTGGCACGTCTCATTTCTGCTACAAACTTATTTCTCTTAATTTTGAAGTCAATCCAGGCCGCATTCATTTCATTGATTATTGAACTCTCCCCAGCAGACACCCTCTCTTTCAACCTCATGAACAAGCGATAATTTTGGATTTTTTCTTTTCTTGCATGAATCACTTTGGAGTTGAAATACTTGCAATATTTATCTTCACGCAGGACAGTGTTATTTTTTCTAGAGTCTTCCACCACTTGACCGATAACCTCACAGAATTTGTCGTAATCTTCAGCACATTCTTCGATGACGTCACGCTTTTCTTCAATCATGGCAACCAGAACATCAGGATCCAGCGCCCCGCGAATGACCCATGGGGAAGTTTCTCTGCTCGTACTCTCGTGCGGTACATGAACTGTAACCACCTTGTGGTCTGCCAGAACTAGATCATTCAAAACTTGGACTGGTAAAGGAACTTTGTTAGTGAGTACATGGTCAATGAGCGTTTGCGATGTAGCTGTAACTCTCGTTGGTTTGTCCACTATTTGGTAGAGCAAAAATTCATTCAGAGCTTCATTCAGTTTTCTCGCTTCATATTCATTTGGTTTCAATAAGTCGATATTCATGTCTCCCATTAAAATTATTTGGTCATTTGTACACATTTCTTCTGCCTTCGCCATCAAATTCTTCATGTAAGACAGACTTCGCACTACAGGAGAGTTCGGAGAACGATAGTACAACCCTATGATATACTTCTTCCGTGCTATCTCCAGCGAGACTAGCACTGACCAGAACTCGTAGTCATAAGACAACTTTTGTAGGATTTTATACGGGATAGCATCATTGATGTACAGGACCACTCCTCCGGTATGTTGTGAGTTAGATTCAACTAAAACAGAGTTGAACCCTTTAAGATAATAGTCATTAGATGAAACACTTTTGTCCAAATGTGTTTCCACCAAGCCGAGCACTATAGGGAAATATTTCGCTGTTGTAATGTCTTGCCACACTTCACGGATGTCTTTTGAATTCAGTCCACCGAGGTGGGATAGACGGCGTTCAACATAAAGTACAAATAGTACTACACATGGAATAATTAACTTAATTTAAATAAAACAATTTTGCCAAAGGCAATCGTTATAAGCGGAGGTATAGAGACTGCTGTAGTCTGTCAAGGGATGGGGGTTTTGTGATCACCCCAATCTAAATCCCAGTACTCATTTAAATTTGGCTGTAGCAAATCCCGCAAATTACGAAAGATCCGTAAATTTAAGGTATACTGTTAGGGCATTGGATGTCTGTAAATTTAAGATATACTATTAGGTACTATATGTGTTTACAGTATTTATTTATTGTAGGTTTCAAACCGTTTTCACAATACATTTCACTTAGTAAAGTTGCATATGCGGACATTATACAATAGGCCTATATAGGCCCTACTTCCAGACACGCGTGTTTTCCATTTTGGCCATAGGGCTAGCAGAAGATTTCTTGACGATTTCAGCAGCTGGCGTAAAGCCGACCGTGCGAAAGTGTAAGGTTTTCCCCTAGATACGTCTGACGCCAGATCATAGAAACCTTCTGAAATAGACTCTGCGGGTTTGCACTAACCAATCGCCAAGTCCTATTCCTACAATGATAAAATACTACGGGAATCGTCCGTGGGTACCGGCCTAAAAGACGCGCTTTACAAAATTACTTCTCTTTGCCGCTGTTAATTTATGATAAAGTGCCATGTATCGAGTACCGTACGTGTATATTACAATGGAAAATTTAAAGAAATGTAGTTTTATTAAAAGAAAGCCTTGAGTCGATGGAGGTAATTTTTCCTCGTATTGCTGCAATATTAGACGAGTGATGGTGGTTTCATTAATCACTGAAAAGACGCTCATCAGTCCATTGAAACGATTCTGAAATTGGGTCACGTCATTTCGCCGCGTCGTCATTAATGTTTCACAGTGAATCACGCTATCTGCTGTGTCGATACGGCCATACATGAAATAACCATCATATCGCAATACCAGGAATCGAAAGTTATTTGCTATGTGTAGACCTAAATTTTAAATAGGTCTGATTAAATTTCCAGTCCTATAGTAGCATGATACCCCAAACAAACTTTGAAAACAAATTGAAAGTTCCTTGTTTCAATTTGTATCTAGCAATTGACATTTTTTGCCATGGGGGATTTATATATAATTACTGAATGGCTTTCACGACCGGATTCAGTTGATGAAGCAGTAGAATGGCTGATGGTCGATCTGATAACGCGATTGCATGCGTTTCGTCCACATTGCATCATTAGTGGCACTACTTAGACGTCTAGGATTGTAAATCGGTGGCTCAGTAGCTACTGATTCTATTAGTTTAGTTTATTTCTTACATCTGTGACCCACTGCAAAGAGTATAGTTGGAAGATCCAAGTCGTTTATCATGATGAGAAACAGTATCGGTCCCAACACCGATCACTGCGGGACTCCGTACGTAACTGTCAAGGATTTTGAGAAAGCCCCCAACAGAGACACGCACTGAAGTCTATTTGTTAGGTACGATATAAAAGTCTTCAATACCACGCCATCAATCCCGTACTTTTTTAGTTTTTGTATTAATATTTCGTGGCTGACGCAGTCGAATGCTTTACTAAGGTTGCAGAGGGTAAGCGAAAAAGAATGGCCATCTTCAAAGTGTTAAGTATCTTTTTGACTAAGGAAAGGAGGGCAGTAGTTGTTGATTTGCCTTTCCTGAACCCATATTGGTTTGGATTAAACAAATGATTGCTCTCAAAATACTCCATTAGTTGGCGATTCATTATAGTTTCATACACTTTACCTAAGGCAGGCACTATCGAAATGGGCCGATAGTTTGACAATACAGTCGGATCTCCTTTCTTAAAGACTGGAATGGTTCTTGCCATTTTCAGTTCTTCCGGAAATATTCCAGCCCTAAGGCATGCATTTATTGCAATAGCCATGGGCTCGCTGAGTTGTCCTATTACTGACTTGAGTAACTTCGGAGACAAGCCATATATGTCGGGGCTCGTGGAGTTTCTGAAGCCTTTTACGATTTTGGTTACCTCTTTTGGTGTAACTTCATTCCAGTTTAGGAGGCTGGTTGGCCTTGTAGGCACTTCATCAATAGGGTTTCTCCCCGATTTCAGTAATTGGCTTATTAAGTTTTCAACTGAGCTAACAAAATTTTTTTAAGTTATTGCTTCATCGTGGAGGAATTATTCTCGATTCTTGCTAATTTACATTATATATCTATAATATAATCTATAGCTATAGCTATAGCTAAAATCGCCACTGAAAAGGTCACTAGTGGTACTTTGATGGCTAAGATGCGCCCGTCTTTCCTCTAAATAACCACTGGTTGGCCTATAACGATATTAGTAACAATTACAATAACAAATTGGGTTGTTTGACGAAATTTTTGAATTCCTCGTCCTGCAGCCTCAAAGATCATATGATAATGGTCAAATAAAAAAGAGCATAAAAATACCATCTCGGCCTACAGTTGTTTTTGCTGTAAATTTACATTTGCTTCCTTAAAATATTATTGGCAGTTACTTATAGGCCAGATACCTACGGATTTAGTGCAAATGCAGTAATTTAGGTGGGTGAATACTCTTCATTTTGAGAAAGCTTGTTTTTGTTTTATGAATTTTTCATATGACCATTTTCATAACTGTCTAACGAAGAATTAATTCATTTTGATAAAAAATAGGGCGTCTTATTGGTTTATAAAATATTTTGAAATTTCTGCCTTCGGATTGGGAAACTTCGGTCTGCCCTCAAGTTATTTCTTTATTATCATTACGGACTCCCTTTCAGTAGCAGGCCAAACTCTACATTACATCCCCCCCCCCCCCAAATACTTCTTCTTATGCCTCTTTATCAAAGATTGGCGATCATCATGGCAATTGTAAACACGTAGATACCTTACCTTGGACTCTCCAAAAGGAAGTCAATTATGTAGAGTATCGAATGTTCTTAGTCATGATGACTGTAACTAGGGTTTCCCGTTGCCTTCCGCATCCTTATGCCGTTGAGTGTTGACTCTTCATTGAGTTCCTTCGCCTTCGGGGCCAGTTTTCCAACCTCAGGACAAACGAGTGCCCTAGTAGTGGTTGCTTGCGGCAACTATTCGCCCCGTCACATAGTCATCCTCGGGCTCGTGTGGCTTTTTCTAGACAAGCCTGCACCACCAGAATTGCCACCACACCCTCCAATTATGCTGCTGCTAGGTTTGGAACTGCTTATTCGTTATATTCGCACCATATCTGGTGGCTTTGCGCTACCCGCCCCTGCAGCTCAGCCCGAGCAAAAAAAAAAAAAATTAAAAAAAATTTTTCTTAATATTTTAGTGATACTGCGACTCTTCTACTACAATAATGCAACCTATAATCGACCATTAATTGTCTTTATTGCCATGCACACAACGAGGACGATAGAGAGACCTTGGTGGCTTCGCGTATGTTGTGGCAACGGAAATCGACTGCGAAAGAAATGTGTCACAGTGTCCTAGTATCAGATCATCCCTCGACCAGGGAGCTGCGTCGTTTCCGGTCCGGTGCGATCTACCCAGCACATCCCTCGCCCAGGGATTTCCGGCTGCACACGGTTCAAGATGCCCGCGGTCAACTTGCGGAAACGGATTTCTCCTACCGGGCAATGGGCCCGATCTCAGCAAGTCAATGGATTTTATATACACTCAAGCCCTCCCAAAGGTATTATGATTCAATTATTTTCGCTCATCTCGCCCCTCCGGTTTTCTTCTGGTCAATCAGTTATCTTAGTTGCTTGCTTAGTTGTGCTGCTATTAGTGGTTTCAATTACTTTTTTTTGCTGCAGCCTTATAATGGCGATTCGGAATTAACATAATGCTGGGGTTTATTCAATTGTTTTTTTACAAATGAGTGCAAAATGCGCGGGAAGTTCAAATTGATAAATTAATCCTCGGCTATATTTTTGTTGAGTTTTCAATTTTTTCTCCCTTAGATGCAGACACATTAATTAAAATTCTTATTATGTTTCAAAATTATACTGCACATTTCAGTGTTTATTAGTATTTCCTTCAATTATAAAACAATGCAACCATTCTCTTGCGTTCCAATAATTAATTAATTTGAATTTCCCGCGTATATTTTAACTCCGTCACGTAACACCTTACTAATGGGGTATTAAAAAATAATCGCCGTTATTTTGTTGATCCCAAATCGCCGTAATAGGGCTGCTGGTAGAAGTTTGTTGTACTTAGTCTTGGTGGTTTGGAGATGGTGGTTCTAAGTGTAAAGTATAGAAAGATATAGAGAGTATAGAGGCTCGACACATTCATTAAATTGTTTGTCTGCGGTTTAACCTTAAAAAAAAAGTACCTAAAACAGAAAATAAACTAGGATCTCGAACGAACGAATTCGTAATCAACATACCTTCTAATGAATTTTCCAAATACCTAACGCGGTTGTGCCCCTAAAAATGTCCTTCAAGGCTCTATAAAAAATAGTTAAACTAAAAGTCGCTAGAATCTAGAATTTGTTATGACTACTAATTTCTATTTTATTCCGAACTATTATTCATATTACAATAGTAGCCTATAGGTTTTCAATTTTTTATGTAGGTAACGGAATGATAGGAAAATACAAGGAAAACAATGTCTTATACATTCCATAATTGTACCGGAATTATTACTACCTATACCGAGATACCTTACGTTAATTTATAATTTTATGTTTCAAGACTTCTCGGATTTCTTGCCCGTGTGAATATAGTTTTTTTAAACAAAATATAAACAATTGAATGAATGCATCTGATTGACCTCTTCAGTTGCCTCTGTAAGTTGGCACCGGTGTTGAGTTACGGCACGTCTCCGATTGCATGGCGTATAGAGGCTCCCACTGGTACAAGCACGCTACCACCTTGCCACTGAAGCCGATTGATTATATGTATTGATTGATTTGATTGATTGAGAGACATTTTGTTTGGTTGTAGGTCATTACCGCCTTATGGCGGATGTGGAGGATAATTCAACTTATTATGTCCACACCTGTCCCCCTCGAGGTTAGTAATTATTGACCGCTGCAACTATTATTTTTAAGGCAGGGTTTCAGAATTTTTTAAAACAACATGGCGCAACATGGTAACGAAAATAATTAGTTTCACAGTGGACAATCTTTCGTATAGAAACACGGTTGCGGCCAACCAATCAGATCAAGTGGCTTACTAATAAAAAATTTGGAAGGTCACGAGATCTCTCACTGTTGCATAGATGTCAGTATAATATACCATATAATCTGCAATATACTACGTGAATGGCCGACATTTTGAAACTCTATACAAAAGGGGTCCAATAATGTAAATTGTAACAATAATAATAATAATAATAATGCGCGTATTTATCAAAAAAAAACATAACAAATTTTTACTGAACCGGTGCCAAAAAGGCGCGTTGGGATAACCACAACAGCAAACATAGCATCATTGTATGTAATTATTTGTCAAATTAACAATAATGCCAAGCCTTCTTCATATAACCTTTTCTTAACTCGATTGATTTATTATTATTATTATTACTCTATGAAATAAGATAAATCAAGTTTAAAATGTGACGTGTGCGTATGCTTATAAAATAAAAATAGAGAAGGCTTTTTTTATTTTTAAATTTTGCCTCCAGACCTTATAAATTTATGTTTGGACTTTGAAACGAGTAATAATTATACAATATGAAAAATAATTTATTAACTCATGACTGATGATTTATCTATGTTGTTTTTCAAAAGTTTTAAAGCTTTGCCTTGAAAGGTTATTGCAGTGGAAAATTGTTAAGATGTTTTTTATTTTTTATTTTTTTAATATTTGCAGTATACTTTTTATCTGTTTAAATGTCAATGTTGCTATCCTCGTGGTGTATAGCACCTGACTGGCTCACCACAGGAAATGTCTCGATGTAAAGATGAGTGTTCTGTGATTATTTTTGTTCCATACTTGTGTCTGTGCCGCATTCTGAACGTCCCTTTTGAAGGATCCAATACCCTATGACCTTCCTGGGAACTGCTTTTGTTGTGACGCGATTTATGTGTTTAGCAACAGGCTTCTTAGGTCTACCGCTACGTGCTAAAAGAAATGTAAAATGCCGGCTATGCTAGTTGCCGTAAAGAAATTACGTCGAAACCCAATATTGGTCGCAAGAAGAGTTCTATAGGCCTAGGCCTAAAAGAGATATGTGACATTTGAGCGCGCCAAAACTATTTTTTTTTAAATCATAGGGCCACGTTTTTTCAATGGCTGGTCATTGGAGACGTGGCATATGCCATTATTCATTAGCCCCAGGATTAAAACTATATTTTTGACGCGCTCGAATGACCCATCTCTCCTGTATAGAGCTCTAAAAAGTAAGCATTTACTTCTACCGAAGAGGTCTACAATTACCTTACTTCACACTAATGGCAGTGGCACTGTAGTCTGTTGAAGGGTAGCACCATAGTGAGTACCGTTATGACGAAAATCGATTGACCCAGTGGCGCATTCTTAGCCTATTGTGTTGATAGTTCGCTGTGAATATGTCCTTACCTTGAACCTTAGCCGGCCGCCATGCCAAGTTGAATCCAGGGGACCAGAGCAGGTTCGAAGCTGCAGATAAATTGGTCGTGTGCACAGTGCCGGTAGGGAAACATGGTAGGACTTGTCCTGGTCACCTCCGAACTAATCTTGTGACTTCACTGTGTTTCCCAAGTGGTTCGGAATCCACTATAATCAGGAGGTCCACTGGAGTCTTATGGGCCCACACCGTGGCCTGGGACTGTGTCAAGCCATACTACTACCTTGAACCTTACTCCTCCACTGAGCTATCTGCTAAATAACTCTTAAGTCATCAGGAAAGGCTTCTGCTGCCGTGCCTGCGCAGGCAATCTCGTCGTATATGAAGGGTTAAGTTTCATAATATTATGCCAATGCTTCATGCGGATCATGCCCCATAACGATTCTCACTACAGTGCCACCTTTCAATAGGCTATAAATGAAATTGGGTCTGAGCTATAGCAAAGTAAGATAAGATAAGAAAGTTCTATACAAGTAAATACGATCTGAATTCAATTTTTTTCCTTGCAGTGTTACAAATGAACCCGAGTGTTATCAGACAGTGGCTGCGGGGAGGAGACGTGGACCAGCTGGAACAAGTAGTCTTGGAAGGTCAAGGTCACAAGTTAATCGGGGAATACGCTCCTGATCCTAAAGTCCGAGCATTTCTTAAACAAGTTCCTAATTACATGGTAAGAAAAAGGCTTTAGGCCTCTCATGGGGACAATTAGGCATTAGGAACATTTATACTTATCCAAAACTGGGGCTAGTTTGATGAATTACGGTATCTATGTTTCAGAGAGTATAGGTTTCGAAATATTTTGTAAACAAGGACATGTCCTGTATTTTGGGCAAGATTAATTAATTAGAAAGTAGGCAGTCGCCCTAGAAATAATTATTAAAAAAAAAACATTATATGCAGACAGGCAGTAAAAATGGTGTCTGAAGATTATGACTGCTAAAAAAAAGACAGCCCACTATCTCCCATTCTGGAGCAATTGTAACTTATTCCGAAGGCTATGTGAACCTAGTCCGTTGATGGGAGCGCCTAAATGTTGATTTCCGTTGTTTATGCAGGCTCGGATAGATGAGCTGAATGATGCGGTGAATAAAGGGAGTCTCAAGCAGTTACAGAAGCTTGCTCCCGGGGAAGATGAGGAGTATATGAAAAACGTCATGATGTGCAAGGATCATGCTGGTGTCGGCCTGCTGCACAAGGCCGTCTACAATGATCAACCTGAAATAGTCAAGGTATGTACTTGCAAACTTATGCTATGCTCATATATGGCAGTCCTGTCTGTCCCACATGGAGTTGATACTCTACCCTTGCTTGCTCACGGAGAGGATGAGGAGTACATGAAAAACGTCATGATGGGCAAGGATCATGCTGGTGTCGGCCTGCTGCACAAGGCCGTCTACAATGATCAACCTGAAATAGTCAAGGTATGTACTTGCAAACTTATGCTATGCTCATATATGACAGTTCTGTCTGTCCCACATGGAGTTGATACTCTACCCTTGCTTGCTCCCGGAGAGGATGAGGAGTACATGAAAAACGTCATGATGTGCAAGGATCATGCTGGTGTCGGCCTGCTGCACAAGGCCGTCTACAATGATCAACCTGAAATAGTCAAGGTGTGTACTTGCAAACTTATGCTATGCTCATATATGACAGTTCTGTCTGTCCCACATGGAGTTGATACTCTACCCTTGCTTGCTCCCGGAGAGGATGAGGAGTACATGAAAAACGTCATGATGTGCAAGGATCATGCTGGTGTCTGCCTGCTGCACAAGGCCGTCTACAATGATCAACCTGAAATAGTCAAGGTATGTACTTCCAATCTTCTGCTATCCTCATATAGTATGACAACTGTCTGCCCCACATGGAGTTGATATTCTACGCTTGCCACCTTTTTTCATTAAAATAAATGTAGCGTATACCAACCCAAAAGAGATTGGCAAGTAAGTCCTTTCCCTTTTTATGCAGCGTATACTGTCCTAAGTCAGCTCCAGATGGTAGAGAACTGGACTATATCCTGACTACGTATTTTGGAAAGTCTACATAAAATGCAAAATTCTTAGAGGTGAGAAGTGAGCCATCGTCATAGTTTGTGGAAACACAGTGCTTCTTAATCTATTGGTAAAAGGTTAATGGCAATGGTGTAATACTATTTTTCCGCCCATATACCCAGACTATAAAACGAGTTAGTTGAGGGGCTGACCAAGCAACTTAAGCTAAAGAAAGGGCGTAACCAAAGGGACACAATGTGAAACTAAGTTACACTAGGATCCTTGTGAGAGTTTCCTTGGTGACTTCGTGGAACTAGGAGAACATCATGAGTAGAGGAAGAAGAACGCAATGATCCACAGTAAAATACTTTAATAGTGACCGGTTTCGGATAAAATCCATCATCAGACTAACAACACATGAAAAAACGCCAGCTAATATACTACGGGAAGGGAGTGGGAGGTGGAGGCGGGGGTTGAGTGGACGCAATTTTAAGTTTCGCTTACGTGAGCATAAAAATGCGATCGGTAAAAATGACTGTACCTCAGCTTTTGCGGACCACCTCTCAAGTAACTCGCACTCATGTAATTTTGAAGATTTTAAAATTCTACATTGTTGTAATAAAGGTAGGCTATTAGACAGGTTAGAAAGCTTAGAGATTAGAAAGGCTATTAGGAATAACGAGGTTCTCACGAACGATATAATGTTTCAAACTGTATCCCCACTTCTCGATTTATATACTCAACCCCCGCCTCCACCTCCCACTCCCTTCCCGTAGTATATAAGCTGGCGTTTTTTCATGTGTTGTTAGTCTGGTGATGGATTTTATCCGAAACCGGTCACTATTAAAGTATTTTACTGTGGATCGTTGCGTTCTTCTTCCTCTACTCATGATGTTACACTAGGAGGTGAACCGTGCTACAAGAAGCCCAGGGCTTCACTAAATGAGTTCAACCCCGATCGGGCTCGACCTGACGATTAACAAAACAAACAAAAGAGGGTCCTCTAAGTCTTAAACCCTCTATGGCAGAAAAAATTAAATTACGGTACTCGTGACGTCGTGGTATTTCATTCAAATAAACAAGCAAAAACAAAAACTTAGAATTGTATCCATACTTGTTATAAGTACTATAACTAGAATTAGTAAAACCCATCCATTTCCAATATGTACGTGTACGCTACATTATCGATACTGTTCAATTATTTATTATTGACTAATTTAAATGCTATTATTTAATCGAAAAATCAGTAGTAACACAATTTCCTCTATTTTTTTTACCTCAACCATTCCAGTTAGAACCTCAGTTATCTAAACATATTAACATATACTGTACCTCAGCACTATGGATCCAGCTATGGGCAATTTTTTTTTAAACGAGATTTTCACGCATCCTACGGCAGTCACGCATCAGGCTATCATGGGCGCAGAGCGTTTGAACGGCCTATCGTCGCTATACCTCCATAGAGATAAAGAAGTGACGGCGGAGGATATATTAAATATTATTCTATGGTAAAACCCAAGCAATCGTTTTCGTACTGTCGTACAACCGCATTTTTTAAAAACTTTACTAAAGAGAATGTTGTTGTTGTTCATGAGTCGATAACGTCCAATAGTCCACAAATCTGCTTGGCTTGGATTATTTAATGTATTAGACCAAATTATAGTATCCGCCAAAAAAGCAGTCATGGCCCAACCTTTGTGTCGTGCATTAGTGCCAGTCGATAGCATAAAGAGGTATTTTTGATTGAAGGCCATTATATGCATGAAGGGGAATGAAAATAATTTGTCTCTTCATGGACGGCAGCTAGTGAAATATGCACAAATAAAAGTATACCTTCCCTTAAACATGCAATGTTAGAAAGCTAGGTATTTATGGAGATTATGACTTATTAACGCTGTTTGGAAGAGAAAGTTTGGCTTGAATTTGGTAGATATTATGTATGCATGTAGGCTAATATTATGTTTCTCTACTCTTGCTTCACTCGAAAAATTCAACAATCCACCTTTCAAGAGCCCGCTACAAGTAGTTACACTTAAAAATTACGATTTTCTCCCATTTTGTTTTGCAGTGGCTGTTGAAAAAATATCCGCAGACGGCGTCTTTAAAGGATAGGGATGGGAAGACAGCGTTGCATTACGTGGGAGTGTGCGGGGACGCGCAGGAGATGTGGAACACTTTAGTGCAGGCTGGTGCCGACCCTGCTGTTATGGACGCCCGGGGCAGAGCTGCTGCTTACTACCTGGAGAGAACGGGGGAAATTGAGCTGCCGGAGCCCAAACTACCCAGCCCTGCCATGAAACGCTTCACCTCTGGAAAACAAGGTGACGATTTTCAAATTTTTATTTTACCCTGAAATTAACGTATTTCATTACAAATCGTTCTATATGGCATGGAGGCATGAGTAACCTATGTAGGACAGAATCAATGCATTTTAAATGTGCATATAGACGAATTTTGCGCATATCTTGGAGAGATCGTGTCCCTAATGCCGAGGTCCTAAGGCGCATTGATATACAGAAGCCGCTTTACTGCTGATGATTTAAAAAACGTAAACTAGCATACTTCGGCCATGTGATGAGAAAACATATCGCCTTTTGTTTGTTATAATCCAAGGGAACCCGGCAAAAGAAGAACATCCTGGTTGAAAAACCTGAGGTTTGGGAAGAGCACTACCCTTTCAGAGCAGCAGTCTAGGTAAAAGTAAACATTGCCACGATGACGTATGAAGAAGAAGACGAATGGCCCTGATCAGATAATGAAACTAGGAAATCAGAGCAAATGGGACGTAGTTGATCTGAATCTTCAAACGTTTGTCAACAGCTGCGGTCGACTTCTACACCATGAGCCATCGGCCCAGATTCTCATGTTCCATTTTTAACGTTCATGAAAATTCTATGCCCCCCCCCCCTTTAAAAATAGCCGGCAGCCTATGTGTTACCAACTGCCCGACAGATATGTTAATTCAATAAACAAATTCGTTAAAAGCACCGCACCTACCCTCCTTAGAATAATTGACATAGAATTACTAGTTCAGAGCGGAGTCAGCTGAATTATTAGTCGCAAAACTTTTGCTATCGATTTGCATTGATTTCTCATTAGCCCTTGTATTTGTTTACACGATGTAGCGTGTAGCGTGCCTCCCACTGACCGTATTTCAGCCGACCGTTGTGACGGCAACCCGGGCAGCTCGATTCAGTCGAATTTACGCCATTGTTTACCCTTTCAAAAGAGAGTGGGTGGAGCTGATAGCTATCGCTGACAGTTCGGTTGTCAATATGGTTTGTAAGTGCCTTTTATTATTGGGACGTTTACTGGTATTTTGTCAGGACATGTAGTATTGTGGCACGGACTTTCACCCGAAAAATTGTTGGCTCGAGATCCATAGGCGCTCCTTCCACCGACGTCAATAGTTCACTATAGACGTGTTTGACGTGGTAGCAGACATTAAAGACAGTGTAAAAATGTCTGCTACCACGTCAATATCAGCAATATTTTGACTATTGACGTCGGTGGAATAAGGGCCTTAGCCTTGTTGAGTGTAAGGCAGGCATTGCTATATATATATATAGTTCAGTGAAGGCAGGGCTTTGTAGCCCTAACCCAGCTAGGTTTAGTAATATATAAAAGATTATTTGTTTGTTTATGTCTATTTATTTATATATTGGTAAGCATTGTGATTGACTCTTGGCTTCGAGTTCGAGGATCTTGTGACTAAAAATATTTCTGAACATACAAAACCGTCCAAAACGCAGGATTTCCTATTTATTTTATAGGTTAAAGGTATAATATATTATAATTAAAATAAAATTATAAAATTATTATAGGTATAATTAAATATTTATTCTATGTATAGGACCAATTGCGTTAGCTTAATGCCTCGTGTGCCTGTTAAATTTAGTTCTAAAAATACATTGAAAACTTGCGCTGTGGACGTTTATTCTCTGCCATGTATTGTATGTTGGTTTAATCGTTAAAGTAACTTATTTATTTTTTCGGTCAATGCATGATTTTTTTTTTTCAAGGACTTGTTGTGAAACCGTCCAACATAAGGATATGGATCCACGACAGAGATCTTGGACGACTGCAGCAAATTCTTTGGCAAGGACATGGCGCTAAGCTTCGAGTTGAAACCAGCAATAATCCAAGAGTTAAGAGGTAATGGGGATTTGATAAAAAATCATCTATAGTTTAGATTTACCTGTGTGCAATGTAACTGTTCATAATTTAATTAAGATTTTATAGTGTTGTAACCTTGGCTCTGAGAGCATTATGGCTCAATGCTACAAAGTAAACACCAAACTTATATTTCCTACGTGTAATAACTGGTTCCTTTTGACGTGGCAACGTCTAATAAATCGATGAGCGCTGGCTGGAACACTGGGTGCATGCACGAAAAAGGGTAACGCCGATGCGTGACACTAATCCGTTACGCCGCAGTTAATGTGGTTTTCATTGCTTATTACAACAACAATTTATTTATTTATTTTTAATTTTTTTTCTTTTTTTTTCTTTTAACATTTTTATTAGTTTTAAATGTTTTTAAATTATAATTTTTTGTTTTGACGTCACGTTAAACTATCGTCCGTAAACCGACTTTACATACATCCAATTTTTATTTCAGATTCCTTGATGGAGTTCCATACATAATGAATGTTATTAAGGATGTTCACTCCGCAGTAATTCATAACGATTACTCACAGTTTACTAAGAAAACTTCTGATCCCATTCCAGTGGACATTCTTACAAGCAAAGACATCAACGGTCTCACTCCGTTGCATAAGGTACATTACATGAACTAGTCACAAAACTTTAGGACTGATATATATGCCTAAAGGACATCTGTATAGGACTTTGTTGGGTACCTTGCGTACTTCGAAATGTTTAAGGTAGTTTCCACCAAGTAGGAATCATCGTTATTGCGGGTAAATGCTATCCACAAATTGAACTGATTTAAAATTTACTATTATGTTAACACTACTAATAAATGTAATCATTTAAATTAAACAATTGATTCGAAATAAAAATAAATATTGCCGCCATTCTCATAAGTTCCCGTAACTTTTGTCACCCAGTAGGGCTTACCTGTGGGTAGCATTTATCCACAGGAACGATTTCACCTGTGGCAGCCACTTAAAATTTCCCTCACTACATTTAGTCCATGGCATGGTGGTAGCGTGGAAGTCTCCACACACCGAGCGATCGGAGAAGTGTCTTAACTGAACAAAAGTGCTGTATAAGTTACTTAGTGATGCGACAGAAGAGGTTATTCATTAAATTATTAAATTCATTAAGGACATGTAGATTAGTGGTACGGACTCTTCATGACATGTAGAGTTGTGGTACGGACTCTGACTTTCACCAGAAAGGTTGTTGGTTCGAGTCCTACACTTCCTACATTTTCTGGCCATGCTTCGGCGGTCCCGGGCCTACCTAGTTGAGTGTAAGAGAGGACTTTATAGCCCTAACTCCGCTAGGTTAGCTTAGTAATAGAGCAAAAGTCCTTATTTATCTTTTATTTATTTTTTAAATTATTTGTATCAAATTAGTCTTTTTTAAACAAAACAAAGTAAAGAAAATGAAGTCCGGGCCTAATACTGTGTATTATTAAAAAATCAGGCCGCTGGACTTGGGCACATTCGAATGGTTGAAGACATCGTGGAGAAACTTCCAAAGTCGGTTTTTATCACTGACAACGAAGGGCGGACACCCTTACACTATGCTGCAACCGCCCGTGATGGTACTGGGGCGGTGTACAATTGTCTTCTGGACCATGGAGCCGATGAAATGGTTTTTGATCAGGTATGTAGGCTCACAAGAAAAAAAAGTGATCTAATCTCCGTCTAGAACACTTGATCACCCTTCTAATTTACCCTAGCGATTCCAGTCTTTCCACCCATATTGAGAAAAAATGGAAACCATGTGACGCAGAATTTTAGTTAATGTGTCTAAATCTAAGGGAGAAAAAATATAAAACTCACCATTTTGCACTCATTTGTTTAAAACAATTGAATAAACCCCCGTGTTACGTTTATCCCAAATTGCCATAATAGGGCTGCTGGTGGGTACTAATAATAACGTATCCAGTGCAATAGTAGGCATGTTAATTTGTTTCGCCCGCCTTTTTAGGGAGGAAAGATGCCCTCTTACTACAAAGCCAATCCTCGCGAAATACCACAAAAACTCTTAGAAGTAATTCCAGATGCACCAAGAATGTCTTTAACATTCCCGCCATCATTCGATTGGAATGTCTTGCGGTTAGGAGATTCAAGCCAATTTGAAAATAAATTTTTGGGACAACCTATTCATGAAAAAGTGGATGATGATATTCTTGGCCCTAAGGAAAATGGCGAACGCGATGGCGTTGATATATGGCAAAACGGTTATGAACAAAATGTATCAAATGGGAATAATGGCAAAGAGGAGCTAACCATTATTGAAAAAACAGTTGTTACTGATAAGCGAAAGCAACAGTATGAAAAGACTAATAGTAGTAAAGCATCGGAACGTATGCTTGATAATGAGAAGGACATTAAGCAGGATGCAGAAAAGGGACACGAACCCAAAAGAAAAAAGGAAAACCTAGAAATGGTAGCTGCTACTTTTGAAGCTAATCAAGAGCAAAACGAATTAAAAGAAAAAGAAGCAATTGAAGCTGAAATCGTAACTGACCAACGGGAGAAGGAAGCAGACGAGATGGATTCCAGGGAAGCAGAAGAAAAAGAAGCTGCAATCAATTTTGACCAATTGCAGAAAGAAGCTGAAGAGCGAGAAGCCGCTGAAGCTATGGAGATCATGATGCGGGAAGAACAACAACAAAAGAAGTTGGAGGCTGAAAGAATAGAGAAAAAAGAAGAGAAGGAAAATCTGCATGACGAAAATCAGAAAAGTGATGAAGTTGATGAGAGACATTTGGCTGAAGAGAGACAGCGGCTTTTAGACGAAGGACTTGTAACAAGTAACGACAACATGTATGACGAAGAGGACGGAAATGATGAAGATCCCGAAGTAGGACAGCTTGTTAGTGGTAATGATATGGAGGCGTTGGCCAATATGGTTCTGAATGGAGAGGGAAGAAGACTTATTGGGCGGAAATCAAATAACTCAGAAATTCAAAATTTCTTGGACAACGTACCAATATACATGGTTCGTATAATATTATTATTATGGTATCTGTTTTCTAGGTTACATTGTATTTGTTTATTAGGATAGTCCATTTCTAGGCACCATATAAATGCAATAAAGGTAAAAATTTTAAAGCCGTATGGAGTGGTGCTCAAGGTCATCTAATATTATGAATAATTTCCAAACATCAGAACTTCTTTATGTATTTTAAATTGAGTGCAACTACCTAGGAAATAGTTAAATATGTGGATTTCATAGAAAAATACCAATAGCGCATAAGTGAACAAGTAACGACAAGCATCGTTCAATGCATAATAAATATAATTAATATAATGCAAATATTATGTTGTTCTGTGGTACAATGCATTGGGCGATAATTTTGTTGGTGTGTATGTGGCCACGCTGCCTAGAATCTTTTGAATAGAAGTAATATGCCTGGGGAAATAGAACGCAGAAAGTAAAGACTTCACATAGAACAATATAAGCCATAAACCTAGTAATGACGCCATAATTGAAAGTTTTCCACAAAGTTGCAAATTGCAAAGGCATTGTGAATTTTCCAAACTTTAACGTCCTGAACCACTGCCTTCTACTTCATCCCGGTTAATAACATTTTGACAATTTTCTTCTGTAAAGTGCGATAAATTTAAATGTTTTGGACCACCTGATTGTGTGGATTACAAGTTTTATACGGTTTCTACAACTTATTGGTAAGATTCTGGCTTCTGGATTCTATTGATCACTATAAACATATTGTATACTAAGGAACTTATCTTAGCACAGGTTTCTTTGTATTAGTTTCTATAATTTTTTTTGCATAAGATCAATATGATAATTTGGGTACCGGTACGTACTATTTTTAGGGGAAAATTGATTCAGTTCATAAAGCTTCGAGGGAAGGGGAACTTCGTTCACTGCAAGCGGCCCTGGATCGTCGCAGATTTGCCGTAGCTAAAGCTACTGCACTGAAAGTGTCACCAATACATGTTGCGACACTTTTTGGCAAAACTCAGATTATTAAATACTTGGGTAAGAGTACCATCATTTATTCTTATTGCATCTCTTGCGTTTAGTGCTACTAGGGTTTTCACACTGCTACCTACCCACTTCTGATCTTCAGTAAACATAGCACGAGCAGATAAGGGTAATTTACATTGGAATTTAGTGCTAATTAACCCTAAAATTAATTAAGATAATTAATATTTTAAGAGGTAATAATTGAATTTCAGTTAGCAGTTAACCCATCTTATTGCGTTCATTGTTATATTCGTTAAACATATATAGGGGACAAATCACATCGTAACATTGCAGAAACAAAATATAACTTGCCTTATTTGTTGGCAAGTGTGGTATATTTGAACCTAAAACTAACTATAATAAACCATAATAAACCTATGGGTAAATTTTCCCTCCTGTGCCGTTGCTAGACGCTAGACCTGCTGGTAGTTAAAAATGAGATGCAGCCTAAGCTGTCTAAAGAGATGTTGGACTAGTCTAGCTAGCTCGCTCGACTCAGCTTATTATCGTGCGTTCCAAATTAGGGTACCTACCTATGGATAAAATACCATGTGTGAAATACGTATTTTAGTTGGCATAGAGAAATACTAGAGACCCAAATTTTCTGTAGTTAAACCAAATATATTTATTTTTTAATAAAATAAAATATTAAACTTATTATTTTTAGGCGGAAGATTTCCGGAGACACTAACAGCTACTGACAAAAATGGCAGAACAGCACTTCACTATGCTGCGTGCATTCCTGATAATGGGCATTACTTTAATCTCCTACTAAACTTAGGGGCTGATCGCAAAATTAAAGACAACGTAAGTATATAATTACAAATTAAATTTTCTTGTACGAATTAATAATTTTAATCAAAATGGAGACACCTTTGACATGAGGCAACGGGGAGACCTTGTAAGACCAGCGCCTTGCACAGCCAAGTAAGAGTGAATGAATCCAACACTTCAAGGCTTCGCATGTTTCGGAGAGATTCTAATTGGACTGAGAGTGGCAAAGTTTTTTAATAACTTCCCAAAATTGCTTTAAAACCATTTCTTAGAGAATGCATTCTTACACTGTCAGTGATGTCAGTGATCAGTGTCCTAACTGCCCAACACAATGACGTATGTAACAACCTGAAACTGAATACTTGACGATCTTTCTCTATACTTTCGGTATGCATGTTATCTGATTATATTATATATGATTGTATAATTTATGAAGAAATTTATTTATTATTTATTTAACTTGTTTCTTCTAACTCCTGTCAACAATACGGTTCACTAATGTTATGGGGCTTGCAATACTGTTTTAGTTTGGCCACGTCCCTTCATACTACATGGAAAATGAAGGGGAACTGACACAAGAAGAGCTACTAAAAGAAATAAGCGCGCCTTCTCAAGTCGCCAGAGAGATACTCAGTGACAAAGGTAAGATACCAAGACTAACCTAATCAGTTCTAATGTATAAAAATGAGACTCACAACCGTAATAACTTCATCAATCTGGACAGCAAATTCTGTACCAAATCTAAATAATGATGTAGTACGTGATTTCGTTTTTCAAAATCAAAACTTGGGTAGCTCAGAGTAAGAATTTTTTACTTGATTATTTGTCATAAAGCCGCGAACATGCAACAAACCGTTTATAGTAAAGTCTCATATTTTTTATATTTAGGCCTATGTGCTTAATGAATTGAGCTTGATAATTATTTTGTATTTTCTCAAGACCACCCAATGTTCGCGTTACTGTATTATAAAATAGGCTAATCACCATTAAATTGTAAAGTATTAAATAGGCTAAAATCAGTCATTTTAACTACGGCGGTATCTCTAACTTATTTTATTTTCATACTTTTCATCCGTAACAGTTCCAAATGACAAGGTATCCTCCCGAAGGCGCCTTCAAGACGGAGAACTTCTTGCTATGATGGATCGATGCATGGAGATTGTCGAAGACGCAAGGGAGAAAGGATCGAAAATGTCATTAGTCAAACAAATGACTCGGGAAAGATTCGATATTGTGAAAGACAGGATTACCAAACATGACCACACTTTGATTGACGTAATCTGGCCAGGAATCAGGGCGTTACAGGAGGGCGACGAACATGATAGCGACGTGGAAGAGTCTGGAGGAATCGTGGCACCAGATTTTGAAACGTACATTGTATTCGAAGATTTAATGATGCCTATGGTAATGAACATGCATGGACTGGGTGAAAAAATCAATTTTCATCCTGAGTCAATGTTTTTTAAGAAATATCCTGAATCAGAGTTATCAGAACTGGCAAAGAGTGCTGATCCTGACAATGAAAATGGCGGAATCATTGCCCCCGATGGCGAAAGCTACGAAGTGTATCAAGAAGTTGTGGAACCCATCGTTAAAGAAGCACAAGGAATCGCACCGGATTCAGTTCTAAAACCACATCCTAAATCAGAGTTCCAAAGTAAAGACAAATTTAAATCGACGAGAACGCAAAAATTAAGAGTAGAGTTGCGCTTGAAGAAGGAAGAAGAAGCATCGAGAGCTAAGGAACTTGAGAAAGAAAAAGAGAAACTTAGAGTTAGTAAGAAAGACAAAGAAGTGAATGTTTTAGTTATAGAAGACAGTAAAGATGGTAATAAAGATGATGATGAAGAGGACGGAGGTTTAATTCTTGATATTATGGATCTAGATCCGTCAAATAAGTACGTTCTTGCTGCTAAAGTAGAATGTTCTAGAAACCTTGAAAAATTTCATTTTGCTAAAACACTACGAGAAGAAGAGCTTGAAGTAGTTGAAAAGAAATTGCAGAGTGCCTTGAAATACCAAAGTGTGGTAGGGCTAGACAAAATAATGATTAACGGTGCAGAGATTGACGGTTTTAAACGTAATAAAAAGCATGGTGAGGACAAATATTATTCTGTGCAGGAAATTTTATATGGCCCCGGTGGGGTTAAAACTAGAATGGCGGCCAATGACCTGTTGATTCCGCTGGCGGATAGTCCCGCCAGCGTCCATTGTAAAATGATTCATGGAACTTCATGGCCAAGCCATAGAGGAGTTTATCTGTCGTCACATGGAAATATGGCAGCTTGGATAAACGTTCAAGAGCACCTGAGAATTGTATCATGCTCAAGAATAGACAGTCCTGGTAATATAGGCGAAGCCTACGGCCGGCTGGCATGTCTGATTTCTCAAATGGACAATCATTTGCAACCCAAGCGAGATGAAATGCTCGGGTTCCTAACAAGTCGCCCAGCATGCCTGGGGAATACAATCAGACTTCAGGTGACGATACGACTGCCTCGTTTGCCCATCGAGACGGTAGAGGCATTGTGCGAAGAAAAGAGCTTGGTTCTCTTGAAAACTAATGTTGGGGATCATGTATATAGAATAAAAAACAAGCAGTGTTTGGGTATAAGCGAGTACGATACTTATGATAATTTTGCGTCGACTGTAATGTCTCTGGTTGCTGCTGAGAGATCAATAGCTGAGGAAAAGTCCAAACATGTTAGTGGAATGCTGAAGAATATGTTTACGAAGACGTTTGCTAAGGCTGCTGTGTGAGTTTCATGTTTAAGATACACTACTTATCAGTATATTTTGCCCACGTGTTGTTATAGACTAATAGCACTATTTTAGTGAATTAGAATCATTTGTTGTCTTTGGCTGCAATGAAAATTTACTGACTTAATCCAATTGACAATCATTAGCTGCAGTCTATACCTGCCTCCTGCCATGCTCATATTGCTCACTAGAACCATTTGGTTGAAGAAACACCCAGAATATCAAATTTGCGAACCGCAAAGTACAATTAAGTCCGTACGCAGTTACCAGATAATTGGAAAGAACGAAAACCGGACGGAACTGCAACTAATACCCAAGAAAATACACGGATCGTGTCCTCCTACAGCAGAAACGGAATACTTTGATTTAATAAATCTATATGAAACATTTTATGAGGTAGGCCTAACCTACAGCACTGTGTGAGATTTTGACAGTGTGATTTTTATAGTGTACATGCATGGGTTTGAAGTGTTTTTCTTTGCTTTCAGAATTTCCCCTCTTTGGTACCGAGGAAGGAAAATACTTGGCCAACGGTAAGTAGCTTCGAGTTTTCGTTTTTGAACAGTTCTTCTTCATTTTGTACACACAGACGATTCGCTCAGTCGCGTCAATTGTTGGGATAGGACTTGGTAAATGGCCGGTGCAAAACCTTCTTCTTCTTCCTCCTTAGTGCCGCGTTCGCAGCGTGGTGGGGTCGCCCCAAACCCATTTCCTGAACTCGCCCCGGTTGGACGCTAACGCCTTGAGCTCGCCCATTGTTTTCCCTCTTGCTCCTTGTTCAATCGTGCAAAAACCACATAGTCTAATTCAGAAGATTTCTATGATCTGGCGTGTCTAGGGGAAACCCGCGCACTTTTGTGCGGTCGGTTTCACGCCAGCTTCCGAAATCGACAAGAAATCTTCTGCTAGCCCTATGGCTACAATGTAAAAGACGTCAGCAAATCGCGACTGCGCGAATCGTCCGTGTGTACCGGGCCTTGAATGTATTAGTCCAATAATTCGGTATTCGTGCTAGCGTAACGTTAAATGTGTGTATGTGTGTCTGTGGTTGTTTGCCATTATTTAGCATACTTATATTTTTAAGTAAGTTATTATAATATATTATATATATGCCAGCGGCCTTACCATGTTGATTCCATGAGAGCAGAACATGTTTCAAACTGCGGCAAACTTGGTAGTGTGCACAGCGTTGGCAGGGGAACATAGTGGGACGTGATAACTCGCTGAGACTGTGCCAGTCAGTTTACGTGCGTTTCGAGTCCTGGTCACCTCCGATTTAATCGTGTGACTTTACCATGTTTCCCAAGTGGTTCGGAATCCACTATAATCAGGAGGTCCACCCTGTGAGTCAACCCCCCTTTCCCCCGAGGTGAAAGAGTCTGCTCTTAGGGTGCCTCAAGTTAACAAGCAGACTCACTCCCCCTGCCAGACCGACAGGGTTGCATAAAGCAGAAATGGTGAAAGCAGGCGTTGGAAACAACAACAAACAACAGTAAGTTATTATAGTAAATGTTATATCAGTAATATACATGAACATATCTATATTTCTATACATATGTATATATAAATATATGTATATCTAAAAGGCCCATAATTCGCCCATATGGAAAATAAAGACAATTTCTTTCTTCTTTCTTTATATCTACATCTATATACATTTTCTATACATATCATATCTATAAACCGGGAGGTCAAGTAACAAGAAAGGAAAATCATTCCTCCCTGCCTGTGTCTACCCAATCGTAATGGGAACTTGCCTTCATTAGTAAGAAAAAAAATACAGATGCCGGGCGTGTTGCTGTCGAATAGAGCAGTGGTCATGACAGTTCTCATTCCGGAACCCTTCATGCGGGTTGTTGCGCAAGTGGGTTTGTTCCTTTTTTTTAAATGCTTAGTTAATTAAATAACAAATAAAAAGTATTAAATTTCAGGCTGCCAATCTCCTACGGGCTGTACACTCTTAAGACATATTCTGCATTCCAAGACGAGTAAAGTTAAACAATATTAGTCTATAGTACGTAATTCATTATTATAATTTTCACATACTCATGTGCCGGATGTATAGTATATACATCATAGTGACATAGTCTCCTTATTAACTTCGCAAGACTTACCGTGAGTGCCGGTTTGATGTATGTTTGATTTGTAGCATTGGGGGAACCTCTGACACAGGGACTAACGGAAGTAGCTTCAAAACGACCAAAAGATCCGATTGCTCATTTAGCACAATTTCTTCATGATTTCGCCAGTCGCCGACATGGAGTGAGCACGCCTGTAACAGAGCCGACAGTACGCGCAGACTCCCCTCCGTTTCAGGACAATGAAGCTCCCCCGCCCATGCCTCTTCAGCAAGCTCCAGTAAGAAGGGATTCGCCAAAGCCGGGAGGAAGTAGGGATGGCGAGAAACCTGAGTCTGCGTTCAGTGCTACCAATAGGGTATGACTTTATTTTGTATTTTTTTGGGGGGCAAGTGGTTTGGTACAAAACCCCAGAGTCTATTCAGACAATTCTCACTGGCGTCGAACGTTCGTGTGTTTTAACCATCCCGTGGTTGGAGACCGTTATCAATATGGCTGCTAGTGTAGCCTGCACAAGATAAGTACGCAATTTGGGGGGGGATACCAGTGATAAGTGTAGCCTGCACAAGCTAAGTACAGAGTTTTTGACCGGGTCCAGGTATCTGTTCTGCTATGCTGCAATGTGTAAGACTTTGATATTTCTTGCGTTGGTACTTATCTCTGATAGTTGGCTTATGGTTAACGGGTGCCTCGTAAGGTATATTATGGCTCCCGCCGCTCCAGTTAATGTATCTTTATGGTTTTAACACTAATAATAAGGCGGGGATTCCACCGACCGGCTAGGGCTAAGGCGGTGTTTCCACATACGTCAATCGTCAATGAGAAATATGGTTTTGACGTGGTAGCAGAATTTTTAGTAGGATGTCTTTAATGTCTGCTAAACCTTCAATTTCATATTTCTCATTGACGATTGACGTATGTGGAAGCCCCGCCTTTATAAAAAAATGGTGACGTGGTAGCAGACATTCAAGAATTAGGCGGGGTTTCCACCGACCTCGCATTTGACGGAAATTAGAATTTTTCTTTTTATAGAAATCTATTAAAATGTTTGTACATATCATATCCCATAACATATCCCATGACGCCATTTTTTAATTTTAGTTTGTTTGTTTGTGATTTTACTATATGATCATTGATCAATTTAAACTATGGCATAGAGAAAAACAAACATTTCCGTCAATGTCATTTGCATTCTGCAATGCGAGGTCGGTGGAAACCCCGCCTAAGTCTTGAATGTCTGCTACCACGTCACCGTTTTTGTATTTAGCCCTAGCCGGTCGGTGGGATCCCCGCCTAAACAAGGCTAATGCAGTATTAATATTGGAGGGCCGTGATTTGATGCTGCTTTGAATAGCACCGGTAAGTTTTTAACTCTCTTTGTGTTTGTAGGACGAATATGGTCAGAGTTTGCTTCACTTCGCTGCGGCACGAGCGCAAGGGCGAAACAGTTTATTTCAGCTGATTAATGACTCCGGGGTTAACATAGGCTACAGAGACGAGCTTTATCGTACGGCGAGAGACGTGGCTGTGCAAGCGAACCTGCCCAACAATGTCAGGGAGATCGACAAGTACGTCTTAAGTCTGGCAGCAAGAGGTTGGTAGCAAATTAGGCCACGTACAGTAAAATGGGATTAAAACCCGCGACATTGGCTTTCTACTGTAGGTAGGTACTATTGTAGGTGTTTTGACTTGAATTAATTTAAAACTGTAATGCATTCATGCACAAAAATAGCCTCAAAAGGCCAAGAAATCAAAGGGTAGTTTCTAGATTTAACTGACGGCTGGTTGCTTTACCATTGAAATTTTGTTGACAAGCACAGGAACTACAACGGATTCAATAAATACGAGTTGTACTCTCACTTCTTTAAAGGTGGACTTACTACAGTATGGATTCGTATCTGTACTTGGTTAAGTCATGCTTTCGCCTGTTTCATTGCGTCAATGGTAAGCTTATCTCAGCTTGTCCATTATCGCTTGTAGCCGGTGTAGGTTGAAATCGAGGACGTATGCCAATCTGCCAATGGCCAACAATTCATACGGAAACATTAAAAATAATCACATTATTGCAGTATTATATGGAGTATATAACACTGACTTTTAAATTAACTTTTGGTTGAAGAGGCAACCTCCACGTTATTACTGAAATTAGAGGATAAATAAAACTGGACTTGGCGGGATTCGAACCCACGATCTATATATAGAGGATATTCATTTACTGTTCTTGTGCGGGCTTGTGATCGAGCGGTTAAGACGACGCCCCGGTTAGGCGTAGATCGTGAGCTCGAATCCCGCCAAGTCGTTTTTATTTATCCTCTAATTTCAGTTATTAAAAATAATGTCCAAAATCCATGGGGTCGTTGGCATTGCACCTATGGGTCACTTAGTCACTACAAGTAGGCCTGGCCCTTCTGGACATTACTGCTAACTAACTAACTACTATAGTATGCGATGAGGGTTAGCATTAATGGTTGAACCTCTTTCTCTATTTGCAGGGGAAACTGAACGTCTTATAGAACTACTTCTAGAAGGTTATGACCATCTCCTCGATATAGAAGATGAAAACGATCAGAACATTCTTGATATTGCCGGTGGGAAGGAGGAGACCAGAACATTAGCTTTTCTCAAGTCCGTCCCAGCGTTTGAGGTGCGTAAGTAAAACAAATTTTGATAGACTGGCCCGACTTAGACCCATGAAATTGCAATTCGTTTGTAATAGTGTAGGACTCGAACCAACAACCTTTCGGGTGAAAGTTGGAGTCCGTACCACTACTCTACATGTCTGTCATTAAGCATAATTTGATGACTATGACTAATGGCACCTAACGGGAGGAAAAGGTTCACTTCGATTAGTGATGACGAACTCCCAGAACGATCACCTGTATACCAGCTGCAGCTAAACAATATAAATGGAAAACCCATAAAACTAAGGATTTCAATTATTGTGAGGGAATACAAATTATTAATTCACAGAAACCAACTCAAGCCGTGAAAATTGTTCTATGGGGGCAAAGGAGAAAAGTTTATTGCAAAAAACCGGGAGCACTCTGGGAGCCGGAACTAGTGTTGTCCCATCAACATTAACACTTTTAAATGCACCCGGTGTCCATCTTACGATAAAATGAACAGTAGAGGTACACGCGTGATAGAATCGTACACCTATCGGTGCTGCACCCAATGCGTCAAGGCCCCCAGCTCGGCTAGTCAAAGCCCAGTGTACATGCCATGCGTTCAGATGGTGCTATTCGCTAGCCCTATACATACCTAGGCTTCTAACATTGCAATCGTTCTCAAAGGCGGCATTTTCGTTTATCATTGAACACACCCTAGATGCCTTGTCTTCCTATATTGATCATCTCAAGGCGGTTTTGAATTCTCCTTTTTACCCTCATCTAAAGTGCTCAGCGCGCCAAAAGAAGTTTCCACTTCAACAAAGTCAGTGAAATGATTAATGACTACAATGAATAGGGTTTACATAAGGAATGTAGGAAAGTTAACGACTTTTCCGAAAATGGTGGGACTGCATGACCCAGAGCCACCCTTAGGGTCATGCCATGAAGTCATGGCAAACGGATTGCCGATCGTTCGGCTAGGACGTGGCAGCAGACAAATGTAATCCTTAGATTCAACTGTCCGGTAGATTTCGGTTAATATGGTCAGAACCGTCATTAAAGGTGGGTTCAATTAGCTAGGAACATAAAGGGACACAAAATTGTGTTCTACTCATGTGTAAGAGGAAAGAAAACAATTGTATTGTTATTAACGAAGATTATTTATTTATAGGAAAAAAGGGAAAGCCTTCACCGTGCTATTAGGGCGGGCGACGACTCTCTAGTACAGCGAATGTTGACTGAATCCGAGGGAGCGGCGAGGTTACTAGCCATTGGAAAAAGCACAACAGGCCGGTGCTGTCTACATATTGCTGTACTATGCCAAAAAATATACTGTGTCGAATTCGTATCATCAAGATTCCCTGAGACGTTAAAATTAGGCGATAACGTAAGTAGGCTAATATGTTTTTACTGGGAAAACCTCGTGACACTTCACATTATCTGCGCCAATATTATATAACTTTTATAGGTTCCAAGTAGTTGAGCTTCTGAGTAATGCCTCATGGTCTCAGACGCAAAGTACCTCCTCGTGGTGAAGATGGCAGCACGTAATGGCGACTGAATAGATAGGGGACCGAGTTTGAGCCGGGATAAGCGAAAGACCGTATTTTCAGTGCAGGGCACTCTTTTGTCCTGGGGTTGGGAAACTGCCCCTGAAGGCGGAGAAACTCAACGAAGAGTCAACGGCACATGAAATCTATTGCCATGATGATCACCAATCTTCGATATAAGAGGCATTCAAAGAAGAATAAGTTCAATTTATATTTTATATACATATTAATTAATATTCAGCTAAGGCGGCCATCGGAAACTATGCACGCGTGACGCCATTTTGATAATGGCATTGGATATTAGTGTAAAATTGAAAATTTCCTCTTTTTTCGTGTAGTATAGGCCAATAAACCGGAAAACTTTTCCGAAATTTGGGACTCTATTGAACTAATAATTTTTCTTATTATAGTTGGAAAGAACAGCTCTACATTACGCGATGGGCATCGACGCGGTTGAAGCGACCAGCACGGTCCTTATCAAGTGTGGTGCAGAAAGAGTTGCCAAAGACCTCAAGGGACGCCAGCCCAGCTACTATTTCATGAACAAGTCCGAAGTACTTCGTCTGCAGGAGGAGGAACAGCTTTTACAGCTTTAAATTAATAAGCTACTGTACATTATGTATTTATTTTTTACAGCCAGGGACCAAGTTGGGCATCGTCAATCTGTGCCTGTAACTATTGTGCATTAAAATATTTTGAAAAATTATTTAGACATTTTTAAAAGTTTTCAAAGGTGGTTAAAAAAAATTGTAGACTTTAACTACACTATTAACTACTTAAAGGGTATTGTTGGCGTTAAGCACTCTCGGAAACGGAAAACTTAGCTAAACGCTTTCGTTGACGGTTAAACTGATATCGATAATTGAAAGAAATGTCAGAGACCCCATATTTGTTTATCTTAGTGAACCTGAATTACCCAGAGATCCACTCACGAAGTGTGGTAACTTGGTTATTTAACTCGATAATTTCAACATTGTGAATGCCCTTTTAAACTTAGTCGAGTTTGGCATCACTAACTAACCTTATGCTTCTTTCGGCCACCTTCTGTCAGGTATTCCAGGCAGGTGCCTGCAGTCACCGTGTTTTGATGGCGCATCCTTTGTCTGTGTCATACATTGTAACACCCTGTAGGTGTCAATGAATAGTTTTCTAAGGTTTGTCTGGAAGGTGCGCTGGTTATTCAGCACTCTTTTAACACAGACCGTAGAAATCCATTCATTGACAGCTGAAGGGTGTTCCCAATATATGAGACAGATGCAGATACATGCCTAGAGCACCGGACACTTCTACCCGTAATCTTTGTTATTGGACCGATGGCGAAGATGCCCAGTTTATTATTTGGCTAGATAAAAACTGTTGTATTTAAAAGCCGGAGAGAATTAAAATTATTGAGCTTTCCATGCCTTTATTACTGCGCATGTAGTAAGGTCCGATGAATACTGCACGGCACATCCATCTAACAATGAATAGCGAGAGTCTTAAGAGTGTACATCCCGTAGGAAATTGGCAGCCAGAAATGTAATACTTTTAATTTTGTATTTAATTAACTAAGCAAGTTATTAATGATTTGGCTCATTTAAGTTGTAGGAGACTACTTGATGCATTATATAAGGTATTTTTAATTTTCGAAATGGTAGTTTTTTCATAAACACGATAATAATTTATAAACAATAACTTTTCACGTAAAATGGCTGGAGACCGTTATCAATATGGGTGCTAGTGTAGCCTGCACAAGATAAGTACGCAATTTGGCGGGGAAAGCCAGTGATCAGTGTAGCCTGCAAGCTAAGTACAGAGTTTTTGACCGGGTCCAGGTATGTGTAAGACTTCGATATTTTTTGCTTTGGTACTTATCTCTGATAGTTGGCTATTAACGGGTGCCTCGTAAGGCATAGTATGGCTCCCGCCGCTCCAGTTAATGTAAATCTATGTAAAATACATACTATGAAAAAACTACAATTTCGAAAATACCTTATTATACGATGCATCAAGTAGTCTTCTACAACTTACTTAAATGAGCCAAAACTTTAATAACTTGTTTAGTTAATTAAATAAATAATAAAAAGTATTAAATTTCGGTGCGAATTTCCTACGGGATGTACCTACACTCTTAATTTGTAACACTAAATAAATCATGGTGGTGATTACCTAATAAGTCACACTCAGTAGGTAAGCGATAAAACAAGTTAACATTTTATATTTTTTATTCGAAAAGTTCCGCGTATAAAGGAAGACCTTTTGAACCCTCCAACTCAACACTTTTAATATAAATCTTGGGTTTCATCAATAGAGTTTTAATATCTTTGTATAAATGGCGGCGTCATCAATAATTTCGCAATCCTATTTCGTGAGACCATGGGCATGCAAAGGTCAAAGAAGATGGAGATTCAGTGAGCGAGGGGGGGTCGAGCGGGGGCATTGGGCGGGGCCTAGCGGCGGGGGCCCCAACTGGCCGTCTGCGGGCCTTGCGCTGTCGTGCCGAAACTTGGAAAGTCCGTGATGGACGCTGTGTCTGGAGTCTGCTGCGGTCCAGCCTCCCACGGCCCTCCGCGGACAATAAATCCATCGGGCTCCTGTTGGTTGTTGTGGTGGTAATGCTGGTGATGGCCTCCTCCTCCTCCTCCCCCTCCTCCTGATGATGGTGGTACATAGTTATCTGCAAGGTCTTGCAGCTGAAATAAAAGATAAACATTCGTCAACAGACTAACGGGGCAGAAATTTGCCTGATTCCCAAAAGGTAACCCAGCGCAGTCTACGCAATGCTGTTGTTATTCACAACTTTCCAATAGGAATCCAACAATGGCGGTCTTCCAAATAATGCGGTAAAATGCATTCCTGATTGGCGGGGCGCATCCCCATACTTAACTTAGGAGAGTGTTGACTCATGTACGAAAGTGATACGATTCTCTCTCTATCCATTTGGAATATTATCTTACAGGAAAGTTCTCCATCGTTATGTACGCTATGCAAATAATTGAGATATTACTTACGAATTCTTCTGCTTGCAGAAGGATTTCCTCCTTGGCGTCAAACACATCGTTTTCTAGCGTGCCCTCGATAACGACCTTGTTTGGGTCGGGATCGGTGGCCCGCGAGAAGTTGACTTTTACGTTGAATTCCTTTTCCACTTTCATGATGGTACGCCGGCGTTGGCCAATCAGTCGTGCGTGAACTCGACTGTCTACTTCTATTTCCTCCCGCACCAAAGATTTCTGAAACAACCAACGGCATATTGAAGCACGCCATGATAGCTAAGAAAACACATTTCCCCGATATTCTAACATACAAGAGAAACTGACTAAAATGAACAGACATTCGTACAAACCCCCTTTTGGGTTCCTGGGATATCAGAACATGTCTTCTTCTTGAGTTGCAATCTAGGGATTGGTTTGCAGCGAATGCTGTATTTTTCTCCTCCACTCTTGTCTGTTTTGTGCGGTCCTTTTCAGTTCGTTGTAGGCGTCGCACCCTAGGTTCTTCATGACATCCTCTAGGTACACCTTCCTCTGTCGTCCTCTTGAGTTGGTGCCTTCAGCCATACCCTCAATTATGAACATGTAAATCCATTGAATTCCGACCATCATAAAGTGTTCTTTATACTAACGTATAGATAGGAAAGCAAAATAAGTTTACAGCTTTCTCTTTTGTAATATTAGGCAAGGCAAGGAACGTTCTATTTACATAACTTGAAAAACGCGAAGTTTGGCTACTCAAACGCAAAAGTTTAACGTAGTCTGTTAACCACACAATTTCTTTTTTTAATCTTCCATTTGAGGCAGCCATCCTCGCTGGTTAGGTCGCTCGGCAAGTTCTAAGCTGTAGACTCACCAATTCATCAACAATGGAGAGAATATGGTCTTTAGCTGCGAGGGCTTTGTCTTCGTAGCCGACAATGGTGATGATGTGCTGCTCCTGGTCCTCCCGGTTAGGGAGAGTGATGACTACGCCGAAGTCGTCCCTGATTTTGTTGATTACTTTTCCGCTGCGGCCGATGATCTTTGAGTGGTACTCAGGATCCACTTCCACCTGGCGTGCAAAACATTAAAAATTATTTACAACTACTATCCGTGTATCACAGCCTATACAATACGTCATAAAGATGAGACTCATACTGACTGACAACAGTTAAGAGTCACATTGGCAGCGACAAATCACGTACAGCTTAAGGAAAAGATTTGAAACTCGGAGACTTTCGCCAGTGAAAATGGGCTGGTGAGTGAGTGGTGCAAAACCACATCGTTCTACTTCAGTAGATATCTGACGCTAGTGCACGATTTTCCGAAGACCATGCACCAGCGAAAGAAATCTTTTGATGTGGACTCTGGTTTTGTACTAAACCATTTGTTCAAATGAGAAATATCCCACCGCGCGAGCCGCATTCCAATCGACCGTGTGTACCGGTAGTATAATTTTTCAATTGCATTATATATTACCACCTTTGTTCAACACACCTCTATGTGGACATGAACCAATGAAACCATCCAAGGCACTTGACCACTCCCATAGAACAACGCACTGAAGTCAACTCCTACAGATGCCCGATCCTGTTATAATACCGGGGTTAGTTTTTTAATACCGCGAGTAAGGTGTCACATGCGCGGGAAATTTAAATTAATAAATTATTAGAATACATTGTTTGATAATTGAAGGAATTACTAACAAACATTAAAATGTACAGGTAGAAATTTGAAATATAATAGGAATTTTAATGAAAATGTGTTTCCATGTAAGGGAGAAAAAATTGAAAACTCACCAAAAATATTAATTTATCAAGTTGAATTTCTCGCGCATTTTGCACTCATTTGTTTAAAAGTGGACGTTGCATTGGCTAGTAGGTTGTTCAACTCACCGTGACTTTGTACGATTTAAGCTCCCTCTCCTTCTCCAGGCCCTCTACTAGCTGCAGCAGCGCGTTCTTCGCCTCTGCAGTGGCCTCTTCCGTGCCCGTGACCTTGATGATCCTACTTGCGGCCTCGGATGGCGGAACGCTTATCTTTACGTCGTGCTTGTCCATCATCTCCCGAACGTTCTCGCCACGCTTTCCAATGATTGAGCCGTGTAATTCGGTTGGTACGTCCACCTATAACACAACAATACCGTTGTCTCATACCAATAATATTTCGAATTTGGTAATGGAAGCGAATTAGAAATAAAAATGGTTTGTCAACCGAGATAAATTGCTGTTCATTGTTGCATATACTAGGCGTACGCGAAAAAAAAAATTCTGGGTCAACACGGACAACATTTGAATGCCGTCTGGTCTGGAGAGGGTTACTATTAATACCGTATTTAAATAGAAATAATAGTCTCCTTAGTAACTTTGTAAAACTTTTTTTATGATTTAACGTAAAACTTTACTGTTGTTTCTGTTATTTAAATGGTTCAAATCATGGAATAAATATTCCAAAAATTCCCCCGGTAGGTTACTCAATTCCGTTTGTGCTAGGATTGCAAATTTGCACGCGTCAGATAATATAAAACTCACCTCAATAACAATGGGGATGAGGGCTTCCAAAGCGGCTATTGCCTGCTCGCAGTTCTGCAGCTGACCAGTAATTTTTATGGTATCGGAAGGTCTGGTCTCCCCCTCGCCATTTACAGCTGTGATGTCCGGTGAGCCTTCCTCGGAATAACCTGCAATGTCGTCATTCTTTTGCTATTTAATCAGTTCTGAGGATAAGAGGATATGCTGCGTAGAAAATTGGCACCCCAAAATTAAATTTCATTTTTTATTTCATTAACTCAGCAAGTTATTGAACATATTTGGCTCTTTTAAGTTGTAGAAGACTGCTTCATGCATAATATAATCGGGTAGTTTTACTTTTCGGTTTTGTAGTTTTTCAAAAAAATCCCAGATTACGCAAAATGACGCGAGATGACTCAGCCTTCACTAACACCAGTTCTTGAACTCCTTCCTCGGGACTACCACACCAATCGTTTTTTGTACAAATGAATTTAAATATAGCATTTTCCCCCTCCAATTGTCTCTTAATGGGTAAACCCAGCGCACTGCTCCGATAACAATAGCATTTAAGAGTGTATAGCCCGTAGGAAATTTAATACTTTTTATTTTTTATTTAATTAACTAAGCATGTCATTAAAGATTTGGCTCATTAAAGTTGAGAAGACTACTTCATGCATCATATAATAAGATATTTTCAATTTTCGAAATTGTAGTTTTTTCATAAACATGACAATATTTTATTAACAATAATTTTTCACGTATAATCGATTTTATAAAAAAAAACTATAATTTCATAAACTAAAAATACCTTATATGATGCAAGAAGTAGTCTTCTACAACTTAAATGAGCCAAATCTTTAATAACTTGCTCATTAATTATACAAAAAATAAAAAGTATTAAATTTCGGACTACCAATTTCCTACGGGCTGTACACTCTTAACCCACAAAAATATTGAGGCTTCAAATTTTGCCCTGATCGCCCGGCAAATGTATGAGAAATCATCATAATTGGGGCATTACCTAGCCGAGAAGGGTCCCGGTCTGGGAACTTGATTTGGACGTTGAAGTCGCCGGTGATCTGCTGAACTTTACTGCCTTTATGGCCCATAATGGTGCGGTGGTGGTGCTGGGGGATGACGCAATCAACAGTTACCATGGACATGAGTTCCGTTACAGTCTCTTCGATACGTTGCTTCGCCAGCTCCACGCACTCTTTCGAGCCTCGAAGCGTCACCTAAAAAATCACAAATAAAGCATGGTTACACAATTCGCTGCAAACCAATCCCTAGTTTGTAGACATGTAGAGTAATGGTACGGACTCTGACTTTCACCCGAAAGGTTGTTGGTTCGAGTCCTACACTTCCTACATTTTCTGGCCATGCTTCGGAGGGCATGTAAAACAGGTGGTCCCGGGCCTTCCTAGTTGAGTGTAAGAGAGGCTTTATAGCCCTAACTCCGCTAGGTTGGCTTAGTAATAGAACAAAAGAAAGTCAATATTTATTTATGGAGATTGAAACTCAAGAAGAAGACACAATTATTGAATATTTCCATTAAAAAATGGGTTGTCTGTAAATTCGGTTTCCAGACGATAGTTTAACGTGACGTCAAAATATATATATATTTATACTTTAATTTTATTTTATAAATTAAATTATTAATAAAACCCCATTAACTTTTCACTTCACATATGAACAGTCGACGAAGCAGTTCACTCGTAGATGAGTGTCACAGATGAGCATCACGTCACGCATCGGCGTAACTTTTCGTGCATTCACCTAGTCTTCCAGTCATCGCTCATCGATTTATTAGACGTTGTCACGTCAATAAAATTGAACAAAAATGTCGCTTAGACGTTTCATAAATTCTAGCATTGTGTAGAAATTTAAAACTTAATGGAGTTCTAGTGTCCGGTGGTATGGTAGACAGCTTGTTCGTACTTGTGCGAGTCTCTACAAACCTTGCGGTCAGAGAGGTGTCGTAGGTAAAGGGTATTGCCAAGAGAGGCGACTGAAGAGGTATATCATTAAAATGTATTTTTTTTAAATGCATTTTATACATAATAAAACAGCTCTAGGAATTTATCGTCCATTTGCCACACCTTTGAGGCTGTCATTCCAATTCATTATGACCATTATTTCCAGCATGTGAATAACGCTAAGTGGTAGATGCTTTATGGATTATTTATTTATTTATTTATTTGGCGTACAAGTGTTACCTGTGTGCAAGCCTATTGGACCTATTGTGCCCCCTACAACAAAGTATCTACATCACTTCCTCGAGGCCTATATCCCTCAGCGGAGCCAGGACCTTGAGGGGATTTAGAAGCGGTAGGGCTTTCACATGTAACTGCAAGCTTCCCAAGCATGCTGCTCTTCTACGTGCGATTGCATCGCAGTGAAGGAGGATATGCTCGGGGTGCTTTATGGATACATTTGCGTAAAAAACAAACAAAAAGTTGGAAGCGATGTGGTGCTATAGAAAACATCTTTCAAAATTTAAAATACATAAAAACATGGCGAAATCAAACAGCAAACGAATAGGTCTGTAATTAAAGAAAAGAATCATGTAATTTTCTTTATGATCACGAAGGGCCAACAGCCTTACCATGTTGCATCCATTACAGCAGAGCATGTTTCAAACTGCGGCAAACTTAGTAGTGTGCACAGCGTTGGCAGGGGAACATGGTGGGACATGATAACGCGCTGAGACTATACCAGTTAGTCTACGTGCGTGTCGAGTCCAGGTCACCAAGATTAAATCGTGTGACTTTATCATGTTCCCCAAGTGGTTCGGAATCCACTATAATCAGGAGGTCCTCCCTGTCAGTCAACTCCCCTTTCCCCAAGGTGACGGAGTCTGCCCTTAGGGTGCCTCAAGTTAACAAACAGACTCACTCCCCCAGCCAGGCTCACAGGGATGCTTAAAAAGCAGAAGTGCTGAAAGCAGGCGTTGGAAACAAACTATTATCACGAAGTCCAGCATAACTTACTTTATCGAGCTTGTCAGGACGTGCTGTGACTCTCGGGAAGGAAATAGTGACTCCGCCACATTCGTCCGTGATTTTTTGGATAATTGCACATCGACGGGCCACGAAATGCTTATGGTACTGCGGGTCTACCGTAACTTCCTCCTCTGTCGGAACTCCGATTTCTTCAATCATCTGTTCCAGCTCCTTCTTCGCCCGATCCACCTGAGAGTAAAGAGTAGATTAAGAGTCGCTCTGACCCTCGCGGGTTAATCAAATTTTGGGCATTTTACCTCCAAGCCTAGGTGACAATTCAAGGACACAGGATGACAAGTGTTCTGCGTATTAAGATATTCACATTGGACCCTAAAATAGCGGGAGGTATTAGGAAGTTTACCTCCAAGCATAGATGACAATTCAAGGACACAAGATGACAAGTGAGGAGCAAACTTTCAAAACGGCACTAATCCATTTTCGTAAAATGTTCAGGAAACACGAAAAACATAATTATTTCGGCGTTATTATAACGGGAATATACGATTTTAACCCCTCAGAAGACTGGGTTAAATTTTTTTTGTTTTTGTTTTGATTAGCAATCCTGATTCAACTCATCTTCAAGATGGTAAATCGATGATAAAATCAATTTTTAATTTTCATGGATTTGTGACGATTTGAAAGTTTGCTCCTCAAGTGTTCTGCGTGTTAAGATATGCACATTGGACCCTACAATAGCTTAAGGTATGCATGTGATGTTTTTATGTTCCAACGTGACGTTCCATTTCTCTCACTAGCACTCATAAACTAAACATTGGGCAACTCCATATATTATATATTTCAATTTATATAAATGGTACCATACAAATGAAATAAAATACATTAAATTCGTTATCAAATAAATATACAATACCAACCTGATCCTGCTTTCCCATAATGACAATAGTTTCCTGATCTTCATCCTTTTCTGATGGGAATATAACTCTGGCACCAGTAGATTCACGAATCTAAAATAAATAAAAATTGGTATTATAAAATATATTAAATGTAAAGCGCTAAACAATCAGAAAATTACCTCCTCATATAGCTACAATACTGGTATGGTTAACAGTAACAACAAAACTCAAAGCTCACCTTTCGAATCGAGTTTCCACTTTTCCCAATGAGGAACTTATGAAGTTGTGGATTCGCCTTGACTTCAGCTGTGAAACTAGATGCCTCTCGTTCATTCTTTAGATCCTCTAACTGTCGCACGGCACGCTCTACGTCTTCCTTAGGCCCTCTAACAATAACCTGCATTAACAGAAATAAGCATAACCAGATGGATTAATTTGATACTAGGGGTCTTCACAGTGTTGGTGCTATCGAGTTATACCTAGTTAATTGTGTTATTTCAAGCTAAGTTAACACACATGAAACCCGATAACCAAGCTAACCTATTATCCTAAACGCACTTCTGAGTTGGTGAACTGTGTTATTTTGGTTGCGTTGCGATCGACAGTGGTTTGACTGCCACCTTATTTGTTTATGTCGGTTGATTTGAATTTATTTGTATTATTTATTATGTCACAAGCAATTACCGTAAATACTTAAAATTATAATAATAAAAATGAACAAAAACATAAACCAATGTGGCATTAGAATAGAGTTCTGCCACTTTCTTTAAAACCGTGCCACGAACGTCCTACTCCTACCACATTGTTTACTCTGTTAAATATTTTAGATATAGCATGATAACTCACTCCCGAGGTCCACTCACGATTGTGTGTTAACTTGAATAGCACATCTAACTCGATAACACCAACACTGTGAAGACCCCTAATATTACATGAAAATGTCATGTAATTTAAGCATACAATGTCATGTTGACGACAAAAGAAAACTTTCGAACCGAACTGGAGCGTTTACTGAAAAGTTTAGCAGCCCCTCTTTTCTCTCATACAGACAATTTGTACATACCTTGTCACTTTTCGTATCCTGGCTTGGAAATTTAATCTGCACACCGCCGCACTCGTCACTGATCGCGATAACAAGTTTGCCACCAGTGCCAATCAACGAATTGTGGAATTTTGGGGGAATGGTGACTTCTTGCGTTACAATATTAGCCATTTCAGACTGAATGTTCTGAATAAGCTCCTGCAACAAAACACAACATGACTAATCTGCTGTCGATTACAGTAGCTATACCCCTAAGATAAGTTATTATTTTTCTTTTAAGGAGAACCTCTCATTCGTTTTTTTTTACAAATATGATTTTTATATGATATATCACTCGTAGAGCCGGCAAAAATATCTACTAAATAATCAGAAATGCTATACATTTTGATATATGACATGTGGCACTCACTAACACCACTTGGTCGCAGTTCTTGAACTCCTTAGTCGGGACTACCACACCAATAGTTTTTTTCTTGTGCCAAACTGATTTAGAAATAGTACAGTATATCATGTTTCAAAATGCCCAACAAAGTTTTTTGTTGTGATATTTCAAGAGATAATGGATTTTTACGCTTATGTTAATGTCAGGTGGTAGGATATGAACACAATACAAATTTCTACAACCATCTGAAAAAATTTACTACACGAGGAAATCGAACGCTCGTGGTATTTATAACATATAAAATCTTCCAATATACAAGTATTGGACGTACCTTCGCTTTCCTGACACAATCTTCTTTGCCGGTAATCCGAATGACATCGCTGTTGTCTCCCTCGCCAGGCAAGTCGATTTTGGTTCCCGTTTCTTCACGAATCTTCCTGATATTAGCTCCACCCTTACCAATAATGTTCTTGTGAAATTTCTTGAATATGGGCACTTCCAGGTGGAAATTCTCTTCTAACAAGTCCTTGGCTAACTTAGTCAAATATTTTGCACATTTTTCTACTTCAGCCTTTGGACCGCGCACCTTGACAACGTCACCATTACCTATAACCAGATAACATCACATAGTTGCATTCACTGTTAAACATTGGAATGTACAGTAACAATAATAAAGAAAATCGTTGGTATTTTTGGAATTTTTAAATAATTTAAAAGTTAGGCCAGAAATACATATAAAAGAACCGGTACGAGTGAACTCGGTACTAATATACATACATTCTACTTAGTACTAATATAGGTACCGTAATAGTTACATGATAAATAATTGCCGCGTGTTTAAATATCGGCATGCTATAGATTTTCCCTATCCTAAAGCACTGGATTGATCGATCGGAAACTTAATAAGGATAGAATGGGCAGGTCAATAATATAATACTGCGCAATAATAATGGTATTTAATGGCATTGGGGCGCCTCGGATTATCCATAATCATAAAAAATAATCATTTCTTCAGAATCAAAACGACCACGAAATAGGCTGGTTTATATTTTTATTGAAGTTGTAAAGATTTGGCCCACTCAATTGGTAGAGGACTATTTCATGCATAGTACTACGAAGAATTTTTTTGTTTGGGTATTTCTGTGAAACTGATAATAGACAGAAATTTACCGAATTATCCAGTTCATGGACAAATTATAACAGTACAAATGAAAAAACACCTTATAATAGGCTGTATGAAAGTCCTCTACCAATTGAGTGGGCCAAATCTTTATAACTTTTGTCGTTACCCAGGGGTGGCCAATGTGTACGGCCAGCTTCTTCTTACAGGAGTATATCTAGTCCTTACGCAATGTTTTCTTCAGTATTATGCAATAGGTTTAAGAGGATATGCTACGTAGAAAATTGGCAGCCCAAAATTAAATACCTTTTTTTTTTTTTTTTTTATTAACTCTGCAAGTTATAAAAATTTTGGCTCATTTAGTTGTAGAAGACTACTTAATGCATCAAGTAATCGGGTATTTTTACTTTTCGGTTTTGTAGTTTTTCCAAAAATTCAAGACTATGCGAAATTGTAGTCCCCACTGGTTTTTATGAAGGAACTAAGGTACCAACAATTTAATATTTCCTATCATGTGATGCAGTATGATGAAGTAGTCTTCTACAACTAACATGAGCCAAATCTTTAATAACTTGCATTGTTAATTAAATAAAAAAATTAAAAGTCATTGATATGTACAGTTAAGTGTAATCACTGTATCTACATTATTATTAAAGACAACAAATTTTGGGGTGCTAATTTTCAAGGCAGCATGTCTTCTTAATACGGTTTGAGCTGTATGATTGATCCGTAAAGCGCAAAAACGTTCAAAAACGTTAAATGAAAATGCCTTGTTTCACGCACCTGACTGGGGGAAGCTAATTTGGACTTGATTGAACTGCTCCCGGATTTCACGGATTCGCTCTCCCCTGGAACCGATGATATTGGGGTGGAACCTATGATCAATGATCACGTCCTTTTCCTTCTCGTTCTCCAACTTGGTAATCATTTCATGGAGGTCAGCTTTGACCTTGTCGACACCCTCTTGCGACCCCTCAATGCGCAGCAGTGATATCCCCGGGTCTTCGGAAATGTTAATTTCCACACCAGTCTCATCCTTCAGTCGATTTACTGAAATCAACGGAATATATTTACGATATTTCAGAGCAATCCACACATGGTGCTACAACCAACTGCAGCCCGATCATGGCAATTTGGGATTATTATAATACCGCGGTAGTAAGGTGTCACGTGGCGGTGTTAATATATGCGCGGGAAATTCAAATTAATTAATTATTAGAATACAAGAGACTTTTCCATTGTAAAATGATCTTGATTACATTTTAAAATCCCACGTTAAGATCAGTAGGCCGCAGGCGACAATAAATGGCGAGTATGCGTACCATACCTTTTATTTTAGTTTTAATACCTGCTACTGCTAAAAATGTACTGTAGACGTACATGTATGTGCATGTGCATGTACTTGTATCTGTATCATTCCTTGTCATCCCCATCGAGTGTAAGTACAGGCCCTAACTTCACTGTGTTTACAGGTTTTGTTTTATTTTTTTTCCTCATAAAATTAAATAAATAAAAATGTAAAGGAAACCTCAAATTAACAAAAGACTCACCATTAGCACCACCTTTGCCAATAATATGTTTAAAGTATTTAGGATCGACAGGGATGTCTTCATACACTAAATTCTTCAAGCACTCGGCAATCTCGTTCTCCAAAGCCTCCTTGACACGGTTCACCTCCTCGGGCGGGCCCTCGATGCGAATTTGTTCCTGGTCCTCTTTAAACTCTATGTGGAGCGCCGTGTCGTTGGTGAGGGCACGGATGTTGACGCCCTTCTTGCCGCGCAATCTCTTGTGCAGCCACGCGGGCGCCTTCAATATGGCAGTCTGTACACTATTTGCTTTCGCGTATACCATGGATAGAGCTGCAATCAAACATATTGCATCATTTAGAATGCTCGCCACCAACTCTTTGTAATCGTTCTTGCTAAAGATATGAAATAGAATAGATGGCGCCAAAATATAAGCTAAGTAATGCTGATAACGGTAAGGCGGGGATTACATTGACCTCGTATTGCAGAATGCACATGACGTTGACGTGGTAGCAGATATTAAAGACTTCTTAATGATGTCTGCTACCACGTCAACGCCATGTGCATTCTACAAAACGAGGTCAGTGGAATCCCCACCAAAAACGTAAGGGGAAATGTCAAAGGCGGTCAAAGGAGTTAATTTGTTTGCCAATGTTTTGAATGCGTGCTTTCCTCAATTATCATCGATCAATTTGAATATGCGGAAGTTAAAATGAACTATGACATATAGAGTAAAACAAAACAGGCATCAAAATATACAAAAGGAATAGCCGCCTATGCACTAACAATTTCACAGGTTTGATTTCAAGTGATAATGCCCACCATTTACAGGGTACCCCATTGTATGGAGAAGTAACATACTAAGTAACATCATCATCATCATCAGCCTTAGTTGTGAGGCTCCTCCACTCGCGCCGGCAGCCCTATTATGGTGATTTGGGATTAACATAATACCGGGGCTTATTTTTTAATACCACATTAGTAAGGTGTCACGTGATGGTGTTAAAATATGCGCGGGAAATTCAAATTAATAAATTATTGGAATAAAAGAGAATGAATGCATTGTTTTATAATTGAAGGAATTACTAATAAACATTAAAATGTACAGGTTAGATTTTGAAATACAATAAGAATTTTAATTAATGTCTCTACATCTAAGGGAAAAAAAAGTAAAAACTCAACAAAAATATAGCCGAGGATTAATTTATTAAATTGAACTTCGCGCGAATTTTGCACTCATTTGTTTTTAAACAGTTTGGCCATCGGCATCACCTGAAGCTGGAAGCCAGTAGCATGAAGTAAGTAAGTAAGTAAGTAAAACAGTTGAATAAACCCAGGTATTATGTCAATCGCAAATCGCCATAATAGGGCTGCTGGTAGCAGATAGACCCCAAATTCACCCAAATGGAAAATAAAGACCATTTTCTATCTTTCTTCCTATCTCCCCCACTTCATATTATCGAACACTTCCTCTGGTAGCAGTCCCACGTATGCTGATGATGATGGAATATCTCGATGTATATTTTACATTCACAACAACTCACCGGGACCAAGTTTGTCTTGGGGTCCTCGAAGAGTGATGGTGTCCAGGTTATCTTCAGTGGCAGGCATTTCCACAGAGACCCCGGTCTGAGTCAGAATCTCCGCAATGGTACTCCCGCGCGGACCAATGATATACTTGTGTTGGGATTTAGGCACTTCAATAGATACTTGGTTGCATTTCTTCTCCTGTAAAATAACCAAAAGATTGCATGCAATGGCTTGTGAAAACACCCTTAACACAAACAAACACCTGTAACACACGTGCAGCAACTACGTCAAGAGAACAAAATGAACCATGTACACCATGTGTGTTACAATCAACATGGTCACAATACATACGAGCTGGGATTGTCGAGAGCCTGTCAGAACGTGAAAACACTTGAGTGTTATAGAAGCAAAACCGGCAAAGTCCACAAATGTCTGAAATTGAGATTTTGGCGTTGGTTGTCGATCCCACACTAGTTACATTTTCTGGCCATGCTGGCAGGCAGTCCCGGGCCTTCCTAGTTGAGTGTAAGAGAGGGCTTTATAGCCCTAACTCCACTAGGTAGGCTTAGTAATACTAGTAGAACAAAAAGCCAATTTTTATTTATATATTTTATTTAACAGACTGTCCGTTTTTTTCCACAAAGCCAAATTTCCCAGGAAATCTGGATCATGGAGTTGTTATTGAGACATTAGTAGAAATAAGTGTTTCCCTTCATTTTGATACATAGTATGTGGACGGTATTCGAATCTATACTTATTTATTAAGACGAGCTATCGTCAGTTACAATGTCAAAGGTAAGCATGTCTGAGTTTTGCCCATTGGCACTTATAGTCGGTGTGGGTTTACATTGAGGAGTGAATCAGTTAGCCATTGATTATATCTATCTAAAAATGACTAGAAACTCATTTGGAAACAATACCAATAATGTCCGAAAACCGATGGGGTCGTTGGCAGGGCAAGGTTCACTACATGTAGAAGCCATTCCATAATAATAATGATGATGATGACGTCACTAACATCGATTGGCCAGTTGGTACATTGCTCATATGGTACATGAGCAAGTCTCTACACATCATACGATCGGACACCTCATCGGATATTCTTCCACCGCTCACTATCCGTTCAGTTCTTTATCTGTTACCAAATAGGTGTTAGAGACGTCCACGCGCTCCAAAATATATTACAAAATATGGAAGAAAACTTCTTTTTTGCTTTCCTACTTATACGTTAAATTTTGGGCGCGGAACACACGGACGAAATTGTACATCTTTTTTCTGAAAAACGACACCACTGATTTTTTTTACTACACATACAGTATATTGTAGTCGTTATTAATGTCAACAAACCTTAAAGGTCCCTTGCCTCTTGACAGTTAGGTTCTGGCGGCAAAAAAATAAGAGAAAGACTAAATTTTCTTAAAAAATAACTAAAAAATATTTTTTTTTTGTGGAACCTTTCTACCGATGTATTTTAAATTAGGTATTTTTAGGCTTGAAATAGGGCAACAAAACCGAACAGGTTGCTTGAAGGTTAATTTTGAATAAAAAATTTGATAATTATACGTACATACCCTGCCATGATTACTGTAATATTATATTGATTCTGGGCCATGCAATCGTTCCATCGATCAATTCAGTGCTTTGCATGGACATGGAAAGCCGAGGCAACCGATATTTAACCCTGGGACAATTATTTACCATGGAACTACTCTTATTATCTATCTCGGTACCTATACTAATTGATAAATATGAAAGCATGTACGGGTTCACTCGTACCGGTTCTTTCTCCTAATGACTCAGTGATAGCTTCCTGTGAAATTTGATTTTTTACTCAAATCCTTCTACAACCTTCGATTAACCTTAAAAAAAAAAAGTATTTTATCTACGATTCTCTGAATGATAGCTCTAAGACACACCATGTTTCCTATAATCTAGTTAATAATCCTCTAATTTTGTACTCGTATCAGGTATTCAGGTCTTACCCCTGTGGCTGTCTCTTAATTGTCCGGCAGTTGATAGCCTTAAAAGTTTGATAACCAATCTGCTGCTTTCTCATGTTGAAATAATGTAACACCTTTCTTCACTGTTTCATTTGGTTTGTATTTTGATTTGGAGGAGTAATATTCGAGGATTGAAGCCTAACCAAAGATTGGCACGAAAACGAAAAAAAAAACCTATCCGGTTGCCTGTAAATCGAGTTAGATCCATCATAATTAAACATACCATTTCTTCATAAATGGCCAGAATGCGTTTCTTCGCCAATAGCACTCCCTCCTTCTCCCCGGCGATGACTATCTCGTCTTTCTTGACAGCTGGCGGCGGCACATTGATTTTGACGTTCTCAGTTGTCAGCTTATTCAAGTTCTCGTTGTGGCCACCGCAGATGAATGGGTGGTAAATTTTTGGCACATTGACACGCTCTACTGCTTGTTTCGACTGTAAAGAAAAACGAACCACATTTAGAGTAAATAATACTATATCAACTAGTCAGTGACCACTGACTGACTTTGACTATGATTTAGCTAATTTGCACGCAAACACAAATATATATTCATCTGCTGGAGAGTCAAATACCTCATTATGGGATAAATGCCACGTTCTAAGGGCGGCGCGTAAAGGAGTGGGAGATCTACATAACTAGTTACAGCCTAAAAGCTGGGTGGAAAAGCCCATTTCAATTCAAAATAAGAATAGACAGGGACTCAACTCGCACAAGTCGTGATTAATCCTATCTGAAAACAGCCAATGGTAAGTATATCTCGGCTTGCATTCTGGGACACATAAAAATATTGCTACCTCATTTAAAAAGTAGAAAAGCGAAATGGGTAGAGTTGAAGACACTAAAATCTGGTATACACCATCATTGAGGGCATAATGGAAGGAATCAACCAAACCAATCCAATCCATGGATCAACTGAAGGAAGACACACAAGTTCGAATGTACCAAGAAGTGAAGAGGAAGGCGCAGGGCTGAGAGAGCTGCAAGATGATAATATGAGAGTTGCTGCGAACCAATCGCTGAGATTGTGAAAAAGAGGAATGCTTTCCTACAGGTCCTAGATGTAATTAAACAAGTCAGAAATAAAATAAGGCTTACCTGCTCATCGTAAGTTACTTTGATCTCATGTAACGCCTTCTCGACACCGTCTCTCGGCCCGGTGATAGTGATCGTATTGGAGTCGTCGTTCATGTTAGGCACATTGATCTTACACGCGGTCATCTTCTCAAGGTCCCGCATTTTCGTTCCACCCCGTCCGAGCAGCTTCTTATGGTACTCCTTCGGAATGTCGATTGTCGTAGACGACTGCCAAAGATATAAAATAGAATAGATGGTGCCTAACCATACGCTAAGTAATAGCGGCAAATGAAGAACAAATGTACAATCCAGCAGGCAGGGCTAACAACAGAATCCGGAACAGTAAGTTATTGCGCACTTGACTTGCAATCTAAATGGCTCTATTACGACTGTGATTAGCTTATGATGAAAACCTCTTAACTTTCCCAAGTAATAGCAAATGAAGAACAAATGTACAATCCGGCACAGCAAGTTATTGTGCACTTGACTCGCAATCTAAAAAGCTTTATTTTGACTGTGATTAGATAATGACGAAAACTTCCAACCTCCAAGCGATTTGCTCTTTATGAAGGCATCTGAATAACTACTCAAAAACCAGTCACTAGCATGATACAACAAGCAATGCAACTGCTATGGTTATAGATAAAATTGTAACTTTGTAGTATTTTTAACACAATTAAGAAAAATACGACGCCAAATTTAATTAAAATAAACACAACACCAGTTTCGATTACAAGTCGAAATCATATGATTTAAATTTGGTGCTACTTTTGATTGAGAATCCAATACGTGTTTGTTTCTATTGAGGCTGTAAAAACTAAGGCCGCAGAATGCATAGCATTTCTCATCGAAACATTAATTATGAACTACCTGCACTTTAAACGATCTTTGGGAGTGCACAGGCAATGACGTCAAGGTGGCAGAAAACTGGGCCTAAAAACTTTAATCAGTCTCAATCTCGGACACAAAAAAAAAAATAAGTGTGCAGAACTATCTGTTTAGCTAGCGCCTACCAACAAATATACAGTCATGGAAAAAATAATAAGAACGCGGAGGTTTTTCCTATTTTCTCCGGAACTATTTGAGATAATGGCACCAAACTTGGACATGAACACCACTACCTAGAGGTAAATCATTACTGTTACCATCAGTTATAGCAATGCTTACTTCTTTAAGAATTGAAGATAGTTGAAAATGGCTGGCAAAAATAATAAGAACGCGAGGTTTATTTATTTTTATTTGGACTATGATACGATAAATGTTTCCCTATTCTGCTGTTATAATAAGTTAATACAGTGTACTTCTGAAGATATGGAGCGATCACAGTATTGCTAAGTCGAGGAGAGACTTCTTACTTCTTCGGAAAGAAGTGAGAAATGGCGGGAATAGGTAACCTCTTGCAAAGATAGGGAGAAATAATTTTTCAAGCTTTGAAACAAGACCCCAGGAGTGAAACGAGGGGCAGAAAGTGGAAGAAGACACAGTACTTTCACCAATAGCTCTTAAGGATCTCGAAGGCGACACCGCTTGTAAGTTCTCAGAGACCTGAAAAATAAGCCTAAACGCTCCCATCAGCGAACGAAGTACTAGGGGACGGTTGCTTGAAGCCTTCCTACCCAGTCGATCTCCAAGAAATGTTCCACTTCTACCTAAAAAGACAATACAGTCCATCTTGCCTTCGTGTCTAAGAACTGTGATAGGGGGACATGGCGCAACTTCTTGTTGGGCGATGAAACAGAAGTTATCTCTGCAGTGCTTATAGAAAACCGATTTCAGAAGATCGCCCAATGCTGATTTAAATCCCGGTATACCCAAAAAAGACCGTAAAGTTCGATGGCAGTAACATCTTGGAGTGGGGCTGTTTCCCTTACTACTGAGTTGGCCCAAAACATCGCATAGAAGATATCTTGACGAAGGAAAGTTACAGAGACATATTCCAAGACATAATGCTGACGAGAAAATGCCAGTAGAATGGGTTTTTCAGCAGGACTATAACCTCAAGAACTCCTTCAAACTAGTGAAGTAGGGGTTTGTGGACAGCCGAGTCGACGTTTTACCGCGGTCAGCGCAGTCACCCGGATTCAATCCCACAAAAACTTGTGGAATGACCTGACGAGCCGTCTACCCAATGAAAAAATTTCGAAGAAGGAACTACTGTGCCTTCAAGTGAAGAAGACACGGGAGATGATACCCATCATTGTATATCAAATACCTGGTATATCAAATATCAATACCTGGTGCTGTCGATGAAAAACCGCGCAATGCTGTAATGCAGAACAATGGGCAGACCACCAAATGTTAGTTTGTATTGAAGTTCTTGCATAATGAAGCTAAATATTGAAAAAAATTTGCCCGCGTTCTTATTATTTTTACCAGCCATTTTCAACTATCTTCAATTATTAAAGAAGTAACCATTGCTTATAACTGATGGTAACAGCAATGAAGTACCCCTAGGTAGTGGTGTTCATGTCCAAGTTTGGTGAAATTATCTCTAATAGTTCCGGAGGAAATAGGGAAAAGGTCCGCGTTCTTATTATTTTTTCCATGACTGTAGCATCGTAGATAGCACTCTTTTGAGCCTAATATCCAATCTTGCCAACGTGGACTAAGTTTGGCTTGGTTGCCATTGGGTTATCGCGATTTCTAATGCGTGCTTACACTACGGGTGAAGTTATTTTTTAATTATTTATTTTAAAAGGATAATCGCCTGAAAACAATTTAATGAATGCATCCGATTGACCTTTTCAGTCGCATCTGTAGGTTAGTACAGAGTTGAGTTACGACACGTCTCCGATCGCATGGCATGTACAGACTCGCACAAGTACCATGCCATCGAAGTCGGTTACATAACAAACTAACAGAATTGGAATAAATTCGTTCGGGTGAGATGATACATCTCCAGCAACACCTTGTATAGGTATAGGTGTAGTAACTTTCTGCCCACTGTGCCCAAGAAATGAACGGAAAGAAATTATAAGGCACGCCTGGCTGTATTCTGTATCAATCGTTCACCGGGTGATGTTTTGTATTGGGCCGCAATGGCGTAATAAAAATATTTATTATTTATTTATAGCCTTCTACAAATTAATGAATAATTTCTTGGTTAATACGCTACATAGACTACACACGCAGTTCTTTATTGGGACACTCACGAAGGGAGATAAAATATAAAGTAGCAAAAGAGACTAACCGGCGTTTGGAAGGTGGCAATAATTCTTCGCTTCGCATCAAGAACATCACTAGTCTTTCCCGAGACAAGAAATGTGAGGGCTTGATCTTTTCCCGCAGCGATCTCAATCTTGGTGTGGGTGGCCGTACTGATGCCAGTGCAAGCTCTCATGCACTCACTCTCGCCAAACTTCTCGCTATTGTCAATTTTCCGTTCTTGCCGAGAGATGCAGAAAACCTGAGATTTTTTTAAAAAATAATTAAAGCAATAATAGTAAACACAAAATAAAACAGATGAATCGCTTGTTTCGCTAGGCAGTTAGCGAACAATAGAGAAGTAATTTTCTTTAAAGAGGTTAACTGTCAACAATTTGATGAATGTATCCGTAACCGACCACAAATGCTTATTTTATGACTGACCTGAGTGACCACTGATGATCCAACTCGCATGTTATTGTTGTTATTGAAATAGTTTCTGCGTCCTTGCTGAGGTCCGCTTGATTGTGATAGTGCTGGGAATATTTCGTCATAGCTAAAAAAATAAAATTAACTTAAGTCCAGGAACCCGAGAAGCTTAAGAAGGACTATAATAAAATAATGTAATCGCGTATTCATTAAATGAACATGATAGACAATAAAATAAAATATCCTCATTAAACTAGCACTAGACTAAGCTAACGAAGAGAAGGACAGCGAATCTACAAAAATATTTTCTTTAAGAAAACGAAAATTCTCGCAAGGACTTACTTACCTTTTAACTGGGGGAGGTGCCGCACCTGAAGAAGATGTACCGCTTTCCGGTCCTCCCTCAAAAGGGGCCCCTTCGCTCACTGAATTCTGCATTTTCAATAAATTGAGAGTAGTCCTGGGGCACGCGGGGTCGTCACAGGCTCACTGAAATAAACAAAACCCATTGTAACGCTGAAATATAGGAAATTATTAGAATCTAATTGGGCCACATTCCGAACTTCTAGGGTGGATATTTCATACATTGCATTTGACCATCCAGGATAAGACATTTTTCGAGATAATAGATAAGGATTTTAAGCAGCCGTGTGATTGCATTAGGGACTAAGATTTTGTGCTTCTACTTTAAGATAACACTAGATTAAGTTCCAAGGTCAGATACTACAGTTTATTTAATATCCCAAGCATGAGTTTCACAATGAACAATGAAGGAGAAAAGGTTTACTACATAATTTACTTACATTTTACTTACGTAACTTTATAGTAAATTAACTTTTTTTAAACCCGCGAAAGTCCATGCATTGGTTATTAAGTAAATGTTTAGAAGGGCACAAAAAACGTTCGATTGCAATTTGAACAGGAGTACTCCTGTCACTAGAGCAGAAGTACTCATGTGTCAAATGGTAAGGTGGGAGAATCCAAATCGCAATACTAAATTCAAAATGAAGAAGCATATACATTAACACCATTTGCGTACTATTTAAGCTCATTTATTTACGTTTTATGTCTAACTTAACATTTGATCGAGCTTCCTACAATATCATGCGAAATGTGAGATTCTCCTGAAAACCTCAACATCAAACCCGAGGTTTGCTGGAGGTAAAATACGTATCATCAGTATATCAGATTACTTCCTTATATTATATTCTCTAGAAAGATACTTCCTAGTAATTTTACACAATAAGATAGGCAAACATAGATTTACCATATTACTCATCATGGCTAACAAATAAAAACGGTTTTAAGATGTATAGTAAAAAATATGAAGCTACGGGATCGTGCCGCAAATTAAAATCTATTTTAAATTCACTCAAAAATATCCACATCACCAATAGATTGTAGCTATAATTAATATAAAAAAAAATTAATTGTTGAAGGTCAGTTGGGATTACGTTGTGCCAGCGATACATTAAATTCACTGACAATGCAAAATATCTCGCAGCATCCGTAGCCTTGCTGCTACATAAAGCCACGAGACGAAACAAGAAATGCACAATCCTTTGTGCACATGCACATAATCGGGGGAAAATAAAATATTTTTAATTTAAAAAATAACTGCTCATCTCCCTACTCACCTAAGCTACCAACTTTTACTTTAGTAACACATGCACACAATGAGTAGTAAGCTTGATAGCATACTACGTGTCAAGAAACTCAGGCCTTTGACGTCGACAAACTTTCATATTATGAGATGAGGTAGACTTACTGAACAGTTATGTCCGGATAATCCGTCCTACAACATCTGGGACATTCCCTTTGGAAGCTGTAGCTCTGGCTTCCTTAAACAATACAAATACACATGAATTTGGGGTAATAACACTATTTAAATGAAAAATTTATAAATGTGCTCCAGCTACATACCTAGATAAGTCTCCAGCTGATGAGAGAAATGAGAGAATGGTGGTACGTGGCATGGTTGCCAATCATACTTTTCTCCTGCCACGTTTAAATAACAAAACTTTTGATTATGACGTAATTAATAATTTAAAACTCAGTTTTAAATATAACAATTTTATTCAAACTGATTAAAAATTATAAAATTCATTAAAATAGCCATTTAATGTCATTCTTATTAAAAAATAAATATTAATTCAGCCACTGTTGCCACGATAAGTTGATATTTCAGTATGGCCGCCGTTTGCTTTCAAACTTCATAACAAGGCAACAAGCGTGTTTGCTTGTATTTTATGCATTATTTTTATACTAATTGGTAAAGAAAATGGTTAAAAAGAAGATTGATAACAGAATCAGGGTTTTAATAGAAAATGGGGTTGCTCTGGGTCACAGAACAATGCTTGTCGTCGTCGGTGATAAGGGCAAGGATCAGGTTAGTTTTTTGCCATGCTTGTTGCATGCACCGCTGGGATTTGACTATCGTGGAATGCCGGATTGCCGGTCCAGCGGGCCTACAATACCGCAGGCGTTACTAAATACTACTGTGTACTAGAATTAAATAAATTATTAAATTAACAAATCACAATTATTATTTCTAGGTTGTGCTATTACACCACATCCTTGCCAAGTCCAGTGTTAAAACGCGGCCATCTGTCCTATGGTGTTACAAGAAGGAGTTGGGATTTAGCAGTCATCGTAAGAAGCAAATGAAGAGCTTACAACACAAAATTAAAGCAGGCAAATTAAATGTCAATGAGGACGACCCATTTCAGCTATTTATAGCATCGACAAATATCCGCTATTGCTATTACTCAGAAACCCACAAAATATTGGGCAACACATTTGGGATGTGTGTTTTGCAGGTACAACCCATACATATACCTTATCCGAATGCAAAAGGGCAACTCCAACCAGCCGACGCGTCTGACAAACAATACAAGGAGCTGCTTTATCGCTTTATCCTATTCCACAGCAAAGATTTAATGTATAATATATAAGTAAAATGCTGGATGCAATACAATACAATACAAAAATTAGAGTCCCTGACCAGCCAGAGCCGGATCGACCGTGTCGTGGAGTGAAGTATTAATTTTTATTTCACGAAAAATCATCTCATCATCAATCAGCCAATGATTCCTAAGACTGTATAAAAAAATTAATAATTAAATTTGTTTCAGGATTTCGAAGCGCTCACCCCTAATCTTTTGGCCCGAACAATTGAAACTGTTGAAGGTGGTGGGGTAGTAGTAATTCTTTTACGGTCGTTGACATCCCTCAAGCAGTTGTATACGATGCATATGGATATACATGACCGTTATCGGACGGAAGTGCATGGCGAAGTAGTTTGCAGATTCAACGAAAGGTAATCTTGCTCCCCATTGACCATATTTGAGATTTTGGGGCTCTATTTTGAATTTATGTGCTAAGGTATTATGGCATAAAAAATGCCTCTGAACACGCAATAAATTCAAAATAGGTAAAATCTAAGGAAAAAGGTAATTGTCACTAATTCATTTTTATTTCAAGGTTTCTACTCTCACTGTCTTCAAACAGCCGCTGTCTGGTAGTTGACGATCAGCTGACTGTGTTACCAATATCAGTGTCAACCTTATCAGTTGAACCTGTTCAGAAGACGCATGGCTTCGCTGGAGATGCTGAATTGGAAGATTTAAAGGACAAACTTAAAGACACTCAGCCTGTTAGTAATCTGCTTGCTTTATGCAAAACATTAGACCAGGTAATTGCTGTAGCCTACATACTTTTAGTTTAATTTGATTGTTTCTGGTATGAGATACGTTAGCACTCGGCAGCATTCACTCAATTAAGCCATCTTAGTCCTTGACCCATCATGGTGGGATAGAGAAATAAAATCTACAACAATTAAAAATGAAAGCAATAGTTTCATGCCAAAGCAATAGGCGATATACAGTTTCTCTAATTCATTATGCAAACACAAGGTACATGATAATACAGTGAGGTTCTCTCATGAAATATACGCTAGTTGAGTTACAGATTAAAATATCACGTACTCGTTGTTAAAGATTAGTAGAATTGGGTTTTATCTAAAAGAAAGCTTGTAGTCAATCTGATTGTGGTGTTAACGATGTGTGAACATTTTCCATTCTAGGGTAAAGCATTGCTGAAATTTGTGGAAGCCATATCTGAAAAGTCACTAAGGGTAACAGTATCATTGACTGCCGCGAGAGGGCGTGGGAAATCTGCTGCTTTAGGGATCGCAGTGGCTGCTGCTGTAGCTTTTGGCTATTCAAATGTTTTTGTGACCAGCCCTTCGCCGGAGAATTTGAATACACTATTCGAATTCATTTTCAAGGGTGCGGTGATATAAATTATTTAGTAGTTCCTTCTTTATTTAAACAAATATGTGAATTTAATATTTAAATACCTAAATCGTTTGGTATGCATAGACGTTACTTCAGCGTAAAGAATCCCCTGAACGCACCTTTACGTTGTTTCCAATTAATAAATGTGTAGTACTTAAAATAAGTTCAAAATTGGAATTAGAAAATTTTTATGTTGTCATCATTAGCATGTAAAGTTCGGTCAGCCACAATAATACGCATCTCAAGGTGGTATTGAATTGTTTATTTTCTGTTATCTGTTAATGCAAACTGAAGTTAATGAATCTGCAGTGTACTTGCATTAGTGGTCAACTGTAGTGCAGCCGTAAAATGTACCTAATTGCCTTGCTGTGCAATATCTATAACCACCAGTAGTAGTAGTAGTCGGGATGTGATATATCAGTCTCCTCCATTCTTTTCTGTTCCTCCACTTCTGAATTCTGATCATTCAACACTTCCTCTGGTACTAGTACCACTCTCCTGAGACCGTCCTCAATTTAGTTCCTGCATCTCTTCCTCAGTCATCTCCTTCTTCCGGTCCCCTCTAATTCTTCTTATAGCCATTTCTTCGGCACTGCTGCTGCTATCGATCCTCATGACGTGTCCAAATCATTGCAGTCTCCTCGTTAGCCTCTCCACCTATGGTTCCCGTTCCCCAACCCGGAACTCTTCTCATCTCATCACTTCATTACAAATCCTATCCCTTCTTGTCCTCCGTCTGCTATATACTGTATATATATTTTTTTTTTATAAATTATTAATGCATAGTTATAGTAACGGCATTGTGTCCTAGGTTTTGATGCTTTGGAATACCAAGAACATTTGGACTATGACTTGATAAGATCGAGCAACCCTGAGTTCAACAAAGCCATAATCCGAGTGAACATCTTCCGTGAGCATAGGCAAACAATTCAGTATATACACCCCACCGACGCACACAAGCTGGGGCAAGCCGAGCTGGTAGTCATCGACGAAGCCGCTGCAATCCCATTGCCGCTGGTCAAGTCAATGCTGGGACCGTACTTGGTGTTCTTAGCCTCAACAATCAATGGGTTCGTTCATTTTTAGTTCGTTGGTTAAATTTATAATCCTTCATATTTATATATGTGCATATTTGCCAACGGCCTTACCATGTTGAATCCATTAGAGCAGAGCATGTTTCAAACTGCCGCAAACTTGGTAGTGTGCACAGCGTTGGCAAGGGAACATGGTGGGATATGACAACGTGCAGAGACTATACCAATCAGTCTACGTGCGTGTCCAATCCTGGTCACCTCCGATTTAATCGTGTGACTTTACCATGTTCCCCAAGTGGTTTGGAATCCACTATTATCAGGAGGTCCACCTTGTCAGTCGACTCCCCTTTCCCCCGAGGTGAAAGAGTCTGCCCTTCGGGTGCCTCAAGTTAACAAACAGACTCACTCCCCCTGCCAGGCTGACATAAAGCATAAATGCTGAAAGCAGGCGTTGGAAACAACATACAGTATGTGCTTATGGACATACTGTATGTATGGCTGCTTACAGAGGCGACTGAAGAGGTCAATCGGATACATTCATTAAATTGTCGGTATGCGATTAACCTTCTTTTTCAAATCTAAAACTAAAAAAATCTTTTATCCTGCTTGTCCAATTATGGCAGACATGTTTTTTAATTGTTATCAATGTTTGCTACAGGTACGAAGGAACTGGTCGCTCGCTTTCTTTGAAGCTGCTGAAACAGTTGCGCAGTCAAGCCGCTCCCTCTGGCGTGACCAATAGTAAGGAGTCGCAAGGTTCTAGCAAAAATACTGCCTCTGGCCGTTCTCTTCATGAAATAACCCTCGATGAGTCTATTCGGTGAGTTCAAACTAAGTACAGTAAGGCCTATTCCGGGGTCCGGATTATAGTATGCCATATTTAATGGTAATAAAACACATGTTTAACCTTAGTTTCTTTAGTCAATTTTTAAATTAAAGCATAATGTACATGTTCGAAATTACGACCATGTAAGAAAAACAGCATGTTAAAATACTACATTAGTTAAGGCGCTTATTCCACCTACGTCAATAGTGCATAGTAAATGTATTGACGTGGTAGCAGACATTAAAGACAGTCTAAAAATTTTTGCTACCACGTCAATACCACATTTACTATGCACTATTGACGTAGGTGGAATATGTGCCTAATTCTTCTTGAAAAAGTCGACCGCATTGGCTCATGGCAGCCCGCACCCGTTCCCCTCCCCCGCGAAGCTCATTGCCCGGCCGGATTAAAGCCGGAGTCCGGATTACCGAGGCCCTGCTATAACTCAATGTAACTGAAAATACTTTAAGTTACGCAGTCAGGCCGCCCGAAGACCGTTGGTGTGGCCAACATTATGGAATCGCAAGGCAAAAACTCTGTCACTAGCCGTTCCTTTCTCTCGTAGGTTGAGTTAGATTTTAAAAAAAATACATATATAAGTGTAATTTCTCACAAAATAATTATTCATCAATACAATAGTTTTCAACAAGTAAAACTATATATTCTTCCCCAGGCAAATGATTCCAGATTCTTATAATTTCTGTTATGCAGGGTAACCGCAACTTGTAATGAGCGTGATCTTCTTCATTCGCGATGTGCGTCACAGTGCAGTTTGCCTCTTCAAGAAGTCTAGGGGCGGATGTGACAGTCCAGGCCACCTGTCTCGTAATTTATCAATGATATGATTTGTCAATGTTACAAAACGTTGTAACTTGGAATTTGAATTGGGAGCAATACTTGCTTATTTCAGATATCGCAGTGGTGATGTTGTAGAAAGTTGGTTGACGGAGCTGCTCTGCCTAAATGCATGCTCTGCTCTACCTTCCGCCGGTGGCTATCCTACCCCCGATTCCTGTGATCTCTATTATATCAATCGGTAAGTACATAATAATGATAATAATCATTTAATCCCCAAATATGACAATACATAATATGTTAAGACGGCTATTCCACCGACGTCGTTTTTCAATGTGCATGTGTCATGACGTGATAGCAGACATCATTAATAAGTATCTACCATATTATAACTTAATTTACAATAGATAAGTTAAGTATCTACATAATAGTCTCCTTAAAATAGGCAGAGACTTATTAGTGGTATCTGCTACCACGTCATGACACATGCACATTGAAAAACGATGGCGGTGGAATAGCCGCCTAAGTAACGAATATCTCCTCACTCTATATTGCATCTCAGTCTGGCAATTTTTAAGTTTACAGATAGGCTATATCATAGGCTATACGTTTTATAGGATATACTATAGGTGGATGAAGAAAAATGACGAAGTTGATAATCAACTGTTTACATAAGTTCCTTAAGGTCAATAGCTTCCGTACGGCAAGATATTGACTTACAATATATGGGTTAATTGTAAGAGTGGGCCGAAAGGTCCAAAATAAAGACAATTTTCTTTCTTTCTTTCTTACAACAGATAGACAAAATTAGGTCAAGTATGTTGCACAGGCAATGCCTGCTTCATGTTATTGTGCTATATCATCAGCGTCCTACGGATGCGACGGGTCTAAAGTAGCACTCCTCTGTTGTTTCAACGTTATAGCCTAATACGATATTAGCACTAACATGTCCCATTATATTTTAGTTGTTTCATTTCCACTTTTCAGCGACACACTTTTTTGCTTTCATAAAGCAGCCGAAGGTTTCCTACAGAGACTTATGTCGTTGTACGTTGCGTCCCATTACAAGAACACGCCCAATGATCTGCAGATGTTGTCAGATGCTCCTGCCCATCACCTATTCTGTCTTCTTGGTCCCATCGACCCTAAAAGTTCTTCTTTGCCTGAGATTGTGGTCGTGATACAGGTAAGTTGAGTTTTCAGTTCAATTAGTGACAGCAAATGGTCTTTAAAGCCATTCGATGTGTAGAGCTGTTGCATTGCATTTTATGGTCTCCTTTATTCGATGCACTTTTGTAAAAAGCGTCCGTCGTAATGGTCCTTAGAAGAGCGTAATTGTTGTGGCGCTGTTGTGAACAATGTGAAGTTTGTGCAATGCTCACTCAATTTGTTCAAATGGGAAATAAAGACAATTTTCTTTCTTTCAATATTCAACACGACTCATTCATCTGCTGTCTAGCGGACACTATTGCAACAACGATAATAATTGTTCTGCAGAAAGTTTGCTTTATTTTCTATAAAATGGTACCAATGCGTCAAAATGTCCGTGAAGCCATTTTATTAGCTTTCAATTTATCTGTGCCTTGCCATTGTTTTGCATAACAGGGACAATAGTCCGCTTTTTCCATGTTATATAGATTTTGTTGGGCACAGCTAGAAATTTTATATCTACCTATTTTTTGTTGGGAAATACACGGTTTTTCTATCTACCTATCTATCAAATTTACAAAACTGCTGATATAAAAGTTGCTCTCCTTTTAGGTCTGTTTGGAGGGAATGATATCCAAGAAAAATGTGTCGGACGGTCTTGTAAGAGGCAAGCGAGCAGCTGGGGACCTAATTCCATGGACGCTGGCGCAGCAGTTTCAGGATGAAGACTTCCCAATGTTAAGTGGCGCAAGAATTGTTAGAATCGCAACTCATCCTGATTATCAGGTACGGTACTAAACTCATGCGTAAGGAAAAGTTTAAAGAAAGGGGTTCTATGTTCTGTGGCAGTAGAACACTACAACACTACAAAAGAGAACGATTTAGTTACTATTTTTTTAATAATTAGCTTATGATCTGATAAACAAAATTCGCTAGGTGCAGTAAAGCAAATTGAGCCTCTTGTGAAAATGTTTATGGTCAACTATTCAGATCATGTGGCCGACCCATAAAAGAACCGGTGCGAGTAAACCCGTACATGCTTTCCAAAATCAATTAATATAGGTACCGTAATAGTTCCATGGTAAAGAACCGGTCCGAGTTTACTCGAACATGCTTTCCAATTTATCAAAATTAGTAGATAGAGAAAATGAGTAATTTCATGGTAAATAATTTTCCTATGGATAAATTTCCGATATCTCGGGGGGGGGGGGGGGGGGGGGGGGGGTTGTCCACCTGACGTCACTCGTCACTGGTGGTGAGGTGAATTCTAGAAAGGTGAGACCAACACATTACCACACAGCAATACTGGCAGGGCACGCAATGCATTAGAGCGTGAATTTTCATTTTTTCAAAAAAATATTTTTTGTACAAAAACAAATACATTTTTGGGAAAGCAACCTGTCCGGTTTAGTCACTCAATTTAACGCCTAAAACATACCTGAAGGTAGAAATCATCGATAGAAAGGTGTCGCAGAAAAATTATTTTTTAGTCATTTTTCATTAAAATTAAGTCATTTTTATTTTTTTTACCCCCAGAAGGAAGTAACTATCAAGGGGCAAGCGACCCCCCGCATTTTTTCAACATTAGCAACAACTACAATATATGTGAATTTAAAAGAAATCGTTGGAGCCGTTTTTGGGAAATAATTTTTTTAGACGTTTTTTTGAAGTTTTTTGAAAATAAAAACCCCCCAAATCGAGTTAGCCCCAAATAAAAAAAATCGTCCCGAGGTATGATTTTTGTGAACCTACATGCCGAATTTCATCAAAATCGACCGAGTAGTTTGCCCGGAAATCAACGAACAGACAGACATTTCGTAAAAAACACTTTTTTGGGTTCCTGGTACCTTAAAACATGTAAATCCGTTGAAATCTTGGAATCGAAAATTTCGACCGTCACAAAGCTTTCCTTATACTATACCGTATAAATTGGAAAGCAATAAATGTCCCGTGGTTAAATATCTGCAGGGCTGGAACCAGGTCATATTTTTCCTAAAAAGTCATTTTTTCCATTGGCAGTCATAAAACGTCATTATTTTCTTTACTTGGTCATAAAAGTCATATTTTCCCTTGTCGGAAATAATAAATTTATTATATATTAACTTAAAACCGTAAATTTCACGTTTTTTAAATTTAAAAGTAATTGGCGCCAACATAAACGTCGTAGTAGAAGCATTATACTTATTGTACCTATTTTATATTAGAAGTTCTTTGGGTAGAAGCATCGGGAGCTTGCAAGCGTGCCTCCATATTATAAGGGCACAACATGCTGACATTCACATGCACTTGCATAAAATTGTGCCCTTCTTCGATGGAGCTGATCTATTTGCACGTTGACTACGTTAGTCAAAATAAAAACTCCCTATTACGTTCATCCCGTTGCTGGAGACCGTTATCAATACGGCTGCTAGTGTAGCCTGCACCAGATAAGTACGCAATTTGGCGGGGAAAATAGCCTGCACAAGCTAAGTACAGAGTTTTTGATCGGGTCCAGGTATCCGTTCTGCTATGCTGCAATGTGTATGACTTCGATATTTTTTACGTTGGTACTTATCTCTGATAGTTGACTTATCGTTAACGGGTGCCCCGTAAGGGATACTATGGCCCCCGCCGTTCCAGTTAATATATTTCTATGCCTATTGCGCACAGCTTGGGTTTACTCGGTTGGCAACTCTTGGATGGAAAAATTGTGGTCGCCACACGGATCATCGTAAGCTAAGTATTGTAACAGTCAATCTATTCTGTTTTAAAGCTTTGGGTAGAAGAGTTGATCATTTCTTGGCGGTAAACAAGACAAAGGTTCAATGGGGAAGTGCAAATTTTCTGCATCTTGGCTGGAAAAAAAAGATGTCAATAACGTTTTAGTGAAGGAATGGGCGAAGAGACAAGACGATGACAAGATCTTTTGTGCTTTGTGTTGCAAGTCGGTCAGTGTAACTGGAGGATTTCAGTCTGTAAATGCACACGCTGGTGGAGACAAACATAAAAAGCTATGCGATGAAATTCTCAACAAAAATCAGCTTGTTCTCGCTAAAGCACCATCTGCCTCTGCACCATCGACTTCAGGTAATATTGTACCGAATTCTTCTGTTATTCAACTTGCCAGCAACAGGGACCAAATTGCTATTGCAGAAGTCTTGTGGGTAATGGACTGTGTTATCCATAATCAATCGGCGGCTTCTTGTGAAAATAAAGGTGAATTGTTTAGGCGCATGTTTGGGGAAGCTGCAGGAGACTTCGGAGTTAGCAAGACGAAGTTTCGTTACCTTTTGACCTATGCACTTGCCCCATTTTTTCGAGACCAACTCTTAAGTGACATATCAGAAGCGTACTTTACTTTAAGTTTCGATGAAACCACAAATAACGCAGGTGCCAAAGAACTGCAATATCTTCTTACATACTTCTCAGAAAAACAGCAAAAGGTGATAAGTGAGCACTTACAGACTTATTACATTGGTAGTGCGACATCTGAAATTTTAATGGCAAAGACCATGCAAGTTATCGCTGAAGCCAATCTTTCGGCTTCAAAAATGTTAATGCTTGGGATGGACGGCCCGAACGTTAATAAAAAGGTACATCGCCTCTTTTCCGATGAAATTATGAAACTGCGAGATAAGCCTTTATTGGATATAGGCTCCTGCAATATCCATGTGTTATATAATTCTTTTCAAAAAGGATTTTCAAGTATAGGGGAAGATGTCTCAGATTTGATTATAAAAGTCCACGCTTTTTTTGACGGTTGGCCCAGTCGGGTTGAAGACTTTAGAGCTATACAGCTTGAGTGTGGTGTTCCGCAACATAATTTTATCAAGCATGTGACATCTCGGTGGCTGACACTTGAAGGAGCAGGAATGCGTCTTATTGAACAATGGAAGCCCGTGCAGAAATACTTTTTGTCATTTGCACCTACACAAAGAAGCCAGCTACTGAAGAGCCGATCCTACATCCGCATCGTTTCGCTCTTGAAAACCAGCAACATGCGTGCTCAGATAATATTCATCTGCAAAAGCGCGAGGATTTTCACTCGTTTTACTGGCTTTTTCCAGTCGTCTGATCCGATGATTCATTTACTGTATTTGGAGTTAAATCGCTTGGCTAAAACTTTAATATTAAAGGTCTGCAAACCTGATGCTGTGGCTAAACTTGGAGTTAGCACGGATGTTCTGTCAAAAAATCACCTACTTCCGTCTACTCAAATTATTCTAGATGAAGAGATAGTTGAAGAAATCGGCCGTTTAACCGATATTGATAGATCAGCTTTTCTCTTTAATGTTCAAAACCATTTCGTTTGCGCTTGTAAGCACTTACTAGAGAAAAGCTCAATCAATAATAAGTTCATAAAGGCCTGCCGCTGCTTGCATCCTGATGAGCGCAGGAAAGCTGTTAGCATTGGGTGGTTGGTGACAGTAGCTCGCTCACTGCCTCTTCAAATCGATGAAGATCTCTTACAAGACGAGTGGCGACTTCTACAGTTAGAAACAGACTCTATCAAGTTTGAAGAGAATGGTAAAAGGATACCCATTGATGATTATTGGGCTCAGTTTTTTTTCATCAAAACTGCTACTGGAAAGCTGTCCTATCCAACTGTCACAAAGGTTGTCAAGGCAGTGTTATCTCTCTCGCATGGTAACGCGAACGTAGAGAGAGGATTCTCTGACTCTGCTCGTTATTTACTGGAAGATAGGGCAAGTATGAGCGAGCGGACGCTCAATGCTGCTATGCAGGTAAAAAGTAGTTTAAAAAAATATGGAAATCAAGCCCAGTTGGTGCCAGTCACCCAAAATCTAGTGAAATTGACGAGAAACGCCTGCAGTACATATAAAATGCACCTTGAACATGAGAAGAAGAGAAAAGTGGAAGAAGCCAAGAAAATTAAGGAAGCAGAAGAGCAAACATTGAAAGAAAAAGAGGTACAAGCTAAAATGGCAGCTACTAGAACTGTGCTTCAAGACGAGGAATTGAAATTAAAAGAGATGAAAAACAACGAGGCTGCCAAAAGGAAAATAGAAAATAAACTATTCGAAGAAGCCAACAAAAGATTAAAGACCGCTTTACAAAAAAATGACCTGAGTGAAGTAGCCGTTGCTACTGCACTCCTAGATGGTGTCTCCAAAGTAAGAAAAGAAGTAGAGAAAGAAAAGAAAAACATTGATGCAACCGAAAAAACTGTAGAAAAGAAAAAAACTATGCTTATTTCACATTTTTTTTAAAAAAAGTAGCCTAATTTTTCATTTTGTAATTATAGTAGCATGTTTTGTTTTGATATTGCCTCTTTTGATTTCGATATGTAGGCCTACCTACCTACTATTCTACTTCTTAAGACATCTTTTTTGTACTGCATTAAGTCATAAATTAGTCATAAATTTCATTGCTGGTGGTCATAAAAGTCATATTTTCGTATGAGTATAATTGGTTCCAGCCCTGTATCTGCTAGAAGGTGCTTATGACAGAAAAAAAATTAAAAAATTGCGAGGAAAATTCTGAAAATTGAAATTGTCATGCGTGCCCCGAACGGGCGAGCTGCGTAGTGCCCAATAGAACCACGTTAATGCGAAGCCCCGAAGGGGCGAGCTGCCGCCCACCGCAGGTGCAAGGGGGGCGGGGCCGCGCAGCGGTCACAAGCCCCGCTTTTACACAATAATAATGGTATGGTGGCTCGGATTATCCATAATGTCTTCAAAACCGAAACCTTGTTAGAATTCTATACAAAAGACGTACTTAAATAAATAATTAAAATGAACAAAATACCAAAGTAATTCCATATGCGTTATGTCTGTCGTGTGCCTATTATAAGTTAGTTCTCCAATTTCAGTTCTTAATATTGAAAAATATGTATTGCAGGGGATGGGTTATGGGACCCGCGCGTTGTCATTATTGGAAGCTTACTATTCCCAAGCTGAACAGAACCTTGAAGAAGATGAGGAAACGAGAAACAGAGTTAGCGAATCAGAGAGTGCCAGTCAAGTCAGCTTGCTAGATGAGGAAATTGGTAGGTCATGGTTGTTCACTACATCATTGACAAAATTACTAATTCCTTAGAGTCGTTTGACATAAGTGTACTGTATATTAAGAGCAGTATTGTTAATTTCATGCTAAATTTAGTACTTGTTCTATTCATCCCTCTCAGAGTTTGCTAGTACCACTACGAATAAGGGTGGTCCAGCTTAAAATAAGACCTAGTACTCATGGACGATTCGAAACCCCAGAGTCTACTTCGGTCGCTAGCTTGTCCGTCGCAGGTGCACGGTTTTCCCCTATACACTCCAGTGACCTAGAAATCTTCTGTAGTGCGTTCAGAAACTGACTTTTTTGGCAGCAACCAATCACCTACCCATTACCAAATTTCTCAACCCGTCTGCCGCGTTCCGATCGTCCGTATGTACCGGACCTAAGAGTCGTAATCCCCGTAATTATCACTTCTGATGCATAAGATCCAGTTTCCTCAAAAGGTGGGTTATAATTTTGTTCACAGCACCGAGGAAGAAAGTGCTCCCTCTACTAGCCAAGCTGTCTGAGAGGCCAGCGGAGCATCTAGACTATATTGGAGTCTCGTTTGGTTTAACACATGAGCTACTGAAATTTTGGAAACGTGCTGGCTACCTGCCCGTATACCTAAGGTAAGTGATCAAAACCACACTGATTATTTACTTTTATTTCAACACTATTAATAAATGTAATGATTGGCATTAAAAAATAGAAACAACAATAAATATAGCCGCTAATTTCAGGAGCGGAAGTTACTGTAACCTTTCGACTGTCGGTGGGACACAAGCTTGCCAGTGGGTAGCATTTACCATCAGGAACGATTACTCTTACTTGGTGGGAACCCCCTTTAGTTGAGTTGAGGTTGAGTTCTGTGCCTGACGGGTTCTGACTTGGCAACACAACAGCTTTTTTTATTATTATTATATTGACCCAATACAATAATAATATAATAATAATAATAATAAACGTCTTATATTTACGGGGCGAGACTTAAGACTAGAAAGTCTTTTTCTGCCTAACCCACGTCCAAAAACAATACAATTTACAAAATACATAGGCTTAACGTAAACAATCTTATTCTAACAATGCATAAAAAGAACTTATTCTAAAGTAACGTGACGCAAAAAAAAACACATACAGTAAATATCTAGACAGTATTCTTATTCTAAACCTATTCTGTTATTTTAATTTTTTCAGTAACTGGCTTTTGAACCCACGAATCTTTGGCTGGGATCTAATTTCCTTATCTAGGGAGTTCCACTGGCGGCAGACATTTACAAAAAAAGAACTACCATATAAAGCTGTGTTATGTCGGGGTATTCGCAATACAAGTCCATTTCTATGGGAATTCAATGGCTTTAGGCGGTCATATAGATATGGAGGAGCTGCACTGTTCAAAACCTTATATACTAATAATAGTGAGTGGAAAGTTCTTCTTTCACCTAATTTCAGCCACTGAGCCCTGCGGTAGAATGGGGTTATGTGATCCCGCCGTTTCACATTGTAAATGAACCGCATGCATGAGTTCTGCGCATATTGGAGGCGCCTAGCATCGACTTCATTACAACTACTGTAAATCAAATCAACATAGTCAAATATAGGAAATATTAATGATTGGATCAGATTTCGCTTTATAGCAACAGGAAGTAAAAATTTTAGGCGCTGCAGGGCGTGTAAGGAGTAAAAAACCTTTTTACACACTCTTTTGGTATGATCATGCCAAGTAAGACCCTGGTCAATGTAGAGGCCAAGATTTTTAATGGCTTGCTCTTCGTAGGGGATATTTCTACAACCTATTATAATCGGAGGTGGGGCACTTTTCATAATTCTGGACACAAGCTTTCTGGAGCCAAGGATTATTGACTGGCACTTATTTGGGTTTATCATTAGAAAATTACTGCCACACCAACCCTACACATTCTTTAGATCGTTATTGACTTTATCCGCTGTAGCAACAAAGTTGAACTGATTCGTATGCGCGTAGAGCTGCAGATCATCTGCATAAAAATGGTATCTGCAGTATTTCAGACTCGACGCTAAATCTGACACATAAATTGAAAAGAGGAGAGGACCAAGGACAGAGCCTTGAGGCACTCCCGAGCGAATAGGGGAGGCTGCCGATAGTTTTTCGCCAATTTTTACAATCTGTACTCTACCACTGAGATATGATTTTGCCCATGCAATAGCGTCCGACGAAAAATTCAAGGCTGATAGACGAGCCAGTAGAACATCATGGTTAACGCTGTCAAAGGCTTTACTTTTATCCAGTAATGTCATAATGGTGACCATCCCGCCATCGGCTGCAATAGTTATATCATCCATCACATTTAATAACGCTGTTGTGGTACTGCAACCTCCACGAAAACCAGATTGGAAGTTGTCAGTCAAGCTGTTGAATTTTAGGTACTCTCTCATTTGCGAATGAACTATTTTTTCTAGAGCTTTTGACAAGATAGGAAGAAGACTGATCGGTCGTAAGTCGTTGAAAGATTCTGGTTTCTCACACTTCGGCAATGGTTGAACAATAGAGGTTTTCCAAGTTATGGGAAAGATGCTTGATGCCAGAGATTGGTTAAAAATGGTTACAACAGACGGTAAAATGTGATCTATTAGGCGGCTAATCATGTTTGCGTTTATGGTGTCAAATCCGGCGGCATTAGATTTAATTGAAGAAATAGCCTTCCGAACCTCATGAGGGGATACTGCCTTAAAACAGAAAGGCGGGCAAGTCGGCTTGGGCTGAGACATAATATTTTCAACCGTACTGTGTACTTCATTTATAAGAGGTATAGGCACTACGGATGCATAGTGATTATTTAATTTGTCTGGATCAAAATGTGAAATGGAATTCGTTGTTTTCTTACCAACTCCAAACTTTTTAAGACCTGACCAAAGTTTCTTCCCAGACAGTTCGCAAAGAGAGTGAGCTTGTTTTAATTTGGCATTCCTGATGGCCTGTGACACCCTGTTTCTGAGTTTTTTGTACCTGGCGCGCGCTTCCAATGTAGAGTGGCGTTTGCAAAGAGAGAATGCTCGATCCCTATCCTTCATTAGAGTTTTGATGACTGGCGTAAGCCAAGGCGCGGGGGGGTGTGTCACCCTACGTGTGACTACTGGTGCAAATCTGTCATACAATGAGATTATCATTGAATTCAGCCTGTCTGTTTTGTCATTAACACTGGATAGTACCTGAATTTCGTGCCATGGTAGGAGTGCCGCGCATCTCATAAAATCCTCTTCACTGAAATCTTTAAAACTTCTGTAGGTGATAAACTTTGGTGGTGGTTTAGGGGGCTTAATAGAGTAACTTAGATAAATCAAGTCATGGTGAGAAAAACCTGGAGCGACTAACTGCCCATGATTCAGTGCGCGCCTACTATCACTAACAACTATTATGTCCAATAGAGCATTGTTGTGGGTGGGAGATAGCGAAAGAGGTTGTATGCCACATGACTCGAATATGCTCAACAAGCTCCTCGTATCAGGTTTCTCCTTTTTTAGCAAGTCTGCGTTGTAGTCACCAGTTACAATAATATGATCATATGCAGTTGAAAGCTCCAGAAGAGCTGATTCATACTCTGAGAATGCACTATCAACGCAAGGAGGCCTGTAGCAAACACCAAATAAAAGCTTTTGTTTTCTCAAAATTATTTCCATGAACATAAATTCACACTTTTCGTTATACTGCCCGTTTGACAATTCGAGGACTTTGGCTTTAATGCTATCGTGTACGAATATCCCAACGCCACCACCACCCTTCCCAATGCGATCATTCCGAAAGAAGGAGTATTCGGGGAGAGCAACCAGGCTAGAGTCCAAAGAGGGCTTCAACCATGTTTCACTGACCGCTATAATATGAAATTTACAGGAGAGAAAGGAGGCTTGTAGGTAATCAACATGAGCTAAGAGGGATTGTGAATTAATGTGAGCAATATGAAGTGCAGTAGGGTGAAGTTGAGCAACTGATAGTAATGAGTCCTCTAACGAGGATCCATTATCAATATTAATAGTATTCTCCGCTGAATCAGCGTCTATTAATGAATAATTATTCAGGAGGAATAATAGCTCATTAGAGAATAATTCAGGATCATCAGCCATGGTTTAGTGACTCAAACTCCGGCAATGACTCAGAGCACTTAATGTCCCTTGCCGGTTTTTCCCCTATTATAAAACTTATTTTATTATTATTATGTTGCTTATTTGTTTGTTTAATATGCCACACAAGGAGTTGTCTTGGGCTCATAATTCTGGCCTTCCTTATTAATAAGCTAACTGCATCATCATCGTTTACAGTTGTTAGGTACTGAAACGATTTTGTGTGTCTTGAAATAGCCACTATGGCGTGAGGAATGCTGTGGTAAATTTCCAGCGGCAATGGATTCATTCTGCACAAAACAACGTGTTCAGATGTTTTCCCTTGACTCTGGTGGACTGTGCAGATTTGGATGGGTTTAGAGCACTTACCCACTAGTGCTTTTGAAACTTTGCGTTTCTCAGCTTGAGTAAATGTTAAAATGAGTGAACCAGGTTTTAACTGGTAAAACTCACCATTAGATAACGTTAGGCCTACTGAATTTACGATTGGATTTCTGCTTGTGATATTCGGGTAGGTCGTGGACAAAGCGTATGCTACATCTACAGGGCACCTCCTGGTCTGAGTAAGGAAAGCTTCCGGACTGCACAGCCCAGTGACATTGTGAAAATTTACTTTGAAAGGGCTTCTCTCTATGTATGGAATTTGCTTATGATCTCCGAGGAGGACAATTTCCTTTGCGTGAGTAAGATTAGCGACAAAGCCTATAAAACCGGCATGACCAAGCGAAATTTCATCAATAAAAACCCTTTCATACTTTTCTCCTCGATAATTGATTATAAATGATGAAATAGTGCGATAGTTCTGGAGAAGCTGTAGATTTTTGTTGTTTGAAAATCGCTTTTCTGTTGCTATTCTTATATCTTTTACAGCCTCCCTAGTGTGGGTCAGTATTAGATCCCGCCCTGGGCAGTGCTGCTGAATGATGTAATGCGATTTGCCTGATCCGGGGCAGCCCTCAACGAAAGTCAGCTTAGGCATAGGACGTGCGAATATGTTCACCTTACCTATAGACTGCATCAGTTCAGCATTCAGCATTAGCTCTGTCTTATCTGTTACCAAGATATATTTTTCTGCAGTATTGAATTTTTGGGAGAGGGGACAAAAGGAAACATAGCCATCATTTAGAGCGTATCCCATCCTATATATAATATTTGTTTTGATCAGAAACGAGGAGCACTCATTATTGTATATATTTGTGTTAGTTGACCTAATTAGACTAATTGCAGCACCTGATATGCGATTACTGGGTGAAAGTGCTGACTCAAGTATAGCCTGATATTTGACCGCGTTCATATGATCGGCATTCAGCAATATATTTCTAAGTTCTATCATACTATTAATATAGAACTCTTGTTGATTTTTATGCAAAAGATAGCCTGAGGGGTTAGGCTGCTCATCGGGGCATGCTGGCTTGGAATCTGAAGAAAATCAATATTTCTATAACCCTTATTGTAAAAAACAAATTTTAAGTTTTGTTGCATCAGTACAATATTGAGTATTTCTAACGCCGGAAAGTCCATGTAGCCACTAATAGTATATATATCTATACCTAAAACAAGGGGATAGTTGACAAAAGCCCAGTTATCTACAATTGATAAAAGACTAGAAAAACTTTTAAAGCCGACAGTGGAATCCCATATTTCTAGAATCAATGTACAATAATTTATACCAATTATACTATGCCTAAGGCATAATGAGTTTCCAATACTGACTACTGGGTATTGCTGAAATTTTTCTTCACTCAATGACGTAATATTAAGACGTTTGCTTACACCTTTTGACAACCTAACTTTTTTCTTTACGCGATCATGATAAGCGAAACCAATGAGTAAATCGACTTCTTCCCCTAGGTTGTACATAAGATTAATTTTACTCTTGGGAGTGGAATTGTTAACATAGAAATTACTAATATTATCTAATATTGCTGAAAGCTCTAAAATTTTAGAATTTTGACTTGGAACACATTTGTCATTTTTCCTGCCAGAAAAAGTTTTAAAGATAGATTGCAAATATGTACTACCCTTAGAAGTCAAGGCCATAATTGGTATTGTCAATTAATTGTTTCATGGCTTTTAAATAAGAAGGGCAAGTAACTGAATTAACCTTGTGATTAAAATCTTGGAGGCCATTTCGCTTACAATTTATGCTAATTGGGGAGTGGCTAATCTTGGTAGGGCAGTCTTTGTAAACATGGCCAATGGTTGCACAATGCCCACAGATTGGGCTACTTTGCTGGGAACAAAATTTTGCTGAGTGATTATATTTGTGGCATGCGTAGCACCTGGATACAGCTACATGGTCTTTGACTTTGCAGGAGGTCCAATCCAAATACACCCGTCCTGCTCCAGTGATCGTCTTCCTCACTTCAGGCGAGCACTCCACCACCCAGTGACTTGTGCTCTTACCTTTGGGCCCGGTTTTGTACAAGGGCACGAAGTCCTTGCTCTTGTCCACTGAGATTGATCGGTCCAGATTTTTTGAGAAAAAACTTGTGGCCAGCTCATTCTTGCTTAGCTTATCGTACAGGATAACTCGGGGCATCCTATCTGATGGCTCGGAGACAATCAGCTCAGGGTCTTGGGAGACGATACTGCTCCTGAGCTTATTCTTGTCCTCTCTAGGGTCGAGGACTAGCAGCACTCCCCCTCCCCGGACGTTAATAGCCCTCTTTATTTTGGTGCCCTGCTTCTCGGTGATGGAGTTTTTAAGGGTCTCCCTCATTTGCAGGCTCTCCTCTTTATCAGAACCTTTGAGAGTTTTTGGTTTGATGACAAGAACTTTGTCTCGGGGTTTAAGCTGCTGCATTGATTGCCTATTTGATTCGTTTGGTTGGCTTGACTTAACACTTGGGAGCTTCACTTTATCGGCAAAAGATGGACTTTTTGCCGGAACTTTTTTTGTCAGCCAACCCATTATATTGATACAAAAAATCATATACCGCAAGGCTTCAGTCAGCCCGTGTGCGGTTTCGCTTATGGATAAACAGTACGTGTAATTGAATCGCAATACAATACAGTAGTTAAATAATTAATTATTGTTTGGCTATTCAACTTGGAAACTGCCTTCTTAGCTTATTGGTCCTGTCAATTCTGTGAATGGCGTACTTTACGAGTAAATGGTTTCACCATCTCTTTTTCCAGACAAACCACCAATGAAATAACTGGTGAGCATTCATGTATTCTTGTAAAAGCACTCTCAGGGCTAAAAGAACAGGACGCATGGCTCCAACACTACTGGACGGACTTCAAGAGGCGGCTTACATCACTCCTAGGCTTCCAGTTCAAGGCGTTTCCATCGGCGCTTGCGCTAAGTCTGCTGACTGGTTCCAAAACTGAAAGACCCTCTAATTTGACCCGGGCAGAGCTGGATGTGTTTTTAACAAGTTACGACATAAAGAGACTGGAAATGTATTCTAATAATTTGGTGGACTACCACTTAATTATGGACTTGGTGCCCACTCTTGCGAGGCTTTATGTTTTAAGCAAGATGGGGGATACGCGGTTTTCAGCTGTTCAGTCGGTAAGTAGCATCCCATGGCTGTAGACCGTTATCAATATGGCTGCTAGTGTAGCCTGCACAAGATAGGTATGCAATTTCGCTGAGAAAATAGCCTGCACAAGCTAAGTACAGAGTTTTTGATCGGGTCCCGGTATCCGTCTTGCTATGCTGCAATGTGTAAGACTTCGATATTTTTTGCGTTGGTACTTATCTCTGATAGTTGGCTTATTGTTACCACTCCAGTTAATATATTTCTATGGTAAGTAGCTGCTTAACATAATGTATGATTTAGACTAGTCAGGTGGTACCAAATGAGTTCTATTGCTGCGGACATAGTATTGGCGATCTATTTGAGCACCGCCATGTTGAATTACTATATGGAAGGCCCGATACAAAAACAGCAAGGCTGCGAGGCTTTTGCTTCCTGTGCATGGGATATCTAGAGCCATGAAGTTCAATATCTACAAGCCCATTATTATTTTTATTGTTATTATTTAGAGTGTTGAGCAGACATAGGTCTGGGGACCCTTTGAACAGCATAATTATTGGGATCACATCCCAACCATTCAAACTATGACCATTGCCAATTAATCAGCTGCTGAAAAACAGCAGCTTAACCTTGTTAGCGAAGACAACTATGTCCAACAATGGCAAGTCAATCAGATCGACCTGGTCGATGTAGGCAGCCAATATAGTCCAACCGCGCCCGCCACAGGGCTGGACAGTGGCCAACCACGTATTCCGCGGTTTCCTCGGACTACAAGCCCCTTACCTTATAAAACCGGTTGCAACATAAATATGGCTCAGAAACCCACTAATGTTAGTAATAAAACTGAGGCCTTTCTTCCCACTAGCACAGTTACTCCTTATCAACCATTTGGAGCTTGCTCAACCCGCAGAGATGTGTTGAGGAAGTCTCAAATCGTTGAGGTGTAACTGTACTAGTGGATTCCCTCTTGATGGCTGTTCATGCCGAAAGCGCTCAGGGCTTGTTTCACGACCATTGGTAGGTTTCTTTGACAAAGTTAATTTTTTAACGTTTATTTGGGTTTTACTATAATTAGTCTAAAGTAAAGTAAAGTAAAGTAAATTATATTAAACCAGTAAGAATACAAATTGTCAAAAAACACATTCCACACCACGTATATGTATATGCAATACATGTGCACGTGGGGGAACCAGGCCTTTGGATCACATCACAATAAGTTATTTTACATACTTACTTATATGGTAATTTAGTACTTATTAATTTTTTACTTAGGTATACCGATTTATTCATTTAATAGTGATTTAAGAAATGTTATTTCCGAATTATTGAGCCAGTTCTTTGTTGATGGTAAAAAAATCTTTTTTTCTTAGTAAATCTGTAATATGAGTGGGGAGAGCATTTATAATTTTCGTTGACAAGAAAACAGGCGAGAAAGTCGTGCGGCTTTTGGTGATGTTTGGGAAATAACTAATGTTCTGTACTGATCTTGTGTTGTAGTATTTAACGGAGGCTGGTGGTAGGCAAATTTTATTATTGTGGGCCAATTTTAACATTTCCCAGGTGTAGGTATGGTAAACTGACGGAATTTGTAATTGACTATATAAGGGTTGGGCATGTTCTCTTCTGCTTTTATTTAACATTACTCGTAGGATAATGTTCAGGGATATATTTACTTTATTAATAAGTGATCCAAAGGTCCCTCCCCACGCACATATGCCGTAGTTTACAATTGGCTGAGTGATGGCGAAAAATATCATACGTAGTAGATGAACATTCAGAACATTTCTCAATCGTCTAAAAATGTATATCGTTCTTCTAAGTCGCATAGACGTTTGCCTTACATGTTCGGACCATGTTATATGTTGGTCAATTAACATTCCTAAATATTTTACTGATTTTACTCTAGTAATAGACGAACAGTTACATTCTACCCCTAAACAGTCAGGCTCATGTATCTGTATGACTCTATCAGTTGAAGGCTGCCTCGTTTTAGTGTAGCTGAAACATACGAAATTTGTCTTCTCAACATTGAGCACTAATTTGTTATATGACAGCCATTTATTAATTATATTTAAGTCATGATTTGCGTTAAAGAAAGATTCATTCCATGTTTTTCCAGTACAAAAAATTACAGTATCATCAGCATAGCAAAATAATTGCCCTAACAAAGGCAAATATTTAAGGCTATTTATATATAGTATAAAAAGAATTGGGCCAAGCACTGTTCCTTGCGGTACTCCACAACATACTTTTTCATAACCGCTAATAACTTCTCCAATCCGTACACACTGATACCTGTCATCTAAATAGCTTTCAAAAAGCTTAAGTACTGTTACAGATATTCCAAATTCATTTCTAAGTTTTTTCAATAGGATATTGTGGTTAACCACATCGAAAGCCTTTTGAAGGTCTAAGAAGATAGCAATTGGGTTCTTTTCACTTTCAAGACTGGAGTAGATCGCATTAGTTAGTTTTAAGATTGGATCAGTAGTTGAGAGTTTTGATCTAAAGCCGTATTGTTGTGCCATTAATTGAGGTTCAACCCAAAACAATAATCGAATTTTAACTAATTTTTCAATAATTTTAGCGAGATTAGAGGTTAACGATATAGGTCTGTAGTTCGTAACTTGCTCCTTATCACCTTTCTTGTGAATAGGAACAATAGTCGCAATTTTTAATACATCAGGGAATTCACCAGTGATTAAAATTAAGTTGGCAATATGAGTGATAGGTACTTTAATATACTCAGAGAATTTCTTAAGGATTTTTGTGGATATTCCATCTAGACCCGGCGAAGCACAGTTTTTCAAACTCATTATCACTTGCTGTACCTCATTCACATCAAATATTTCGAAGCTGTTTATGCTTTGTGTTCTAGGATTTATTTCTTCATAATATACAGGGTTATTATTTGTGAGTTGATTCAGTCTAATACCAACAGATGCAAAAAATTGATTGAAATAGTTCGCCATTTCTAAAGGGTTACTTTGTGTGATAATATTGTTGCCTTCTGTTCGAATTTTCTGAATATCCTTTTGGGATTTAGATTTGCCAGATATTTCATTAACTTGCCTCCATGTTTTGGCAGAATCCTTACAAACTGAGATAAATTTATTTTTATAATAACATATTTTCGCTTTTTTAAGCATTTTTGATAAAATTTTCCTATAATTTTTGGCGAAATAGATCAAATTAATGTTTTCAGGCTCATTTTTGGATTTTTGAAGAGTTTATCTCTTTTCCGAATTGAGGTCATGAGACCCTGTGTAATCCAAGGTTTAAGTTTTAAATTTTTATGTTTAACGATTTTTTCCCGTGTGCACTCACTGATATACTTTTTCATAATTTCAATAAAATTTCTACTAGCCACCACGGGATCCGTCTGGCATAGAATCGAGTCCCATCTCTCAGAGGTTAAAAGATAGTCAGCTAGAGAATAATCAACAAAGGTGTAAGTTTTACGCTTAATTTCCGGCTCAATTTTGTTTAGTATACCATCAACTCTAAGGCAAGTGCCAAAGTGATCGGTAATGAAAGTTTTAACCACGGCTCCAGTAAAACAATAATCCATTCTGCAGAAAATGTGATCTAAACATGATTTACTGGTCCCTACAACTCGAGTATGTCTATTGACGCTGGAGATGTAGCCGTGACTTTCCAACATGTCAACATAAGAAGAGGTGAAAATATTATTGGAATGGTCAAGAATGTCAAAATTCATATCACCAATAATGATAGATGATGTTTCAGATTTAATGTTCTTTAAATAATTATTTAAATCTTCAACAAAAATGATTTCGTTACAGGACGGTAAGCGATAAACAGCGAGGATATCAAAAAGCTGTGGGCCAATTGAGAAACTAACCTTTGCAACATCACATTCTCTAATATCGGTCAGGATATAGTATTGTACATTTAAATTTGTACGACAAAAAATAATCAAACCACCATTTTTATTAATCTTTGTTGTACAATAGTGGGTTTGATAGCCAGGAATTTGGTACACACTACCATCATGTGGTGAAAGATGAGCTTCAGTTAATATGATAACATCAAAGACTAGAACTTAATGAGTTTAGATAAACTAAAAATTCGTCAAAATTGGCATTTACGCTTCTTATGTTTAGATGGAAAATGAGCAGAGAGCTAGGTAGATCATTCCAATCAAATTCGTCACAACCATCAAATTCAACTGTTTCATTAAAATGAGAGTCTATATCATTTAGGAAATTATCCATACAAATAGAAATATAAAAATTAAGAACTTATGAACTTAAAACTATAATTCTTTTATATTCTTTAGATCTACATACCTAGTTTTAATAAGACACTTATTTATTGTTTCTCCATTCTTGTGCAAGATTTTATATTAGTGAATGATCTTTAGCGGTTGTTCATTGAGGACCTCTAACATAAGCTGCTGATCTTTTCGTTTCAGGCAATTCTCATTGGAATGGGCCTTCAGCACAAAATTATTGACGATGTATCCACTGAGTTGGAACTGCCTTCGTCGCAGCTTCTTGGCTTGTTTAACAGAACGATACGGAAGTGCGTGGGCTATATTAATACAGTACTGGAAGCGAGTTATGAACAAGTTATGGCTCTACCTGCTACTCCTCGGGGGAAAACGGTTATGAAACCCACTACCCAGACCCTTGAAGAGGATCTAGATTCAATGGCCAAGGTGAGATGATAATTTTATACTATATCTGTTTTAAAAAGCTTAAGATGTGAGATTTCAAAATATTATGGACCAATTTGATTAATTCCTCGTTTCAAGCCGCAAAGATATGAAAGTGGTCAGATGAAAAATGCATAAAAAATTCAAGCTTTCTCCAAAAGCAGTCTAATTACCCAACTGATTTGCTACTACTGTATTCTGTTTAATGCGCTTTATCGGTTTTTAATAATATATTGTAATATTTCAGATGATAAAATTTAAATGTACCGCAGAAGCTTTTCTTTTAAATTGTGAATTTTTCATATTACCTTTTACATATAAATTGGCTAACTCATTCTTTGCGTACAAAATATTTTGAAATCTTTTATTGACTAAATATTTAATGTAAAACTGTAAAAGCGTAACTTCGATATACGTAAAGAGTAACGAAAAATTAAAATGGTGATAAACTGCCATTGTTTTTTTTTTTTCTGGGATAGAGTTGACTTATAAACCCCGGCTAGTTCTCGCCAAATTATCCGAAGGTAAACTCAATTGTAGACCTTACGAAAAGCATATGGGCTACTATTATTATTATTATTTATGGACTTTGATGTTTCAAAAGAAGCATCCATTGTTTAAATCGAGGAAGCACGTTTCATGGACTTCAATCCCTGGTCAGGCATTAGCTGAGTTTAATTGACCACGGCATAATTACTCGACAGCTTTCAATTTCAGAAATTAAAGGAGCAGCAAGCGAAAGAGCTGGAGAAGCTAAAGAAGGAAAATTTAGCTGAATATGCTATCAAAGGAACGGCGGAGGAATGGGATAAGGCATTGAAACCTTCAACAAATCAGTCTATTGTATCAGTAAAGAGGTGCGTACATTTTGATACAGTATTATTTTTTTCGGTAGGGCAAGACTCAGATGGTTGGACCAAGTACTATGTGCACGCCACCGGCACCCGAGACTGGAAGCTAGCAGCGGAAGATGGTGTGATATAGTGGCAGCGACCAAAAGTCCCCCCCGGGCTTCCTAAACCATTATTTCTTTATAAAGTTTCCTCCATGAAGTAACGCTGCCCGGTCCCACCAACTCCTGGAAAGTATCGGTAAGGAAGACTGGACGGTACTGCCATCTACCAATGCATGGCGGTGCCGTGCAGTGTTCCCTACCGATAGTGGAAACCGCCCTTAATGTCTACCGAATGCCACCGATGCTAATGGGCAATATTTCTTCTTTTGAGGGGTGTCAGTACATTTAGAGCAACGGATTTAGACTTTCACCCGAAAGATTGTTGGTTCGAGTCCCACACTTGCTCAAGTTGCTAGCCATGCTTCGGAGGCCATATACAATAGGTGGTCTCGGGCCTTCCTAGTTGAGTGTAAGACAGGACTTTATAGATCTAACTCAGCTAGGTTGGTTCAGCAATAGAAAAAAAGTCAGTATTTATGTCAGATAATTTCGCAACTTATCCAAGAGTGCGTCAGTTTCTGAATTTATGAAGGGCACTCCAGAAATATGATCTTTAGTCTCCCTATCCGCACTTTTCACATTTCTCCGACTCCCTCCCAATCTTATCTAATCTTGCTGTTCGTTACTAAGGGTATATGCCGTAAATATAGTATTGCTGCGCATGTCGATATGCCGGCTCTACCCGTTAGGTGGAGCTAGCGTTCTTATAGCGAAGTGACTTATTCCAACATTTTAAGAGATCATCTTTCAGTCTATTCCTCAGTAATAATTTGTTTTGGCCCCCTTATATGAAGGCGTGGGAAATATCCTGCCACGTGCTTACAGCACTTTGCAGGTAGCCAGAAAGCTAGAATCTATCTGTTGTTACTATCCTCAACGTAAGCTAAATGCAGGTTATTCAGAACAAACCATAAATTAAACATAAATTGTGTTTCAGTGGACTAAAGAGGCCAACGGCGGAGATCCCATCTGAAGACACCCAAGACTCAAAGAAGAAGAAGAAGAAGGGGAAAGGCAAATTTCCTAAAAATTAAAATTGACTAAAGATTGGTCTAGCATCTATCATTTCAACAAGCCTTCTTAATTTAAGGTCCCTTTTGGAATGTAACAGTAAAAATTAGGGCCATACTGATATGATTTACAACATTATATTGTATGTATATAATATTGCACATGTCATATATTTTCTTGGCCTATTATTTTCTATTAGAGGTAAAATAAACGAAAAAAAGAAATGGCGAAACATTGTGTAATTAATTGCAATTTAGTAAAAAATTACAATATGAGCGATTATGAAGGAGAGAAAGACCATAACAGTTGTAATATCTCAAACAACAAAATAAACATAGCTTAACAAACCGACCCATATTCGTGACGGCCAAACATTAAATTCACAAAATATAGCTCTTAGTAATTAATGGCATGCTTCAAAGAAAAAATACTCCTTTAAAAATCACTATTAAATACTTAAAATTATAAATAGTCGACTCCAGACATAACGATACACCTGTTTTAAGGACTAATTTCACCTTTGTGTTTTTAAGGGCATATTTCTCCTTGTCTTATACCGAAGTCGACTGATTCAGCTTTAAGGCACTTGATGTATTCAAAATAGTAAAAAGAGCACCCTTATTCTACTTTTGGGGCAATAAACTTCCATCAATAATAGCAAACGCAAGCAGGACGCTTGCAAAGTATTCGTAAGGAATACTGTACGGCACCACTATCTACCATTGAATGGCGGTGCCGTGTTCCTGACAGGCCCTTTCTAAGAATTACCCTAATGATACATTCGTTTTATGGGTTAATTTCCCAGATGTGCATTTATTCCTTGCATAAGTTACAGCCAAGGGCTCCAACCAACATAAGTAAAGGATAACACTAACGGGTCTTTGGCTACATCAATCAAGGCGACAACCTGCTCCTCAGGAGTCAACGTTGTTTGTGAAAGTTCGGCTCGGATACTATCATGCTTCCCTCTGAGAATCGCTACAATTCGGGGAAGCAAATCCCCAGGAATATGTCTGTTGCTCCTCAAATCTTTCTCGATTTCGGCAATTGGATTTACCCCCGTTAGCTTTCTTTCTACAGAATCAATTTTTTGTCGTGGGTAATGGTCAGAAATATCAGCGTGTTCATCAACACCACGTTCCCTGGCCAAACGTTCTGCTTGTTCTTTCCAATCTAATGATGGTTCTAAAACAAACACTTCAAGTAAAGCCAAAAGAGTGGTTATATCTTCACACAGTACGCTCAGAGATCGAATCATAGTTTGTTTTAGCCAACCGCTTTCATTCAAAGGACTAAATACATTCAAAATCTGTGGAGTTAGACGGAAAGGTATGAGTTCTACAGGGACCAGGGATTGGGTTGCGTGGCCAAATGCTACACCAAAGTCTATCCCTATTACTCGACCTGTGCGTGTTGATATCAACGTATTATCCAAATGACGGTCCCCTACTCCGATCAACCAGTGGCCAATGCTCATGGCGGCTACTGATTTTGCAAAATTGCGGCGTAAATAGAACATGTGCTCAGGAGATGAACTAAGTCTCCAAAATACATCTCGAAGAGCGGATTCAGGAAGTTTATGCAGAATTCGGTTGAACCCTCTAATAGCATTATCATGGGAAAGATTATTGTAAGCCCAAAGGTATCTTCCACTAGGATTAAAGACCCTACCGGCCCCTTCCGATAAGAATGACAAATGTTCCCTTTGCGCTTCAGAAATCTTTTCTGCTGAAATTTTTTCACTGAGAAGATCTTTAAAGGATTTTGTAGAATCTACCCACTCAATAATCCCGCAAGATGTAGTGAGGGGAATTACGGAAAACCCTTCAAGATGTAAGTCCTTCGTCAGTACATTAGACTGTAGCGTATTTTGCATATGCTTTAGAACCTGCTGAATACGATCATCCTGTCTAAGGTCTTCTCCAAATTTTACAAGAAAGCTATATTCTTTAGCGTTATTACCCAGCATGGTCACTTTGAATGGTTGGCGGATCGAAGGCATACATCTGATCTCCTGCTTGAAACTGACGATTCGGATGTGACTTTCGACTCTGGGTTCATGAAGACCGTCATACTGCCCAGGGATTTCTAAATTGTAAGTAGCGGAGGAAATTTGGAAAGAACTTAACCAAGGACTGTACAACTTTAGCTGTTTTTCACTTTTATTGATATTTTTTGCCGCGTCTACTTTTTTTATTATTGCTTTTAAGCGTTCTTTCAGAGTTTCCGAGTTTATTGCACTCATTAGCTCCTGTATTTCAAATTTAAACTGTTGGAGACATTCATACTTAGAACCATTTTCTGGATCCGTTATAAAGTCGAAAACCACTTTTAGACATTCTTTAGCGACTTCCAATTCCCCCACTTTTTCTAGAACTTGAGCCAGGTAATATTTCAATTTTAAAAGAGGAGAAGCCACCCTGGAAATTGCTTTTACCAACGTTTCTTCATGCGAGTCAGACAATAACAATCTGCACATTTCTTTCACAAAACCATCTTGGACCATAGTTTTACTATAACCCTCCAAACTAATTCGAAAGCTATGACTTATCGACTTTGGGTACTCAGTAGCAATTCTCTTAATTACATCTTTTATCAAACTTGTTTTGCCAGAGGCCAAAAAAGCCAATAGCTGATTGCGCCAGAATAGAAACATCCATGTTGGAATAGAAGCACTAAGTTCGGAAAGTTCTGATGAATCTTCTACTTCGTCCAAAGTCAACACCCATCCAAAGAGATGTTGAGCCTCAGAATTGCTACAACTCATGCCTTTAAGGATGGCCTTAGCTGCATTTGTAGCTTCTCCATGTTTCCGATAAAACTTAGCGATGTCAACATATACTTTACCCTTTAGTATCAATTCAGTTTCTCCACTTCCCAATGTACCAATGATAGATTCTGCATGATTTTTCCAATTTTCTTTCAGGGTCATCCGAGTATTTATGTTATGATCTTCAGCCAATGTGCCAGCAGCAGATAAAATATTGAGCAGAGCTATCCGCGCTTTAACACGCCTTGTCTCTTCGCAAGGATCTTCTAATTCCATTGTATTGGAAATTCGCTGCTCAAAGGCATTACAAATCTCTAGATATTTTTTAAATTTGTCTTGTGGAGTGTCATCATTCAACTTAATGTTCAGGGCTCTTAAAGTATTATAACAATACAATGATTCAACGTCGTTTTCGCGCTTCGATAACTTGTAATATTTATTGGCAATGCCTATATTCTCCAACTCAAGCGCCGCGTGAGTAAGCGATAACTCGGTACTTCTTAAACTATTATTCATTTCTTGTAACTTTGAATCCGAAATCCCATTGTCTTCCAAATAAATTGCAAATCGCTTTCTCATGGTAAGACGGATATCCCACATGACCAAGCTACTTTGGGCAGTTGGGCTATTTTTTGACCAGTTCTTCAAAGTCTGGTCAATAGCGGACTCCCTAGATGCAGCCGATACCACTTCAATGACATCGTTCATCTCATTGAACAGCTGAAGTTGCAACAAATTTCTCTCTTTACGTTTGGTGTCCCAATTATTCATCTGTGACCAGTCACTCAGGAAAGACAAGCAGGTTCGATTAAAGTAAGTCAGTGTTTTGGGGTAATCTTTTTCCAGCCAACTACCAATAGTTCGCTCCAGTTGGAAATTAGAGCGGATGCGGAAAGCTGGAATATTTGCAAGTTCTGCATGAAGCTCATTAGTTTTGTTTCGCAAATCAGTGATCAACCTGGAACGTACGTAACTAGGCAACAAAAACTCATAAGCCTCTTCCCACAACCTATGTTTTTCCCCACTTACGATTAGTAAAGTCTGTTCTAGTACTTCTTTCCAGGAGCCAAGGTTTTCTAAACACTTGAGATAAGACGCGAGATAAAACTCTAGTCTTTCATCGGAATTTTTTTCTTTTATAGCAGCACCATAATTTTCCACAGCAGCTTTCCAACTTAAAGTCGCTTCGGATTTTATTGCCACCTCAGGAGGCCCAATAACTTTTAATTTGTCCAAATATATTCCTTGGTGGATATCAGCTTCTTGCATGTCTTGGAAAAGTTGGGCTAGTTTTAACCATAATAAATCACCTTCATCTTCTTCCCCCTTATTTTTCTTTTCTTTTCTCTCTCCACAATTTTCAAATTTAACTATTGCCTGCTCAACAATAAGGCTACCCAGAGTCATCAAATTGGAATATTTCGCAGCAAGACAGACATTATCAACGTTTAAAAGTAAATCATTCTCAAACGCTAGCTGGAAAAGAAAGCTTAAGAACAAAGTATCGCAGAGTGATTCCTTAAGTAAAGAATTTAAAGCTTGTTCTATCTTGCTCCAAAATTGATCACCCCTTGATATATCGCGTGTTATGGAATGGAATACATGAACTAGAAGCAGTTTCGCTAAATGAGAATCTTTCCTAGCTAGCGCAACCAGGGGCGCAATAAAATTGGAATGCTTTATTTGGATATCGGGGTAGTCTCCTTTTCTATAATTTCTATAGAGTTTTACGTCAGTGTCCCGGCGTTTAATACGTTCCTTTCCTTCAATTACGTCTCGGTCTCTTGCTACAACCGCACGACGAGCAAACATAGCAGATGCATTACTTTTAGTTGTTCTAAAAAATCTTACAGGTGCTTTAGGTTTTTTGAACACCTCTCCTTCAGTGTCAGTGACTTCCAGTGACTGTAAAGACTGTGGAGCATCGGTGATTGGTTCATCTAAGAGAGTCGGTGAAAACAATAGCGAACGAGCAGTTGCTATGATGCGCTCCTGGTATGCAGACGGTGAAACAGGTCTATCATAATCTAAACGGCTTAGTTCACCAGCAACAGAAGGGGCGAACATGGGAGCCAAAGTTGAATGTCTGACACGCCAAGATGAAAGTATTTGATAATCTGAATAGGAACATTCGCCCAATGGATAATCAAAAATTGGAAGTTCGTAGCTCGAAGTATTACTGATTACAGTGAAAATAAAAGAACAGGCATATGCAGCAAAATCAGACTCGGCCTCAGGAGAATATATTTCTTTAAATATATGCAACAATTTTTCTCTTATATCCGACATGGAAAGTTTTGAATCGTACCAGTATGCTTCGCAAATGGTCCTGACACGCTCATCAGTGTCGTTCAACCTTTTCAGTAAAGCATTTTTTATTGCTTTTGTTACATCATCGGATGCTTCAAACATTAAATTTTGAGCTATAATAAGAGCTCTGCAGGACACCAATCGAACTTCTGCCACGGGAATGCTCGTAAGTTTAATTATTTGTAGCAAAAGATTTTGTAGTTCGTCGGTGCTGAATTTTTGTATATATTCTTCGAAAATTTGAATACTAAGGTTAGTTACCACAGGTATATTCGCTTTTAACGCTTCAGAGATTAATGTGGACGGTTCTTGCAGATGATGCCCTCGTTTTACATGACTTAAGAGCATTTCTAAGCAGTGTTGCTGAATGATACTCTTATCTTGTAACGATCGCATCTCTAGGTTAGCTACAAGAAGTTCATGAGAGCTGATTTCAGGGTAAAATTTGTGAATATTGTAAAGTCTGCTATCGATAATGCTGTTGCCATCCTTTGCTTCCTTTCTATTTAGTTCAATAATGGCAGAACATATTTCTCCACTTAACGAAGAGAAATTGTCCAAGTCTCTTAAACAGTTGAGAGCTTGCCCTAAAACTTCAGACGCAAATTCAATATTGCTGTTTTTAGCCCTTATACATTCAAGCAACCATTTGAAAAGCGTTTCGACCCACTCCTTCTTTGAATGGAACAATTTATTGGTTAATATAATTGAAGTTAAATGAAGACTGATGTAACACTCAAGATTGTCTGAGTCACTAAGTCTTGCCACGAGAAAAGCGGTTACGTCAGCGTCATCCATAAAGCTCTTCCATTTTTCCACTACGCCTTTAACCAGTTCTATGATGTATTTCAAAATGTCCTTTCTTGCAGTATTGGGACGAGAAATTAAGCACTTGATGAGTAACGTAAGTTCAGGTTTGGAGTTGTTAAAATCTGGATGCCAATCTAATAGCATTGATACCAAATCTGTTATCAAATAATTAGTTCCAGTCTCGGTTATAATAGTGACAACGGCGCTTAATATGCCATGTGCACAATGCAATGCATATGGTTTCACTAAATACTGGAGATTGTGCATCATTTTTAGTACCAACAGTTTAGAATTATTACATTGTCCCTCCTCTGCCAAAACATCCTGAAAAGATATCAGCCAACATGGCATGTTATTATCCGGCTTTATCTTCTCAGCCACCATATGCTGAATAACGCCGCAAATAGAAGCAACTACTTCATGTTCATTAAGTGTATCTAGCTCTAGTTCGATTATACGGAATTTTCCTGGCGCGTCAGATGCAATTCTAGGAGTTTGAGATAGAGCCAAAGTAGTCATATCAAACTTTGTGACGTCTTCTCGCAGGGAGGACTCAAACAGAGCTTGACTCTGAGGGTACACTAAACACTCTTTTTGATTATCCTCATGGGTTCGGCGAATGCTGGTCAACAACTTCTTCCTCTTGGGAATTTGGGAGAAATCCATACTAAGGTTGTATTTTGCTTCAAAATCCGTAACCAACTTCCAAATTGGTAATCTAAATAAAAATAAATTGTAAAATCGTTCAATTTTGCTTTGACAAACGCATACACATAACAACTTCACACACGCACAGTAATAAACCCGCGAAAGATACCCGCCTTTGCTTTGCTGCTTCGAAGATAAATCAGAAGCGCACTTATTTAAAATGGTTTTAAACAAATCAGAAATATGAGTATGCATATTTTGAAGTACAATTCGACTATTCATTGTAGTTTTCATGTAAAGAACTTCTAATAAGCACACACAAGTTGTTCTGTTTCTTAAATGAAGGCGCTCATCAACATTGTTCAATTCGTTGATAATTTTATACATTTCTCCTAAATGAGACCCAAAGAAATCCATTACCAATTTTTCAGAACAAACCTGAAGAATTGCTGCTAACCGCTCACGAATACAAGTAGCTGATTTCAAATCCATGGGAGACTTGACCATTATAAAAAGTTGATTAACCATTCTCAGCATGTGGTCGTGTGGGACAATTTGCACATTTGATGTCAATTCAACATCAAGATCTTCTGATGAGATTATTCTCTGATGTGTACCCATGTTTTCAACAATAAATTTAAGTACAACCAAACTTGATGTAGTTTTGAAAGAAGAAAATAATCCTTTATACATTTTTCGAATGACAATTTCAGATAGAGATTTATTAATGCCTTCCACAAAATATAAGGGGTTCTGCCTTCGGAAAGTTGTAAGTGATGTGGTAAGTTCAGGATTTGACGTTTCCTCAAGGGAACAAATATGAGGCAATAGTGCAAATGATGATGTTATTTCCTGAATGGATTTAGTTTTTGAACGCAAGAGTTGATGAATAAATTGGAACGGCCCTTCGCAATCAATAAAACAGCCATATTGTTTATTTGACGCTAGCAGTTCCAGTATGGTAATTCTGACGTCATGATCTTTCACTATGGATTCCAATTGGTTCCAGTTTTTAAGGTAATGCCGAATAATAGCATCCGATTCTTGTTTATCCCTCTTTTCGACACAATATTTAAGAATCTTTATTATCCATGGAACTCCTACATCACCAAGTTTTAAAATGTAGTCAGCAGTCGCATCAACTTTCACGATATACTCAATAATATTGTCCTGATAGGTGTTGAAAAACACGTCACCTTTTTTTGAAGTTCGCTCACTATAATGAACCACAGTTTTGTCCATCAAAAATTTAAACATTGCGTCAATGCTTACATTAAATTTTAAAGCAAACTTGAGCATTTTCTTTAAATGTTGCTGAAAATGAGGATCAATGAATTTAACGTTGACCCGGCGGCCTATATTGCTTGAAAATAAGCAATTAAACAAAAGATCTAAAATATCACTACCAACGTACTTCTCGGATAACAGGAGCGATGCGTCTAGAATTTCGAATCCTAAGAAAAATGAAATTTGGTCTAGACGCTTTAGTTGGCTCTCTAAAAAGTTCCTGTCCAAACGAGGCAAGCAACTTATGAAGGATTCCATGGCAGATTTATTAGAGCTTAACCTGGCTAACAATCGAACAAATTCTTCACGAACTGGAATTTTGATGGTAAACAGTAGACGAGCCAAATTCCCTGCGCAATCTATTCCAACATTCCCACTAGTATTTGAAAAGAATCGTAAAAGACAGTGAACTGTTTCCTGCTCAGGATTAGGATGTTGCAATATTTTATCTAGTAAGGAACTAGACAAATCAAACACATGACTACCACCAATATCCTTAATTGTAATGGCCCTTTCCTCCAATAGCCAGTTAATATAGTCCAACACAGCAACAATACTGCCAGGCGAACTGTTCAAAGCTTTACATTCTATCGGTAGTTGACGAATGGACAGAAACTCTTTCATTGATGGTTTCCCAGGAATTATTTTTAATACAGCCATAAATATGTCCCTTACAACCGTTCTGACGTGGCTACTCCTGCTAGTCCCTTTATGAAAGGTGTAAATAGCTAGTTCAATTAAGGTGGCGCCTTGAAATTCTTTTGGAATTCTCCTATTATCGCAAGGTACTAAGAAGATATGGCTCATTTCGATCAGAGGTCTACGAATATGATCAAGGCTGCTTAAAATAACTCTAGCGCTTTCGTCATCATCACAAATTTCTAGACCATGCAAAAGACAATGATACAATTGAAACCAATAAATGCTCATGAGCTGTTTATCTTCTCTAAGCTCTGTGTAAATGTTATTGAACATAACGGCAGCCCCTAACCGCTTACTTGGGTCAGGGTGAGAAGAAGAATCGCAAATAATTCTAATTATAGCTCGGGCATTGACTGGAGATCTGTCTGAATGTTCATTCCTTTGCCTCCGCGACCAAGCTATGAATTCTCGAATGCACAATCCTGAGAAATCTCTTATAGACGAGTCTGATGGATGAGCACATCCTTCGGTAAGAAGTTCAATAACAACTGCTGTTTCATTGCTAAGAGACTGAACTGGGCCAGAGTAATAACGACAAATTTGCAGAAGAAGCGGCTTGAACAGGTCATGGACAACCCTGTCAGAATCGCAGCTGAGTACCAATGCTGTGCTAACAAGTTTTCTAAAAAGTTCTGTATTTGGGTTTGGTTGCCGAGATCTTTCAACGGTTAAAAGAATGACGGCATGCAAAAGTTCACATGCTGTTATACGAATTTTTCTATCCCCAGAAGAGCTCACTAGGTCGAGTACACGAGGAACTAACCGATTTAACTCAAGAAAGGCATGAAAGCTTTGGAACGGTATTTTATAGTATAGAGGAGAACCTGGTGAGAGAGCATAATCTTCTACAGGCTCAGTAAAAGTAGGGTAAACGGCAGGGTCAAGTTTACCGAGAAACAAAATAAATTGTTTTTGGAGCGTTAGAGATTGCTTATCTGCAGGTATATTGTATCTTACTTTTATTTTTCCACCGACCTTTAATGTTCTTTTACCGTTTTTTATCAAACCTTGCGTACGTTGATTGTTTCCTGTGCTATAAAGGAGAAATCTCATATGAGGTAAGATTTCTCGTAGAAGCTTCTGTATTTTTGAAGTAGGAAGTTTAAGTAGCCAAATATCAAGAGATGATATTAAGAGCTGAAGCAATTCTGGGTATCCAGTACCAACACGCACTGCAGCTAGTAGAGCGGGGCCAAGACGATCTAACAACGGCTCTATCAAACTCAATGGAGATTGTAAGACCATTGTCAAGCACGATATTTGTAAATCATCCTTTTGCATTAATATTTTCATCATTACATTTTCAGTGAAATCCATCATTTTAACAAGGTCTGAATCTTCCACGATATATTCTGAGCCTGCAGCTTTAAAAGAAACTCCTATGATCTTGTAGAAACCACTCACAAGAGGAAAACGTTTACTCAACAACATAGTTTCATTAAAGATATATGGCAACCATTTGACGAGTAGTCCTTTGTCAGAACATGGAATCAAATCTTGAAATAAATCCACAAGATTAACGAAAATTTGAAAGTCAGATGGTGTCCGAGCATCGTACGCGAGTGATGGATCTGAGAGTTCTGTATTGGCAGTAACCAAATTTAAATCTAATTTCTTTATCAAGTCAATAAATACCGTGACGAAAGAGTCATAAACAATTGACCCTACAGTAGCGGAACTAGAGCGACTTTTCATCGTAAGTAAGTGTGTCCATAAGTCAAGAAAAGACTTGTAAGAACAACCGAATGACTCGTCATTTTCAATAAGCTGTACATCGACATGCAGAGGATATGCGCAAGAGCGAATTAAACCTTGATACAGAATTACACGAATGTGTGTTTCTAACTCAGTTGAACTTCTAGGTAAAAGCGCGATAAAGCTTGACTCCAAAGCAATGGCTGATCCCATTTTAAAATTAGAGGGAGTTTGTGGAAACTGCTCAATAAGTAATACAGAAAGTCGACATAAATGCGAGGTTGGCGCCGTGTCCAACACAGCTAGAATTTTTGCAATGGATTCGACATAGATGCTTGTAGAATATCCTTCACTGTCATGGCCCGAATCAGATAAACTGTTGAATGCCGTTAATATGGCCATCAGTTCATCTTGGAGCCCAAGCTTCTTATAAGCCCGACTCAATTCAGCTAAACCAATAATAGTTGCTTTCCGATCATATCCTACAGCAGAAGTTGACTTTTTAAACAAGTCATCTTCTAATTCTGTTCTTACCGAATCAAACAGTGTTTTTGCGGCATCTTCATTAAGATTTTCAATAGAGCAAGAAAGCTGTCGATATGTTTCAGTAAGAGCCGAAAGTCCTAATTTTTTATGTTCAGAACTCTGATGCGAGCGGGTCCAAGCTGAAAATGTATTTAATAGACTCCGTACATCTTTGCATATGAATTTGGAAAATTGCGATGCATATTTTACGTATAAACGAAGGGCAGCTCGACCAGCTGTGTGTCTAACATCTGACTCATAACGATAAAACTTTGTGATGTGTTTATAAATGCATGAAATTTGTTCCGAGGATAAATTAAAGTTGGCCATGTAGCCAAACAAACCATTGAAGCAACCTTCTACTAAAGTGTTAGAATTTTGCTTGGCAGTCTCATTTTCATTTAAAAGTCGAATGAGACAGCTGGCAAACCAATCACGAGTATCATGGATAGAAAGTGGTTGGTTGATACAAATTTCACCTAATAATTCTAAAACATAATGAATTATAGTTTTGGATAATTTTTTCGAATCATCTAAGAATAACTTAAGGCGCGAGACGACGTTTTTCATATCAACCTTTGTGCAAGGACAAAAATGAATGATAAGTTTCATTAGTTTTAGTGATAAATCTCGTATTTGGCCTTCATGCAGGAGTGAACGCGCACACCAATGAATAATGTTGTCCGAGTGGGGCTCCACCGACATTTTAAAATTAGTAACGAGATATTCCAAAATTTCAAAGGACTGTTTTACATTGTCATTATGTTCTTCGAGCATACCTTGTAGGTATACATCCATAATAAACTTTAATATTCCTTGCTGGGCGTCGAAAACCATTGCAACATAGATCTGGGCTTCAACAGTGCTAAGGTCGCCTTGGATTGTGTCGGCAATTGATTGAATGACATCCTTTACTTCAGTTGCTGAGGAAGTTGGGCTTCGTAGCACGGACAGCATTTCTTCAATGTCTTCGTGTTCCATTTTTGAATTGGTACTGCAAAAAATTGGTTTGTATGTACAAAATTTCGGTACATTCGTTCCTTGGTTAAATATGTCTCAACTCATCCATTGTCACTTGCATTCGGTGTGGGTTGCATCGAGGACGTGAACCAGATTGCCGACGGCCAAAAATTCATACGGGAACAATACAAATAATGTCCGAAAAACAGATGGGGTCGTTGACAAGGGTTCAATGGGCCACTGCAAGTAGGCCAACGTCCATAAAAGAATGTACCTACAGAAGAATGGCCTCATGTTTTAGAGCCTTATCACTTATCAGGGGCCTGTATAAGCTCCCTCCCCCCCCCCTGAAATGGAAAAAATTATAACGAAATTGACTAATTGCAGACTTTGTAATAGATAATTTGTCACATGCCTGATGCCCCGCAAATCTAATTAACAGTAAGCTGGTTTATATGTAAGTAGAATTCAACGTCGTCCCGGACTTCTGCCCGCGGCAAGAAGTTGGTAGCTAACTTAACATGGGCCTTGTTGATAAGGATAAGGAGGCAGGATAAGCAAAGTCATCAAGCCTATTGGTACAACTAAAAACTGAGTTGGTTGGCGATGATTGGTTGGGTAACAAGAGATAGGTACGTACCGGTACATAAAATAATGAAATATTAGGCTTTTACAACAGATTATTGACTTTCCCGGCAGTCTAACCAGCCAATCTTTCATGAGACCTAAATGGATGCTGATAAAAAAAATAATCCACCATAGTACTTACTTATTTTAGTCTAGCTAGAAGAAGCAAAATTTTCGCTGAAAGACCGCTGCTATACTCCGCTCCTGCAGTGGCGGCTACAAGGCTTGGTTTGTTAATTACTCTCTGATTGACCATGAATATCTTAAATATGTCTGCATAGATGTACTGCTATGAAATTTTAACATTTAATTTCATTTAAAAACAAATTTATAAAAAAAAAATGATTTGACATTTGCCAATAAACTATAAAGCTTCATGTTTTGACTTTTGAGGCTTGTTTGTTTACTTACTTAAACATACCATACCAACCGTCCTAACCTATTCTAAATTTCAAAGTTTGTAGTGTTGGTGAGTTTGATTTTTCCGCGCAATTTTTAAACCAAAATAAGAGTTTTTATTGAAATATATTTTATGGGTACAGGGGCGTCGCGAGGGTATGGTGATTGGGGGGGGGGGGACCCTAGTCGGTTGGGACAAATTTGTGATAAGTTCAATAAGTCACACATTGTAGCTGCAAATAGGGGGGGGGGGGACCCAGCGAAGTGAGAAAGAGGGTCTCCCCGGAGAAAAAAATTAATAAATAGGGCATAGCCCCAAATTAGGGAGGTTTTACGCATACTATACCCATTGGCGTAAATTCCCAAAATTTCTGGGGGGGGGCTTTAGGACCCCAAGACCTTGAAATCAATAAATTGGCCCAAATTATTGAGGTTTTACGCTCGTTATACCCTGGAGAAAGGGGAGCCCCCCCCCTCCCGAAAAAAACTGATAATTGCAAGGGCAAGTGTGGTTTTACAAATATTTTATCCCGAGGAAACGGGGGGCCCGGGGGTCTCCCCCGGAGAAAAAATGCAAGAATGCTTACCAACATATTACGAAGAATCAATACAATTATGACAAGGGGGCCCGGGGGTCTCCCCGGGAGAAAAATTTGGAAAAATAGGGCTGAAATAGTGAGGTTTTGCGCATTTTGAGTGCTGTAACACTTAGATTGTAGAGGCAAAGAATATAACTGCCTTCCAAAGGGGGGAGGGGGCGATAGCAGGTCGCTTCGTCAGCCTCTGGTGCAAGTTGCAGCCTCCTCTAAAATTCATAAATCAACCTACCAGCATCGCAGGAAAAAAAAAATAACACTATTTCCCGCCAATTTTAAAACTTTCCATTTCTAATTTTTTTATATTTTAATCTAAAAATATCTCATTCTGGGGGGCCGGAATTTTAGGCATTTCTGGGGGGCCGGGGGCCTGTGCCCCAAGTGCCCATGGGTTAAACCGGCACTGAGCAGTACATTATTTTGGGTTTTATACCGAGTACCAACGAATAAACCTACCACGGAGGGGGGCCTGAGGGTCTCCCCCGTAGAAATTTTTGTAGAAAATCAGTCTGAAATATTGGGGTTTTAGGCATTTTGAGTAATATATTCTTTGTGAAAGTACTTGGTCAATATGTCGATTTTTGAATGTCTTTCATGTAAAATAAGCATACCAAGAATTTATTTCCCTTTCGTTATTGTGGATGCTATGCCTTTTGCCTCCATAACGTCTTGTCAACAGAAATCCTGGGGGGAGGGGCTACGGGTGCCCCTACGGGGCCCCCCGGACACATCTATTTACGCCAATGGACCCCCGTCCCTCAAAGAAAAACCCTTACTCCACTCGCCACTGCGCTAGCTGGTTAGTTACCAGTTTTCACGATGAATAAAGAAGCGCATAGACCAGTTCAGATTGAAACAGACTCGTTTTAGCATTAACAGATCCAGGGGTGGGGCACGGAGGCACGGGACCCCTATCGACTCCGTGCTTTTAGTTATAGGTACCCTAGCTATATATTAATTCATCAGTTAAGTCCATATAGGCCTGTACTCTTTGAGTGGGCGTTAGCTTACAATGGCCGTTATGCATTATTCTATTTTCTTAAGATGATTCACGGTTGAATAATAAACGCTATATTTAACTTCATTTATGTAATTATTATTATTCCAGCATGGTAGCAGAGCGTGGTTAATGTTTGGTGTCTGAAAAATAGATCCCTCAAAGATTATTAAATTGAAGGGATCGGAGAACTATTCAACATGGGCTTTCTGATCAAGAACGTGTTGATCCACGAAGAACTTTTCTCATACGTGAGTAATGTTAAAGTAGCTTCTGGAGAGGAATCTATTGATCAAAAGGCATTGGTTAGAATATGTTTATCTGTGGAACCGAACGTTACACCTATCATTGCCTCTGAACAGACGGCAAAGGCAGCTTGGGACATTTTGTCTAAAACGTATTGACAACATGGGAATTGTTAGAAAAATTGACTTAATGCGTGAGCTATACTACGAGTGCCGAAAACTTTAGTAACTTGAGCGGATATACTTGTCAAAAGTTCAGGAAACAGCGAATGCCCTCAGTAGCATTGGGTCGCCCATTGCCGACGATTTCTTAGCAGTAATAATGTTGAGTGGACTGCCGCCAATGACTGCATTAGCTATGACACTAGAAAGTAAGGGATCGTCCCTAACCTACGAAGATGTTACTTCAGCTATTTTAACAGAAGCCACGCGGGAGAAGGGAAATGACGACAGTTCGTTGGCGGCAAAACCCAAAACTGGTTAGAGGAAGCCAAGAAATTGTTACTCATGCGGAAGTACTTCACATTTATCGTTTTCATGTCCTTCGCAGAAGAGCGAGTCTGTAGAGAATTTTAAACCGAAGAATGATCGCGATGGAGGAAAGGACAACGAAACATCCCTCTTGGTTGCTGCTGGAGTTTTCAATTATGTTTGGCACGTTGACACGGGGTCTTCGATGCACTACATGAAAGATCGGAGTAAATTAAACAATTTCTCGTCAGATAGTGTTCATAAAACAGTGACGGTAGCCAAAAATGAGACTCTATCAATTGAAGGTACCGGTGATATCAGGGTAAAGTTAAAGCAAGGTGATGCAACCATCAATAATGTTAGTTATGTACCCGGGTTGGGTGCTAACTTGTTTTCTGTGGGTCAGACGTGTGACAAAGGTCATGGAGTCATTTTTGATGCTAAGGGATGTCGTATCTTGCGAAGTGGTTTTAGAGTTTCAGGTGAAGTTTTAGCCACTGGAACTAGGCACAATGGAGTGTACGAACTGGATGAGGAGAAAAGCCAAAAGAATGTAGAAAGTGTCTGCAAAGGGTGTGCTGCTATTCATGATGCTATAATTGAACATAAGCGGCTGGGACACCTCAATCATAGCAGCACTGCCGTATTGCGGAATTTGGTATCAGGACTGAGAAAGGGCTTTGAGGCTGTAAACACAAGTATTGCCTCTGAAACTCCTAACGACACTGCGTCTGGGATGGGCATTGAGCGAGAGAGGGCTGAAGACGAAAAAGTATATGGAGATCAGGAAGGTGAAGAAATTTGTGATATGCGGGTGCAGACCATGATGGCGAGGACACCTATGTTCCTGACGATTCATTGTTCGAGGCGATTCGGATGAGAAGTTGGAACCTAAAGAATGTAATAACTACTACTTACTTATTCATGTGTACGCAGCCGGACAATCTTTCGCAGCTAGTCGGTTGGGACAAATTTGTGATAAGTTCAATAAGTCACACATTGTAGCTGCAAAACGTGTTTTACGATACTTAAAGGCTACTATGGATTTTAAAATTAAATATGAAATGGGCATGAAACCCATAACGGGATTTGTTGACGCTGATTGGGCTGGGAATGTATTAGACAGGAAGGGTCAAAGTGGCTTTGTTTTTATATTTGCTAATGCTGCTGTATCATGGGAAAGTAAAAAACAACCCACCATTTCCTTAACAACTTGCGAAGCTGAATACATAGCTATGAGTCAGTGTGTCAAAGAATTATTGTTTTTGAAGGAAGTGATTTCTGAGTTGCAGACTGTTTTGGATTTGAAAATGATTGATAGTTGTTTTCACGTATATCGGATAGCACATCTGCTATTAGTTTAACAAAAAGCGAGATTGTAATTAGTAGAACCAAGCATATCGATAAAAAATATCATTTCTTGCGTAACGCTGTAAAAGATAATATTGTGACATTTTCGCATGTTTGCTCAGACGAAATGATAGCTGATTTTATTACTAAATCCCTTGGTTCCTCAAAGCATACTTATTGCACCAAAAATGGTTTGAATTTTTAAGAGGTGCTATTTTTGGGGGGAAATTTATTAATGATTGTTTTTGGTCGATTCTTGATGTTTTTTCACATAGGCTACTTCGAAGAGAGGGTTTTAAGAGGTAATTTCATTTTTGGGAATTTATTAATGATTGTTTTTGGTCGAAGTAGACTAGGTTCATTCTTTATGTTGTTGATGTTTTTTCACATAGGCTACTTCGAAGAGAGGGTGTTAGAGTTTGAATTTCCCGCCACTGTCACTCAATATTATAATCTCTTATTATCGCGTGTAGCAGGTGTGGCTTGACATCTACTTCTTCGCTAGATGCTAAATAAAACTCATACGGAAAACAATACAGATAATGTTCCAAAAATCGATGAGGTCGATTACAAGGTTCAATAACGTCCATAAAAAGCCCTTCCAATACTACTACAATACTTACTAGTAAGTAGTAAGTACAATACACATATGGCTTGTAAAAAAAATACACAAATATTTACGTCCAAACGACCCTCTATTCTGAACAACAAATTTAAAAGCTATTACCGAAAGTAGAGATATAGATGATTTTACCGTCTAGCTTAGACCACGGGTATACAAATTAATGTAACGGGAGAAGACCAAGCTAGAGTAAAATCTGCAGCTGAAGATATTTTATAATTATAATTTCTTAATTTACAAAATGTTCACACGTAAAAAGCTAGTCTGCCAAAACATTCGAATAAATTACATCAACTTTGACAAGATACCCAACTATTTTCTAGAATGGTGAGTTAAGATATTGCATTAAACTGATCACGCCAGATGCCACCACAAATCAATAACCCAGTTCCGTGGGTAGTACAATGAGATACAGTGAAAATGGTGGAACATCAATTGTGGTAGCTGAGTCTCTATATAATATTACATTACTATTGTCTAATGCGAGATCTTGACTTATCAACTAGAAAATGTTAAATTAAGGCTTCATGATAGGAGGCAAAAATATCCCCGATCTTCATTTAGTTTTGCAAGTTATACGGGTGCGGGTGGCAAAATAATTTCCGTTTTGACCCTCTTTCTCATTAAAAGAAAACTTACGAACAAATGACTACCTACCTGTACATACATGCATACATACATAATTATTGACTCTCATAACGCATACCGAACTTGAAGATAATAAAACCCCCTTTTTTAATACTTGAATAAACATACATTCATGAAGAAACTCAGTATTTCGTTATCTTCAATTTCTGGTCGCACAGTGGTAAATTAATTCAATTAGGGTACGCTGACGCTGGGTAGACCTAGATTATGCACATTAGTGGTGCCAGATAGTTTAATAACTAGTTTTTACTGATAGATTGTTGAAATGACCCTGTGCCCTTTACAATCTCTATTTACGGGAGAGACTTCAATTTTTTTTGACAAAGAATGACAGTTTATTTTAAACTTAATTAATTAAGCTAGGTTGGCTTAGTAATAGTAACAATAAAAAGCCCTTATTTCTTTATTTAATCTCAAAGATATGAAAAATTCATAAAAAAATCAAGCTTCCTCAAAAAGCAGTCTATTTCACCGACTGACAATTATTCTATAAAACCGGTTCAATGCGCTGTTTCGGGATGTTCAGAAGTAATAATATTTCAGATGAGAAAATACAACTTTTTTTTATGTATTTTCATCTGACCACTTTCATAACTTAGTGGATGTGGAGCGAGAATTTAATTAATTTCGTTTAAAACCCACAGTCACTTCTTGTTTACAAAACAATTTGGAATTTCTCCCTTAATTTAAGAACATAAGTCTAAGAATTGTTTTTTTTAGACAAAGAAGAAAATCATGATTTGCGATAGCGTAGGTCATAGGGAGACAGTTATTTAAAGTACTAGACATTAGTTATTTATTAAACAATGGACACGTTGGTTATTATAGCCTGCATCACATAGTAAACACAGGGCCGCAGAATCATCTTGGAATGCTTAACAACCGGAACACATTGCCCATTGCAAAATCTATCCTACTGTGAACATTTGCATTTAGCACAGTGTTCATTAATGAAAAAGTCCATGATAGTCAAACGGCTCAATAAATAGTTCACTCCAAGATGCTACAAAAATACAAAGGTAATTTTTTAAATAGCATAAAATTTTCACGTTCAACAGGCAATGAAACATAAGTAACATTAACTACCTACTTAACTAAAATGGTGCAGAATCTGGCCTCGTGTGCTGGGCCCAAATGCTGATTTTGAAAAAATAAATCTGCTGTGAGTATAGTGACAACTATCAAATCAGACAAAATTAATGGAGAACATAAAAAACAAGAGCGACCTCTGATAGGCGCGGCGCATCCCCGCACGTAACTTATGGAGAGAGGGGCAGTTAACATTTTAGTTTTCGCGAGTGACAACCCTGTTGTAGAACGTAAACAAGGCGGCCTCGGCCTCGATCGATGAACTTTATTAGGCGGGTATTCCACAGGTCAATAATTCCGTCATTTCTGATTAAAACAGTTGAGATTTTTGTTTTAAGGAGACTATTATGTAGATACTTAACTTATCTACATAATAGTCTCCTAAAAACAAAAATCTCAACTTTTTTAATCACAAATGACGGAATTATTGACCAGTGGAATACACGCCTTAGCAACTCCTGCTCACTCGTCATAGCGTTGGATCCTATATGAAAGTGAAACGACGCGCCACTCTATAAGTCAGGAGACAAGGCTGAGGTCAGTTGGACAGGGTTGCCACTTGCAAAAACTAAACATTGAACTGCACCTATCTCCATAACTTAAGTATGGTTATGCGCCGTGCAAATCACCACAAAGCAGAGGACCACCGTCTTGGATTTTCTACAGGAACGTTCTCCATTGCTCACAAATCAGATTGCCGAAAAAAATAACATAATATAATTTAAAGGTTTTATTAGGCTATTCTATGTCATATAGCCTATAGAAGAACAAGTGTCGTTAAAACAGATGCGCCTTAAAGCATTGAAGGCTGAGCCCTATTTTTCGGTGTCAACTGGGTTCATAAGGTAAACCGTAAACGTGTCTCATACAAAGACACAAAATAAGAGCAGAGTATCCCTTATCCTATATTCATTCGGAGCACACGTTACACGTTAGCTTAAGATAAGCACTATACTTATCTGGCCATAAAGCTTATGAATGGAGATATAGCGCTGATCAATTCGATAACGTTCTAGGCTCCTTTGATGGTCCCATCTTGTGATTCCCTAAATCAAATGGAAACGTCATCGAAACAATGTCATAACTAAATACTTATTTATGGGACTGACTCTTTAAAAAGTCTCTCTCCAAGACACTTGTCCTGGTAGTAACATATGCAATAACCAACTTTTTCCAGCAGCACAATAACAAAAAATTATACCGGACGTAAATTCTCTTAACCAATGTAGAAGACCCAACCTGTTCTTTAACAAGAAACCCATTTTATTTTTGTTTGGTAAAATTCCCATAATACCGTACCATTTTAAGAAGAAAAAGACAACAGAGAAACCGCGCATCAAATACGAATGAAAAGTGCCGTGTTGTTCATATGATATACTCGTATGTGATTTGCGGGTCAGATCGCCATTGTTATTGAGGTAATTCAGACAGCGACACAACTCCTTTCATTACTAATGATCGGTAGTATTTTACATTAGAAGCCAAACTTAGTCAAACTATTATAATGTCAATAATTTGGGGAGTTAATACGCTCTGTCTCATTCTAGGTCCACAATTTATATCACCGGAGAAAATATTAACACTTGCAGTCTGTTATTTTCTCCTAGGTAGATTTGGCAGTCCTTACAGCAACCTTTCGGCTTATTCTAACCTGGTTAGCCACCTTTTTGTAATCTGAGGTTTCACATTATGTCCCTCTGGTTAAAATTTCTCTTAGTTTAAGTAGCTACCGTAGTAGTCACTGGACTAAATCCTGGTTTTGCTTCGCTTCACCGGGTATCATTTGTCCCCGCAGTTTAGGCAGTCAATGACGGTCTCACAAAGAGACATATATACGGCCATTGAGACCATTGAACATAACAGCAGCAGGATGGTTAGTGTTCAGTATGTTCACTTTGATAACTTGCCAGAAATAAGAAATACGACGTAGAAACAAATTATGCCAATGGCTAGAAAGCAGTCTGTAGTTGCGTAGATAATAAAATTATGGTCTGTCACTGTTTTCAAGTCTTCAATACAGAAAATGTAGAAACGTCTTGAATTTTTCATAATTTCTATCTCGACGGATTTAGATATTAATGATTACCGTATAACAATGGCAACAAAAATCATATCCAGGTACTGGGACGAAACGTTGCTGTTCAACGAAAGTACATCTACTTTCTTCGCCCTATAATGTACCGATAAATTTGCTGAATTACTGTACGATGAAAGCGATATAAAATGTAGATCTAACATTAAATACGTCACACCAAGCAACTTAAGTGTGAACTTTATGGAATGTAAAATAAGACAAGTGTTTTACACGGCAACATTAAGGGTGGTTGTTAACAACAAGTACTAACAATTTTATGGCAAAGCTAAGTAACATAAACATAACGGAATAAAATCTTAGATGGGCAGTCACACAACAACAGAACAACACATTTAAGCAGCGTCGCTAAAGTGAGCTCGCTATTGGGTTACACCTAATATAAGTAGCTCGTATAATAAAGAGAGGAATATTCTACTCAACACATACTCATCTAAGGACGATGATAGCGGTTATTCTGGGGAAAAGAATTGAGGAATTCGTCGTAAGCTTCGCAGACTTCATCATTCATCATCTCGGGGTCACTGTAAACAAAAGTTAATTTATTCGAATACCTCAGATGCTGACAAATATTCAATTTGGCATTTTCAGCAGTGGTTGGAATGTTATGATACCGTCCTGTTAAATGTACCTTCAGCGGGCCTTCTTCTTAACCCCAGGAATAAGTTAATACTAAACGGCATATCTGTAGTAAGCCCACAGTAGAATCAGATAAAGGAAGACTTGGCTAAGTCAGATTGATGACAATTAAAATGTGGCAATGGTAAGCATGTCCCAGCTTGTCCATTGCCACTTGTAACCGGTGTGGGTAGATATCGAAGGCGTCCACCAGTTTCCCAGCGGTCAAAAAATTCATGTGGCCAAAATCAAGGACGTTGGCAAGGCAGGGTTCAATGGTCCATTAAAAGCCGATCAAAAATACTAACAGGATATTGTTGACACATACAGTACATAGCCATTGCAAATTTTTGGTCTTAAATATAGCCCAAAGGCATTTGACAGACTTCAATAAAACTGGAAATACCAACAGCCATTTCCTAATCCTAATTCGATTTGTACCTACCGATGATTCATTGTGATTCATACTCAATCAGAATATAGTTATAACCTTAATTTAAAAAGTTGTACCTGCTAGAACTATCGAATATCAACATTTTTGGAACGGCAGCGAGCACCTTAATATTTTTTCAGGAAAGTTCATAAGCCAAACGATCAGAAATTCTTCTACATGTCAGAATCATAAACGTAATTACAAAAAGTGCTGTCCCATACTCACAGTTCATAGTCATCCAGATCTTCAGAAACAGGTATGTTGTCCCTTAAGAACGAACTTTCTTCTTCTGATATAACCTGTCCGTCAGGGCCGTAAAATACAGGTTCACTCTAAAAATAGATGGTAATTATTAACAGCGCGGTTAACGCTTTTCAAGCGTGAGCTGTCTGCACTAATCCGGTTGCAAACGTGTGTCGAATTAGATATGAACATCTTCGGCTTGGACTCAGTGACGTAGCATAGAATATTAATGATCAACGCCTTCTGTTTAAATCCAAGGGCCCGGAAATGGACATTAAGGGTTTGACTGGCGTTGTATTTTCAGGTTGCCTCATAAACGACTGCAACACTGCTATTTCGTGACATAATTGTTTTTTTAACTTGTAAGGTCTTTCACCCTCCCGTCTCTTAAGGACTACTTACAAAAACTTGGGCGTGTCCGACAGGAAGTGGATCTGCGCTGTAGGCGGACGGCCGCCAATCGGAGCGTCTAATTTGGAGTACTGAATTAATAACAGGCCGGACACTATCCAAGGCGGGAGCCCCTTTCAACTCTTCCAAACATATGAAAATTGGCTCTAGCGCGATGCCGCTAAGTTCCAGTTCGACGCCACAGAGCTACATGTGGGAAAAACAAATTAGCAAATTAATATTACGACAGCTACTAGTTTTATCATTTTATACACGGCAGTACACACATACAAAAAAATAAGGAAGTGTACTATAAATAACTCCTTTACTTGCAGCTGATTAAGAGCCCGTCAAACAAAGACCTATCAAATAAGCTAACTGGCAATTTTCGAGTTACGACATATCCAATCATTTTGATACTGCAATGGCAATGGCCAAACCTAAATTAGAAGAAGGGCCCAGCTGTCTATTAATAATCGTCGTACATATGTTATTGGCCAGCTGAATCCTCCTCATTAGATAATAAATAAATAATGATTTTATGTTCTATTACTTAGCCAACCTGGCGGAGTTAGGGCTATAAAGCCATGTCTTAAACTCAACAAGGTAGGCCCGGGACTGCCTGCTCTACATGACCTCCAAAACATGGCCAGAAAATGTAGCAAGTGCGGGACTCGATCCAAATACCTTTCGGGTGAGAGTCCGTACCACTCATAGAATAAATATTTACAAAAGAATGCTAGTCGGTATAGGGCCGTCTGTGATTCCAACTAGGATAATCATTGAGCCGAGTCACAAAATATTTCCGTCCCAGTTTTAACCAATCAAATTAATTTATTAAGAAACAATTGTGAGTGTATTCGAACGTTCTATAAAACTTGGCCTACTATTGGCTGCCTGTTTTGAAGTCAACATTCATTTTCAAAACAAGAACAACGCAGCAGAAATGAGTGGGTTTTTGATAAACAAAAATGATAAAAATTATTTTTTGATTCAATCTCTACAGCAATACCTACTTTACTAATAAAATAAGTTCGGTTGTTGGATTGAAAACTTCACACTATATGCTACACATTATGTAAAGTACAGTAGGCCAACTATAATACTTCTAAAAGGTAAGTGAGTATTTTATATTAAACCCACAATAGCTTTAATTCTTCTTAAAGTGTTGCATGTGTTGCCGTCTTGTAGCCAAACTAAGTCACTTAGCACACTCCCCAAACACACCGAGTGCAACAAGTTACTGTACAACCTACGAGAAGCATTTTTAAGCCTTTGTATGCAAGAGGCGTGCGAAGTAATAATTTGTGACAGTGACTTCCCTCTATGGGTCCACTGCATAGCATACATTAACTAAAACATAATATGTTGTCTTATTTTAATTGGTATGTATCGGTAGGTTAATATTATTGACATTTTTAGGGCAATAGATTTCGGGGAACAGGAGCAGAGGAGGCATCTCGCCCCGCCAGAGAAAATGTTGAAGCAAGGAAATTCGAGTTGAAACTTTAAGTCAAAGCAAGACAACCTACCAGAAGAAAAAAGTCAAAAATAATAGTTGTGTTCCTTCCTCTTCACTGTAAATTACTGTATATTTGTTATTACATTTATGTTATTGCATTATGCTGTATTTTAGAAGCCTTTTCCATGGAACTCACCTTGAGTTTTCACTTGTCACCCATGGCTTACGGAGTCAAAAGTAAGGGGACATGGTAGGTGTCGCCGTATCGCGTTAGTGAGGAACTACCCGTCAGAATAAATAGGGGTAAAGGCTGAGGTTGTGAAAATGTCCGATACATGGTTTACTGTGTGGTGTGGTATGTTTAATGAACACGACGCAAAGACGTTTTTTGCCACTTTCCTCATACAGAGGTTTGGTTTAAAATGTCAAACCCCCAGTGACCTGTATGAAAAGGCCCTAATGAATGCTTGCCGTAACGTAAAGTACAGTACTCTTTCTAAACTCATGTTGGAACATAATTTGAAGTATTGTATGTGATACTTCCATACATTCATGCATACTGCGTAGGATACCACGAGCATTTTTTTTTTTAAATATTCACTGACCATTGTACTGTAGATAGGCCTAGGTGTGCGAATGATACAAAAAACTAGTTTGTTTCATTAAATTTGGGTCATTATGGATTTATTAATATGAAACGACACATTAAATTGATATTGACTACTACATTTCAATTTTTAAATTTGTGCGGGAAACACCCAAGCGCTACCAAGTGGCCAAAATCCGAAAGTGGGACGCAAATATTTTGTAACTTCGATCCTGTGATTTCATGAAAAAAATCACAAAGCCCTGAAATACTGCATCCTATGTATAAGCATAGGGATGCCAGTCAGCTTATTTCGATTGGCCGGCTATGGTACCACTACTCTACAGACCGGTCATCAGCCCTAGCCTCCAGTCACTGCTAGATAAGCCTACTTCCTGTTCGTCAACTACAGATCATTCAGCACTTCCAGTAATTATCCCACTCTCCTGCGATTGTCCTTCGTATAAGTCATAGCCCACAAAAAGAGGGAATTGGTAGTGTTTCATACTCATACTCAAAAGACAGGACGTAGTTCCGGGGCTAACAGCGTCCCAAAATGAACTTGAAAGGCTCTCCAAAGTCAAAAAGAGAATCTTAAAAATAATCTATAAAAAACCAAAACGATTCCCCACTACTGAAATATTTAATATTGCAAAGGTCCCGAACATACAGCAAACTTTCCAAACGGCTGCCTTACGCCAACTTTATAAGCACCGTCATCTACATAATCAGGTTCAACATAACCACAACACCAGTGGGCTAATCATGGCGAATGGCATTTATTTAATCCTGGGATTAAAACTGTAAACAAACAAATTTTGAGTAGCACTTTCCATTATAAAATTACCTTGTTTACATTTTAAATACCAGGGTATTAAATAAACCCCGGTATTATAATCGCCAGGATCAGCCAGCAGATACAAACAAGGAATACCACTAACTATTAACAAACCCAGTAACCAGAGGGACGAAATAACAGTTACAGTAGGAGGTGGATGACTGGTTTAATTGAAGGACATTTCAATTTTTCATTGATGGCGGTGTTTCCACATGTTTTTTCAACTAATGACACTTTTCTTCTATTGAAACGTATGCGCCAAAATTTTTGAAATTTGTTTGCATTTGTTTTTTGAAATTTTGTTTGTATTTGTTTTCTTCGTACACTTATTATTTTTAATAAAAACCCAATAATAGTAGGAGATCCGAAGTAAGATCGACCTTCACCGATCTGTTTAATGGATGAAAATTGTTTTATAAAACAATAAAATATAAAATGTTTGTACTTAACATATTCCATGACGCCATTTTAGTTTGTTATTGTTTGCAGCGCGTGATTTTACTCTATGATCATTGATCAATTTTAACAATGGCATTGAGTAAAATTGAAATATCCTTCAATTTCATATTTCTCATTGACGATTGACGTATGTGGAAACACCGCCTAAGAGGGGTCATCACGACTACGCTGAACCAGTCGCTCCAAATCTTTCAAATTGTAGTGTAGAAGTACCTCTTCCATATCGTCACACTGTAAAATTTGAAAGATTTGGAGCGACTGGTTCAGCGTAGTCGTGATGACCCCTCTAAATGGCGCTAACGTCAAATGGAACAGGACGCGCCACTTGGCTTGGCGCGGAGTCCGTTTGGAGCCCTCGTGAATGGCCAGCTTTACCTCGGACCAAACAGGGACTGGGCCTCTTTGTCACGACGAGGCGGCCGAATGGGCACAGTGTCGCCCTCTAAAGCTTCCAAGAGAAATCCCAGTTATAATGGCCGGCGATGCGTATAATGACAAAACTGGACAAAAGATAAATAAATTGCATACAAAAATATAAGCCAAAGTAGCGTACCTTTAGAATCTGGCAAATAGTCTTGATGGTGTCAACGGCCGGTTTAGACAAGAGCATATTGAGCAGGTCACCAAGTGCGCGCGCCAGAACGTCTATACGAGAGTCGTCTCCCACTGTAATTTGTCGGAATAGCTCAGCCAGCAATAACGCGAATCCTAATACTTGACCCCGGTCCCTCTCCATTGTTCGTGACATAATGGAATTCTTTTCACAGCACCTGGACACAAAAGTACACTTAAAGGACCGGTAGACATTAAACCTAAGGCGCATATTCCACCGACCGGCTAGGGCTAAATACACATACGGTGACGTGGTAACAGATATTCAAGACTTAGGCGGGGTTTCCATCGACCTCGCATTGCAGAATGCAAATGACATTGACGGAAATGTTTGTTTTTCTTTTTATAGAAATCTATTAAAATGTTTGTAATTAACATATCCCATGACGCCATTTTTTAATTTTAGTTTGTTTGTTTGTGATTTTACTGTATGATCATTGATCAATTTTAACTATGGCATAGAGGAAAACAAATATTTTCGTCAATGTCATTTGCATTCTGCAATGGGAGGTCGGTGGAAACCCCGCCTAAGTCTTGAATGTCTGTTACCACGTCACCGTATTTGTATTTAGCCCTAGCCGGTCGGTGGAATAAGCGCCTTAGGCGATAGTTATTGAACTACTAACTAAAACCCGGAGGGGAAAACCCTTACTGTATATCACAGTTTAGCGTAAGAAGGGGCCATTGGCCCTAACTACGCTGTTAATAAAGACAATTTATTATTATTATGACATGAAATGTCGACAGCAGAGCTATAAAATATACCACTAGAAAACCATTAGAAAGAAATATTTTGATATATTATGATTTGTGCCCCTCTATAACACAGATTGACTCGTATCTGTATTTGGTTAAGTCATGTTTTCGCCTCTTTCATTGCGTCAATGGTAAGCTTGTCTCAGCTTGTCCATTATCGCTTGTAGCCGGTGTAGATTGACATCGAGGACGTGTACCAGCTTGCTAATGGCCAAAAATTCATACAGAAACAATTCAAATAATGTCCGAAATCCATGGGGTTGTTGGCATTGGACAAGGGGCGTATGGGCCACTATAAGTAGATCTAGTTACATAAAAAGTCCTTCAGGACATTATCGGCATTTAGGCCAATCAAAATGTAGAGGGGCCAAAAATTCATACAGAAACAATTCAAATAATGTCCGAAATTCATGGGGTTGTTGGCATTGGACAAGGGGCGTATGGGCCACTATAAGTAGATCTAGTTACATAAAAAGTCCTTCAGGACATTATCGGCATTTAGGCCAATCAAAATGTAGAGGGGCATTTCATTTCAGGGATGTGGCATTTTTCATAGTTCTACAATCTACGAATATATTTCCCATGGAATTTGGGAGGGTCCGATTTGTTGTAAACTTACTCAATATTTCTTCATCCAATCAGAGGATTACGTTATTATTAATAGAAGTTTCCATAACCATTTAATTTGAGTCTTACCTATTCAGCAAGCAATTGATAAAGCCGATACCGAATTTACGGGACAGGTCCTGACAAATCCTCGCTCCAGTATACCTGAAGTTTGCTTCACGAATGCACTAAAACACAAATGGGAACGATACCTCATTTTAATAGTATGCCTTAGGTACTTACATCAAACTACAAAATTTACTGGGATCATGACAGGGGCGGGGAATATAAGTTTATACAATATAATGGAAATGAACAACAACGTAATAAGTATCATATAGAACAATATCAATTGATGAATGAGCTAAAATTACTAGAGTAAATAATTACAAAAGCTTTTTTTGCCGGCCGCCATACCAAGTTGAATCCAGCGGACCAGAGCAGGTTCAAAGCTGCAGATAAATTGGTCGTGTGCACAGTGCCGGTAGGGAAACATGGTAGGACTTGTCCTGGTCACCTCCGAACTAATCGTGTGACTTCACTGTGTTTCCCAAGTGGTTCTGAATCCACTATAATCAGGAGGTCCACTGGAGTCCTATGGGCCCACACCGTGGCCTGGGACTGTGTCAAACCATACTACTACAAAAGCTTTCAAGGTCGGAGTCAGATGATGATACAGAAGAATACGTGATGATGGGCCATTGTCGATCTGAACGAGTACTTCCAAATTATCGTCAACATATGTAAGTAGTCAACATCATCAGTGGCCTTACATGTGCATCTAAGATTGTGTGTCAAAGGCTCAGTTAGAGTTAGGTAAGCTGGATGACCATCCGCAGCGCATGGAGTGAAGCGACGAAAAGTAGTTTCATGGCCATAAAACCAATACAGTCAAAATTTAGCTATTTAGATAGCGAGGGAACCTAGGTCAAGTGCGCAGGTCTTACTGCGCCTTTATTCCGTTGGCAGTCGTGCCTGTTGAATTGTTCATTTGTTTTTCATTTTCATTTTATGTTTTTTTTTTTTTTATGTTGAAGCCTACAACCTGGAAACGTTTCCTTTGCCATTTCCCCCTACGTTTCATCGATATCGGCAATACGAAGCACATTAAATAAAATTATAGTTGATTAGAGTTCTATACATATTTCTTGAGCTCTATCTAGGCTCAGTAGCATTTCTTCGTGTCTTAGGCATTCAACTGGATACATATAGCAAAACTAATCACTGGGTTCAGTAGTAAATTTTTGGGTAAGAGGATGTGCACTAATATTTATACTAAGAGAAGAGGTGAGAAGCGAAGGCACCGTGGTACCTGATCGGCTGGCTACCAACTAGATTTCCGGGCCCTGATTGGCTCACTGCTAACTCAACATTACTTTCTGTTGATGACGTCATTCACTTTGTTCGTATTGTTTAGTCTTCATAACTTTCTATAGAAATCTCGCGCATGTAATACTTGTACTCGTAAGTTAGTATGTTGTTCCAATGCGAATCAATACATCTATTTCTAGTGCCACTGACGATGTCGACCACCAAGGTCGGTGAAAGGTTTGGAAGAACACTTTCAGATTAACTGTACAATATAAAGACAATCCCACGCACCTGATCAATTATGATGTCAACAATAACCGCCAAGCCTCTACTATCCTCTAATAGGGATTCTGCGATGTCTCCAATAGGTGCTAAAAATTCAAGATATCGACCTGGATCGAGCGTGAGTATCTCGATGGCTTCCGTTAAGTATACTCTGTCTTCTTGCGAAGGTGCGGTCGGAGCCTATTTTAAAATGAAAGCCAGTTACACAAATTATTTGACATAATACGATAGAATAAGAAGAAAAAGCTATGTATCTTCGAATATTGGGGCAAAGATCAGTTTCATAGCGCTTTTGTTGCCCCTGGCCCCCATTCACCTCAATACGGCTCCAAGTCTGCCAATGTATTTGTTGGCTCATCCTTAGGCGCTTATTCCACTAACGTCAATAGTCAATAGTAAATATGGTATTGACGGACATTTTAATTTTTGTAATGGTTTCACCCTAATCCGCCCCTGCCTGGAGTCGGGTATTCAATAGGTTTCTCACCCAACCCCAGTTCTCAGTATCCCTCCAATACGCGGCGGTGAGACATCACTTATACAAATATACAGTGCACACACACACACACCTTACACTTACACATTACACATGGTCAACTGTCGATACGCCGCGGACCAAATAAGGTAGGTTCACCTCAATATTACTTTCATGTACAGTCCACTAATTAAACCTATCGAAGGCGTGTGGTACCGCCACAATTTTTCATTGATACACTACATTCCACTTGTTTTTTCAACTATTGATCACTTTTCTTTTATTGACACGTATGGGCCAAATTTTTGAAAATTGTTTGCATTTGATTTTTGAAATTTTGTTCGTATGTGTTTTCTTCGTACACTTATTATTTTTAATAAAACCTAATAATAGTAGGAGATCCGAAGTAAGATCGACCTTCACCGATCTGTTTAATGGATGAAAATTGTTTTATAAAACAATAAAATATAAAATGTTTGTACTTAACATATCCCATGACACCATTATAGTTTGTTATTGTTTGCAGCGCGTGATTTTACTCTATGATCATTGATCAATTTTAACTATAGCATAGAGTAAAATTGAAATGTCCGTCAACCACATTTACTATTGACTATTGACGTAGGTGGAAAAAGCGCCTCTGTGTCAGAAATATTTTTTGCACCAAGCTATTACCAGCCGATTTGTTCCAATGATAAAATACATGGGTATGACGCCAGGCGTCGAACGTCCGTATGTTAAATAAAATTGTCCAAAGCTTTGAGTTTGAGTAAATTGTGATAGCAGGTAATTAACCATCTGTCAGCTGATATACCATAATAACCCCAGCAACCACAGGAAAAATGTTGTTTATAAAATTCTAATATGAGTCATATGATCATATGTCAATGTCTGAAAATTGAATGAACAATATTACTAACTAGACTCACAAGTAGTATTATATCTGACAACACTATCTCATGAAACCAGTCTAAGGCGCCCATTCCACATACGTACAACGTCAATGAAAATTATGAAATTGAAGGACATTTCAATTTCTCATTGATGGGGGCCATTCCATATGTTTTTCAAAAATTGACAATTTTCAATTGAAGCGTATGCGCCAAATTTTTGAAATTTGTTTCTTGAAATTGTATTTGTTTTCTTCGTCGCCTTATTATTTAATCCTTATTATAATTTTTATACAGAAATGCTTTCTTTTTAGAGAAATCAATTAAAATAGTTGTACTTGTCATAACACATGACGCCATTTTTTAATTTTAGATTGTTTGTTTCATTGTTTGTGATTTTACTCTATTATCAATTGATCATTGATCAATTTTAACAATGGCATAGAGTAAAATTGAAATGCCCTTCAATTTCATAATTTTCATTGACGTTGTACGTATGTGGAATGGGCACCCAAGTTACGGGGCAACGAGAGGAAATAGAAACACGAGCTGTATATAGAAATATTTCATCTCAAATTAAAACTAACTAGCCTGCAATTTTATTAAAAATCAATTGCTATTATAACACTAAGCTAGTCAATCAAAAATATCATTTGCTAAGAAACTAACGCACCTTGGGAAGGTATCCATTAGAGAGCTGCTGAGGACTTGGGGGGTTAAAATTCTGAGACATGGTCAATTGAAAATTCGGGGGTATGAACCTATGGTTGGGCAGAAAAGGGTAATGATGGATGGGGATGGTTTTATTGGCGTCCAGAATCTGATATCAAATGGGAGGAATAGGCATGGGCGAGAAGAAGTACCGGGGGGTCAGGTTTTCTCCGCATTGATCAATCATTTCTCCTTCCAACTCCAATGCAGAACTCTGACTTGGGAATGCGGACATTCCCTGAAAACAAAATACAGAAATGTAAAAGGTCTCATTATCAGGCCTGTGGAAGTGGACAACTCAATAAAATAAAAGCAAACAAATGCGGAAAATCAAAACAAGAAGGGTAACGTGAAAACTAAAGAAGAAAATATTGTGGTGCAAAATAAAAAAATGTTGAAAAAATAAATAACAGACAAGCATCATTGCAGTAAAAAAAAACAGGTGCTCCTATGTACAATACTCTACTTTTATTTATTTGACTTTTTTAAGTTACCCTAGGGGCCATTCCCACCAAACTTAGAAAAGTCTCGGTAAGGAATACTGGGCGGCACATGGCGGTATTCCTTACTGATGTCACTATAAAGGCGGCGGGCACAGCCACTGACTATTGTAAAATAAGCTTTCCACGCTGAAAACACGTGATTCCTTATCATTTAAGAAGATAGATGTTCGATGCTAAGCGTAAATCCTAAGGGTGTTTTCCAGCTGGTAGGAGTAATTGTTCCAGTGGGTAAATGATACCCACAAGTAAGCTCCTACAGATAGTGTAAACCGAAATTAGATGATATAGAAAAACTGGATTTTGCGGCATTCTAACCCACGATCTAAGCATAACCGGGGCGTCGTCTTAACCGCTCGACTACAAGCCCCTGCAAGAACAGTTCATCTATCCTCTATTTATATGCTCTTATTGAAATGATTCGGATTGCTAGACAGTTAGCACAACTACACAACTATCTAACCGAACAGGTCTGTGAGCTTACTTCATGCCATAAAGACAATGCTTTATACATTACAATGTAAAAATGCTTCTAACTTCCCTAAATTGCTTAGAAACCATCTCTTAGAGAAAGCTTTCTACACTGTCACTGAGGCACTAGCACAATCACAATGACAGAACTACCTGATTTTGACGATATTCTGACGATTTCATCTTATACTTTATTTGTATTGTATAATTTAACTGAAATATATATTGTATTGTATAGTATTATATGGTATATATATAACACTAAATTAACTTTGATTGAAGAGGTAATTTCCTCGTTACAACCGAAATTAGAGGACATAGAAAAAACTGGACTTGGCGGAATTCGAACCCACCATCTACTCCCTCCAACTTGAGCCGGCCGCCATACCAAGTTGAATCCAGCGGACCAGAGCAGGTTCAAAGCTGCAGATAACTTGGTCGTGTGCACAGTGCCGGTAGGGAAACATGGTAGGACTTGCCCTGGTCACCTCCGAACTAATCGTGTGACTTCACTGTGTTTCCCAAGTGGTCCGGAATCTACTATAATCAGGAGGTCCACTGTCTTATGGGCTGGCATAGGACAGCCAAGTCGGGGTCGCTCTATGGGCCCAAATATCAGGCCTAAGTCGTTATTAACCCGACGAACACTACTACTACTACTCCCTCCACGTCCAGTTTTTTCTATATTCTTTCATTTCGGTTATAACAAAGAACCTCTTAAACCAAAGTTAATTTAATGTCAGAGTTATATATACCATATAATACTGCAGTATAATGTATAAAGCATTGCTCACAGACTAATTCGGTTAGATAGTTATGCTAACCTGTCTAGCAATACGAATCATGACAATAAGACCATATAAGTAGAGGATATAGACGAACTGTTCTTGTCGGGTCGGTTTTGATGCCAACGTTTAGCCAGACCTCGATACTTCAACTTAGTCCGTAATGAACACTTACCTGCGCCCATTGAGGCACAAACTCTTGAGCATTGACATTTAGTGTACTATGACGCACCACATCTGCAAAACTGCTAGACGGTTGAGGTTGAGGTTGCAGTTGAGGTGGGGGATTACTCCTATAAACAAATTCTCAATTCAGTTAATAAAAAAAAAAATCTTAAGAGGACATGGTACGTAGAAAAGTAGCACCCAAAAATTTGTTGTTTTTACTGACTTTTGTTTTTAATTAACGTTTTTATATCTTGATGCATTAATGAAATAAAAAATGATTTAAAAAAAAACTCAAATCAGGGCAGCTAGTTCACTCAGTAGCTTTAAGAAAATAATTAAACACAATATCTTATTAACGCTTGAGACTCTCCGGTCCTATAATGGTGATGACAATGGATCCCCCCCCCCCCCCCCGTATACATTTAATTCCTCTTTTTTTCACTATTAATCTCTTTTTTTTGGCTTCTTCATTTAATTTTAATTAATCCACAATATAATACAATGTTTTAGTTTTTAAGGTTAGCATGAAAACAAGACTTTATAATCTTATTGTTCGTCTTTTGTTTTATTTGCAATTAAGTCTTTTTTTCATTTCATTTTCAAAACTATTAATATTTAAAAACCCTTAAAACTTAATTTTAAAACTCTTAATTTAAATTCAAGTATTTAATTTTGAGGTGCTAGTTTTCTACGTAGCATATCCTCTTAAGGGGACCTACAGTATATGGAACGAAGATATTCTCCAAAATAAGTAATTTTCTTATTTTATGTTCACTTTACTAATCATGTTATACAATATTTGATCCATTCAAGTTGTAGAAGACCTTTTCACACTTTATACCATTTCACAGGGTATTTTTAATACATATTTTCATGCATTGCGTAAAATATTATTCCCCAGTAATTGTTTTTAAACAATGCAATAAATAAAAAATTCTCATTTTTTTCCCTCTTTATATCCCTAGATGTACTTCTGTTAAGTAGAGCTAACACCTGCAGCCCTATCATGGCGAATTAGGATTAACGTAATTAAAGTAAAAGCGGGGTTTATTTTGACGTGACAACGTCTAATAAATCGATGAGCGCTGGCTGGAATACTAGATGCATCTACGAAAAAGTGTTACCACGATGCGTTATGCGCATTCGTTATCTTCATCCGTAACAAGGTTTTAAAGCTACTTTTTGGGCAGATGTAGGCTTATCTCAATTTAAATTATACCCATGTCTTCGTATATTCTTCCTCTTTCAGGCCATGCTATATTTTTTGTGACAGGGCAAGTGGTTCGACTTTGGGGGGTGGAAACGTGCGCCAAAATTTGCCGATTTTAATCGAAAATAGGCCTTTTTCGGCCGCGTTTTTGGGGGTGTTAATATCAACTTGAAAAATTCAAACAACTTTAGTTCTTTTCCAACTTTTTGCTCTTTCCAGACATATATTCAGTTTTACTATCCGCCTCTTCGTTCAGGCTCAGGTCAGTGTATAAGCCATCCGTGTTTAGGCGGAAAACAGGTTCTTTCGGCCGCGTTATTATTTATTTAAAAAATTCAAACTACTTAAGGGCTTTTAAGGGCTATTCCACATTTCTTTCTCTTTCCAGCCATATGTTATTTAAGCAAGAATTTAGGCGCTGTCACGTTAAACTATCGTTCGTAAACCGACTTTACAACCGACTTGCAGACAACCAATTTTTTAATACCGGGAATAGGATTAAATAACTGTAAATCAGCCCCAACGTGTCACGTGACGGTGTTAAAATAAACCCCAACGTGTCAGCCATTAACATATACGCACTACGCACTACGCCACCTTTGGGTTGTAGAAGGCAAATTGAATGAAATTAATTTTGCTACAATTTAATAAAGAACCGGTACGAGTGAACCCTTTTATCAATTAGCATAGGTACTGTTCCTTTGCAAATAATTGTCTTAAGGTTAAATTCCCTATCCCAAAGCCCTGAATTGATCGATGGGACGATTGCATAGTCAAGAATGGGCAGACCAATATAATATGATACAATACAGTAATAGTGGCAGGTTATGCTACGTTATGCCCCTAGAACCAAACATAGAATATTACACTATGAAGGGGCAAGCGACCTATTGGATTTATGAAAACGACTACAATACACATATGTGAATTGAAATGAAAGCCGTTCTTGATAAATAAATGGTTTAGTAATTTTTTTTTTAGATTTTTGGAGGATAAACTCCCCAAAATTGAGTTAGCCCAAAATAAAAACAATGGTCTCAAGATATGATTTCTGAGCCTACATGCAAAATTTCATCAAAATCTGCCGAGTAGTCTTACCACAAATTGACGAACAGACCGACCGACAGACGGGCATTACGTTACAACCACTTTTTTGGTTCCTGGGAATGCGTAAACATAAGAAAGCAATAAAGTTGTCTTATATATTTTTTAAATCTTGGTATTACTATCGGTGGCCTTGGGCACCGGACCCCCGATTTCCCGCCAAATGAGAAATAAAATTATAGACCAGAAACCAATTTAGCTTAGTCAGTTTTACAATCGTAATAGAGTTAAACATAATAAATGTAAAATGTAACCAGCCGACAATGGTCTTTATTTGATCAAATTTATGATCTGGCATCACATTCAAATCTTACCTCAACCATGGAACTAACCAAAACATGCTTTCCATTGCAATATTGTGTCAAAACTAATGATAGATAAGAAAACAAGCAAATCAATACCTGGCTTGCAAAGCGGCATCCTGTAAATCCCTTGGAACACGAATTGACTGTACTGGCTTTTCCTTATTCCAAGGACCAGACAGTACTCCTTTAGTCGACCTTACTTCTCCTCCTCCACTGCCACTCATTCTGAAAGAGGTATTATTATTACTTTTAAACATTCCTTTTAAATATAACACTAGAGTATCGGACAGGCTGTTGGTAGCATGCATGTTCATTCTACCGGCACGACAAAAATGAAATACGTCATCTGCACGAATACTGCTCTATTAACCTTAGTCAAACTGGAAAGACTGTTCATCAATAGTTTGTCCAAATATTGATGAAATTACACAAGGATTGAACTAAACTTTTAATGAAGAGGAAGTGAGAAGGCAGTAAGTATTACATATTACAGCACTCAATAAGAGCCGATAACTATTACAATGTCAATTAAATGATATCAAACTAAGTAGATTCATTATACATAATGTGTATGAGGATATACCTGGGTTGGATTGGGTTAAAATCCCTGTCATTCAACTTTTAAGCAAGCTTAAATAATATTTAAAATGTATTTGATAAACAAGACGGCCATTTTAATTTTCCAAACTTTGTAGTTGGTACGCGCCTGCGCATTGCCGGTTTTGGATATTTCTAAAATGTTACCACTTACCGCCGTTATTTGATTATTATGCTTTTGGCACCATTAGACCGACTAGTGTTATCATTTGATATAGTCATAGAATAAATATATTTACTATTTGCTGGGTATTGTACGGTAAGCTAGGTCCCACTCACACCATCGCTTGAATATTATCCGTATAGGCGGTTAATCCACCGACCTCGCATTGCAGAATGCAAATGACGTTGACGGAAACAAAAAAACTCTATAGAGTAAAACAAAAATGTCCGTCAACGTTATTTGCATTCTGCAATGCGAGGTCGGTGGAATAACCGCCGTAGGGAAAACATACTGGACTACACTGCACTGTATGGCGGATCTGACGTGCCGTGCACTATTCTGTACCGATTCTTTCCAAGCGACGATGAAAATAATATTAGGAAACGCCCTTCCCTTAGTACCTAGCGAACTTGATTTTAAGTTGAGGTCGTAGTCTGTCTAACATACGCAACTGGGACGACTGACTACAGCGTTACATTAGTTGTTAAAAATAACTACCTAACTTTAATTAAACTTATCGTGTCAATACTAGGGCCTATATAAAGCAGGGGTGAAGGCATTGCTCCAGGGATGTGGGCATTAGATACTCATAGTGAGTTTTTTTTTTAAATATATATTAATCGCATAGGTACAAGCAATTTAATGAGTGTAAATTTTATCCAATTAACCTAATTCAGTCGCTTCACCAAGTGCCGTAACTTAATATATAGTACTTAGCCTACATGTGTTCAGTTACGACTTACGACACGTCTCCGTTCGCATGGCGTGTAAAGACTTAGACAAGAAAAATAAATAGAAAACAAATAACGGGCAATCTACATAAGGTTTCCGGCAAAACTTATAAGTTCTATGGGAATAAATTTAAGTAGGTAGCAAAGTTGAAGAGATAATAGGTACCGTAATAAAAAAATCTATTTTATATATAATTTTTTTTTCTCACGAAATTTGGTAAAAAGTTACTAGGGCTGTACCGTTTTATGTTCCAAATACAATGTATTTTTTTTTTTTAAAATTAAAATACTTATTTTTGCACCAAATTTTGTCTAAATACCGAAAAAGCACCCTAATTTTCATTCGAAAACTCTCACGCCAAAATATCGATTTGTTTAAGAAGTTGGTATAGTGTAAAAAATTATAAAATTGTAAAATAATTTTTCTTAGAAAATGCAAATTGAAAAAATTTAAATCCGAATTTTTTTTTTAACATTGTGTACAATTACAATTTATTAAATTTTATACTTTAATTAGGTAGGTACTCGAAAAACGTAAGATTTCATGTTACATTCATTAAAAAAAAAAAAAAAAAAAAAATACAAATCTATACAGCATAATAAGGATTGCAAGAAAATTCCAAAATACCTACTGATAATTTAAAATCAATAACGCCTTTACAGTACCTATAAAGAAATTTGTTTTTGCAAAATAAACCAAATTATTATATTTTAATTTTGTACTAAAATATTATTCGATTTAAAATTTTTAGAGTAGGTATGTTACGTTAAACATAGGCTACCGTATTAGTTAGTATTTTGAAAGAAAATATTAATATTTCTATTTTAGAATTGATTGACACAAATTTAAATATAGCGCCTGGATAGTATTTACCTTGCTATGTAAATTACAGAATTTTATTTTAAAATAAATGTGTTACAATTCTCTTAAAGTAACTCAGCTCGCACGTGACACGTGAATTTTTATGAACGATGTTGTTCACTACAGCCAGCCTGTAGAATGAAATGAAAGCTATCAGTGAAGATTTAAACTTTACGCACGAGTAAATCGAATAAGCTCAATCTTCATCAAATCTTTTTATTAGGTAGCCAGCCTACGCAACAATTTTTATTTTTACTGGAAAGCTAAACAATAAATTTACTTATTTTCTTACCTTTGAGCCTACAAGGGTCATACTATAATACCCTATAAAGGAACAACATGAAGTCATTTTTTTATACAAAAAATTACTTGGCTACACTTTAATGAGCAATATAGTACATGCAAAATAAGAACTTTGTGTGAATTATAATTCAAACAGGCAAATAGACGCAACGAGGCACATGTTTACAGCAAAATTTACTAAAATACAGACAATTACAACCAACTAATGGCGCTGGCGGAGCCTTAATAATTTTATTAAATGGACGGTCATCTTCATTCCTAAAATTTAGAAAATAAGTTCCCAAACTTGTAAGCTAATAATTTTTTTAAAGAGAGTAGTTCAAACAACTCCCATCTTAAAATTACTCATTTAATTAAGTACGGCACCATTACTTATTAATATTATGTATGAGAATTAGAGATCGCGGGGCCAGATAGTTTTAAATTATATTCAAAAAATGGTCCAAGTGTAGACTAAGAACAAAAATTGTCGAGATTAAGTAATTTAAATATTATTTAAACTACAACAGGGCACCAGCTACTGCTAGTCTGTGCCAGGCGGGGAAGAGTTATTCGATAGCCATTGAAGGTATAAATTATTGTATGCGAGCCAGCTGTACCGACTCTGCGGCCGACCCGAACGGGACAGGAAGGCCCCGAAATCATAAATGTTTGAAGCTGGTTTCCTAGTACATATGCTTTTTAACTTTAATGTAACTCGTGTCCTACATCAAGAAACAATTCTTGGTAGTGAGAAATGTCCAAAACAATTGTTATAGTAGGCTCGAATCGGAATTGACAATTTGTCACATAAGAAATATATAAGTACATTGCACTGCGTTCCTCTGGGCTAGATCCCGAATTCACCACTGTCAACACGCAATGTCGAACACATTCAAAAATACATTTACAATTTCGAGAAAATTAGCTTAGGCTACCCGTCAAAATGATTTCCAAAAACATATAAAAAATATCTAAACCAATTTAAGCATTAAATCATTAAGGGTATTCACATTGTTGAAGTTATCGAGTTATAATCCCCAGTTAAGTGGGGTTAAGTCGAGTTAAGTCAACGGTGGAAGGGGAAAGCTAAGCTAACCAGCGTGTTGGCTAAACGCACTTCAGACTTGTTTAAACAAGTTCAAGTGGCGATTGAAATGTATTTTTTTGTTTTCATCAATTATGTTTGTAAAAAAAGTGGTCAAAATGTTTCATTACAATATATTCCAAAAAATATGGATCTAAGGAAAATTCAGATTCAAATCGTGTACTTGAACATTGACTATAAACATTCGAAATATTTAAGAGTGTACAGCCCGTAGGAAAGTGGCAACCCGAAATTTAATACTTTTTATTTTTTTATTAATTAACTATGCATGTTACTAAAAATTTGACTCATCAAAGTTGTAGAAGACTACCTCATGCATCATATAAGGTATTTTAGAGTTTTTATAAAGTCGATTATACGTGAAAAGCTATTGTTTATAAAATATTTGCATGTTTATGGATAAACTACAATTTCGAAAATTAAAAATATCTTATAATATGATGCATGAAGTAGTCTTCTACAACTTTGATGAGCCAGATCTTTAATAACATTTAATTATATAAAAAATAAAAAGTATTAAATTTCGGGCTGCCAATTTCCTACGGGCTGTACACTCTTAATCGATCGAATAAAATGTATTACAGTATTTAATACTGTATTTGTATTAGTGTGTAATCAGGTAAGACAGTACTTTCTCGCATTCTGATTAAAGCGGCTATTCAGTATTGTACATGTACCCGATTTTCTTTCGATTTAGCACATTAACCCACCCATAGGTCCACTCACGATATGTAGTAACTTGGATAACACGTTTAACTCGATAACTTCAACATTGTGAACACCTTTACTGAATTTGTTTAATTTTTAACTTTCTACAGTATAATACTGATTTGTAAACATACTTAATTTTAACAAAGAATAATAAATAGCCTAAAAATATTCCACTACGTACTTACAATTTTGATTTTTGCCTACAGTAAATGCTTTCAAAATATATTGAAGATGACAACCGTTCAAATATACAAGGAAATCACTAAAACGTTCAAGAGCTCCAAAACCATTATTAAACATAAGGTTTCTAGTGCTCATAAAGACTAATTTATAATGTGCAACAACATTATTTTGTAATCAAATATAGCACTTAGTTTACATAAAAATTTAACGCAAAAGTTTAATTAAAAAGAAATTGCATGATAGAAATTGATCGTTGGCGCCGCTTCATAGCTCCGTATTAAAATTCTATATACACTAACCTTGAAGATTATGGCAAAATCTGTAATTCCCTAAATACTGATATATTAATTCACATGCCCAAAACGAAAGCTGCCAATAATAAAACTATAAATCTATACATAATTGACTGCCAAGAAGGGCAAGAGTATTTATTGCAAGCAATCAGTCTAACGTACAATAATAAAGAAATTCAAGTCACAACCCATAATTGGAATGATATTTGACGAAATAAAACAACCTGAAGTCACAATCTGTTAAATAAACGCTAAAAACTAAAAAGAGATCCAGGCGCATTTTTAGGGAAAAGCAACTATTGCCCAGTTAAAAGCAATATATAGTATTAAGGTCAACTAGCAACAAATACAGGATGTGTTTAGGCGGCTATTCCACTGGGCAATTTTACTTCAAATTTGATTTTGTTATTGACGTTCGTTTTGTTTTAAGGAGACTGTCATGTAGATACTTAACTTATCTATTATAAATTAAGTTATAATATGGTAGCAGACATCATTAATAAGTCTCTACCATATTATAACTTAATTTATAATAGATAAGTTATGTATCTACATAATAGTCTCCTTAAAACAAGACAAACGTCAATGACAAAATCAAATTTGAAGTAAAATCCCCGGTGGAATACCCGCCTTATGGATGAAGAAATATCTTATACACAAACGTCATTTCAGCATTTACCTAATTATCAGTCCCTACCAGTTTTCGTTAGCCACGGGGGGACTTTAAGGGTTGAACATAATAGCCTCCTTAGTAACTTTGTAAAACTTGCTGTCACTCATTGTTAAAAATATATTATTATATATTTTAATTTAATTTAATTACGTAAAACTATTAAAGTTATTTTTAACAATGAGTGACTTTCAGGGTTGTTTAAAAGTCATTGGTAAACCGGACTACCAGATTACGTCTGTCCAATTTGGCTCTGAGGGCATATGCCAGCACGTCCATGTACACCATCCAAATGAGATTTAAAAATAATAAATGGTATAGACCTAAAATGTCAATTTAATCATTTCTATTAGAAATACGTTAAGATATAAAGCAGGCATGAAATTTTGTAACAAAATTGGAGTTTTGTTTAAAATGTAATACAATACCATCAACGAATAAATAGCAACAGTTCCTTCACGTACTGCCATCTATCGTACCATCACGTCTTGCTCCTTAGCATTTCTGCTAATAAGAACTTCAGTCCGTTTAGGGGAGAGGGGTTCGAAGGGTTTTTGTCGGTTAATAAAGTGAGATATTATTTAAAATTAAATTATTGAACTATTGGAGGTGACTAATACTACTAGTATGTTATGCTTTTCCCTAAATTCTCTTGCGAACGGCCAATAAGCCTAAAAATACAAGAGCCACTCGCGATAGGTCAATCCACAAATCACGTCATTGTTGTAGAGTTGGTGGGCGTTCCACGATCCCTAATATATTTGGCAATGAACTGCAGGAGCTGACCGTTCGTGAATGACTCATTTAAAAAAAGTAGTTACAAGTAAACGGCAACACCGTATATCACCACAGTCCATAGCGCCAAAAATAAGGTTACCAAAATTATTTTCTAATTTAACACTGTCACCGGTAGGCATGCAGGTCCATTGGTGGGCTTTTTAATTGTAATTTGGGACATGTTAAGTCCTTAAGGCGCGGTTTCCACCGACCGGCCAGGGCTAAATACAAAAACGGTGACGTGGTAACAGACTTTCAAGACTTAGGCGGGGTTTCCACCGACCTCGCATTGCAGAATGCAAATGACTTTAACGGAAATTTGAATTTTTCTTTTCATAGAAATCTATTAAAATGTTTGTACTTAACATATCCCATGAAGCCATTTTTTAATTTTAGTTTGTGATTTCACTCTATGATCATTGATCAATTTTAACTATGGCATAGAGTAAAACAAACATTACCGTCAATTCCATTTGCATTCTGCAATGCGAGGTCGGCGGAAACCCCGCCTAAGTCTTGAATGTCTGCTGCCATGTCACCGTATTTGTTTTTAGCCCTAGCCGGTCGGTGGAAACCCCGCCTTCGTAGATGATTTTAAGGCGCAGAATAAACTGAGATCACTGCTTCAATTACACTGGCGTTTCACTCATATCCTTCCTGGAAAACATGAAAATAAATATTAATAACGTAGGTGTTTGGATAGGTGTTGCTGAAATTAAGTTTTCCATGATAGAAACATAGCTGGGCAAACGATATGAATCTTATCGATGAACATCATATAGAGTTCTAGTCAAGCCAAACCTGGATAAGTCGGACAATTGTTGTATATGGTAACACGATGCCCTGGAAAGGCATAGATCGTGGGTTCGAGTCCCGCATTATCCAGATGTATCTTATTTAAGTTAGTTACATTGCCCATTGTATTAGTAGACATTAGAGGCTGGGGCCTCACGGTCATCGAACAATTATTATAATTAATATAATTGTCAGGAGAAGGGGCGACGTTTCGGGAGAGGGTGCTACTCCCATCATCAGGCTTAGTCCTGAGAAGGACTGATGGTTTCTGGACGATTGACTTATGGCTCTTCTATTCTTCTCTGAATTATTGAATAAATTCGGATCCCCTTGGGAGTAGCATCCACTCCCAAAACGTCGCCCCCTTCGCCTGACAACAGGCGCCGCCCTAATTGCTCAACGACTATGAGGCCCCTGATTTTAATGACTACAAACAGAACAGGAGTCCAGGTAAATTAACATTACGTAAAAAAACACTTTATTTGGTTCCTGGGACATCAAAACGTATAAATCCGTCGGAATCTCGAAATCAAAAATTTCGACCATCACAATGCTTTCCTTACACTAACGTATAAACAAGAAAGTAATAATATTTTAACTATTGCGATTAACCTTTACCAACAGATTTTTCATGATTCCCTAGCTTCGGACTTTCGTCCTGAGAAGGCTGCCTCTTCTAAGTCAATTTAAAGCTAAAAAACGTTGTCTATTACTACTGCGGTGCGGCGATCCCAACGCGCCTTTTTGGCACCGGTTTTTTGAAAAATTTGTAATGTTTTTTGATAAATACACACACATTATTATTACAATTATAATTATACTATCATAACTCAAACTGTCTCATGCAACATTACCGTACGTAGCGTACCTCACTGATATCCAGCAGCATGAAAAAAAGAGAATTGGAATAAACACACACGAGTTCTGAATTTGTCAACAAACTGTGCCTTTTAAGGCGAGTTATAATATCATAGTTGTCTTATCAGTGTATCTACAATAATTAAGGTAAAACGATCCTAATTTTTTTTCAACGTTCGGTCGTTTTTTTTTTAATTCCATGGCTACAGGCATCTAAGAATATTTTTTTAAGATTTTATAAAAATACAAACTTTCTTGAGGCACAGAATATTTACCGCATCGTATCGTTATCGTATTGGTAGTATACAATACCGGTATAATGCACTTTATAGTGTTTCTCCAGAATAATATTTCAGGTGAGAATATGCAAATTTACTACGAAAAAAAAAAAAACTACGAAAAGTTAAATTTTTCATGAAGTCTTCAAAAGACTACTTTAATAGGCTTGAGGCTGTGGAGTGAGGTCTCAGTTAATTTTTCAAATAACTCAGGTCAGTCTTTGTTCACAAAAATTTGGAAAGTTGTCCATTAAGTTAATGTAATATACTCACTCAGACTCAGAACAATTGGCTTGCATTTCTAAATTTGACCCAGGCACAAGAAGTGGTGGCAATTGTCCACGTGACTGCACCTGAAGTAACGGTGAAACCCGAACTCCGTACGTCGGACTTTCCCTGGAAGTCAAGAATTAAAATATGGGTTGGAGGCTGAAATAAAGCCATTGCCTGACACCATGGTGGAGGCACAGGACCATAAACACAGCCGGACAAAATAGCAACATAGAAATTTGCGCGCTTGTTCCTCCATTACAAACAAGCATCCTTCAATTACAATTCTGTCGGTTTACCATAGCACCAGGTTAGTTTTAAAAAATTAAAAAGTGTTGCTCATACACGAGGGGGGTTAAATAATTTATCTAAGTAAGAAAGAAGCTTATCGAGGACGCATACCAACCATGCAACAAGAACAATTAGGGTTACCTATGTTGGCTGTAAACAGGACTACTTCTTGCAGAGTCTCTGAGTTTGCCGACCAATGCGGGGTAGGCAGAGTAAAGGGGCGAGTCCCTGGGTCCTCGCAAGCTGGGAGAGTCATGCCGCGGTAAACGACTGCCTGGCACCGCCGGACAGTGGTCTTCTTCCGCTGCAAACCCAATGAACACGTACAGTATTCAATATAACAATTGTAACAAGTATTCAGTATAACAATTAAAAAAAAAAATACATTCATATATAACGTAAAAGACCCTTTTTCGGAAGAAAAGTTAAATTATCCGAATAGGGTTCAGCCCCAGTTGATTCAGATAATTACAGTTCTACTGTTCTATCTTCTTCGTGCTGCCCCCCCCCCCCCTATTGTACATTTACAAAGACTTACCAGTATAAGGGAAAAGGTACTTGTCAGAATGGGCCTTTTCGTCCATATCTTCTCCCTCTGTGTTATAATTACTGACGTCATGTTCGTAAACAGTTGCGAGATTGACATGATACTCGGGGCCATCAAACTTGGCATCTTCCCCAGGGAAGTCGGTGGGATAGGGGTGCGGCAATGGTTGTGGCGACGTTTCTTCTTCTCTCACTTCACCAACTAAAATGATAACATTAACTTATGAAATTTTAACTGACTAATTTCTCATACAAAATAACACGACCGTTTTAGAACCGGAGAAAACAATTAAAAACGCTTCCCTTATAAATACTGACTAATTCATAATAATTAGGAAAGCAACATTTACAATGTTATTATCATTGAGAAAATTAGTAGACGATGATCTGATGTTGAATTTTGGAGGAAACTTCTGCAGACTTTTACTATGAAATTAAAAAAAAAAACTTATTTTCAGCTTTAGCTGAATATTAGCGATCTTCAGCGAAGAAAAGAATGCAGTTAAAACAGAGTCAAACTACAGACAAACTAGTATTTGTGTCAATGAGACCATCAAATATTATAATATAATGTTATGCTACAGAATAGTGATTGGAACAGTAACATTGATTGCCAGCCTAGAGGAGTTAGGGCTATAAAACCCTTTGCGCGCAACCAAGACGGCCCGAGACTAGAACCAACAACATTTCGGGTGCAAGTCGCAGTCTATGTCACTACTCTAAATGCTCTGACTGTCACTACTCTACATGTCTTTTTCTCTTACGGTTAGTGTGATATGCATGAGGTATTTGGGAAGACCATCTCGGGGCGTAGAGCGGAGATAAATTGGGGAACAAATCCGACTGATTGAGCACATTTAAGGTGGGCGGGGCAGGCACAGTCCCCTCACAAATGTTCGGCAGGTAGCTAGTTGCAACCTTCGCGCCTGAAAGCAAACAGTACATTTTAATAGTCATTTCAGTCACATGCCATAATCCTACTTGGCGTAATAATCAGGTATTGGTCATAGCTTGTGGAAACACAGCAGGGCTTCTTATCAGTACTTGACTTGCAACAATTGATTTGCAGACCAATCTGAAAAAACATTATGCATCCAATGTAATGCTACTATTTCGATGGCCTCAATGACCGTGTACCTGGTAGATATTGCCAGTAACCTATCAGACTTGTCACACTTGATCTGGCTTTTCGTGAAGAATGTCACGGGTACCATACCGCCACCTATTCACCTCTGTCAAATTAAAAATAGCCAGCGTCAAAAATATGTTAAAAAAAAACTTGGATTGGAGCTTGACTGAGCTTACTTTTAATGGTGGAGTGATGTCTTGAAGAGACATCGTCATCACTGCTATGGCTTGAGGCAAGCTCCAAACTGCGCCCATCTACTGAATTATCCGAATCTGAGTCCGAATGGCCGCCACTTCTACCAACTGCGCAAAAGGAAATAAAAAACGTTAAAAATATACAAACTTAAGGGCTAGTCCAACCAACTGCCGGACGGTTTTACACGGACAAATTTGTTTGTTTCCACAGTTAACCCTAAGGTCCGGTACACAAGGACTAGTCTGCAGTCACGCGAGTTGCCAGTTTTTTCCCCTGTTGTGGCCATTGTGGCTAGTGATTTGGTGAATGGTTGGAGCAAACCCACTCTTACTTCAGTAGATTTATATGAGCTGGCGTCTCTTGGGGAAAATCGTTCACTTTGGTGTTGCCGGCGTCGCAACGCCTTCCCGTCAGCAGACTCTTCCCTGCATACCGGGCATTAATGCGTAGGCAATTTATTGATTATTGGTAAGATTTCAATTAATAGCAGTAATATTGGAAAGCCAAAGGAGTCGTTAGTATCACTAAGTAATAGGATAATTGTCCAATGCAAATGAGATATATTAACAATACAATAAATAATAGGGGAACCACTCCATTATTGTATTTAAGTTTTTCAAAACCACGATAAGGCCCGGCACACACAGGGACGATTCTCTCAATGGTTCTCTCCATTGTAGCCATAGGGCTAGCAGAAGATTTCTTGACGATTTCGGAAGCTAGCGTGAAGCCCCACACACGAAGGTGCACGGTTTTTCTCAAGACACGCCAGATCATAGAAATCTTCTGAGTCAGACTCTGGTTTCGTACCGACCATTCACTAACCGCTATCTCTACAATGGAATCGCCTGTGTGTACCGGACCTAACCCATAACAATGAGGAACTAACCTTCTTTATGCTTTGCATGTATGGGGTAGTGGCGCATTTCGTTGGCAGAATTGTAATTGCTAGTGCTGGTGTCCGTATTCGTCCCCCCACGGAGATGGTTATCGCTGCGGTACGGGCTGCTGGACGTCTTAGCAGTCGACCTGGACGTGGTCGAGGACGTCGCGATGCCCAGCGTCCGCCGCACTGACATCGAAACTCCCGTGTTGCGGTAGGCCAGTGCTGATCTCTGGAAATGAAATAACACTAGTGAAGTTGTGGGAAAGGAAAGCAAAAGTCTGAGACTAAGTTATTCAAGAAGAAACCAAATAACTAATGGAAAACAGACACACACATGTTGACAATACATCGGCCTTTAGGCATGTATTGGCTTTGGTTGAAAAAGCAACCCCCTCAGGACATTACATCCGAAAGTAAGGAAACAATAACAACTTGGACAATGCGGGCCTTGAGATTTGAACCCTCGATTCTCTATATGATGCTAATTGAGGAGTCTAGCCCACCAAAAGCACTAATAAAGAAGATTTCATGTAATATACGGTAACTCGCTTAAAAAGAAGTGGACCTCAGTTATGAAAATGAAAAGTTTTCGAGGAAAATTGAGTAAAAAACGGTGAGCAAAAACATGACTAATGATTTTACGTTGTAGCGGAAGAACGTCTTTAAGTAAAGAACCTCGGTTACTCGTTAAATGTCTCTCAAAACCGAGTTCTTTTGTGTAAGAACTTCGCGGGTGAAGTTTGAATGAGGACTCATCTTTACCATGCTAGAACAATGGCAACAAAAGTAAAAGACTCACAGTTTGACTTGAAGGACGGTCAGACGGCATCTGTCCTGATGAGCCAATACCATCAACACTAAGGTCCAGGTCCTTTGGCACTTCACGGCCGAGGCACCTGAGCAATGAAGCGTGCAGGTTGCGGCGCACCCGGGCGTTGACGAAGCAGTAGGCTGCCAGCGTGAACGCCGCGTGAATGACGAGGGAGAGGGACAGTGCGGGCGGGATGATGGCGTGCGGCTCCGACACGTGAAGCATGAGCAGCACCCAGACAATGCCGAGCAGCGGCAGCGAGACCACCGACGCCCATACCAACGTCCTGAAACACAGTACCCAGTTGTAGTTGAAACTAAAGTTGAGGCTCCTCTCTTTTTGTTCCAGTAATATTTGATGCTTATATTGTACAAGGACCCCCAAAACAACCGAATCCAACTACGCGCTTTCAAACCATTGACTGGGGACTGGCAAACTTCGTGTCACCCGAATAGCGCAGAAGTGACAACCCTAACTAGGCTATGCATTGGACACACTCGCATTACCCACTGATAATTAATGCCTGGAGACCAACACTGTTGTGTGCCAGTCGTGGCATATGATGCATATTTATACCTGAGATTGCCATATCCGAGGACATGGTCTTTAAGAGTGAAGGCAGCGTTAACAGAAGCCATGAGAGTGATCAAGGTCACAGCAACAGCCAGGCAGATCGGCCCGACCAAGCTCCACACGACAGACTCGTAGAGACTCAACCAGCAGAAGTAAAAGTTACCGTACTGGTCTGCGCGGACGCCCACTGACAGACCTACGATCACTGCCGGTACGCCGTAGCCTAGCGTGTAGTAGAATCTGAAACAAATGAAGCTATGGAATACAACTGACAACTTAACAACATCTCAGGCCTTAAATTTAACATAAGCTACAATATATATATTAAAAAACCCTTTATAGCTGGCACCGAAAACCTCACAGAGAAGGCAGTTTTTATGAGTAGCTTAACAGGCTCAGACACCCTCAAGTTCAGTTTTGTTCCAATTGCACAGGCTTACGAACATTTCATTTATGTGCCGGATAGAAAGTACCAAATAATTCGGTTAAATAGTGTCTTTCAAAAATATATTAGCGTAGCATAGTCATTACCTCATTTGGCCATGATTAACATCCCTTAGTTCAGTTAGCATTCGATGTAGATGAAGAGAATCAACCAAATTCCAAGAGAATGCAGACAACCAGAAATAATGAAGGAACATAGCGATCATTTTGCAGGCAAACTGTAACATAATTAAAATAAACAAAAAATTACATAAATTATGGATGTGTTTCTATTTGGGTAGCCTATCTGTTTTATATGTCCTCATTATTATTACAAAATCATATAAAACTTGTAGGATTTGGCTGAAATGTTGAAAGCATAAAAATTATTAGTACAAGTAAAATATAAAGAGAGCTATAACTCAGATCAGGCCTGTAGAGTAGTGGTACAGACTCCAACTTTCACCCGAAAGGTTGTTGGCTCGAGTCCCACACTTACTACATTTCCTGGCCATGCTTCGGAGGGCATGTAAAGCAGGCAGTCAGTCCCGGGCCTTCCTAGTTGAGTGTAAGAGACGGCTTTGTAGCCCTAACTCCACTAGGTAGCCTTAGTAATAGAACAAATAAGTCAGTATTTATTTATTTATTTATAACTAACGTAGCCTAAAACGAGTGGTTGATACATAGCCATTTTTATTTTGACAACTGACCAGGATCCACATATGCTACCATATAAATTACGAACGTACATCAGACCGGGGCAAGAAAAAAATCAGTTATTTTATAACTGGTTGGAACTAGACTGGGAATTAAATACGATATGTGACTTTACCTCCAAGACAATAAGATCCCGTCGCAACTTCAACGCAGCGAAATAGACGAGCTCACCGAAGAGGATGCAAAAGACAATATTCTTATGAATGGAATTGGAGTTGGTCGGTCTTCCACGGATGCAGGACAGCAACAGGAGAGCGATAAAAAGGAGAAAAATTGACAATACGAATCCAATATAAGTTACAATCTCCTCTAGGAAGCTGGGCTCAGGTATAAATTCAAGATCGATTTGATCGACGAGAACGGCAAACGTTGAGAGATGATAACAAGTACAGTTGACAATGTAAGACTCCATAGGATTCGAATCATCTGGCAGATCAGTGTGGCAACCAGACCTCGACCATTCACCAACTCCCTTGGCGGAGGACCAGTGTACACATTGCGGGTTCGAGCGAGCAGGTTGCAAAGCCCCATCCAGCCACATTTGAAGACGTATGGGCGAAGACAGTCTGATGTCACTTAATCGTTGATATGTCACTGAAGCGTCACTATCGTCTTCGTATTCATCATGATCAGAAGAAGTGACCGGGACGAGGACAGCAAAGGAAAGGATATGAGAGCCGACTTTGAGCTGAATACCCCACCGCTTGGTAACTGTTTCGTCGTAAGCGTCGCCATAGAGGGAGCCGGCGTCGCGGTATAGGGCATAGCTGAACACGGCGCTGCGGTCAGGGGCCTTGTTACCAACCCGAATCTCACCCGGGTTTAATCCAGGGATTCCAAGCAAGGATATTGGGACCAGAACTTTGGTGTGCGAGTCCCAGCTTCGAGGATCTTGCAGATAGTTGTTGTACTTTGGGAACATAACGACTGGACTGCCTTCATCTCGGCGCCCGGTCATTGCCATCTGTATGGATGGATAGAGAAACTCTGAAGTGTCAGGCACTATGACTTTCGGGGTTCCACGTTGCAATAAATCCTGCTTACTTCCCTCGAATCCAAACAAGCTACTGGTTGACACTACGTCTAATCCCAAGACCACGTTAGAAGAGACGATTTCGAATGGATTGGTGTAAGTGTCAGATTGACTGGAAACCAGCAGCCCCAGAAACTTCTCAAGCGCTATTACGAGATCAACAGGACCTTGACCAGTTAATTCAACAATCCGTTCCCATTCCTTCAAATAATCCACTGATAAAATTTTACTCCCAGCTTGAACCAAATTCGAAATGAAATCTTTGTCCTGACTGTGACTCAAATTCAGTCCAGCCATGCTGAGCTCATGCTGCAGCAGCCTCGTCACCATTTGCTGAATTATGAGAACATCAGCACCGTACAGACGCTCCGTCAAGTTGGCAGCCCTCTGCAAGTCAGCCGCCACCTTAACTGCCACAAACGAGTTGATGTGCAAAGTGTTGTCCTCTAACTGGCTCAATAGTTTTCGAAGATCCAAGAACTTGTCAGATGTGCAGTTGAAGAGATCGGGGACGTCCCAATGAGCAAGCTCCGTGCTACACAACCGCGACCCCTTGCCTGAACTTCCGACGGGACAAGAAGCGATAGCAGACTCCTCAAATTTGGTTCTCTCCCACCAGAGGCCAACATCGAAGTCTCGCGGACATCCGTCATAAACCACTTCACAGCCATTTAACGTAACCTCAGCGTATTTGTTGGTACACGAGTCGCAACGTTGACCGATAACGCCTGGTCGACAGGGACACTGCCCGGTCACGGCATCGCACTTGACATGATACGACCCGACAGAGTAGCAATCACATGGTAGACAACGGTCAGATCCAGGAATTTGGTAGTGGTGCTCCTTACAGTTGCATTCGCCGGTTGATTTGTTGCAGTCAGGATCGTAACCCAACCCGACATTACAGTTGCAAGGACCACATACAGGATAGCCCCACCACGAATTTGGACAAGGCTGCTCGACACGACGCTCGCAGTATTCACCCGAAAACTCTTCAGACGGGCACGAACACGAGTAGCCGCGCCAGTCGTCCTGTGCTCTGCTGCAGCGACCACCGTTGTCGCAGGGCTCATACTGGCAGACATCCGAGCAACGCGGGGTGACGAATCCGCGGTGGCAGGAGCAGGTGGAGTGCTCCCATTGGTCCACACAGTCGCTGTGCAGCGGGCATTTGGCTTCACTACACGATAATTGGCTGCCACAGCCCTCCGATACGTTTTCTTCCACTGTCGGCCGCTGAAGAGAGGACTGGCTGCTACCCACTTTGACATCCTGTATGCATCCATCGAAGTAGCCAAAGTCGGAAGTGACGCTGACATAGCTGGCGTCTGGCCCACCAATAAGAATTTTTCCCACGTACAGTCCCTGCACCTTGGCGTTGAAAGCTTGCGTAACTTCCCTCTGGCCATGATCCAGACTTAACCAGACGTCGTTGGACATCCACTTGGCTTCCACGTGGTGCCATACACCGTCAGACACGATGCCCTGCCGTAGACTCACTGCTTCGCCATTGTATGTGTAACGCAGAAGACCGTCCTTTAACGACATAGTAGCAGAACTGTTCTGGCCAATTTGTATGCTCATAAGAAAAGCATCCTTTTGTAATGTTCGAACGCTAAGCGAATTAATCCAAGGCAGTTGAATGGGCCTTAGCAGAGGGTTGAAAGATAGAACGCCATCTCCTCGGAATCGCCAGGATGTTTTAATACCTTGAGAACAATCTTTGCCACCATGTCCATCTTTGCACTCACAAATGTAAGTACCCCAGCCTTCTTTGCATTTCCCTCCATGCTTGCAAGGATTTGAGGAACAGAAGTTGCGCTTATGATGGCAGCCAGGGTGAGTTCCGTTGTCGACGACGACGCTGTTGAGGTCTACAAATTTATGATCTATATGGAGATCAGATATACAACCCTCAAAGTCCTTATTGGCCACCTGAAAGTCAGTGGGAAGGTTAGGCAGACCTCCAATCTGCAGAGGACCCGTGAGATCCAGATGTCGGTGGCAAGGTTCAGTCAGCAAGGCACATCTCGGTTCCAGTACTTGTTCTGTTATGTTGGCGCAAGCCCATTGAGGGCCTAACTCGGGGCCTTTCTTCAAGGCCAGCTGAATGTCACAGTCATCCAAACTAACAGTGCCAGTCTGCAAAAAAAAATATGAACATTGAAAGAAGAGAATATGGAACTTTCTAGGTACAATGTATAGTGTCATAATAAAAAAAATTAAAAAAAGATGGGAATAAGATGATCATTGTAAATTGTACTGACAATGTTTAAATATCAATCTACTTATTGGGACAAAGAAAATGATGACAACCTGGAGGAAAATGAGTAAGCACGGATGGTCGTATGTCGGATGTCGTAAGTTTATTTCTACACCAAACGTTTTATGTGAAGAATCCTATCGTCAAAAATGCATCCATATATGCATCGTTCTATACGGCAATTCAATAAATAGAACAATCCCCAATCTCTAACAATATTTTAAATCGGAATATCGTCAAAAGTTTATCCATATAGGCCTACATATAGTTCTATACGGCAATTCAAAAAAATAGAACAATCTCCAATCCCTAACAAAATTTTAAGTCAGAATAACGAACTGTATACTTTCTAAGGTAAAAAAAAAGAAAACCTAAGAAGTAGGTAGCCCATTATCCCACACAGCAACGCAATAGGCTACATACATGATAAAAAACAAATTCAATAGAACAACCAAAATACCAACAAAAAATTGGGCTCGTCCGGGATTTGAACCCGGGACCTCTCGCACCCAAAGCGAGAATCATACCCCTAGACCAACGAGCCGTTATGATAATTCACTTGCATTAGATGCTAATGAACCAACAACCGGATAAACCTGATAATACCAAGGTCATGCGTCATATGGCGAAAACCAGCACAGTGCTGTCTACACTCATCAATTGTAACTAGGCGGGGTTTCCACATATGTCAATGGTCAATGGTTTTGACGTGGTAGGAGACATTTTTAGTATGTCTTTAATGTCTGCTAAAACGTCAATACCACATTTACCATTGACCATTGACGTGATGTGGAAACCCCGCCTTAGCATTTCGCAATCAGCGACCTGTCAGCATAACTGTACAATTGACAAGTGACAGTTCTGCCATAAAAATTCAATTATGGCCGTATGTTTTTACCAGTTTAGTAATAGAGAAGGCGATAGGTCAAACAATATGAAAAGCCCATCCCTAACTCAAGGGGAACTGAATTAAAAAATAAAAAAAATTCGTATGACTTATTGTAACACGGTTAGTCTCCATTTTGCAACCTGAGTTTTCACATTGTGACCCGCTGGTTACACTATTCCTTAGCTTAGGAAGCTGGAGTCCCCTTTATTTTGCTTCGCTAGAGTCCGGGCATCATTCGTTTCGATAGCGTAACCGCGCCAACCACCTCACCAACTTCTAAACTCTGCCAACGGCCTTACCATGTTGATTCCATTAGAGCAGAGCATGTTTCAAACTGCGGCAACTTGGTAGTGTGCACGGCGTTGGCAGGGGAACCTGGTGGGACATGATAACGCGCTTAGGCAGTATAAGTCGAGTCCTGGTCACCTCCGATTTAATCGTGTGACTTTACCATGTTCCCCAAGTGGTTCGGAATCCACTATAATCAGGAGGTCCACCCTGTTAGTCAACTCCCTTTTCCCCGAGGTGAAAGAGTCTGCCCTTAGAGTGCCTCAAGTTAACAAACAGACTCACTCCCCCCGCCAGGCTGACAGGGTTGCTTAAAAGCACAAATGCTGAAAGCAGGCGTTGGAAACAACAACAACAACTTATAACCTCTCATCCGACCTGAGTGTTTGGTACATTCTGACAGGTTTATATGCAGTCTCTACCATGTACACAGTCATACATAGCAGCAGCAGGATGCACAATATGCCAATTGTTAACTTTGACGAGTTGTTGCAAGTAAGAGATTCAAACAGGAAGCACTGTTTCTACATGCCAATGGCTATTTAATGTTTTAATAAGCCCTGAAAATAACTAGAGAATGTTCAGCAGCCCGATCATGGCGATTTGGGATTATTATAATACCGGGGTTTATTAAATTGTTTTAAACAAATGAGTGCAAAATGCGCGGGAAATTCAAATTTATAAATTAATATTTTTTGGTGAGTTTTCAATTTTTTCTCCCTTTGATGTAGACACATTAATTAAACTTCTTTATGATATTCCAAAATTCTACCCTTACATTTTAATTTTTATTTCATTCAATTATTAAACAATGCAACCAATTCTCTTGTATTCTAATAATTTATTAATTTGAATTTCCCGCGCATACTTTAACACTGTCACGTGACACCGTACTACTGCGTCATTAGAAAATAAACCCCGGTATTATAATAATTGTTATGTTGTTTGATAAATACACGCATTATTGTTATTATATTATTATAATACCAAATCGCCATGATCGGGCTGCAAAATAAAAAATCACTCACCCTATTGAAGAAGAATAATGAGACTGTATGCCATTGTCCGTCAGAAACGCCTCCAGGTATGGAGGCAACAGCTCGAGTAACGGAAGACCCCAAGGAGAAAGACAGCTGAACCGCTGACTGGATAATTTCAAGGGCGATAAAGTCATGCTCCTCGTTGTAGCGGCCGTTGTAAAGGAGTAAACCATTTTCGGACTGCGTGGCAAACCTGAAGGAAAAATAGAAGCTTCTTAGTACAGGACTTCCAGCTCAGATGATTCCGACTGCCTGAAGTCTCAGAAATGCCCTTGATGCTAGTGTCCACATGCTCGGTGTGCACAGGATCTTTTGATGTACGCCCTCCTTTGTGTCCAACCTGATCGCGTAGTTTCTCCGTTGTGCGCATGGGGCCCAGCACTGCAGGAGTATGTGCTCCAGTGTTTCATTAGCTAGACCACAAACACGGTATACTGGAGATTCGATAAGATGGAAACGGTGCAAGTACTCATTGGCAGTAACGTAGCAGCAAAGGATGCAACGCTTCTGTTTATCCGGCGATATTGCACTGCTGAAGCCGGCTTAGGGTTTAGGACTCTACCAGTGGGGGAAACCCTCCATCTCTGTATCCATTCATGAAGTAGGGCTCTGTCAGCAGCATAGAAGCTTCAATTAACCGAATCTTATAGGTGAACAAAATCAAATGCCACAGGAAATATCGATCATGGAGCTATTATTTAGGAGTTAATAATTTGAATGCAGTTTCATGTGGTGGTAATGTGGTAGCAAGTAATAATGCCAATTGTTAAGTTATGGAACTTGATTTGTATGAATTGCAGACAGTCAGGTGGAAGGCGTTTCACAACTGTGACCCATCGGTGTTAGTGGCACACACATACATACAGTTTATCAAAATGTAGAGGAACATTACTTTTATTTACTAAGTCCTCACTGACAAATAAAATCATAAAACTAAATTACAGCTACACGATCGATATTTCCTGAGACATTATGAGGGATTTCACCACGTCGATAATAATTTTTGAGGGAAAATAATGCCATTTTGCAAGTTGGAAATGCTCAACGGCCACCTTACCCTTACACATAGGAGAGATGGGACATTCACTCCCGCCAAGGATATTATTTCAATTTCCGGCTCGACCAATCAGCGCTCGCCTTGGGTAGTTTCAATCAATAACAAAACTGGTAGGCGTGCCCTGACTGGTCGAAAGAAGAGGCAAATGGCGCCAGAATATCAAAAAAATATCACATGTCAAATTTAACAGCTCTAACCTTACCTTAGTTTGACATGAAGCCGATGTCTATGCCTCAAAGCAGGAAAGGTGAGGAAGGAAGTTTTGGAGAAGCCACGTGAGCGCAGCTGACACAGCTCGTTGTGGTCAGTGTCACTAAGAGGCGTTCGCATGCCCCCACGCTTCGGCAGCAACTGCGTAACCCCCAGCGGAGCTTTGGGTGTGTACACTTCCGAACCGTGGCAGTGACACTCGAAGCCGCCACCTTTGAGAAGCGGCGCGCACAAGCCTTTGTTACAAATTCCAGGCTGGCAAGTGTCCATGTTCATATCTATCTCGCAGTTTGTACCTGAAAGCAGAAAAAAATTCCAACAAGGTCTGATCCTACTTACTGTAACTTTTTCGTGAGCGCTTGTACAGCCCTCTGTCGAGTACGAATTGACGCGAGAGTGTGAGTTTCGAGAGTGCCTGTCCCATATGCCAAGACACCATAGACTCGTTAACTACCAGTTTCGTGAGAAGCACGTATTCCGTAAACTCGTTAAACTGTTTGAGGCATCCATGTGGGCACTAATACCCGTATTAGAAAGCAACTAACTCAACTAAGCGATAATATTCAATGCCATGTTAGGTCTCAAACCTCGACCTGCCGTTCCATAGTCTAGTTCTCTACCAACTAGAACTACTCAATCGAACAAGTTAAACACCTACCAGTAAATCCAGATAAGCAGACACACGAATAACCGCCCTCTTTTCGCATGCAAGAGCCGCCATTATGACACGGCATAGAATAGCACAAATCGACCTCAGTGTCGCAGAGATATTGCTCACGAGAACCTGCAGCAAAACAAATTATTAATATTAATCCTTTTACCCCAAAGTTAAATAACTGGGGCCAGATAGTCAAAAATTACACACCCTCGCCATCCTATACTATAGTACAGTACTAGTTTTTGGGCTTCCTTCAGGATAAGACATCCTACTGTTTTTAAAAGTAGTTAAGGCTGGCTCTTCCTACATAATACTAAATCATTACCTTATCAATGTTCTCATTTTACCAATGAACCAACCATTCGGAGGGAGAAAAGCCGTACAGGTGTATAAAATCTAATATTTCCTGAAATATCACATTGCATACCTTACCATAGGTCTTTACTGCATGTCTTTTTATTAATACGTTTAGAGTAAGATTATTTATGTTCAGCTAACTGTTGTTTTTTTCTTTTGTTGACAATGTACTGTATTTTGGAAATTGCACTGTTTTTTGGACGTGGGTTAAACAGAGAAAGACTTTCTAGTCTTAAGTCTCTCCCGCAAATATAAGACCTTTATTATTATTATATGTGTTATACAACTTACTTTATGGGTTGCCTTCCCGACTTTCAATTGAAGCTGCCCTTACACATATAAAATGTGCAGGAGTATTTATTCTGAGTGATGTGACATTTTTGACAGCTTTACAATCGATACTTCCAGTGCAATTTTGTTTTAATAAAAAAAAAAACTGATACTGGGAGATGCTGGATTTTCTCTTTGAAATATGTGGATGTGCTCCCATATAGTGACGGTAAATAATTTTTTAGAGAAACTGTAACCTTACCTGTAAACCCTTCAGGACAAACACAGGCATACGTAGATACCGGATGTATGGGCCGGAACAGCACCGAATCGCTCGCGATGAAATCTGAAGCGTTGCCGAATTTAAGCACAGTCAGACAAGTCTCGAAGTTAAAACAGGGTTCACGAAGACACAGGTTGTCGTCGAAGGGCAGTACGTGGACGGTAGAGAGGCGAGCTAAGATTGGCCGATTTAGGTAGACCCGCTCTTGAAGGTATTGCGGCGTAAAGTACACTTCTCCCGGTACATCAGGGCGTCGTGCAGAGAAGCTGACGTTCAAAATTTTGGCAGGAAGTACATCTGTGTCCGCCTGAAAAGAATATTCAGAAAACATATGAATTGGTTAAATAGTAGAAAGTTTTCCTGATAATAGCAAGTTGCTGGGCAGTTGTATTACTATTAAATTAGAATTAAAACGCTAGACAGACGCATGAAATAAAATTATAATGACGAAAAAGTGTCCTCAGAGACATTCTGCAGCGCTTAAAGGAATGATGGAAAGAGACATGCTACTTGCGTTGAAACACGTTTCAATCAAATGATGAGAAGAGTGTTCGGGGTGGAAACACTATTAGTGGAGAGGATAGCAAGATGGGGACTACAACTTACTGATAACAACAAGTGCACGAGAAAATGTCTGAAGGTAAAAATAGAGAGAACCCGAAGAAAAATGATACAGAAATCAGATTGAGGCTGATCTCAGAAGAGTGGGACTGCTGGAGACTAGGTGGGACTAGAGGAAGCGGAGGAGGGAGCGGAGGAGGGAGCGGAGGAGGGAGCGGAGGAGGCTCACATATCACACCAGGACAACTTTACTGGAGCTCATTATAGATGATGATGATGATGTTAGTTTGTATGCTTTAGTGTCTTGTAGACGACATTTTTTTTTTACAATGGAGAGTTTGTGATCATTCAGTGCATGGCATATTTTAAGGATTTTTTACTGGGCGACAATCCGAACTTTCATAATAACGAGGCCTAATCAAACTTGTTTTGCATTGGATAGGTACAGAGGCCAGAGGATGTAGCTACAAACAGGAGAAGCTGGGCCCCAAGATTTAAAAAAAAAATTACAATTTGGCATGTAAACCCAAAAAACACCACTGAACTCTGCCTTTTTATTGCGCATGGCGTGCCGGCAGTACCCCCAGCCACTGGGCAACATGAAGGTCGCCCAGTTTGTACATTATTTTAAGCTCTGATTCAGGGTATTTTCTAATGTGTTACAGTAGTAATGTAAAAGGGAAACGGATCTTACCGTGACATCAAAGACGTATATCATATCCCTGGGGCACGGAATAATAACAGCCAGCGCGTCGACAAAGAATCCCAATAGCGGAGAAAGGAAGGCTTGAACAGTCATGTCTGCCAGCCGAACAGTAATCGAATTGAACAGCATGTCTTCAGAAATCAATCGCACAGACAGCGTCATCGTAGCTTTAACTTCGTTCACGCCATCCGTCACCGAAATATCCATGCTAGCCAATTTCGGAACATTTGTATTCAACTTACTCGACAGTGTAATTTCACCGGTAGTCTCGTTCAAACTAATAAGGTTCGCGTTATTCCCCGACAGCACGCGGTAATGTAACTGATCCGAAACATCGGCATCGAATGCAGGCACGAATCCGACGGCACCGCTTGGGAAGCAGTTCCGATAATTATTGAACACAACTTGGAAATCCTTGAGCACGGGCGCGTTGTCATTGACATCGGTAACAAGGATGTCTACGCGGACGTCACTACGTAGCGGCGGGCTAGCAGCACGTACTAGCAACTCAAATTTCTTTCGCGGGCTTTCATAATCCAAATCAACCATCGTCAACAACTCGGCTTTGTCCCAGCTGGGTCGTGTCACTAGAGAAAATATTGCCGAATCTTCTCCCCCGATAATCGAATACTGCACGGCTGCGTTAGCTCCCTCGTCAGGGTCCTTTGCTCTAAGCTCTCCCACTGTTGAACCAATAGGGCTGTTCTCGGGAATATAAAGGACTATTTTCTCGGACTCGAAAGCGGGCGGTGAGTCGTTGACGTCTTCAATTCGTATAGACACAGCAGCGGTGGCGGATAACTCTGGGCTGCCTCTGTCCACGGCGTAAACAGTTAGGGCATAGGAAGCCACGCTTTCTCGGTCTAAAGTTTTGGCTGTTCGTATAACACCTGATGATGCGTCCACTACAAATGATCCGTCAGCTACTTCGGCTCCAGGCGCTGAGAGTGAGTACCTAAAGGAAATTAATGTTTTAAAACAAGTTAAATAAAAGCCTCAGATACGTTTTGAATCTATTACCACACTTGACAAGGAGAGATTTTGGAAGTATTCACCAGATACAAGTAAAGAATAACGTAAGCTAACGGGTAGGCTCCGACTTTATAGCGACAGTGCCTCCAACTCAGAATCAATCAGATTACAGATCAATCAGATTGAATCAACATGACGGAACTGTTGATTCACTTGTTCTAGCCGATCCGGTCTGAATGGTAGAAGTAGGAGTAACCTGACTGACTGAACCGCAAACTGGTTGAACTGAACTGACGATGTCCATGTAATCAATGGATTCTACAGATCAGTTCACCCATGAACTACACAGCGCTAGGGCAAACCATGATCAGAGCCGCCCTTGGTCAAATATTCTAACAACAACAGCAGACTGACCTGACACGTCCATTGGCTCCCATATCAACGTCAGTAGCTTGAACTTGTAGAACTGACGTGCCAAGAAGAGCATCTTCAGGCACAGAAGCTTGATAGGAATGAGTGGTAAAGGCGGGGGGGTTGTCGTTCACATCCAGCACCGTGATTTCTACATCGGTGGTGTCCGAATGGGAGGGCACTCCTACAGAAAATGTTAAAATTAATAATAACATATTAAACATGTCCCAAGGAATGTCTACTCTGTTTATTGGACACTACCCGCCACATCATAACATAAATGCCAATGAAATTGGGCTAAAAGAAATTCAGCAATGTGAAACGCCACATGAAACATTACAACCTGAATAAACTTACTACAATACATTGTAAGTAGTCACGTTATTATTATTATTTTATTTTTATTAAATCTGTTTATATATACTTGTATCTACTATGCCCCGGCAAGGCATCGTGGGTTCGAATCCAGCTCCAGTCCAGACGTTTCTAAATCCTCTAATTTAGGTATTTAGGTTTATTGCTTTCCAAAAAAAACGTCTAAATAAATAATTTCTCAGAAACGGCCCCAACAATTTGTTTTAAATTGACATATATTGTAGTCGTTATTAATGTTAACAAAACGCGGCTGGTCACTTGCCCCTTGATAGTTTGCTTCTGGGAGTAAAAAAATGAGAAACTCAATTTTCATGAAAAATAACAAAATAAATTTCTCCAGAACCTTTCTATCGATGATTTCTGCCTACAGGCTACAGGTATGTTTTAGGTGTTAAATAGAGTAACAAAACCGAACAGGTTGCTTTCCCAAAAAAGTATTTGATTTTGTGCAAAATTATTTTTTTAAGAAATCATATAAAATTCACGCTCCAATACATTGCGTGCCGTGACATTAATATTAAATTCTTTACTATGAAATAACTCATTATCACTATCTACTAATTGATAAATTAGAAAGCATGTTCGAGTAAACTCGGATCGGTTCTTCATATATTGGAATAAACAGTGTCCAGCAATCATCAATTCTTTGTGGGGCAGTATTTCAATTCCCGATGCCACTACAGAATGTACCTACCTCCGTCGCGTGCAGTGATAGTAAGCAGGTAGCTAGGTACTGACTCTCTGTCGAGGGGTTTGGTGGTGACGAGTGCGCCCGTCTGGGGGTTGATAGTGAAACTGTCCCCAGCTTGGTCCATACCAGTGCTCAGTGTGTACGTGATTTGTGCATTTTGGCCAACGTCTGAGTCTGTAGCTTGTACTACCAACACCTAGTCACACCCAATATTGAGTTATTTACAGACTGACCCAAAAATTTATGAAATCCTGACAATGTTAGAACATAATAACTTAATAACGTGGTTCAGTGTAGAGTCCTATTTAGGAGACTCCGGCCATGTGATGAGGAACGAAAAGAATCGCCTCCTGCGTGAAATAATCCAAGGGAAGATAGAAGGACTGAGGGCTCCCGGCAGAAGAACATCATGGTTGAAAAACATGAGGTAGTGATTTCCATCTTCAGAGCAGCAGCCTCCAAGGTCCAAATTGCCATAATGATCGCCAATCATCGATAGAAGAAGCATTTAATGAAGAATAGGAGACAAACTGATCAGAGCTTCGGCCAATTGGCACGTCTTCATTTGACCAATCAGAGCACGCCTGGCAGACACGACTGGTTTAGTTGTGGTTTGTTATTGTCCAAGGCATGTTCTCATTGGTCGTAGACGACGTGCCTAGTGGCAGCAGAAATTAAAAAAATATCCTATGTGGGAGCGAATGTCCCGTCTCTCCTATATAGAACTCAATTCCAATGCTGGGATCTTGCAAATGTTTACATTGAAGGATTAAAAATCTATAAGTTTTAGAATCATACACTGTATGTTGGACATCATTCTCAACTAGTCACAACATTGTTAATATAGGCATGTTATAAAAAGTGTAGACCATTATAGCGTTTACAACACTCAATGAAGTATTCCGAATTTGATAATTTTGATGTCAATACCGATGAACGGAAATTATGACTACAGAATCTATCAAAGATCCGGCTCTTTCGGAATAAAAGACCTCAGCATCGGACACCACCTTCTAAAACTAAATATTATATTGAATAAACGAGACATTCAAAAAAGTATTCTCTGATTATGCAGCCAACCACATTTACGATTCTACCAAAAAAGTCAGACGTGGTTAAATACTGGACAATTTTAATTGCTGTTGGAGCAACTGATTTTCTAAATTAAAACACATTGCATATGTATCCATCACCTCAAGTAATTTTATTTACAAACTAAAGAGTACACATAGACGAATGAAATGCTAGTGATCCACTGAGAAATTTGTGATGGCGGCAAATTTACAAAACCCCAGAGTCTACTTCAGCAGATTTTTGTCATTGGCTTATCGTAGGTGCAGAGGTTTCCCCTCGACACACCAGCAGTCTATTATTATTATTTTTGAAATCGGCTGACGTAGGCTTAAGCCTTTTGAACAGTCATAAGTCACTTCACACTTTACAAGTCTGTGAGTTTAGTTTTATTAACGAACACAGCCAAGTTCTCCAAGCCGATGGCCTTGATTTGCACGTGATCAGTGAAGGCAGCCCCTTGGCACTCGAGTCTTTCCCTCCAGAGAGCGCCAGCAACCTAGAAATCTTCTGATGTGCGTTCAGAAATTGAGTGTTGCTCTCATGACAAATTTCTCAGCGAAGCCTTATACGTGAATGTCTTTTAAAAATGACTTACCGTAGTACCCACAGGAGCATCTTCAAAGACTTGTGCATGGTAAGGGGCATTCTCGAACACAGGACTGTAGTTGTTGGCGTCCGAGATATTTACATAAACGGTCGCCATATCAGTTCGACCGCCGCTGTCGGTAGCGGTGATAGTGAGCACAAAACGTTTTTCCTGTCGGTAGTCCAACGGCTGGGCGATCGAGAGCAGTCCTAGGTTATTTTGAGACGCAATACTGAAGCGGCCACGAACGTTTCCATTGGTTATCTCGTAATGCAACCTGGAATAGTTATATTAAGTAGGGCAGGAAAAGGAACAATCTGCCACAGATACGTTTTGGGCCGTCCGTATCATCGCTTGAAAGGCCTCGGTAAGGAATACTTATTCTTTCCAAGTGATGGTTAACACTAGTCGGAAGTTACCTTGTTTGTTAGGGTCATATCAAAAATGACTTAATCATAAAATTCTAATAATAAAAAAAAGTTGTCGGAACCGGTTTTGTGAGAAAAAATGGTTAGTCTTTTTTGCTGTTGAAAACATTTTAAAAGTCTTGTCAAGTGTTGGATTTCATCAAAGTGCATCGAGTAGTTCGAGAAGACAAATACTTGGTAAAAACTGAAACACCCCAAAACTTAAAATTAATTAAAATCTCGATATTCAAAATTCTGATCATCCCCAAGCTTTCCTTAAATACAAACGCATAAATAGGAAAGCAAAAACATGCTGATTCGAAAAAAAAACGCAGACAATATCAACTTCATTACTCCTTACTACTTAGTGTTAAATTACTCTACAAAACAAACCTCGGGTTTTCGTCAGGGTCAGTGGCAGAAACAGTGGTGACCAAAGTTCCAGGATTGTCGGTCTCTGAGATGACCAGCTCGTATATTTTGGGATGAAACTGTGGGTCGTTGTCGTTAACATCTTGAACTGTTATTATTACGTTGGCAGAGGCACTGCGAGGTGGGGTTCCGCCATCTTCAGCAATTACCTGAAATGGCACAATAAATAAGGGATACCTACTTGTTATTATCTAAAGAAAAGTTGACATTTCAATAATATTTCAACATAACCATTACGTTAATTTTAACGGGTGCAATTTGTAAAAAGAAATAAAATAATGTTACTGCTGCCTTATATTTAACTTTAGTATCTCAAATGAAACTAGATTGAGGACGATTTCAGAAGAGTATCAGAGCAAGTGTTGAATAAAGAAGTGGAGAGACATGAGAGTGGAAGAGGCTAATATATCACACCCGGGCAGCTGGAGATGATGACGATTTCAAATGAACAATCAAGGCGTTTTCTAATATCGCACAACTCTGTATTTAAATCCACATGGAAAATAGTTCATCTGCCCTTCATTCCTTCACTGAGAAACGAAATAACATTACATACGCACACGGGTCATTGTCTTGCGGTATATGTACTACCATAGTTTAAAATTGTTATTGCTGTTGGAACATAATATAATAATAATCATAATAATATATACATTATATATGAAAGTAGTATCATTTGGTCGAAATTAACCAAAGTCACTTGAATGTCAGTATTACTATATATACCATATAATGCTGCAATGTATTGTATTGTATGTTTTGCAGCTACAGCTACAAAGTACAAAATATGGCTCCTCCAACAACAATAACCAGATTGACAACCCACCAAATCTATGCTCAATAGGGATGAGCTATCGTATAATTATAAAACAAAAACCCACCTGAAATTGGTATTTGTTCTGTACTTCGCGATCCAGGGGCTTAGACGTTAATAGCCATCCACTGACGGGGTCAATGCGTAGTGGAATCTCAGAAATGGGTGTTCCTGCTTCATCTCTGGAGCTTAGCGTGTACTTGAGATGTGAATTGGAGCCTTCGTCTAAATCGTATGCTTGCACCTGTCAAAAAAATAACAAGAAATAAAAGAAGTCAGGGTAATCTGTCAGTTTGATAATCAAAATAAAATAGCAACGTTTTGAAAGCAAATGACAGAGAAGACACATGATTGTAGCGTGAAACGTGGCTTGTACGAGTAAACATACCTGCAGAATACTAAAGTCGACTGGTACAGACTCCAGTACAGATTCTTGGAACAAAGACGAGTAGAAGCGCGGTATATTGTCGTTTACGTCTTTAACATTTACCAGTAGAGTTGTCGTGTTACTTCTACTAGGACTGCCTCCATCTGTAAACAGGGAAACTTTATGTCATTTTTATTTTGCGTAAATAGTGCTATAAATATTGTGACTTTCATCGCTAATCAAAATAACTATTTCGAACAAGATAACATTGTGTTTTGCCTTGCAGTGAAATAAAGTAATAATAATAACGAACCTTGAGCTCGAATGACAAGCCTAAAACTCCGCAAATCTTCGTAGTCGAGAGGCTTCGCTAATGAGACATCTCCCGTCAAGCTATCTACCGTGAACTGAGCTTTCATATTCCCTCCAATAATGGCGTACCGAATGGCAGCGTTCTGACCTTCATCTGCGTCCGTAGCCCTAAAAATCACCAATCATAAAACTGTTTGTGCTTTTATCAATGGTGCACATTTATAGGAAAAAACGAATAGACGAAGTATAGTAATACATGAAGAATAGTTATGCGTAAGCGAATTGTCAAGCACTTTCATTATTCACAAAGAATAATAAATGAAAAATGTTTAAAAGGCAAATTAATCTAAAACTCATTAAGAACATATTGTAGTTAGAGTCTTGGAAGGGTCACTGATATCGGCAGTGTAAAAACTTTACAAGAACTCAAGAATAGTTAAAACCTATAGTCAAAACCTAAAAGCTGCCTGATAAAATAAAAGCAGATTACACCTAGTAGGCAAACGCCTTCTTTAGATAAATTGGCCTGATGAGGCACCCACCTTTATGAACCTAAGTGTCGAAACTCATAAGTGTGCCTAAAATAAAAGTAGAAAATGTCATAAAACTAAGGAAAACACTTAATTAAATTGATGAGTGGTAACCCTTGTCACCAGGCAACTCAATAGATAGAGGACTCGCTTCGGGTGTTTACATATATAGGCCAGAAAGATTTAAAAAAAAAAAAACAATAAAGATAAATGAGCGGCGTACCTGACTGAGGCAACCAGAGGATTAGTGCTAATATCAACATCTTCAGGTACGGTGACAGAGTAAGTTTTCTCCAAAAATTGGGGGTAGTTGTCGTTATCGTCAATCAAGATGACTTTGACGGTGCTGGTGGCTGACTTGCGCTCAGTTTGCGGCGCATTGTCTTGCGCCAGCACGTGCAGTTCAAACTGAGGTGTTGTCTCCCTGTCCAGAGTCTTTCGCGTCGTGATAACTCCTGATTTCCCGTCAATGTGAAATTCTTCAACTGGTGTTTCAAAAGAGTATTCAATCTAAAGAAAAAAAAAAAAAGCCAAATTATGTTGTTATCACTTGAGTATTGACTTAGAGGATATTTTGTTGGCTACTACAATAATAATTAGATATTACCACAAAAAATACATATATAGAGCGAAGTTACTAGAATATCTAATTTTTTCTACAAGAGGCAAATACCTATTGTATTGAACAAGAAAAAAAACGGTAGTGAAAATAAGGATACTTCGCAAAATTCAACATCTTCCGTCGTTGGGAAATTAAGCAAAAAATAGTTTACTACTACACGTAAAACTGTATTTAATGGTCTTCATTTGTGCAATATCATATTAATAAAGCATGTGACTTGTCAAAACTCATCTAATTTAGTCCTCATTGACTTGAAGAATTAAAATTGGGTTCTAACCTCAGCGTTTCTGTGAACATCTTTGTCTGTGGCTCGTACAGTGATCAACACCTGAAAAATAATAAATAGATATTAGAATCCAGGGACGCAAGGTGCTACAAAATCATTACCAAACCAGTTTTACAAAACGGTATTCATTGGATAGAAAATCTTAACGTAAATATTATTTATATAAGCTTAAATGGAGCCCATGAACGTTTAGTGTATATTTGATTAACTGTTCGCGTGAAATAAGGCACTAACTGATCATAACAACTCAGGCGGGTAAGGTGAGCATCCACAGCGCATTCAATTAAGCGGCAAAAAGTTGTGGCCGAGATTAAGTTTGGAGGTTCTAGTATTAAGCTAATTAGTCAAAATAAAACGATTACGATTGCCAGATCAAGTGCACAGAACTTATGGCGCCTTATTTTTTTGTCAGCCCTCTACGCTAGATTGCTCATTTGTTTATCATTGGCCGCAATTTTTTGTAACAGTTATTACTTCTTCTTTAAATGTCTCTTCAATCGAAGATTTGCAATTTGAACTTTGGAGACGGCCGCTCTGAAAAGGGAAGTCGTGCTCTTGCCAAACCACTGCCTCAGGTTTTTCAACCAAGATGTTCAAACTAAAGTTGATCGCAAATGCATACGTACAGTTCCCACGGCAGCACCCTCCTTGATCGACGTCTCGTAGGACGTCTTCTCGAACACGGGCGAGTGGTCGTTGGCATCCAGCACATTAATCTGCAGAGTTGTGGTCCCACTTCTGGGAGGGAAGCTGTCATCCGTCGCGGACACCCGGAAGTAATGCACTTCAACGAGTTCTCTGTCGAGGCGAGTCTGCGTGGTTACCACCCCAGTCGCTTCGTCTACCGCAAACATCCCCTACAAAACGAGACAGCCGATTTAAATAAATAATGTGGAGCATATTTTTAGCATATAACCTCCTCACATCAATCGTCATTATTAATGCTATAGGAGAGTTTATGTTATAAAAACAATCCAATAGCAGGGTAAAAACAACAAACATGAAATAGTTAACATTTCGACAGACAGCAAAACGTGACAGAATCAGAAAGTACGAAATTAAACTAAAACGGGTATAATATATTAGGTCTTATGGCGAATCGAAAGAGGGAAGCTGAAGTGAAAGCGACCAGTAAAGAGGGTGGACAATATCTACGAAGTTGTTGTAGGAGTAGTAAGTTGAGGCACATAACGGAGAGGGAGGCCAAGAACCAGATGGGTGGATCAGATGAGGAGAAGAGTTAATTGGAAAAATTTGAACAGAAACAGAAGAAGATACCGGTACTGTGCTTCGAATCTTACCTGCGACCGCGAATCAAGCAATGATGTCATTGAATAGGTGACAGGTGAGTTCTCAGGGTCTCTCGCTCGCAGGGTAGCCACCACAACCCCACTTGGCTTCTCCTCCACCACGTTGGCAACATATAACGCTTGCTCGAAATACGGGCTCTGGTTTTTCAATTCTCTACGCACCCTTCTTGCTATGTCAGTGTCGTTCAGTCTTTCGTGGTGGTATACAACCTTCAGTAAATGCTCTATTGTATGCCCCGAGCCTAAAAGAAAATATAGATAATGCGTCAATACTTTCCTACCTGTGATCCCAAGATAACATGTGAGTAATTGGACCTTAATATGAGGGTGAAAGCGGTAGACAAATATTTATTACGTGGTGAAGACAGTCAGACTAAAATATGGTTATGAAGGTGGTACCTGGAATTCCAAAGCAGGTAATTTCTAGGTGTATAACTATCCTCCACATGGGCTCAAGAATACACTGATCATAAGCAGACACCAGGTCTCCAACTGAGGTTTCCACTTCAAAGCGAGGGTCATCTACTGATAAATACCGCACTGAACAATCCTCTGAAATCAAACAATATCAGATTAGTCAATTATTTAAATCCAATGACTTAAGTTACAGTAAATTGTTTACTATTGTTATTTAGAAGCTGTGCAGCTTAAATGTAAGAAATTATATTTAAAAAATAGTAAAACTTGTGATACCGATTGATCAAGATGTTCAATAAAACTGAGTTTGGTAAAAGTCAAGGACAAAACCTACTGAATACATCAGCTATATCAGTAAATGAATACAATCACTGTTTAAGGTTTACCAAAGATGATCGCAGCCACCAAAGACCGATCGGGCTTTGAAGTTTTGAAATTTGAAGTATCTGAAGAATCCGAGAAAATTATCATTATTATTACCGGAGAGGAGCGTATCCGGAAGGAAAGCGGATACACTATTTATAAATTGACTTTGTTTGAGGCAGATTTTGGTGAAGTCCGATTCACTCGGCATGGCAAACGAAGCGTATGATTCACTCGTCCAGGCTCGTGCTTCTGCCAGCTTTTGCGACATCCTAAAAGTAATTAAAATATTATAAAAGTACTAGAGATGGATAAGATGGATTGCAAAGTCATGTTCATCATTTTCAAAATGTCATCCACTTGAGCCTACATTTTCCTAGCCGCGTTATCTCTACGGTTATAAAATTTGTGCACACACACACAACCTTACTTCGACAATGTACTATAGAATCCATTGACACCAGTTAATGACCAACAGATTTTGTCTATTACGACGTAACTTCTGTGACCATAATGTCCATACACAACAGAACAGTAACCGCGCTATCCATTCTAGTTGTTGATGAGCTTGGAAGTATTTAGCAGGCCGCAGCTATTGAACTCAGAAAGAATCATACAGATATTTTTTATTCTATTCTACCCTATCTGTTTCATAAAAACATTACTTTCGAATATACCAACCTGGTGTCTAATATATCCATATCTTCTTCGCAATCCGGCCCTGTTATCAATACCCGTAGCGCCATTGCATAATACTGCACACCCGGAATGTTGACTCTGCCTGTGACAGCATGTCTTTCGCGTCTCCGCTTGTTTTTAAAATCGTCCATTTGTAAAATTGATTCGACGTGAAGGGTAAACATGCTAGGGTACCAAACCCCTCGGCAGTCCAAATTCTGTACAATGGATACCTGCATAAAAAATTTACGAAGTGTAAGTAACACATAAACAAACATTAATCGGATCTCTCCAGACCTACGTCGTAAAAAGCCATTTAAAACAATAGGTTCCGGAAAATCCATCGAATATAAAAATATCCAATGAAAACATATGTATTCCCACGCTTAAATGCACTGGAGATGGAGTTAGTAGCGAAAAGGAAGGAAACATTAACGACAAGGCATTAAATACGAATTTCCCAAGCTTGCCCATAAAAAACCCATTTCCGCTTTAATTGCCGTTGACATAGCAAGCCAGCTCCTAACACTTCCCAACAACGCGTCAAAACCAGTTTTTCATCATGTTGCAAGTAATAAATATTTATCCTATGGTATGTCAGCTGGTGACTCGTTTCTAACTTTTGTTGCTATCATAAACCATACATCATATTACATCTATTTTAATGCATTAGATTTATTTTATAAAAAAAAAAAAATCCTAAAAAAACCGTTACCGATTTAGTAGAGAATTTTTTTTATCAATTCAAGTTTGATGGTTAAAAATCGGGCCACGTGACAATAGAATGTGACGTCATTCATGACGCGCGGGGTAGCCGACAATACCATTTCATTAACACCCAATACGAATGTGACGTCATTTCGAGGCGTTTTAGTAAACAATATTTTTTAGGGAGATTCATCTACCTATTGAGATGGCGACCAATGTTCGACTTTCGGAAAATTTCTTCACAACTTTTCATTTCATGACGCCCTGAGCCTAAAACCACCATCCGTTCAAAATGCTATATATATACATACATACTGTAGGCCTATATACAGTATATATAGGTATATACTGTATATGTATGTGCATATCGATTTTAGGAAGCACTCTAACTTCCGTAAATATTATCTAATTTTGATTAAACTTGGCACAAAAATTGATCATACACATGTCTTGATCGAGTTCATTAACCAGCTAGATTCACTATTTAGTTACAAGATGGCGGCCGATTGAAGGCTTATATAATTCATATCTCAGTTAATATTGGTCACAGAGGAATGAATTAAAATTTGACTGAAAGTCCGTATTATTATCTACGATAATGGTAATCAACACTTTTTACGTCAAATCAACGATTTCAAGATTACGTCCAGTCCAAGTAAAAATCATTTAATAAGTAAAAGTTCATAGTCGTCATTGTTTGGAACACAAGAGTGTTTTGTGTATTGATGTTGTGGTCGGGAAAATAATGAAGTATTTTTTATTGTGTACATATAGCGTAGGTAGCGTAGAGGAAAAGCAGGATCTCCCTGATCGTCCAGAGCCGAAAGGGATTCTTTATATACATTTACACTTTTTCTCCATGCAAAAAACATATTGTATTACTATTGTTAACCTATAAGCTAGCTACAGTACCTTATCTAGCATATTTTATATTTTATGGTTACAACTGTCTAGTAGCCTATTTTCAATTACAATGCGAACACTCAGACTCATTACACCATGCATTTACGCATGGCACGCTCACACTCACCTGTCCATTTTTTTCATCGACAGCTAAAAGTCTACGCACAAAATCAGCATTTCTATGTACATGAAGAGAGTAGGTTCTAGAGCGGCCGAGGCGAGGCAGTGTGGCATTAAAGATGACCTGGCCAGGTGGGGTAGAGTCAGGTACAAGAAGAAGATATGAGGCTGTTGGGGTGACTGAGATCAGCGCTACTACCACCCATAACGCTATGCGAACAGGTGGATGCAAGTCTCTCCACTTCACCATCTTATCTTGCCAAATGTTCTGAAACAAAGGACAAGAATTTTTATATAGCAGACTACTTCACTACTACAAAAGATCTTCGAATAGAAGTCTTGAAGTCTTCGTGAAGAATAATCCGGATGATTTGAGTTTTCTGTTCAGTGAATGCACTATCGCTGATAGTGTCATTAACCAGGACATCACTCGGAATATATATTATTTCCCTGAAGCCTGACTCTTCTTCTTCTTCTTCCACCTTAGTGCCGCGTGCGCAAGGTGGGGGGGGGGGGGGTCGCCCCCGGACCCATTTCCTGAACTCGCCCCAATTAGACGCTAACGCCTTGAGCTCGGCCTCAACTTTACAAATCCACGAGTAACCGATTATTTAATAGGTGGTTGAAATTCATATACGGTACGTTGGAGGTCGCCAAGGCCGCATGCCATGCGTTCCAAACAATCTCATATATTTGGCACCACCGACACATCTTTATGTTCTTGTCAAGCCAGTTTATCTAATTAGTATTCACGCCACTTTATTGGGTAACTTCTGCATACAATGCAAACCTCATAGAAGGGTATATATTGTACTGTAAAGTATCTAGCCAAGACAATTTTTCATTAGAGTTATGTGTTTTCCCAGCATGAGAAACAGCATGAGGCGAAAAACCTTAGGGGTGTAAAAATTCAAGCTTCAAAAGAAATATTAATCGTAGAGCTATAAAAATATTTTTGGACTTATTTGTAAAAAAAAAAAAGCAAACAAAAACGGACACTGAGAATATCATGTCGAAGGAATTCATCAAAATACGCGACGAATCAGTAGAATCGTCACGTATCCCCGGCTGTGAAAGCCTTTGTAATTATATAATTCAAAATATGTTGCTAATTTGTGTTAGTGGCGGCAACATACTGTGAATGAAGAGGAATATTTACGCCAATGAACATTACATTCTTTAATAGCTCTACTATTGTACGGTGAATATTTCCTGTGAAATTTAATTTTGTTTAAAAAATAGACAGTAGGTATCCGACAGTCTCGTTAAAAAAAATATAAGAATAAATCAAATAAAAAAGAACCGGTCCGAGTTTAATCGAACATGCTTTCCAATTTATCAAAATTAGTAGATAGAGAAAATTAGTGATTTCATGGTCAATAATTTTCCTATGGTTATATTTCCGATATCACCGGGGGGGGGGGGGGGGGGGGGGGGGTTGGTCCACCTGACGTCACTGGAGGTGAGGTAAATTCTAGATAAATCAGACCAACACATTACCACACAGCAATTCTGGCAGGGCACGCAATGCATATAAGCGGGAATTTTCTATCATTTAAAAAAAAAACATTTTTCATTTTTTTGTACAAAACCAAATACTTTCCTGGGAAAGCAACCTGTCCAGTTTCGTTACTCAATTTAACACCTAAAACATACCTGAAAGTAGAAATCATCGATAGAAAGGTTTCGCAGAAAAATTATTTTTTAGTAATTTTTCATGAAAATTGACTTATTTTTATTTTTTACCCTCAGAAGCAAACTATCAAGGGGCAAGCGACCCCCGCATTTTATCAAAATTAATAACAACTACAATATATGTGAATTTAAAAGAAATCGTTGGAGCCGTTTTCGGGAAACAATTTGTTTAGACGTTTTTTTGGAGTTTTTTGAGAATAAACCCCCCCCCCCCCCCCCCCCAAATTGAGTTAGCCCCAAATAAAAGAAATAATCCCGAGGTGTGATTTTTGTGAACCTACATGCCGAATTTCATCAAAATCGACCGAGTAGTTTACCCGGAAATCGACGCACAGACAGACAGACATTTTGTAAAAACCACTTTTTTGGGTTTCTGGGACCTTAAAACGTGTAAACCCGTTGAAATCTCGGAATCGAACATTGCGACCGTCACAAAGCTTTCCTTATACTACGTATCAATTGGAAAGCAATAAGAAGGTTATGAAACCTTTGTAATGATACCAAAGAGTATAATAATATAAAGGAACCCTATCAAACTTATTATGCCTACAGACTAAACCGCCCTACTACGCATAGCCAACAAAAACTTATAAAATAGATAAGAAAGTAACCTCCAGAAGATAAAATACCATTACAAGGTATAAAACTCAAGGAACAAAGAAAGATCCATGCCATCAGGTTGGAGTTTTTTGTAAAAATCAATTCAAAGGAGGAAACTATCAGTGGTGTCCAAAATGACGGTGGGAAGCGTTGAGGCATTGACACCGTCGCAGGCACCGGACTGGAACGTCTGCTCTGCATAATCAACGTAATTATTGTCCAAATCTTGCACGCCATCTCTCACTATTTCATCCTCCACTAGTTCTTTAAATCGTCCAGAAAATTGACATAGAGGTAAATAACGGGACAAATTTAAAAGAAATATCTATGCTATTGGCTATAGTATATGAATTCAGAGAGACTGCGAAAGTAACTATTTTGGTCCACGGGCCGAAATGAGAAAATAAAACAGCTGAGTTATTGGACATTTGAAATAAAATACAGTAAGTTTTGGCACTGAACTATAAAATCCGACCGATAAATAAATAAACATTGACTTTTTTTGCTCTATTACTAAGCCAACCTAGCGAAGTTAGGGCTATAAAGCCCTCTCTTACACTCAACAAGGAAGACGACCGCCTGCTTTAATTGCCCTCCGATACCGATCCTAAACATTTAATCATATATTAGCACATAATTGTATAGGCACAAACTATTTAATAATGGTCCTAGAATTTAACAGTCATGGTGGTCCACGGAAAATCATAAAATAATCTAGTGGTCCACGGGCAAAAAAAGATTGGGAACCCCTAGTTAGATTGATGGTAGGTACACATCTTGGAGACATGTCCTCTGAGATCTTTCCCTCTATGACAACTGACGTCTGTTGTGGCTGTGCTGACAACTGTCCGCAATTGCATAATAATGATTCGCTCTTGACAGCTAGGTCTCATGGTAATACATGTCTCTACCAGTGTACCTATGGCCTTCTTGTCAAAATTGTGCGTCATTATTAGCCAATCAGAATTTTGGTTGCAGTTATCATGTCCCCCCATGTTTCCCTGCCAACGATGTGCACAATACCAAGTTTTGAACAGGCTCTGTTTTGGAGGATTCAACTTGGGTATTTACAATTTACAATTTAAAATTTAAAAAAAAAAAATGAAAACAAAGCTTTCCTTATACTACGTATAAATTGGAAAGCAAAAAACTCCCTTGCGCGACAACCCAATAGGGTCTAAGTCTACGGACTGGTAGACTAGAGAGGATCCTACTCTATTTGGGATGTTGTGGTAAGGCGCCGATTCCACCGAACGGCTAGGGCTAAATACAAATACGGTGACGTGGTAGCAGACATTCAAGACTTAAGTGGGATTTCCACCGACCTCGCATTGCAGAATGCAAATGTCATTGACGGAAATTAGAATTTTTCTTTTTATAGAAATATATTAAAATGTTTGCACTTAACATATCCCATGACGCCATTTTTTAATTTTAGTTAGTTTTTTGTGATTTTACTGTATGATCATTGATCAATTTTAACTATGGAATAGAGGAAAACAAACATTTCCGTCAATGTCACTTGCATTCTGCAATGCGAGGTTGGTGGAAACCCCGCCTAAGTCTTGAATGTCTGCTACCACGTCACTGTTTTTGTATTTAGCCCTAGCCGGTCGGTGGAATCCCCGCCTAAGCAACACGCCCTACCTGAACTGGACTGTTTCTGACCATCAAACAACAATCGCCTTACACCAATTACCAACTTTCATCAGACCAGCAAGGTTGGCAACTCTGACAGGTCGCTGGCAATATCTATCAAGTGCACGATCTTTGAGACCATCGAACATAGCAGCAGTATATTTGGTGCACAGTGTGCAGATTGGTGGGACTGCAAGTTGCTGCAAGTCAAGATTACCAATAAGTAGCATTGTGGCTCCACAAGCTATGCCGTTGGCCAAACTGAAGAAAAGAACCGGTCCAAGTTTACTCGAACATGCTTCCCAACTTATCAAAATTAACAGATAGAGAAAATGAGTAATTTCATGGCAAATAATTTTCCTATGGCTAAATTTCAGATATCACGGGGGGGGGGGGGGGGGGGGGGGAGTCGTCCACCTGACGTCACTGAAGGTGACGTAAATTCTACATAGGTCAGACCAACATATTCCCACACAGCAATAATGGCAGGGCACGCAATGCATTTGAGCGTGAATTTGCTTTCATTTCATCAAAAAAAATGTTTTTTGCAAAAAACCCAACAGTTTTTTGGATAAGCAAACTGTCCGGTTTCGTTACTCAATTTAACACCTAAAACATGTCTAAAGTTAGAAATCATCAATGGAAAGGTTTCGCAGAAAAATTAATTTTTAGTCATTTTTCATTAAAATTTAGTTATTTTTATTTTTTTACCCCCCCCCCCCCCCCGAAGCAAGCTATCAAGGGGCAAGCGACCCCCCGCATTTTATAAACATTAATAACGACTACAATATATGTGAATTTAAAAGAAATCATTGGAGCCGTTTTTGAGAAATCATTTTTTAGACGTTTTTTGGCAGTTTTTGAGAATAACCCCCCCCCCCCCCCCCCAAATTGAGTTAGCCCAAAATAAAAATAAATGGTCCCGAGGCATGATTTTTATAAACCTACACGCCAAATTTCATCGAAATCCATCGAGTAGTTTGCCCGGAAATCAATGAACAGACAGATAGAGCGACAGACTAACAGACAGACATTTCGTAAAAACCACTTTTTTGGGTTCCTGGGGCCTCAAAACGTGTAAATCCGTTGAATTCTCGGAATCGAAAATTTCGACCGTCACAAAGCTTTCCTTATACTACGTATAAATTGGAAAGCAACAACAAGAAAACAAATTTTCTCACGTACCTAGAACATAAAAGGCGAATGAATTGGGCAAGGTAAAATATGCAGTACGGCAAAATATAGAAAACGTCTATTTTGTAGGTCGCAATAAAGACTGTAATTATAAGAGTTATTGAATACAATAGTCTGTGGTTTTCAAGAACAATGGAACAGGAACATCTCGGACTCAAGTGCACGGTTATTATTAGACAGTAAACATAAGAGCTAGCGTTCTGATTTTTATTTGAAGCATGATAGTTGGCTAGCCTGTGGACTGCAATATCACGATTTTAGGAATTAAGGGTGTACAGCCCGTAGGAAATTGGCAGCCAGAAATTTAATACTTTTAATTTTTATTTCATTAACTAAGCAAGTTATTAAAGATTTGGCTCATTAAAGTTGTAGAAGACTACTTCATGCATCATATAATAAGATATTTTTAATTTCAAAATTGTAGTTTTTTCATAAACATGATAATATTTTATATACAATAACTTTTCACGTATTTTTATGAAGAAAACTACAATTTCGAAAATTAAAAATATCTTATTATATGTTGTATGAAGTAGTATTTTACAACTTGAATGAGCCAAATCTTTAATAACATGCTTAGTTAATTAAATAAAAAATAAAAAAGTAGTAAATTGCGGGCTGCCAATTTCCTACGGGCTGTACACTCTTAAGCCTGGACTATAATTACAAAGGCTTTCACGGATGGAGCCAGATGATGAACCATTTCTTATTATTTTCATGATGCTTAATTGATTAATTGTAGTTTTTTCATAAACATGATAATATTTTATAACACAATAACTTTTCACGTATAATAGATTTTATGAAAAAAAACTACAATTTCGAAAATTAAAAATACCTTATTATATGATGCATGAAGTAGTATTCTACAACTTTGAGGAGCCAAATCTTTAATAACATGCTTAGTTAATTAAATAAAAAATAAAAAAGTAGTAAATTTCGGGCTGCCAATTTCCTACGGGCTGTACACTCTTAAGCCTGGACTATAATTACAAAGGCTTTCACGGCTGGAGCCAGATGATGAACCATTTCTTATTATTTACATGATGCTTAACTGATGGACGTTGTAGTCCCATAGAAGCAACCTACCATGTACCTGGAAAAAGGGACAAACAAAAGTTCGAGGGGGATGAGGTTAAGGTCACTTGGTCTTAACAGCGCAGCACGAGGATAAAAGAGTAGAAATGTGGACAGCCAGTATCGTAGACAAAGTTGCGAGAACGAAGGCAAACAATCATGGTGGGACCATGTCGAGCTACAGCAACCAGATGCATGAAAGAATTAGGCAAATGTGGGAGGTGCAAGTCAAGGGTAGAAGAGGTAGATGGCGGAAAAAACTGAAGATCGAGGCAAAAATGTAAGGGAGGAACCCTAGGGCAATAAGCGCCCCAACGACAACAGCCATACACAGCAAAATAGATGGTCATATCGCTAACCCCTCCCCCCCTAGGGGACCAATCGTGGGAAAAGTAAAGTGAGTATTTTCTGTGCCCCAATGCACGTTGACGTTAACGGAATATTAGATGTAAAACGATGTTAACAGAATATATACTTCAGGATGGACGTGAACGTTGTTACAGTCCTTCACTCAAAATCAGTCCAAAACAATCTATACTTATTTTAAAAGTTCTGGTGGGGATTCCTTATTTTTCTCAATAGACGCGCGACAGGGGTACACGAGTCCATAAGGCTAATAATTTATGCATGCAGCATTTCATAAATTAATAACCAGTATTAATTTCTAAGCGAACCAGAATCTTTCAACATTAAAAGCTACTGCAATAACATCCACTTAATTGGATGCCGTGCCACCCCAATTTTCTTTGCATTGTAACACAATCCTGTCAAAGCATGTGCGTGTTCAAGAAGAGGAAAAGGAGGGGTAGGTGCCGCCTATTAGGAGCCGCAACGTCAGCATGACATTGAAAAAGAAACGGCCAGTAGTGGGGGGCTCGTAACAGACGAGCGTATACAGCCCAGGGGATCAATATGCGACCCCCTACAACCATATAGTGTGTACGCACCTTTTCGGTGCACACCTTTATTACATAAAGCCGCACTAAGTATTTTCCCGCCCCCACCCCAATGCATAGGTGTGGGCTTCCACACCTTAGACCCCTGAGTCACATTTATAAGCTTATAAGCTAATGACTCAATTATATTGTTGTTCTGGATATTTTTGTGGAAAGACTGGGCAATAATGGGTCCCATGGGACCAATGCCAAGCTTTTTACATTGGCGGGCTTGGCATGGAAAAATCTAGACTTTGCGAATCAAGCTTTTGCTTGATCTTGGATCCATCACTAGCCCATCTTTGTAAATAACGTTAACGTTGTCTGACTTTCCTCGACGGCAGCGGGATATAGCTAATCATGGGCTGTCGTCATATTTTACTAAGAGTTAACTAGCCGCATTTTACAGTATTCTCGCCTTAAAATTTCACCTGAGATACAGTATGCCTGTAGAATTTCATGAAGACGCATTACGCTAAACCTATTACGGTATGTGTATAGCATTCCATTATTTTTAATTACTTTACATTATATTCCAAGGGTCACATTGTAATACTTTTGCAGGTCGCGCAGGTCTGTCCGCTCCCAAATGAGTCCATTAAGGCGGCTATTCCATCAGTCAATTTTACTTCAAATTTGATTTTGTCATTGACGGAAAATCATCAATGTTGCATTATTTATTTTTACACCCCATTCCACTTGTTTTCGACAGTTAATCGTTTTTGTTTTCAATTTTTTCCAAATTTATAAGTTTACCCGTCGTCTTTCTTTTAATTTTATAACATAAAGGAATTTTTATGATTTAAACTACGAATTCGATCGTTGTCAAGAAATTAATTTAAATTATTTATCATCTCTAGACGACGCCATTGTTTAATTTTAGTTTATTATTGTTTGCAATGCGTAATTTTACTCTATGATTTCTGCTACCACGTCATGACACATTCACATTCAAAATCCACGTCGGTGGAATAGCTGCCCTAAAGAATGTAGGAGTAGAGCGAGCCACTCGACACAAGCATTGGAGCTGCGAAATGCCCTTGCTAATGTCCAGACATACTTTCCAGCTAGTTCCCTTTCACCGGTGCGATGGACCATATTTTCTCATAAATCGTCAGTTGCCAAGGAATGCAAGGAGTAGGTTAATTATAGCTATTAGAGTCATACAGTAGGTAAGCGCTGGCCGACGAGTCTAGCGAGTTGAGGAGGCACGGTGTTGTGAATGCAGATCATGGGAACCTTCAAGATTACGCGGATTTATTGGCTAGCCAAAGTCCAAAGAACCGGTCCGAGTTTACTCGAACATGCTTTCCAATTTATCAACATTATTAAATAAAGAATATGAGTAATTTCATGGTAAATAATTTTCCAGTGGTAAAATTTCCGATGTCGGGGGGGGGGGGGGGGGGTTGTCCACGTGACGTCACTGGAAGTGAGATAAATTCTAGATAGGTCAGACCAACACATTAATTACCACACAGCAATAATGGCAGGGCACGCTACGCATTTGAGCGCGAATTTTCTATCATTAAAAAAAAAAAAAAAAAAACATTTTTTTGTACAAAACCAAATATTTTTTTGGGAAAGCAACCTATCCGGTTTCGTTACTCAATTTAACACCTAAAACATGCCTGAAGGTAGAATTCATCGATAGAAAGGTTTCGCAGAAAAATTATTTTTTAGTCATTTTTAATTAAAATTTAGTTATTTTTATTTGTTTACCCCCAGAAGCAAACTATCAAGGGGCCAGCGACCCCCCGCATTTTGTCAACATTAATAACGACTACAATATATGAGAATTTAAAAGAAATCATATGAGCCGTTTTTGAGAAATAATTTTTTTTAGATGTTTTTTGGAGTTTTTGGAGAATAAAACCACCCCCAAATTGAGTTAGCCCCAAATAAAAAAAATGGTCCCGAGGTATGACTTTTGTGAACCTACATGCCGAATTTCATCAAAATGAAAAGTAGTTTGCCCGGAAATCGATGCACAGACAGACAGACAGACATTTCGTAAAAAACACTTTTTTGGGTTCCTGGGACCTGAAAACGTGTAAATCCTTTGAAATCTCGGAATCTAAAATTTGGACCATCACAAAGCTTTCATTATACTACGTATAAATTGGAAAGCAATAAAACTCGACTAAAACTTTAAAAAAAGCTTGTACAAGCATTTCCAAACTTTTCGGTACATGTCAGATTCCTTCTTCTTTGTCGTGGGGTCTCAGGCTTCAACTAACAAGTTTTTACATTGATATCTTGATTAAAATCTATGATTTTAAACTATAAAAATAAATGGTATTGTTTGTTAGAATAAGTTCTTGAAAACTTTATGAAAACGGATGAGCTCGTGATGTGAATTAGTAATGCCAGTTTCTTGAGTAATTTTCTGTTAGTAACAGACCTGGAGATTTTGGAATTCTGCAATGAGTATCATTATGAATAGAATTTGAATTTTGGCACAAAGAGGCGGCAGTGATGACGTAGTTGACAGCTGAGAACCTGTTGTTTTTTGGCGATGGTAGACGTGTAAAAGTCCTGAATTAAAATTGCTTTGAGCAGTTTCTGCAATGATGTGGTGAAAGGGAGTCGCCCTTGGGCCGGGTGGCTACGGCGCCACACCAGGTTGGGGCGGAGGAAGAACATGAGAGACTGAGCACCAGAGTACCGTCGGCCAGGAGGGCTGACCTAGTTGAGGGGGTTGCAGCACAAAGAGGGCAGATGGACTGCCGGACCTGTTTAGGTCATAATCCAGCACTCTCCGACCTAGAAGAAGTCAACTTTATCCACCGCAATATATCTCATTCAAGTAAGATCAAACCAATTTAATATTTTATCCAGCATCCCTCTTTTTTGTAACTTATGTTACTTTGCCGTATTACTCTTTTATAATTAAGTGCTTATGCACTTTTGTTCTTGTCTCGTCAGCGGCCTTATTAGGGCGTTCGTGGCTGATCCTGCCCTGGGAGTTGGGGTGTATGCTGGTCGGTTTTGGGTGGAATTTCCTCCCTCAATTGACTAGTGTACATTCTTTCCCCCAGGAGTAGATCAGGGACGAGCGACTTGGTAGGTCCGCTGACAGACCCTTTGCCTCACCTGCTGAGGGGATTTTTCAGTCACTTGTGTTTATTTCGTAAATATACTATTAAGTTCATTTAAAACCGCTGTTGTGGATCAAATAACCGGATTTCCTTTTTGACGCAGTAGAACCACGTCCTGATGCGGAAGGTAGATCTCGGCAAGGGTTTAGGAGCGTCCTAGGGTTGGAGTACTCCATGGGAGGGCCTACTGCGTTCTTTGAGCAGTGCTGTCTTCCTGTGGTCTAACCTGATCTAGGAGAAGCCGACTTTCTCTTAAGTCTCATGGCTTCTGCCAGCGAGCGTAGGCCGTCCTTACTACGTGTTCGCATCAGTATCTGAGCTAGCTATTTGGGCAAAACCCTGTCACCTGCGAGGTACTAGGGGCGGTGTTCGCTTTGGAGTATGGAGTTCATAAAGAAAGCAATTAGTATAATAGATAGATAAGTATTAAGATATAAATAAAGAAGTTAAGAGCAATTGTTGTCATGCATACATTGGGATTTGAGGAGAATTCTATATAAGGATAATAAGTAATACATACGTAAATACAGTGAATCACTAGCAAAGCAAATATATTAAAATAGAAAGTAGTCGAGAGTTTTATAAAATAATAACAGAGTAAGTTCACGTCCGATTAGTAACATTTCAATTTACATACTGGTAGAATAAGAAAATTACAAATAAAACTACAACTACAACACATCTTTATAATTTACAATTCTAATTGTGTTCTGGTGGCCCAGAGAGTTTACTTCGGGGTTTTCAGATGCTGAGGTTCGTTCGTAAAGTTTTAAAGTTTTATCCATGATGTAAGTCTTGATGATGTCAGATTTACTAGAGAAAAATGAATTAGCAAGCATCAGTCACGCTGGCAGTGTATTAGATACGTCTAACTGTACTAATATACTATTAATAGTACATGTACTCCATGTACCGCTGTAAACACAGTACCCTATTTTAATCTTTAGCATTATTTCTAAAGATGGCCCAATGCAGGGACGGATCTATACCATTGGGGAGGGGGGGAGTAGTGGTGGGTCAAAATCGAATAAACTTATGTACTACCCGACCACGATAGCATGACACTTAGAACAATTATATACACGAGTTCGAATTGTGAATCTTACATGATTTTCGACAGTGGGGTAGCAGCAGCATTTATTTAAATTTCACTGCAAGGTGGATTCAGTACTTGCAATTCGAACTTAAATACGTAACCTTATACAACAGGCTTCTTAGGACTACTTCGTAAACGTATAAAGTATCGACAGGGGGTGAAATAATGTATACATCTTTAATCGGCTTAGAATGGCTAAAGATAAAGGCTAGCTTTAGTTACCTTCCTTTACGTAAATTAAAAGGGGAAAGGTGCGAAAAACAAATTTCACAAGAAATAATAATCCTACAGTTCAGAATCAGGTCACATCCCTTAGAGAAGATATGATCCTGTACATTTTGACGTACTGTATAGTGCGTACCCGTTATGGGACTTGATTTTTACAACTAAAACGAATAGTTTAGTGGAAGGAGTTTGAAAATTGTGAACAATCAGTGAAAGTGTAAGTGACGGCCCATACTATACCCAGGCTTGATCTTCTTTTTCGGTGCAGGCGGTGAGGCTTTGGAACTCTCAGAAATGGAAAAAGGTTTAAAGAAGCTTAAGGGTGCTTATCACGACTATTTTATGGATATCTATGGTGACCATTCATCTATTACACATGTGTAAATGGTGTGTAAAATATGGTATTTTAGTTTTAATCTTTGAATATGCTACTCTTTTTTCCAGTTAAATTTTAATTTAATTTGTAAATTGTATTAATTATTGCGGTTTAATTGTAAAGGTCCAAAATTCGCCCATATAAAGACAATTTTATTTCCTTCTTTCTTTCTATACCATAGTAAGTTATACCATACCAAAATATTTTTCTAATAGAGGTGACCTAAATCGGCTAAATTAAATTTAAAAAAAAAAATTAAATTAAAAAAAAATGGATAATAGTGTACCAGGTCGAGCCATAAGGTACCATCACCACACTTTGCATTAACACATTGCAGTGCAGCAATGCAATTTAGAGCAGGCGCCTAAAAGCCACAATGCAACTCGTTGGGATCATAATTGGGAGTGTCAGTCAAAGAAAAACCGAAACCAGAATGTAGTGCACGTAGACGGCCAAAAATTTTAACACTAAATTTACCCAAATTTTACTAACCATGGCTGTAAGTAACTTGAGTAACTTCCAAGGTGACAGAATTTCTGCCAATAACATAAGCACTAGGCAAACAGGACGTTCTTTCCTCAAGGTTCCTAATTACAAATAAACACACAGCAGAAATTCTGTCAACTCCAGAGGTTTGAGTTACTACAATGATATGCTCAGGGCCGGATACCATGAAAATATTACATTGTCTATCATTAAGAACTATATTTCAATTCTACTCACAGGTACAGATTAAAAACTAATGTTAGTGTGATGAACTAGTAAATAATATACTACTATGGTACAGTAAATTGTGCGGTGATCCCAACGCGCCTTTTTGCCACCGATTTCTAGAAAAATTTGTAATTTTTTTTTTGTTGATACACGAATTATTATTATTATTATTTTTACCAAAGAACCGGTCCGAGTTTACTCGAACATGCTTTCCAAATTATCAAAATTAGTAAATAGAGAAAATGAGTAATTTCATGGTAAATAATTTTCCTATGGTTAAATTTCCGATATCTCGGGGGGGGGGGGGGGGGGGGTCGTCCACCTAACGTCACTGGAGGTGACTTAAATTCTAGATAGGTCAGACCTACACATTACCACAACACAGCAATAATGGCAGGGCACGCAATGCATTTGAGCGTGAATTTGCTTTAATTTTTTCAAAAAAAAATTTTTTTTGCACAAAACCCAATAGTTTTTTGGAAAACCAAACTATCCAGTTTCATTATTCAATTTAACATCTAAAACATGCTTGAAGTTAGCAGTCATCGATAGAAAGGTTTCGCAGAAAAATTATTTTTTAGTCATTTTTCATTAAAATTTAGTTATTTTTATTTTTTTACCCCCAGAAGCAACCTATCAAGGGGCAAGCGACCCCCCGCATTTTATCAACATTAATAACAACTACAATATATGAGAATTTAAAAGAAATCGTTGGAGCCGTTTTAGGGAAATAATTTTTTTAGACGTGTTTTTGGAGTTTTTTGAGAATAAAACCCCCCAAATTGGGTTAGCATCAAATAAAAAAAATGGTCCCGAGGTATTTTTGTGAACCTACATGCCGAATTTCATCAAAATCGACCGAGTAGTTTGCCCGGAAATCAACGAGCAGACAGACAGACATTTGGTAAAAAACCACTTTTTTGGGTTCCTGGGACCTCAAAACGTATAAATCCGTTGAAATCTCGGAATCGAAAATTTTGACCGTCACAAAGCTTTCCTTATACTACGTATAAATTGGAAAGCAATAATAATAATAATAAGTAATATCAAAAACAACAATAATCTAAGAAAGATGCACCGGGAAAGCAAATCTGTGAAAGGGTTGATAAAATAGCCGGGAGATTATGTTAGGGACGTTCTGTTTTAATGGTTATCCTATGGTGGAAGAAGGGAAGCGGGGAAACCCTCGCGAGTGTACACTCCCCCGAGAGATGACTCATCAAAGCCACTACCCTCAACTACCACTTTTCCCCCTCAGAAACAAACGTCATGCCTTTCCACTTGCTTTTTTTTTTTACTTATCAGAACGAATTCAGCGCCAGCCTCATAATTCTAGTTCCTATTTACAAACATCCGCTGTTTTTCTAATGTTATAGAAAGGGTATACCTAGTGTAACTTTAGTCCAGCGCGATAGTGAAGTCTTTTGTTTATGGGGCTTTAATCAAGACTAGTTATTCACTTCAAGACTGAAATGATTAATAAGTTGAGCTGTGCTGGGAGTACGAGTACTCATTAAGAAAAAATGGCGTCACTATCGCGCTAATAAGTTTAGCTTATTTGTTTCGGTAGTCAAATGCAGGCGCGGGTTTTATAGAATAGACCGGACCCCCCTCCCCCCCATCCCTCCTTCCACCGAAGTGTCGGTAACTTGGTAAAATATGCGTAAATTGTGATTGCTAATTGTATCCAAATTTCAGTGTTAAATTAATTCAAATCTTACTAAACGCACTGTTTTCTTTAAACTAAGTAGCGGAAATCTGATACGGCTACATGGCTGAATTTTGCCGTTTTAATACACCCCCCCCCCCCACAATTTTAACGCCGCGGCTGTTTTACATTTTTGATTGCATTGTGCACATAACATTCACTTTCAACACATTGTAAATTACAATATTTTGGAGGACTTTAGGAGGAGTTTAGAACCACCTTATGCCAACCATCACTCACATTCGGGGCAACTTCCGACGTTGCTATTTTATATATGATGGAAGGCCTCGCTAAATTAGCAATTTAGCAGAGCTGACAAGTATGACGGATTGACGGACCACGGACTGGATTGTGTAAATAAGAACGACTATCAAATCACATGTATCGCCATTGGCCTATAAAGTGGCCCCTACACAGTCAGTAATAATGACATTACCTTATCAAGATGACAGTAATAATGATCGTGTAAGGTGGACATGGCATGACGAAAAGTAATGATAAGGATCCGGATTTTCTGATCACAGCTGCATCATTACTGAATAGTAACAGCATTACTGATAATGTCATTATTATTGGCCGTGTAGGGGCCGCTCCAGAGTGGATACGGCCGACACAAAACAGGTGTGAATTAATGCTATTCGTTGCAATATTTTTGACGACAGTCCGTAACGACTTCGTAACACACGTTCTAAACTCCATTCAGTTGGATGATTCGCCTGTGTCACACTATAGCCTCCTATTGCAATAGTAGTACGTAGGAATTAACGAATTTTATAATTTACTACAACTACGCCATTAGGTATGTACGCTAAAAAAAAAATGGGTTCGACTCAACTAAACTAGAAGTAAAATGAGTTAAAACTTCTCACTAAAACATGGCATAAACCCCATGAGAAAGAATGTAAATTTGGGGATTTTGTTGAGATTTTAGTAAACTGGAGTCCTGGACATGCCAGAGGAATAGCAGGTGGTTTTGTTTCACAACATCTGGACCATATGCGGTTCTATGCATTTCTGTGTCACATTGATGTGGATATATATTGAACGTCAATGCACTCACAACATTCACCGCCACAAAATTATAATTTCTAATTCTATTTAAAAAAAAAAAAAAAAAAAATTCTAGCCATTAATCAGGTTACAGTCCTAAAGCCTATTGCAGAAGGTAAAGAATGAAAAATGTGCTGACAAACATAAAAATATCATAACAAAACCTTACTGGAATCTGGAACTGGAGTTCCAGGCTAGTATTACAATGAATATTTGTCACAACCACATTAATTTATAGTTATTCACTTACTGTGAGTCATGCTGAAAAAGATAATCCATATTTCCATTCAAAAATATAAATATTTAACACAAGAGAAAAACATTTGGATTTACTATGAAACTAAACACAAAGCACACGCGCCATCTTGCTGCTTTCTTTCGGCACTAGCGCTCTCTGGCGGCTGGAAATCAAATCAAAGCTGGAGAAATTTAAACATTTGGCGCGAATTGATTTTAATATTCATTTATTTTATGGTTTCATGTGAAATTACATAAAGAATTAATTCACGTATGTTTGTAAAATTTAAAACGACTGATACTTTTTCATTAGCATTCCCTTCCATACTACCTGGGTCTATGCATACCTGAACCTGCTAATGTCGACTAGTAAAGATGTAATGTATTTTAAATCAAAACTAATCAAATCTAATGGAGTATAGATTGCAGCTAGAAAGCCTTTTGATTGCCTATTTCTTTAATATGCATATAAGGCAATATCACAGAAAATTAACTCGGGTTTATGAAATCTACTTAGTGAGAACAATGCTCGAAGGACACAGATAATTCCAAACACATCGGCACTATACCTTCGTTGATTTTGAAAGGCGACAGGATCCGGATTGACTTATGGGAATGTCTCCTCTAGTAGAGGACTACGTCCGCACAATCAAAGAGATGTATGAAAACTGCGCAACAAAAGTGAGTTTGGTGAGTGAAGTTTAGGGCTCTGAACCGAGGACACACAGATCAGGTATGTGTGGAAATGCTGCTGTCGTGCCGCCTACCCCTTATAAGGATTTCTAGTGATGATAAATGACCTTGAGCTTGATGGTAATACCCCGTTATTTGCAGATGATATAACAACGTTGTGCCCCTGGGATAGCCTGGAAATGGCGATGAGTGACTCTGTATTGCATTTACTTGTGGCTACAGTGCGGTTTGTCAACAACAGACTAAAAATTATTAACAATGATAAGACAAAGAATTATCTGTTCCTTGTCTAGTAGTGCTACTTTACATCAAACTGGTGCAGTTAAGCTGCTGGGTTTTATCATTAACTCCAAACTATCCTGGGATGACCATACAAATAGCATTATTTTGTAGTAAACTCGCTAAAGTTGCTTTCCTGTTACCGGTACATAAACTTGGTAGACTGGTGCCGGATTTATGTATTGTATTGTATTGATAAGGCTCTGTAAAATTAAGTAGCCTATTATATACCTTCACTTTCCTGTTCCTGGGATAATGAGCATTTTCAAATAATTATTTCCATGGGTGTTGCGATTCCAAATGCATTCGCTTACAGCTACACTCATTTTGGAAGGCCCGGGACCACCTGCTTTACGTACCCTCCACATCATGGACAGAAAATGAGAGAGTGATAGCGTAGGAGTACGGACTTGCAGCGGCTGTAAGCCCTCATTTTATTATTGTTGGTCATAATCATAAAAAATAACCAGAATAAAGTGAATATAACTATAATCCCATTCTACTAAGCTAGACGCTTGTAATTTAACTGATTCAAAGACCTGGGGTGCGAATAAACCCTTAGACACATTTTTAGACTGTCTTTAATGTCTGCTACCACGCCAATATCACAACCACAATCGAGGTCGGTGGAATTTGCGCATTAATGTCTCTTATTATTATGTTCCGGTAAATAAACAGAAGCGGTTGGAACGGAAGATTATTTTATATTTACATTAGAAAAAAATATTCGTAGGAGAAACCGCAACTACACAAGAACTTAACTCCGCCATTTTATCTATTGCTGGTACTTGTCTTTTATGTGTTTCCACAGTTTCTGAAACAAGAAGAAAAGTATTAAAATAAAAATGCTTTCGTCGTCATAGAAAATAATTGCTGTAAGTTCCGTTCAGTATGTCCTTGCCCTCAGACTGGCAGCGAACGGGACAATTGTTAATACAGTTTATAATATCTAACTAGTGTGCCGGTAACTAATTATTAAGGCCCTATCGGACTAATCCCCCCCCCCCCCCCTTCCCAGCCACTTGTTTTTTTACGAAGTCAATTTCACAGTAAATGCTTATTCTAGCGCTATAAAAAAATAGAATAGCTATTAGAAGATAAAATTTCTCGTCATTTTGATTAATTCATAATTTATTTGTAAAAGAAAGGTTGGTACAGGGTTCGGACGCAAATTTTAGTTAAATCACTGGCCCACTGGACCTCAGGAAATGCGACTTCATTACCTATTAGACAATACATTGTAGTATTATATGGTATATATAACACTGACATTAAATTAACTTTAGTTGAAGAGGTATCATGAATCACGAAATCATATCACGAAAAGTAGAGAATTTGGCGATTACTGGACTTGTCGGAGCTTGTGGTCCAGCGGTTAAGACGACGCCCCGGTTAGACGTAGATCGTGGGTTCGAATCCCGCCAAGCCCAGTTTTTTTCATATCCACTAAAGCCAGTTATTTATTAGACACTTCACCAAGTTGCCGCATTCCCTAAAGATTCCAATTGTATTGCATCAAATTTTAGAAAAATGTTGAAAGCATGCAGGGAATGTTACCCTCACTCCGTTAAAGAGTTCATGGAGTCTGATAACTGTTGTATTATCCTGTCCTATGTTTATGTTTGTTTATGACGGTTTAATCAGTGACTGAATAATAACACAATACATCGATTGATTGTTGCCTAGGCCATAGGCTACAATATGCACCATTGCCTTATGTTTTTGTTGTTGTCTGTGAATATGAGTAGCGTAGAAACGCTAATTTGTCTCTCCATACAATCACATAATATTAATCACAGTTTCACTTTAGTCTGTGAACTGACGCACTATTTCGCGCAGGGCCAAACAAAAGGCTCATATCGAATCCAATTCGTAACAGCACCGTCTAGACTCTAGTCTGTTAAGGTCCAAAAAGTCCTTTATCAAGTAACGAATTTCTTTCTACCACCAGGGTCCTATGTTGTAGAATGAAGTCGTCCCATCCTCTGGCGTTGTACCAATTAATGTCCGAGAACGCCCGCAGAAGCCATTTTACACAATGTCCAGTTTTATACTTCTATCCTTAAAATATAATAAGATAATTATAAAAGACCGCACGGATGCGCAGGTCGAACTTATACCACATAAGGGTTAGGGTTTTCGTTAGAGAACTTACCCCCTCATTTATCCTATCATATATGGTTTCGGCTGAGACATCAAAGGCTCTCTCAAAGAAGAAAGTAGCCCCAACAATTGTGAGGGTAAAGGTTGATGTTCGTTTAAAAAGTAGATTATAAACTGTAGATGAAATTCCGGCCATTTTGAGGAGATGTCGTCTGCTTAAAAATTCTGTTGCCGTCGCTAGTTTCAAACTGCGCACCATTTAATGCGCAACAAGGCAGATGTTTCAAAACTTTGACTTAGATTCCCGCCATTTTTTTTGTTTACATTTCCCAACTTCCAACTGTCAAAATAAATAAATAACATACATTTTCCGACAGCTTTTATTAATTTAAAAGTGCTTTAGACATTTATAATTGAGTATCTCCTACTATTACCCTCAAATTATTAGTCTATGTAAGTATTGTTTTCTTGAAGACTTTTTCAAGTTATGCCAATAAGCAGTTATTAGGCGTTATGGTAGGTGACTAGGTAAGGTTTAATTATATCACATTATTCACATTGCATTTGTCGGTTACATTATTATTGCTTTCCAATTTATACGTAGTATAAGGAAATTTTCGATTCCGAGATTTCAACGGATTTAAAAGTTTTAAGGTACCAGGAACCCAAAAAAGTGGTTTTTACGAAATGTCATCTGTGCGTCGATTTCCGGGCAAACTAGTCGGTCGATTTTGATGAAATTCAGCATGTAGGTTCACAAAAATCATACCTCTGAAAAAAATTTTTTATTTGGGGCTAACTTAATTTGGGGGGGGGGGGGGGGCGTTGGGTTATTCTCAAAAAACTCCAAAAAAACGTCTAAAACAGTTATTTCTCAAAAACGGCTCCAACGATTTCTTTTAAATTCACATATATTGTAGACGTTATTAATGTTAACGAAATGCGGGGGGTCGCTTGCCCCTTCATAGGTTGCTTCTGGGGGTAAAAAAATAAAAATAACTAAACTTTAATGAAAAATGACTAAAAAATAATTTTTCTGCGAAACCTTTCTATCGATGATTTCTACCTTCAGGCATGTTTTAGGTGTTAAATTTAGTAACGAAACCGGACAGGTTGCTTTCCCAGAAAAGTATTTGGTTTTGTAAAAAAAAATATTTTTTTAAAAAAAATGATAAAAAATTCACGCTCAAAGGCATTGCGTACCCTGCCAGTATTGCTGTGTGGTAATGTGTTGGTCTGATTTATTTAGAATTTACCTCACCTCCAGTGACGTCAAGTGGACCCCCCCCCCCCCCCCCGGAGATATCGAAATATAACCGTAGGAAAATTATTTACAATGAAATTACTAATTTTCTCTATCTACTAATTTTGATAAGTTGGAAAGCATGTTCGATTAAACTCGGACCGGTTCTTTTTTTATTTGATTTATTCTTATATTTTTTTTAACGAGACTGTCGGATACCTATTGTCTATTTTTTAAACAATATTAAATTTCACAGGAAATATTCACCGTACAATAGTAGAGCTATATAGAGTAAACTCGGACCGGTTCTTCATTTTTACTTGTCGCCTTGTGCTTAAGGGCAAGCTCAGCTAAATCTAACTCGTTCTAGAAGGGGTTTCTACTTTCAATAGTAAAACACTGATAGATAGTAAAGCGTGAAGTGTTCTCCGTTGACCTATTAGCACGTTCTGCTACTTGCAACAATAACAACTGATTTTGTAATTGAAATTTAGAAATATGTGGTGTATAAAATGTAACTGTTACCTGACTATTGCATTCCAAGATGCGACATATTTTATTTTATTTCTTTATGTTACACAGAATGGATAATTCAATAAGCGACATTGAGTCCCTAGAGTATGATGAAAATCTTACAGGAAGGTGGAGGCCTGAAATGTTTAAATCTGATAATGGTGGCGATTTTGAGAATTGCGACAACTACGTTGATATGTTGGACGAAAAAAGACAACGCATTGAGCAACAGCTACAAAGATTACTGCGGTTGACACCACACACTTGTATGTTCAATAAAAAAAGTAGTAATAAAAAATGTAATACATTGCGCGTTTCCCGGCAAACAGAAGGAATAAAACATACATAGATTAAATTTATTGGTTAATTGAGGGTGTATTTGTGCCTGCCGGTGGATTTTAATGCCGGGTCCTACTATAGCCCTAGTAATATGATTATTGCTTGAGGTAAGATTCTAGCTCAAGAGTGACCAACGCTATGTAATGAAAAGATCGGACAGGCCCGGTTGTAGGTTTTGGGGGTCCCCCTAGGTACAATTTGTTAAAATTTTACTTAAGTCTGCCAAGATCCTAATGACTCCCCCACCACATTAGTATTAGAAACGAAACAATAATAATCAACCCACCGATCCGAGCGACACTGTTAAATCTTTATTCTAACATTGTCAATAATTTTAACGCCTTTATTCCGACATAGAACCAACATTGTTACTTTATAATCACTGCGCACTAACTGCACTAGCTGAAAATGAAGTATACCATTTTATATTCAATTAATGATTATTTCAGATGATGCTATTTATCAACGTATCCAGGGCCCCCTCCTATCTCCTATTCGCGAGCAAACTACTCTCAGCACCAACAACAATTCCACTGAGCATATATCACCACTCATGCACATTCGGAGTGAACCAATAGTATTACAAGAGCCACTAGGAATAGATTATGAACCAAAAAGCCAATGGCAATCAACAGAAACAGCGGAAGAACCAGTAATTCGCAATCCAAGACCATTTCTCAAGCGAGGCACTGGTTTGGCAAGATTTAACATGACAAAAAATGATTTTAAAAAACCTCCGCCTTTATATCAAAACAAAGAGTTTAAATCGTATGTAAAGAGTGATCGCAGAAGAACGGCAAGTGCTCCTACGATAAGGGCTCCTCCAAAACAAACATCACAAGCTAATAATAAGAAACCATCGGTTCCTTGTGGGACCAACAGATCAGCAATCATAGCAAGACCTGTGCGGCAAACATCTACTGTGACCAGATCGTTTGATGATGAAGTTATTCCTACGCATAGATCTGCTTCTGTAGCTTGCCACAAAGTACAGGAAAGTCCACAGCTGCCTCCATTTAAAATTCCCAAAGCACCTATGCAAAGTTTGAAATTGAAACGAGCCGTTTCAATTGAGACAGCACCTCTCGATTACCGCGAGGAAGAAAAAGAGAATAGAATTTTTGAATTACTTGAGCAGCGGGTAGAAGAGAGTGATTTCTGCTCGCAGAATAGCTCAGTGCAGAAATTGTTTGACAAGTCAGTTGTCTCACCTCCTTTGCAACCCAAGAAATTAGTATATCATGGCAATGTCATTAATAAAGCTTTCAACGCAAATGATCCCAAGGATGCAAATGAAAAAAATAAACACGTAGATGGGGATTCAGAAGATCTTCATGAACATTTGAAGACATTTTCGGAACATGAAATGGCCCTAAGAGTAAAGAGAAAAGCCCTTCAAGACAACGTAAAAAAGATTTTCGAATGCAACTACAACCCTAGGCTAAAAACCACGGGTCGCAAGTTCGTTAAAAAAGTTCGCGTTAAGAAAACTGTACGGACACCAAAGAAAGAAAATATCAATTTGTGTGAGTTGAAAGCAAGATTGGTCGAGCTTGAACAGGAGAAAAATGCGTTTCAGAGAGATAATAATAAGTTAAAAAGGATTCAGAAAGAAATTCTAGATGAGAAGTTACAATTGGACAAAAGAAGGAAGGAGGAAGAGAAGCGCATGAGGGAAGAGCATGATGAACTCTTACGAGACAAAGAGGTTTTCCTTGAAAGCCAGAAAAAATTCATACGGGAAAAAATTGCTTTTGAAAAATACTGCAAAGAAACGAAGAATTTACCCACGCGGGACGAACGCGAAGAAATTCGCAGAATGAAGGATGAAATAGAAAAGTTGAAAGAGATTCTAAACACCAAAGAAGTCCGCTTTGGTTCCACTCAAGCCCGACTTAGAAATCAAATAAAGGTCCTTGAGTCTGAAAACAGACAACTAAAGAAAGATTTAGCAGAAGCTAAGACTATGATTGTAAAGAAAGTCAGCTTTGATTCGCAAGCAGTAGCAAATAGTAAAATTATTAACGCAATTAACCAGCAATTAGGGAAGAAAATTTTTGGGTCAAAAGATCAACCAGGTGTGTTATCTGCTAGGGAGCCAGCAGTTACGAAGCCGAAGCCGTTACGCCGAGCTAAAAGCGCGGCTAACTTGAAGGAGTCTCAAACGAACGTTAAAGTTGACGTAAGAAGGAAGTCTAAGCCAGCATCGACAGAGGGGTCAGAAGGTGAAGAGGATCTTGAAGAGCCTAAAATAATTAACTTGCTGGGGCCTTGTTTGGAAGCAATGTCTTACTCTAAAAGAAGCGATTCAGCTGATAGTGGGGTTGGTTCACGGCCGTCCGCATCTGATGAGTACCATATCGAACGAATCAATAGCACAGGTAACGCCACTACCTTAGGGTGGCATGTTCAGTCTTCCCCTTAACGCAAATGATCACTTAATTTACGTTGAAGGAATCGACTGCGCATGCCACCATTGATCTTTACTTTACATTTGAAACTGCCTTATGATTAGTAAAGTTACGAACAGGTGTCCCAATAGCCACAGGCCACGTAAGAGGGCACATTAATCCCCCTGGTTAGAGAAAAAAACCTTGAGGTATTTTAAGTAGTGCAAGAGTATTGGAAGGAAATAAATTGACGCTTGCTTCGTCTGTAACAAAGGCCATGCCAAAATTGGCTAGTCGTTGTTTCCATTGTCCATAGTGCTGGACATGTGAAGAAGAGATGAGGCCAAGTTTCATTCCCTTCTATTTAATGCCTGCATGTAATGTTATCTAAGATGCTAGCCTAAATCGTTGAAACTAACATAATTCTTATTATATTTAACATTTTTCTCCTACAACTACGTCGCCATCGACATCGAACTAGACTGGCCCAAAGATATTTTTATGATATTTATGATGGTATTAGACGCAATTGTAAACTGTTAACTAATGTGCTATAACTTAAATCTTAAGTTTTATCAACACAATTCACCCAAAAATCCAATTTACCATGGAAGTAGAAGAAAACAACTCCCTGAACTTCTTAGACCTCACCATCACCAAAAATAATAGTACCCTAGACTTCAAGATATTTCGTAAAGAAACCCATAACGATAATGTAATCCCTGTTGATTCTTCTCACCCATTCCAGCACAAACACGCAGCCTTCCATAGTATGATTTTTCGACTCCTTAACATCCCTATGAATGAAACCAACTATAATAATGAATTAAATACAATAAAACAAATAGCCCAAAATAACAATTTCAATCTCAATCTAATAGACAGAATCCTACGACATCACAAAATCAAACACAACCTCAAACTAATTTACCCCCAGAGAGCTTAAACCCGGAAACCAATAAATCATATTTCAGGATACAATACATAGAAAAAAATCACAGAAAAAATAAGTAACCTCATTTCTTCTACAATAGACAAAACACCAGCCTCGTACAACCGCAACAATTTAGCCAATAAACTCATGAACTGTAAAACCAAACCAGATAAAGAAAAAGGCAATGGGGTTTATCGTCTAAATTGTAACGATTGTAACGCAATTTACGTAGGCCAAACAGGCAGAAGCTTCAAAACTAGGGTCAAAGAACATATAACAGGTATAGGAGACACCAATAGCACATTCGCGAAACACCTTAACTCGGAAAATCACACATTCGATCCTCACAATTGGACAGCCCTACACAAAATAAAGAAAAATTACACTTTAAATTTTTTTGAAAATGTTGAAATTAAAAGAGCTTTACACAAATAGGGAAAAATTAACAAACGACATAACATTCACGCAATCATCCCCTCTAATAGATCTAGCTAGTAGGTTAGGAATAGGTAATCAGCCACGCCCCCTCCCAGCCCCTCCCCCCGCTCCCAGTCCAATATAAACCAAGGTTTCCTCTCCCTAATCACATTTGCATATTCTCCTCGAGTTGAGCAAGTCTCAAATCGCAGATAAGGTGTATTATTATTATTTATTTAGAGGGCTGAGCTGACATAGGTCTGGGGACCCTTTGAACAGCATAATTATTGGGATCACATCCCAATCATTCAAACTATGCCCTTAGCCAAGCCAATTAATTAACTGTTGAAAAACAGCAGCTGAACCTTGTTAGCGAAGACAACCATGTCCTTCAATGGCAAGTCAATCAGATCGACTTGGTCGATGTAGGCTGCCCCAAAACAGGTGTAACTGTGCTAGTCGGTTTTCCCTCTGTAGATGGCAGTTCTTGCCGAAAGCGCTCAGGGTTTTATACTAACACAAGTGGGTTTCTTAGACAAAGTTAATTTCTTAACGATTATTTGGGTTTTACTACTTCGGGTTGTTATAACAAGTTTTTCTAAAACTCTACGTGTTTGTTATTTTTTGTTTATTAAATCTTTAGGTTGTTTATCGGATGATTACTGCTCGACGGCAAGCCATCCTTGTCTCACCAATAACAAATACTCGCCCACCACTATAAGATGTACCATCATCGATCCCAAGAGCCGAGTTCATCCAATGTGTGAACAACCAGAAGAAATTCATGAGCCTGATGTCAGGAAAGTAGATGACTGTTGTCAAGTCTCTGAACCTTGCTGTAATGCCAGTGGTCTCTGTGGTAAGTTAAAGAAGGTCATGTACATGTAGCGTAGTGGTACGGACTTTGACTTTCCCCCGAAAGGACAAGTCCCACACTGGCTAAATTTTATGGCCATGATTCGGAAGGCATTTAAAGCAGGCGGTCCCGGGCTTTCCTAGTTGAGTGTAAGAGAGAGCTTATAGCCCTAACTCCGCTAGGTTGGCTTAGTAATAGAAACAATAAGAAGTCCTTGTTTATTTATTTATTTATTTAAAGAATAGAGCCGCAATTTATTATTTCGTATTATAAACTGCATTTTTGCTTAGTTTTTATTGTCCATAGAGAATAATGCTGGTGGATCGGGGAATTTCATCAGCTGAGAGGGCAAACAGTGCCAAAAAGAAAATGAAAGGTGAAGTAGTTCATTAAAGATGATAATTTGAAAATAAATGTTCGAAATAATATATTTTTTAAGCATTTACGTGTATTTATTTAGCACAAGGAATGGGTGCGTCCTCTCTGGATCCACCACCGCACTGTCCAATGTTAAGCTTGTGCTCGTTTTTGAGAAGCGTTCCGATGGCAAATGTTGCATAATTTTAGACACCGCTTCTTTAATAGCAAATCGGAACACCCCGAGTACGAGTTTTCCGTACAAAGTCGATTTTCACAGGAAATAGCCGTCAAAAATATGCTCTGTTAAATTGGCAGAAATGCTCCTCTAAATTTCGATACATGACATGCGGCCTTCACTAATACCAATTGACCACAGCTCTTAAAATAAAAAAATAAAAATATGCTCTGTTAAATTGGCAGAAATGCTCCTCTAAATTTCGATACATGACATGCGGCCTTCACTAATACCAATTGACCACAGTTCTTGAACGATAGTGTATTGTTTCCAGTCAAATTCAACAATTGTGTCCAATCGATGTTCGAAAGAGGTATATATCATATATCAAAATGCTTAGAAAATTGTCTTTTGTTCGGATATTTTTGACAGCTCGAGGATTGATACTTAATGGTATATTCGATGTTTACACTTATAAGGCTTCTCCCACTCCGATTGTCTCTTAATACTTGTGTATACTAATATATTATTGCAATATACTAATATACTATAATAAACTATTTCAGTTGCAAAACCAAGAGAATGCGAGCCCATAAGTAAGCGTTTGCTCCCAAATGGCGACACTGAAGAAATTTACAGCAACGGCAAGAAGAGGCTTGTTTCTGGTTGCGGAGATTTCATACGCGTTGTGTACCTGAATGGAGACATTCGAGAACAATATCTTCGATCACTGAGAGAAAAATATTTCTATAAAGAAACTGGTGTTTGGCAGACTACATTTACTGATAGACCGGGATATCAACAGCTAGACATGCCAGAGTAAGTTACAATAAATAAATAAATATATATATATATACAGTATATATTTCTGTTAAATTATACAATCAAGTAATCGACAAGAAATTATAAAGTAAAATCGTCAAAATCAGACTGTTCAGTTCTGACATTGTCATTGTGGTAGTGCCTTAACGACAATTACGGGAATCAATGACATGTCTGACTTGGTTGACATTCTTAATAGCTTGATTTTGACTTTGTTTGTCTTATGACTCGGTCACAACTGCGAAATAATTGACTGACAGAGACGGTTGCCTACCTTGCAACAGATAAACTGTTTTTTCGCCATTTTCAGACTGTTTTTTTCTATTCTTGCTTTTCCAAAATTTTTACATTGCTTGTGGAAGTGAATTTTTTGCAGACCTAACTTTTCTAAGTGCTTACTGCTCGTTTTTCAGTGGTCGCACAGTTGTCTACCATCCTGACGGCAACGTCGACACTTTGTACGCCAACGGTGTCACCGCACGCCTAAGTCTTAACGGGACGCAGGAGTGGAGGTTCAAAACGGGGGAAATCGTCCGGACAGATGCCAACGGCGATAAAATACTTGTATTTCCTGACGGCCGGAAAGAAGTGACTTCACAACATTTCACAGTAGGTATCAGATCTAGTCTGACAAGCCATTCAAAAAATATTACTCTTTTTATTTCAAGAGACTACATGTATATATTTGTTAATTCCTTGAGAAATAATAGGCGGGAAAAGCCTTACAAACTTCTACTAAATTAAATATCTCATGAATCGTTCGTAAAGCTGTCAAAAATATCACACTCCTTGGCGGGAATTCTCCTCTATATTTTGTCATTTGATGTGTGCTGGTCTATGACACCGATTGCCCACAATGATTGAACTTGATTTGTGCAAATACGATTGTAGAGGGCTTCTGGAGGAAGGAGTTCGAAAAATGTGGCTTTTCAGTGTTAGTGATCAATATTGTAGATAAAAAAGTAGAGGACTATTTCTTCGGAGAGATGCGACACCTTTGGTAGCTCTACAATGGATATTTCCTGCGAAATTTGACTGTTCAAAAACGCGTAATAGGAGTGTCCCATTTACTCTACCTCAAAGAAAAGTGTTTCATTTCTTACAATTCCTGATCGCACAGCAGTTCTCTAAAAACATGATTACGATCCCTTTATTGCATGCACGAATAATTATTGGGTCTTGTAATGTATTAGGCTAAATTCTGAAAAACTAGGAGTCCGAAATTGAAATCTGCCAAAAAACAGCTTTTCCTGTACCTAAATAAGGGAATTGTCTAGAAGTCATAAGACAATTTTCATAGCATTGTGTCATTGGAACCAGGAATTAATTAATGTCAAAATGTTTGGGGCATCATTTGTTTACATAATATTTGTAAAGCCTATGCCTTAATTTTGGGCCCCGGTCGCCATGCTATTGACATGTTCTGAATCCACTTTACTAACTAGACACCAATGAGAGTTTGTTTTGAGTGTCTAGGGCTAATTTGATGAGTTTAATGATATCAGGTCCCTTTTGTTGTATTATTATTATTATTAACAAATACGCGCTAGCTTGGGGATGCGGGATGGTATTATTATGTATTGTATTTTTGTAATATATGCTCCTTGTCCAGGGAATACTGAACAAGGAAAAGAAAGAAAGAAAGAAAGCTTTTTACATGCTTCTAATAGGCTCAACAGTGTTCCAGAACCTCATTACATTGCATTAAAAATATTTTTCTGAGACTAAACAATGGCGTGGAGGGGGAAGCTGTTCTATGGGCCGTTTTTGCGACCAATAAGCTGAGCCTAATCGTAAACCGAACAAAGTAAATTTGAAATAATGAAAGAAAATTGTCTTTAATTTCCATTTGGGCGAATTTTCGGCCCACTCCTACAATTAACCCAGAGAGTTTACTTATAAACTTTTCGTTTTAGCGGTTAGAAGAGATTGATGGCACAATCAAAACTATATATAAGGACGGCAGGCAAGAAACAAAATTGCCAAATGGACGCGTGCGTATTAAAGATAGACACGGAAATGTCATTATGGACACGGCCGGCTTCAATACTGCACGAAGCTGAGAAAATAACGAAGGGCTATCTAATTACATGCAATAATTTTTATATCTATGGTGAGCTTTATTCTTATTGGTAAGTGATTTTAGATATTTATATACTTGTATTTTTGCTTTCAGATTTTGACAAATATTTTTTGATATAATGAAGTTATTATAGATAATGTACTCGTAAGTCTTATGTGTTTTATTGCTACAGACTATAGCACCGCATGCGAGGAATGAGGTGTTAGTTAGGTTCAATACGTAGTGAGTTGCCTGGCCGACGGGTTACCACTCAGTTTAGCTTAGGGTCTTTTTTTACACTTCTTTTATGTAGGATTGGTCGCTATTTCAGTATGTATGAATTTTCGTGCATGGGCATTTAGTAAGGTCCGTACAGGTGTTGTCTGATCAAACCAATCGTAGTAAGAGCTTCAGGTTAGTTGAATAACTGTAACATCTTTATCCAAGTAGGTAGCCGAAGTGGCGAAGAAAGGGGTTAAATGTCAGCAAGAAGGTTGCTAGAAAAAGAAAATGCACTGAAATATGTTCCCTGAGATTTTTAAATAGCCTTAGAAACGTTTTTTCCCATGACATCGCTCTGAAACTGGAAAAAACATAGAAATATATTAACTCGAATGGCGGGAGCCATAATATCCCTTATGGGGCACCAGTTAACCATAAGCCAACTAACAGAGATAAGTACTAACGTAAAAATATATAAATATAAAAATTGCAGCATAGCAGAACGGATACTTGGACCCGGTCAAAACTTTGTACTTAGCTTGTGCAGGCTACACTAGTGGCCATATTGATGACGGTCTAAAGCCACGGGATGGACAAAACTGCTGCTGATATCCCGCTTGTGTGATATTCTCACGATAGCCAACAAAATATAACACTTTCCTAAGCTATATACCAAAATGTATACTTTCGGCATATAGTGTTAAACTGTAAACTTAACTAAGCACCACCTTAAGTTAAGCTGATTGTCACCCTCTGTTTATATACGGCAATGAATTTTCTTATTTCCGTAAATAAGGCGAGCACAAATTTGACATTTCGACTGACTTTTTTCATCGTAATTGAAATGAGTCAGAAATTAACTACTCCAACGAATTAACAAAATAATTTTAATTGTATCTTAAAGCCTTGATGAAACATCACAGTCAATATTTAGAATTAATACAGTAATAACTTATGTCTAAAAGGAATGATTTTGGTGTCTCATAACATTAACAGAAACTACAACCCAAAGGCAGAATAGTTCGCACACCTGATAAATTTACAACTCCTGTTTTTAAAAATAATAATAATAATCTTATTATATGATATTATAAAGAGTATTTGCTATCAGTCGATAGAGGACATGATAAAGTATATCTGGCTACATTTACTTCAAATATAAGAAGTATGGTCAGTTCAGAAAAAAAAAAATTCTTAATCCGTTCGTGAGGCATATTAGTTCGCACACTTTTACTGAACCCCTTTTGGGCTAAATAAAGGCCAAATTTTACTGCAGATTGGAAAATTTACACTTCTGTTTTTATGTTTAATACCTGAAAAATATTTTAACATTGGCTCATCATGAAGAAGGTAGTAGCCAAAAAGAGGCCGGAGACAAAGGAAGAACTGAAGAAGGCCCTCCAAGATGTGTGGAGTGGTATTACACCAGCGATGTGCAGCAAATATTGTTTCTTCAGTGCACAAAAGAATTGGCGCTGTTATAAAAAATAAAGGAGGGGTATCGCAGTACTGATAGACAATCCACTTTGACTGTGCGAACTATTACGCCTCTTAAGTTGTTGAAACAAATATTAATCCTGAATTGTTCGTGTGTGTTATGTTTGAAGTTTATGTTGCTAGATGTACTTTCTCATGTCCACTATCGATTGACAGCAAGTATTCATTATAATATTATCTATTAAGTTTATTATTAATTTAAAAAAAAAACAGGAGTTATGAATTTTTGAGGTGTACGAACTATTCTGCCTTTAGGTTGTACAATAGGAGGGGTAGTTCAACACAAATAGTGCAAATGGCCGAAAAGATGTGCCCACAGATATCATGCAAGCACGTAGGTTAGTTAACAGCATTATCTTTAAACATTCTTGCTTAATATCATTATCAATATTTATTGATTGATTTATGATGATGAAGGAAATTTGGGATACACAATATGTTGAAATTTAAGCTGGTCTGGAATTAAATATAGGAAAAATAGAATTTGTGACACAATTATTTTCTTTTGGAATGTTGTCACTAATGCCGTTCTGATGAATACGTGCGTGAGGTGTTATCAATAAGCAGCAACTTTCAGCTATGCTCGCTATTCACAAAATAGATGAATAACGTTTTATTGCGTGGGTGACACAGGCTTGGCAGTGAGAGCCTGGTCAATGTAGTCTTGGGGTAAAATCTTGAGCTTGACAAGTGACGCTAACAGTTGCATCTTCGCATTACCGACAAAATGGTTCTTGAGAAAGGACGGAAACCCCCGGAAACCATCGCCCATGGTGTACAGAGGTACATGGATCAATCCGAGACTTTCATCTCCGTGCTCTAGGGCGGAGGTACTTCTTTTTTCTATCTGTAACATAACAGCACAAATTGGTCATAGCGGCTTACATGAAGCTTGATCGACCGACCCGGATGCAGTGGGGAGCAGGCGAACAATATTAGATTACAATCAGGGATGAGAAATTTCAGGAACATGGTGGCTCCTTTTCGCCCGCATTGGACCAAATCTCTGTTTTATACAGTTGAGGCAAGGGCAGTTTACCATTCGGCAAGCTTTCAGTAATTTGACCCAGCTTATTTTTTTTAGGCCAGCAGGCACATTTTAACTACATTATTGTAAAGCACTTAACACCTACCTACTTAACACTAATGTTTCTTTGCATCAAAAATAAAATAAATATACGCTTTGCCCTTTTGGGCTTCCGTGCTCATGACATAACAAATAGTTCGGCAAGCCGCCTTTCTGGGAGCTTTCAGTAATTTGACCCAGCTTATTTTTTTTTTAGGCCAGCAGGCACATTTTAACTACATTATTGTAAAGCACTTAACACCTACTTACTTAACACTAATGTTTCTTTGCATCAAAAATAAAATAAATAGGCGCTTTGCCCTTTTGGACTTCCCTGCTCATGACATAACAAATAGTTATATTAGGTAATGCTGTTATTTTTGACGAAGCCTGTAACTGGGACTGAGGTTTAGTTTACAATGGCTAAACTGCAACATGCGATGACAGCTGAGCTAGTCTCTCCTGGTGGACTCTTAAATATGTTGAGCATAATCATGGGTGTGGATTGAGAAAAAAATTCTATATTACCTCAAGTATGTGCTCTTCTGAGAGTTCTTTAGCGTAGAAATGAAGAACAAGTTTCTTTCCTCCGTCATAATGTGAAAACATGTGAGCTTGTTGAGTGATGCTCCCGAAGATTTCACTGTCCCATCCCACTTCTTCCACCATTTCGCGATTCACCGCTTCTGATGGATTTTCCCCCGGGTCCACTAAACCGCCTGGAAATCCAAGGTAGCCATCAAATCTCATTTGCATCTGAAATTTTGAAAGGATTCATAATATGAGACCAGTTAAAAAAAAGGCTCACCGGGTATACTGAATATAATCATTGCAGAATTTGTAAATAAAAGCCATTTTAGGCTATGTTTAGATGCATAGTTTGTGGCAGTCCCTATCACCGGTTGGATGGCCACCCAATGAAGATGGTTTGAATAAAAAGCTGAGTAGGGATGTCCAATGCGGTCAATTTGTTCTATAACTGCGGGCCTACTATGGCAATTTTTTTAAAATCTAACCTGGGATAAAAAATTTAATTTTTCGAAGTGAAAACTTCTTTAGCAGCGTTGAACACTTTTGATGAGGGATAAAAAGGAAAATTGGGATGAAAGAAATTGCAATGTAAGAAGACTATGCATCTCAATGATTAACGAAAAAAACCGCCTGATTAACGTAAAGGCCGATTTTGACTATGCATACTATATCCAAAATACACTCCAATTTTTAACAAAGCAAAGCCGGCCCGCCGTCTCATTCTCTCGGGAGTAACAACTAACATGGAGTAACATGTACAGTATATCCCTCCTCTCTTTCTGAATCTGTGCTTGCCAATAGCAGGCGCGGATCTAGAATGAGTCCAAGGAGGGGGCTAAGATATGAAAGGGGGCCCGGGGGTCGCCTAGGGGGAAAATGTTTGATAATAAGGCTGAAATATTGGGGTTTTACGAATTTTCAGAGCAATAAGGGTTCTATATTATAGGTAATTTATATACAACTGAGCTCAAGGGGGGCCCGGGAAAAAATTTGTAAAAAATAGGACTGAACTAGTGGGGTTTTACGCATTTCAAGGAACCTAACGGGGGGAGGGGGGCTATCACCCCGTAGATCCGCGCCGGCAAATGAGTGAGTACTTTAAATTCTGTACATATGTACCTACACATATAGATATAATATTTGTAATATGTTTATACTTATAAATCAATGTTCATGCTTTTACTTCTGCCGGCACTCCCGGAGTGCACCCGGTTTTTTCAACATTTCATGTGAATTTGATTTAAGATAAGATAGACAAGTATGGTGGTACCGTACTTTTTGGGATTATGACCAATGACCAGTGTTTTTTCTCCTTTTCAAATAATGAATTTTAAAAGGCTGTTTAGAAATATATTAAAAATATAGTTTTGAACAGTCGCCCCCCCCCCCCCCCCCGAGAAAAATAGCTTTATACTAGATAGAATGAACTTTTGAAGGAAATGAAGAGAAATTGTTACTCAAGTAAGGGAAACGCGATATTTTTCAGGTCACCGCCCCCCCCCCCCGAAAACTTTTTCTGAAACCGTCCCTGCAAGCATGTGTATTACCTTGGCTCACATGGCCTACTGCAGTTTACAGGTACCGTAGGGCAAGAAAGTTAATTATTTAGGTCACCTTGCTGTCTGCTGAAGCTGTTAAGTGACTTGCCAATTTTATATCAACAGACTGTAACTAACCCTTGAACTTACCAGAACAACAGCTATGCGGGGGTATAGATGTATTGCCTTTTTATCGGTCCGAGCGAAGAGAAGGACATGGCTCGCATGCTGACAAGAAGCGTATTTTTCATCCTCAGGATTAATTTCTTGGTAGGTGGACGGGTCTGTTTCTCTTCCGTATACTTCTCCAAATATGTTACCCCATGTAAAACTCATTTTCTACCGGAACACAAATATTTGCTATCAAATTTGAAAGTAGCCTACGAAACTTTGAAAGTACTTGAAGTTGTTTGGTTTTAAAGCAGACGACAAAGTTGGGGAAACCCGAAAGCAGACGAAAATAGTCTGATTCAAACTAAAATTGAATGAAAGGAGATAAATATGTCTTTTCACACGTTAAAATAATTATAATAATTCAGGTTTTAATTGTATGTTATCATAAATGTGCGTTGATTTAACAATTAGATGCTTGAGCAACTTGATAATGTGTATTTCCGCTCATTGTATTCAAATTTCCCACCATTTCCAGTGAAGCATGGCGGCTTGTTAATGTAAACAAACAAACTGCTGTCACAAAATATTACTTATCCTACTCCTTTTGCGTAATTGATTATTTAATTATTCTTCCCGTTTTAGTGTTCTTTATTAATCTATTAAAATTTTACGAACCTTCTATTTCTTTCCGGAAACGTAATTAGTGGCCATGGTAGTGGCACAGTGCAAAATTATGACAACCTTATGATGATAGTAAAAGTAGCATAAATTACGATAGTGCCTAGATAAGTGTTGTGGAGTGGAACGGAACATTGCGTTACTGTGAAGTGAGGTGCTGGCTTCGTCATGTGGTCTCGGCTTGTACTTGCATTGATTTTACTGTATTTCGGAAGTGCCGATGGTGATTGCGGGTGTAATGCCAACCGAGACAAGTCGGACATGTCACTGGAACATGAAAGCTTGTCAAAATATAGTGAAGCTGCTAATGTCGAATCAAAACACCCCAGGATGAATGAAATGGTGCGCATACCGGGTGGACAGTTTGAAATCGGTACCAATAATCCCTATTTCGAAGCAGATGGTGAAGGCCCCGAACGCACAGTTCAGCTGGATGATTTTTATTTGGACAAATATGAAGTATCTAACGCAGAATTTGAATTATTTGTGGATGCAACTGAGCATAAGACCGAAGCCGAATCCTTTGGAGATTCCTTTGTATTTTCTGACTTAATTAGTGAGGCTATTATGAGCACATTGACGAAAGCCGTAGCTGCTGCCCCTTGGTGGTTGCCCGTTAAGGGCGCCGACTGGAGACACCCGGAAGGCATTGATTCCGATATTGAAGGTAACGATACGTCATTGGAGATGTAATAGCCTACTCTTAATAGGAATTGCTTGAATAATTAATTTTGCTAGCTGAAATTATTTATTTTATTTTTACTATGCTGATAATATATTTTATAATGCAGAAGAATTAGCCAATAGACGTGTAAATTTAAATTTCTGGGGACCAAGGTATGGTTAAATCAGTTATATTCATGCCATTTTCAAGCTAGCTAGGGCTAGCTTCTTGGCGTCGTCATCAAATCCGTAGTCTAAAACAAATAACATAAATAAATAACACAATCACCGTAATATCGGGTTCGTCAAAAATTCCCTAACCGAGCAGGGAACTTGTTCCAGCAGTAGCCGACGGACGGCCCCGGAAAAAACCTTTACCTCATCCAGTGTCCTAATCTCCCGGGGTAGCTTGTCTAACAACCGGATACCCATCTCCCTAGGAGATCTAATAAGGGTAGCCGTCAGACGACTGCTCTCTCGTAGGAAATAGTCCCTATTTCTGGTCCCATAAGTAAAGGGTGTTACCTGATCTTGGGGGCGGGTTTTTTCCGCAAGTGCACTAATGTCTCCAAGATATATAGAGCGGGTAGAGTTAGTATACCGAATTCCTTAAATAAGGGCCGGCAATGGTTTGAATTGCCCTCTTTTGTAAGCGGAGAACCCGGAGGTCAGTAGAGTTACCCCAACGGATAATGCCATATCGGATGTGACTTTCAAAAAGACCAAAGTACACAAGCCTTAGTGAACGATTGTCCATAAAAATGAAATATTTCTAAGTAGGAAGTTTGTGGATCCAAGCTTATGGCATAATGTGTTAATTTGGTTTTTCCAATTAAGGTGATTGTCCAGCTCAACTCCCAAAAAACCAACCGAATCGCTCTCAGTCAGGGGAACATCATCGACCCTTAATAATGGGCTCCTTTCAACAGGCTTTCTACTAGCAAACAATGTTAAAGGAGGTCTTTTCTAGGTTGAGAACAAGTTTGTTCGAAAAAATCCTTAACCGACTTACCTGACCTTAATCAATGCATATTTTTATTTTCATTCATTTCTTTCGCTTTAGTTAAAGGGGTTCATTTCTACAGAACTTCAGAAACTCAATGTATCTAACCAAAATTCTCAAACAATCAGAATGTTATCTTGTTATTTATCTTTACAGATCGAGCTAAGCACCCTGTGATTCATGTATCATGGAATGATGCTGTGGCTTATTGCAAATGGGCAGGTAAACGTCTTCCAACAGAAGCTGAGTGGGAAGTTGCTTGTAGGGGTGGAAAGAAAAATCGACTTTTCCCCTGGGGAAATAATTTATATCCGAACAAACAACACAGGTGAGTTATTTTTCTGGTTTATCATTCAAAATACCGTATCGTACAGTCGTACTCAGGGCCAAATAAAGAACCGGTACGAGTGAACCCGTACCTGCTTTCGTATTTATCAGTTAGGATAGGTACAATTTCCTTATGGTAAATAATTGTCTAAGGGTGAAATTTAGAAAGCCTCGAGTTTCCCCTATCACTATCGATGAGATGATAAAATAAATGGCCCCAAGGTATGGTTCTTGTAAACCTTACGTGCCAAATTTCATCCAAATCCACCGACAAGTATACCCACAAATCGTCGAATAGACAGACAAACTTTCATAAAAACCACTTTTTTGGGTTCCTGGTACCTCAAAACGTGTAAATCCATTGTAATAGCTAAATCGAAAATTTCGACCATCACAAAACTTTTCTTCGCTGAATCTGAGGTATCTCAGTATTGAAGTCCGTAGCGAGTGAGCCACCGAGGTACAACCTTCGAAGTCTACACAGCGCCACTGAAGACGTCGACCGCAGATGTTGACGAAACGTTTGGAAGTTCACTTTCATTTCGACCACGGCCCATCAGCCCGGATTCTATTGGTTCTTCATTCGACTCCGGCCGTGAAAGCCTTTGCAGCTACATTATCTCAGTATTAGTTGCCAATGAATACTCTCAGTGTGACCCAATAAATCTTGCCCTGCCAACGACCCCATCGGTTTTTGCCATTATTCGTATTGTTTCCGAGCGAATTTCTAGGCAAATTGCCTCACTCCTCGATGTCAACCCACACCGACGTGCCAATAGACGAGGCCAGACATCCTTACCACTGACATGGTAACAAGTGTTAGATCGACTCAACCTAGTGGAAGGTGTCAGGTTCGGCCTCGGTTCTCGATCCCGGAACGTGCAACACTAACTGAAACGCAAGAGAAAGAATAGGGTGACCAAAAATTGACACAAAAAGGTTTTTATTGAATTATTTCACAACCGAAAATTAGGGGATATAGAAAAACGGATCTTGGCGGGATTCGAACCCACGATCTACGCTTAACCAGGGCGTCGTTTTACCGATGGACCACAAGCCCGCACAAGAACAGCTGTAGTATATCCTTTACTTATATGTTTGTGTTGACATGATTCGTATTTCGGTTATAACGAGGAGGTTGGTTACCTCTTCAACCAAAGTCAAGTTGATATCAGCGTTACTATATAATACTGCAATATAAATAAATAAATATTGACTTTCTTTGTTCTATTACTAAGCCAACCTAGCCGAGTTAGGGCTATAAAGCCCTCTTTTACACTCAACTAGGAAGACCTGGGACCACCTACTTTACATGCCCTCCGAAGCATGGCCTGAAAATGTAGCAGTGTGGGACTCGAACCAACTACCTTTGGGGTGAAAGTCGGATTCTGTACCACTACTCTACATGTCCTGATAATGTATGAATTATTATGAATTATTTCTTCTTCCCCCTTAATGTCGCTTGCGCAGCGTGGGCAGGGGGGGGGGGGTGTCACCCGAACCCATTTCCTGAACTCGCCCAGGTCGGACGTGAACGCCGAATGAATTATTTCACGGTGATAATAAAGTACTTATGTATATTTTCAGAACTAACATATTTCAAGGCAAATTCCCAAGTGTGAACACAGCGGAAGATGGATATAAAGGCACATGTCCCGTGGATAAATTCCCGGATATGGGCTACGGGTTAAAGAACATTGTCGGAAACGTTTGGGAGTGGGTTGATGACGACTGGGTTGTAAAACATAGCGATCCGGCTCCTAAGAAGAGTGGCAAAGCTGTAGAGAAAGTCAAGAAAGGAGGTTCTTACTTGTGTCATAAGGATCACTGCTACAGGTAAGTTAATGGACAACCAGGGGGGAAATACCTTATCAGTGTAGTAGTAGTAGTAGTGTTCGTCGGGTTAATAACGACTTAGGCCTCATTTGGGCCCATAGAGCGACCCCGACTTGACTGTCCTATGCCAGCCCATAGGACAGTGGACCTCCTGATTATAGTGGATTCCGAACCACTTGGGAAACACAGTGAAGTCACACGATTAGTTCGGAGGTGACCAGGACATGTCCTACCATGTTTCCCTACCGGCACTGTGCACACGACCAAGTTATCTGCAGCTTTGAACCTGCTCTGGTCCGCTGGATTCAACATGGTATGGCGGCCGGTCCTTATCAGTGTACAAACTCAAATCTGTATCTGCATCGTCGGGCTACCATAGTGAAATTATTTACAGACGTTTTTAATGATAGAATGCTGCCGTCACTAAGGCTGCTATTCCACCGACAAATTTGCTTCACTAATCGTGGTAGCAGACATCATTAATAAGTATCTACCATATTATAACTTAATTTATAATAGATAAGTTAAGTATCTACATAATAGTCTCCTTAACACAAAACAAACAAAAAATCTCAAAACACAAGTGAATAGTGAAGCAAATTGGCCGGTGGAATAGCCGCCTAACACATACATACAGTATATGCCATAGTCTTAATGGAATTCAAATATTATATAGGCTAGGATTTATTCGAACCGCCCCATGCTTGTGAGTGCTAAGGAATTTTTTATCGACTTTAAATTGTATTGTAAATTTTATACTGTTTTTGTTGCTGACCCCTAGTTGAGTGTAAGAGAGGGCCTTAACTCCGCTAGGGTGGTCTCAGCTATAAAAAATAATAAAGTCATTATTTATTAATAATTCTTTCCACCGTATTCCCGCACTATTGTTATAAGTATAAGTTCCATAACTGCCCATCAGTGTTAGGGGCGGCCACATAGTATTAATAAAAATGTAGAGGAACCCTAACCTAACAGAATCGAAAGGAGTGGAAGGGAACCTGCCGTATCCCTGACCACACCTAGGGAACAAAGTGAGGAAAAGAAAATACGTACTCTCAAATTGTGCAATTTCTTAACCAGGCATATATGTTTTATAATCGGTAGTGACATAAAGCAGACCTAGTAAACTATAATCTCTTCCCATGGTCATGGCAAGTTGTTGGCATGTTATATTTGTTCTATGAGACAATTAGAAGGTGAAACGTGTCTATCATCATCATCATTAAACAACTTGCTACACTTCAATACATGTGTTATCTTCAAGGCTATGTTAACAGAAAAGTTTCCTGCCTCACTCACAGCTTTTAAAGAGAGAGAAGTAATTTTTAGTTTTTTCTATATCCTCTAATTTCGGTTATAAGTAAGATGTGTCAATAAACTAAACTACATTTCCATTACATTACCAGTACCGGTACCTAAAGAACATATATGTAAATATATATATAAACCTTTATATTATATATATAATATTAATAATTTATTTATATATATGCATTTATTTAATTTAAAAAGACTGAGACTTCGATTGATATTGCGAAAGAATTGTGTATCCGTTGGAATCTACTTACTAAAAGTTTACCTATACTTGGCGGGAGAGCTCTAATATTAAAATATATAGAATCAAGAAAACCGGACACTGCGATACTCAAACCAACGATCTGTGCTTTAAGATATACATAAGTCAATTTAATTAAAAAAAAAAAATGAGAGCCCTAAATCTAGCTTCCATATAGAACTTCAATTTTTTTTTCCAGTTGGCTGGTCAAATCTAAATTTAATTCAGCACTATTATAAAAGGCTGTGAATGGAAAAGGGACTGCATTCTACAGAGTATAGGCCTATTATATATTGTTGAACTGAAGTGTTCCATGGAGTCATTTGGCCAGAATAATATAATACAGTATGCATGTATATTTGTTTTTAGGTATCGGTGCGAAGCTAGAAGTCAAAATACGCCGGACAGCTCAGCTGGAAATCTAGGATTCCGATGTGCTGCTTCCACGCCGCCGGAATACCTTCGACATTAGATAACAAAATGGAAGCGAAGAATTATTTGAAATACAGTATTTATTTTTTATTTCTGCATTATGCTTCTCTAGCATAATACATTTAATTTGATTCGATATCCATTTTAGATCCACTGGGCAATTTTACTTCAAATTTGATTTTGTCATTGACGTTTGTTTTGTTTTCAGGAGACTTTTATGTAGATACTTAACTTATCTATTATAAATTAAGTTATAATATGGTAGAGACTTATTAATGATGTCTGCTACCATATTATAACTTAATTTATAATAGATAAGTTAAGTATCTACATAATAGTATCCTTAAAACAAAACAAACGTCAATGACAGAATCGAATTTGAAGTAAAATTTCCCAGTGGAATATCCGCCTTAGATGGAATATTCATTTACATTTTGATGCGCATACGATATGTGGCCGTCACTTACACAGATTAGCCAGTTTTGGAATTCCTTCCTCAGTTTTTTTTGCACAAATCAAGTTCTAGAATTTCAGTCAATTGGGGATATTTAGACGGGCACACATCAAAATGTAGAAGAGCATTCCTGCTGAGGCGGCAATTCCACCTATGAATTTACTTCATTTGTGATTTGAGATTTTTCGTTTGTTTTGTTTTAAGGAGACTATTATGTAGATATTTAACATATCTATTGTAAATTAAGTTATAATATGGTAGAGACTTTTTAATGATGTCTGCTACCATATTATAACTTAATTTATAATAGATAAGTTAAGTATCTACATAATAGTCTCCTTAAAACAACACAAACGTCAATGACAAAATCACAAATGAAGTAAATTCGCCGGTGGAATGGCCGCCTAAGGGATGTGATTTTTTTGAGAGCTCTACGATAGAAAATAATATACTAAGTACTCAGCCAACGAGTCCATAAAAATCTCGCCAGATCATATTAATCTTTTGAAGTAGACTCTGTGTAGTTTACACCAAGCCCTATATAGGAAAAGACACCGGTAAATCGCGACTGCGAGAATCGTCCGTGTATATCGGGCCTAACAGTCCAGAAGCATGTTACTTCTATCGCGGTAATAAATTTGAGACGCAGGATATGTTAGGCTTAAATTTGGTCTTGAATTACATGTAGGAAAAATAGAATTTGTGACACAATTAATTATTTTCTTTTGGAATGTTGTCACTAATGCCGTTCTGATACATGCTTGCGAGCGGTGTTATCAATAAGCAGAAACTTTCAGCTATGCTCGCTATTCACAAATTAAAGGAATAACGTGTTATTGCTTGGGTGAAACAGGCTTGGCAGTGAGAGCCTGATCAATGTAGTTTTGGGTTAAAATCTTGAGATTGACAAGTGACGCTAACAGTTGCATCTTCGAATTGCCGACAAAATTGTTCTTGAGAAAGCACGGAAGCCCCCGGAAACCATCGCCCATGGTGTAAAGAGGTACATGGATCAATCCGAGACATTCATCTCCGTGCTCTATGGCGGAGGTACTTCTTTTTTCTATCTGTAACATAACAGCACAAATTGGTCAATGCGGCTTTTATGAAGCTTGATTGCCCAACCCGAATGCAGTGTGGGAGCAGGTGAACAGTATTAGATTACAATCAGGGGAGATAAATTTCAGGAACACAAAACTATCCATGCCAATTAGTGGCTCCTTTTTTGCCCGCATCTGGACCGAATCTCCATATTATGTAGTTGAGGCAAGGGCAGTTTACGGTTCAGCAAGGCATCTTAAATTTCAGGGGGCTTTTGTTCATTTGACTTAGCTGGATCATTTTATCTACAACATTATGGCGGCTATTCCACCGACAAATTTGCTAAACTAATCGATATGCCAACGTGGTAGCAGACATCATTAATAAGTCTATGTATATACTTAACTTATCTATTATAAATTAAGTTATAATATGGTAGAGACTTATTAATGATATCTGCTACCACGTCATGCACATGCACAATGAAAAACGACGTCGGTGGAATAGCCACTTTAACCCTAAACTGCTCAGAACATCTGCTAAACTGCGGCATGTAATGGCAGCTGAGCTAGTCCTCCTGGCTGCTGGCGGACTCCTAAATATGTTGAGCATAATCATAATGGTTGTACATTGAGCAGAAAATGCAATATTACCTCAATTATGTGCTCTTCTGAGAGTTCTTTAGCGTAGAAATGAAAAACACGTTTCTTTTCTCCGCCATAATGTGAAGACATGTGGTCTCGTTGAGTGATGCTTCCGAAGATCTCACTGTCCCATCCGATTTCTTCAATCATTTCGCGATTCACCCCCTCTATTGGATTTTCCCACGGTTCCACTAAACCGCCAGGAAATCCAAGGCAGCCATCAAATCTCATTTGCATCTGAAATTTTGAAAGGATAATAAGAGATCATTTTTTTTTTTTTTTTTTTTACATATATAATTATTGCACTGGAAATATTGTTAATGGACCTATCAATACAGAATGTTAAGGCGACTATTCCACCGACGTTGTTTTTCAATGTGCATTTGCATGACGTGGTAGCAGACATCATTAATAAGTCTCTGTCATATTATAACTTAATTTATAATAGATAAGTTAAATATCTACATTATAGTCTCCTTAAAATATGGCAGAGACTTATTAATGATGTCTGCTACCACGTCATGCACATGCACAATGAAAAACGACGTCGGTGGAATAGTCGCCTAACTAAACCCGTTTATTGGATGGACATTTATGGATATTGCCACTAAATTAACGCTAAAATTGATGTAGGCTAGCGAAAATGCAAATTGTGATTTCTTCAAGTTACGTCTTACGTACGTTAACTCCAAATCGCCATAATAGGGCTGCAGAGGCTGTTAAGTGACTCGCCAATTTTATATCAACAGTAATACTGTAACTAACTAACCCTTGAACTAGGGTGGCCAGATTTTCAAATAACAAAAAAGAGTAAAGGGCAATAGCTACCTACTTTAATAATAAAACTATTATTACATTCTACCTTGTGTATTTTTGTCAGACCTAAATAATTACTTGTAAGCTATTTAGCCTGAAGAGTTCACTTCCTCTAGGTTAGCTCTTGCAAAATTCTGAAGAGTAGGATCTGATTTAAAAAAAGTATATTTGCATCAAAAGCACAAAAAGAAAGAGTATGCCGAATTTGGAACATAAAAGGGTATAAATACTCTTGAGAAGAGTATATCTGGCTACCCTACTTGAACTCACCAGAACAACAGCTATACGGGGGTACAGATGAATGGCCTTCTTATCGGTCCGAGCGAAGAGAAGGACATGGCTCGCACTCTGACAAGAAGCGTAGTTTTCAACTCCAGGATTAATTTCTTGATATGTGGATGGGTCTGTTTCTCTTCTGGATTCTCCAGCCAATGCGTTACCCCATGTATAACTCATTTTCTGCCGGAACGCAAATATTTACCGTACGCGATCAAATTTTAAATTAGCCTACGAAGTACGAACACGTTGTTTCCATCCCGGGGCTGGAGACCGTTATCAATATGGCTGCTGGTGTAGCCTGCACAAGAGAAGTACGCAATTTGGCAGGGAAACCCAGTGATATGTGTAGCCTGCACAAGCTAAGTACAGAGTTTTTGACCGGGTCCAGGTATCCGTTCTGCAATGCTGCAATGACTTCGATATTCGAGAAAGATGGGAAAACTCCCGAAACTCGAAAGCATAAAATATATAAGGCGTAAATATATGACGTTCATTATTATAATAAATGTGCCTTGACCGGGTCCAGGTATCCGTTCTGCAATGCTGCAATGACTTCGATATTCGAGAAAGATGGGAAAACTCCCGAAACTCGAAAGCATAAAATATATAAGGCGTAAATATATGATGTTCATTATTATAATAAATGTGCCTTGATTCAACAATTGGAGGATTTGTGTCAATGGTTGTGACTTGTGAAGTGTCAAGTGTGAACTTGATAATTTCCATAGAAATATATTAACTGGAATGGCGGGAGCCATAATATCCCTTACGGGGTACCAGTAACCATAAGCCAACTATCAGAGATAAGTGCCAACGCAAAAAATATCGAAGTCTTACACAATGAAGCATAGCAGCACGAATACCTGGACCCGGTCAAAAACTCTGTACTTAGCTTGGGCAGGCTTACTAGCCCCCATATTGATAACGGTCTACAGCCCCGCGATGATAATTTCCATAGAAATATATTAACTGGAGCAAACAGCTGTCACGAAATAATATTTCGTAATAGGCTATTATTACGTTTCACCTTATCCCACACCATTTGCACAATAAATGATTTAATTAGTTTTTAAGCGTGTTCGAAAGGGGTTCTATAAAAATTTGACGAAAACCCAAAAATAAAGATAAAGAAAAACTAGACACTGTGATACGGTACTCGAACCCATGATCTACAGACCTACATACATAGACCTACGTCCTACGATAATAAATTTGCTTGTACATGTTAAGTAGGTATCGGTGCGCAGCTGGAAGTCAAAACATGCCCGACAGCTCAGCTGGAAATTTAGGATTCCTTCGGCATTGGATAGCAAAATGGAAGCGAGCAATTATTTGAAATACTGTACCTATTTAAAACACCGATTGGCGGGTTTTGGAACTCCCGTTTTTTTGTATAATTCAAGTTCTAGAATTATAGTACATTGGGGATTTTTAGACGGGCACATAAAAATATAGAGGAGCATTCCTGCTAATGGGTGTGATTGTTTTGACAGCTCTGCGATCGATATTTCATTTAATAAACTTGCAAGGTATTTCCCCTCCAATTGTTTCAAGTGCAGACTGCTAGTGCTTTTCTCTTCCTTAATGCATGGTATGTAATAACAGCACTTGGGAAATTCGCCAACATAGCTGCCTACTGCCCAGTGCCGGATTTACCCCTGTGGGGGTCGTTGGCGCTAATTCCTCCACAATTAAAAAAAGCTCTTGGCGCCCTCATTTCCCGAACAATTTCTTTATAGGGCCTATTAGTATTTCTTAACATATCTACCTATCTAAACTTATTTATAAATTTTTTAAACTTGTTACATAATTGAAAAATGTACGAAATTCTTTTTCAACTTTTATTTTTTTTTAATTGTTATTTATTTTGTTTTAAGGAGACTATTATGTAGATACTTAACTTATCTATTATAAATTAAGTTATAATATGGCAGAGACTTATTAATGATGTCTGCTACCACGATTAGTGAACAAATTAGTCGGTGGAATAGCCGCCTTAATCAAACACAAAGTTCAGTGTGCATGTGATGATCGAATCTATAGGTTAGGTCAGCCGTTCTTTGGGTTTTTGAGGTTACCCAATAAAACTTACCCCATGGTATGGTAAACAAGACGAAGACTGTAACCTTCACTATTTATCAGCAGTAGAAACACAAGAAGGCAGTATCCCACTAAATTTATGTTCGGATAGTAGTTCATATTTTGAGCAAAATGTGACCAAATTGCCCGGGGCGAGAAAATACTATGACGCCCATTCCATTGACCGGCTAGGGCTATTTCCAAAAACAGTGACGTGGTAGCAGACATTCAAGACTTAGGTTGCGTTTCCACCGATCTCGCATTCCAGAATGCAAATGACATTGACGGAAATTAGAATTTTTCTGCAATGCGAGATCGGTGGAAACGCCACCTAAGTTTTGAATGTCTGCTACCACGTCACAATTTTTGGAAATAGCCCTAGCCGGTCAATGGAATGGGCACCTATACGAAGTTCTCTGCCAACGAGTACATACAGTTTTCACCGTTCAGTGACGCAATGTGGAATCGGGATAAAAATTATATATAAGAAACGATTACAAATCCATCTTACGATGAATTTTATTTACAAAATTTCGCTTAGAATGTAACAACAGGGGATTCGTAAAAGCAATGGAACTGAAGTGCATATTTAGATCTAGATGAAGATCCATCCACTGGTGTTTCATGACATTCGTAGAATGAAAATAGCCAAAATGATCTCCACTGCGGCTTTTATCTGGAAAGTAATATTTACCGCCATTAAGTTTTAATTAACCTACAATATGTAAGATGTAAGTTCACCCCTAATTATTCAATTATGTGTTTAGATTGAAGTTGAAAATCGATTCCTCTTAAGGCCGGGTCCAACAATCACTTGACAGCCACTGCCAAAAGAGTTGATTGAGTCTTATTGGAACACGCTGTACCACGAATCGAAGACACTTCGAAACTGAGTAACGAAAAAGTAGTATTCTCCTTCCTAATGATTATGTGATTGGCGACGACCCCATGGGCATGGAGTTTATTGGTACTGTTTCTGCATAAATGTTTGGCCTTCGATCACGTCCTGGATGTCAACCAACACCGGCTACAAGCGATAACGGACACGCAGGCCATAAAACTGGGTGTATAACTAACTACGCGGTGTCATGGACCCAAACTTCTGTGTTCGGTAGAGCGTATTATGTTGCATGAGATCATTTGAATAACTCCTTGAAAGAGTGTCAATGGTTTAGGATAGACAATACAGATCACATAATAGACTTGGTCATATTAAAACCGTGAGTTTCCCTTGTGGCTTCTTCAACTCGTCTGATCTACAGCACCACTACATTTAAATAAATAGATAAATAAATAAGGACTTTTTTTGTTCTTTTACTAAGCCAACCTAGCGGAGTTAGGGCTATAAAGCATTCTCTTACACTCAACTAGGAAGGTCCGGGACCGTCTGCTTTACATGCCCTCCGAAGCATGGCCAGAAAATGTAGGAAGTGTAGGACTCGAACCAACAACCTTTCGGGTGAAAGTCCGAGTCCGTACCACTACTCCACATGTCCTGACATTTATAACTGCAGATCAGGGGCGGAGCTGCAAGCTAGACCTCTGTCAGTAAGACGTCTCTCGTACAAAATACTTATAATTCATAATGTATGTGCATACCATTAGCTCCACATCACATGCTTCCAGAAGTGAGGTCCAATTGATCAATTGCCATGGCTTTTAAGAGAAATTGATAGATTTGCCGAAGAAAGCAGCCAAATGTGCTTCTCTTAGTGCTTCCGCGCATGTCTAGAATAAATAAAATCTTTTTAAATGGAGAGCAGGTTATATATTTCCAATTATCGCAGATATGTTTCAGATTGCCGTGAAGAAATCACAATGCATTTTCGCTACATCAATTTTAGTGTCAATTTAGTGGCAATATCCATGCACGTTGTTGGTTAATTGGAATAATTTTTCCACTTTTAGTTATATTTTATTTGGGTGCGTCCGATACAAGCGTACTGAACCAAAATTTGCAGATTCCGAACCACCGATATCATACCTATGGCTATGAGTGACACAAATAGCAACCTGTCAGTTAACTAACAAACTAACTTACTAAGGCTTATCACTCTTTATTCGGACATGGTCCTAGCGTCAGCTGTTCAATAAGCCTTTAACTGGCAAATTCTGATCTATGACAGTTCTGTAAGGCGGCTATCCCACTTGTCGATTTTACTTCAAATTTGATTTGAGATTTTTTGTTTGTTTTGTTTTAAGAGGATATAAGTTACTACGTAGAAAATTGGCACCCCAAAATTAAATACTTTTCTATTTTTATTTAATCAACACATCAAGTTATTAAAAATTTGGCTCATGCAAGTTGTAGAAGACTACTTTGTGCATCATATAATCGGGTATTTTTACTTTTCGGTTTTGTAGTTCTTCCAAAAATTCCAGAATAAGCGAAATTTTAGTCCTGTCCCGTCTGTTCAGGTATTTATGGAAGAACTAAGGTACCAAAAATTTAATATTTCCTATTATATGATACATGAAGTAGCCTTCTACAACTTCCATGAGCCAAATTTTTAATGACTTGCTTTGTTAATTAAATAAAAAAAATAAAAAGTCAATAAAAACAACAAATTTTAGGGTGCTCATTTTCTACGTAGCATGTTCTCTTAAGGAGACTATTATGTAGATACTTAACCTATCTATTATACTGCATATTTAGTTATAATATGGTAGCAGACGTCAAATGTGATTAAAAAGAGTCTACTAACATATTGTAACTTTATAATAGATAAGTTAAGTATCTACATAATAGTCTCCTTAAAACAAAACAAACAAAAAATCTCAAATCAAATTTGAAATAGAGGAATAGCCGCCTAAGGCAAGATTATTGTAATCGGCCGCCTTACCAAGTTGAATCCAGCGGACCAGAGCAGGTTCAAAGATGCAGATAACTTGGTAGTGTGCACAGTGCCGGTAGGGAAACATGGTAGGACTTGTCCTGGTCACCTCCGAACTAATCGTGTGACTTCACTGTGTTTCCCAAGTGGCTGGGAATCCACTATAATCAGGAGGTCCCCTTTCCTATGGGCCCACACCGTGGCCTGGGACTGTGTCCAACCATACTACTACTAAGGCAAGATTACTTACGGGATGGGCGTGGCAGACTCGAGCAACATCTTCAGCGGACGCTCCATATTCCATAGCAAGGACAGCCTCATTGATTAGCTCACCAGCACCCTAAAATATAAACATTAAGTTAGTTTTTCTTGTTAAGGCAACAAATATTACATACCTCTAATTAACATTCCTAAAATTATCTTCTGATCAAGAACTATCGAAAAGTGTTATCACACGTTTGGATGGGCGGGTCCCAACCGCGCTGAGAAAGTCTTGTCATGTATTGGTAGATGGCGGTGCAGGGATCAGGCCTTAATGGATAACTATGGTTCGAATTCAGTTCCCGTCAAACTTTAGATTATTTTTCATAACTTCCGTTATCTAATTTCCCCGCCTGTTGATTAATAGGTGCTCATGTTATACTATAGCGGTAAACTGTACATCAGCACGCCTAGCACCAACGCCAAAGTATAACTCCTCCGGGAATAAGTGTAAATTATCATAAATAAAGCTTAAGGCGTTTAAATTGATTTACAAAAATCAGAGGGATTAATAATTAAAATCACAATTTGTTTGTCTACAGAGATTATTTGCGGTTCATTGATGCATATGCATAATATATTTTTTGGGCCCAACATGAGAAAACAGTTTAATAACGTCTGCTTTGGAGCGGGTAGTTGTTACACCGTATTTAAATGAAATAAATAATTCCCTAGGTAAATTATTTATCTCCGTTAAGAGATTCTTAGGTACTTCTTCTGTGGACACAATCTCAACGATTGGTTGGCACTCCCTGCAAATGATCCTCCAGCTCTCTCAGTCCTGCGCCTTCCTCTACAGATACTTACAGGGCCAATAATGTGAACTCCAAGTATCCTGTCTGTGACTTTGTCGGCCAAAACTTTCACAAAGCCATCAGTGTCATTGTTGGTCTTCGCGCGAGAGTTAGCGGCGAATGGGAATTTTCCAATATTGTACTCAATGCCCTGAAATCAGCATTCTCAATTAACATAGGGCTTAACAACGTCGATATGTCACAAGTTACAGTTGTACGTTATTGGCAGCCAATTCCAAAATTTATTGCAGCATTGTGGTATATAATACTGACATTAAACTAACTTAGGTTGAGGGGTTAAAGAGACAACCTCCTCGTTATATATTGGAATTCCATATTTCAAAATATTACGATTCATTTTGTAAGTTACTAATGCTTGCGATGGTATCACAACCATATATGCAACAACGTTAACAGTTTATTGGTGAAGGTTAATGTCAATAGTGTGAAATTATTGCTTTCCAATTTATACGTAGTATAAGGAAAGCTTTGTGAAGGTCGAAATTTTCGATTTCGAGATTTCAACGGATTTACACGTTTTCAGGTCCCAGGAACCCCAAAAAGTGGTCTTTACGAAATGTCTGTCTGTCTGTCTGTGCGTCGATTTCCGGGCAAACTCCTCGCTCGATCTTGATGAAATTCGGCATGTAGGTTCACAAAAATCATACCTCGGAACAATTTTTTTTATTTGGGGCGAACTTAATTTGGGGGGGTTTTATTCTCAAAAAAACGTCTAAAAAATTATTTCTCAAAAACGGCTCCAACGATTTCTTTTAAATTCACATATATTGTAGTCGTTATTAATATTAACGAAATGCGTGGGGTCGCTTGCCCTTTGATAGGTTGCTTTTGGGGGTAAAAAAATAAAAATAACTAAATTTTAATTAAAAATGACTAAAAAAATAATTTTTCTGCGAAACCTTTCTATCGATGACTGCTAACTTCAAGCATGTTTTAGATGTTAAATTGAATAATGAAACTGGATAGTTTGGTTTTCCAAAAAACTATTGGGTTTTGTGCAAAAAAATTTTTTTTTTGAAAAAATTAAAGCAAATTCACGCTCAAATGCATTGCGTGCCCTGCCATTATTGCTGTGTTGTGGTAATGTGTAGGTCTGACCTATCTAGAATTTAAGTCACCTCCAGTGACGTTAGGTGGACGACCCCCCCCCCCCCCCCCCGTGATATCCGAAATTTAACCATAGGAAAATTATTTACCGTGAAATTAATCATTTTCTCTCTCTACTAATCGATAAATTGGAAAGCATGTTCGAGTAAACTCGGACCGGTTCTTTAACCAAGGACTTACATTGCCCGTTGCGCTAATAGTCATTAGAGGCAGGGGCCTCGTAGTCATCGAACAATTAGGTGCAGCCCATTGTCAGGGGAAGGACGTGATGTGTAAACTATTATAATCAAACAAATTTGCACAATTTCCACAAAAAACATATATATTGTTAAAAGTTAAAAAATTATAAATCAGTTACAGCTGTTTCGGTGTTACACCATCATCAGACTAACAAGTTTCTACTTGACATTAAGCTCTAAACCATGGGAGGGGGGAGGGGAACAGTTGCAGCCAGGTCGAGGAGTGGGGAAGGATGTATGAAAGTTATGTCATTTACAAGATTACAACCATTAAACAATGTTTTTTTATTTCAATGCATTCTAATCCGTCTAGTAGCTTCCCCTTCCTGCAGTCATGTAAAATTTTAAAAGTTGAGAATTCCGAAGTATGTCCAGAGGTAGTTAAGTGTTCCGCGAAAGCTGAGTCGCAATCTTGTTTACCAACTGGCCTGCGGTACTCGTTGATCCTATTTTTTAAATTGCGGCCTGTTTGGCCAATATAAGTAACATTACAGTTATTGCAGCACAGTTGGTAAACACCTGACCTTCTGGAATTCTCAACTAAGTCCTCACAGTTAATAAAAATCTTGCCTAAGTTAGACATGGTCGAAAAAGAAACAATCTTGCCAGTACTTCGTTCTACTATTCTCCCTACCTGGAGACTAATATCACCCACGTACGGTATCTTAGCATATTGTCTGGTCTCCCTAGTGACATCCTTGGATGCATACACTAAATCCATTAACCTCTTCACTTTGTGTTTCCTATATACAATATATACAATATTTTAATAGTTTACACATAATGTTTCGTTTCCACGAAGTCACGAGAGAAACGCTATATTGAAGGACGTGATGTTGAGGGAGTGGATGCTACTCCCATCATCAGGTTTAGGACTGATAAGGACTGTTGAGCAATGAGTCAATAATCCAGAAGCCCTCAGGACTAAACTATAAGTTCTTCTCAGGACTAAGCCTGATAATTGGAGTAACATCCACTCCCGAAACGTCGCCCCCTTCCCCTGACAATGGGCTCAACTCTAATTTTATTGTTCGATGATTGTGAGGCTCTGCCTCTAATGACTATCAACACAGCAGGCAATTTAAGTCCAACTAACGCTTTGTTGAGTACCGTGTAAAAAAACAGTGTACCTACATCTTTCTTAAGGTCCTCTTCAGTACGGCCAACCCAGCCTACTTCAGGATGAGTGTAGATAACGCTGGGCACACAGTTGTAATCAATATGAACAGCACCACCTGCCAAAAGAAGGAAAACTTTACATTCCTCCTAAATTAATCCAAAGGCTCTGGTTAAAAACTCCAATATTTTTTCGATTGAAGAAATATGTGGAATGTTTATGTTGAAATATACATTTTGAATCTGAATTTAGGTAAACACACTTTCCAATTTTACAATTAGTTTCTAAACATTTCTTTATTTGTTCTCTTGTAAGAAGAAAAGTAGTCAAGTCAAATAGCCTATTATAATTGTACAATTTCAAACTTGACCTGGCTACGTTTGACGTAATTTAAATAGCTGTCCGCCGTTTTTACCAAGTGTTATTGGGACCACAACACGTGTAAATCCGTTGCAATATCGAAAACTATAATTTCGACCATCACAAAACTTTCCTTATTCTATTTAAAAAAAAATATTATTAGCATACCAACAGCTCAATGAATGTATCCGAATAACCTCTTCGCCACCTCTGTAGGTAATACCTGAGTTGAGTTACGACAGGTTTCCGATCGCATGGTGTGTAGAGACTCTCACAAGTACGAACAAGCCACCACCATGCCATCGAAGACCTTGGTAGGTGACATTATGGTATGGTGCCCATTCCATTGACCGGCTAGGGCTATTTCCAAAAACGGTGACGTGGTAGCAGACATTCAAGACTTAGGTGGCGATTCCACCGACCTCGCATTGCAGAATTGACGGAAATGTTTATTTTCCTCTATGCCATAGTTAAAATTGATCAATGATCATTCAGTAAAATCACAAACAAACAAACTAAAATTAAAAAATGGCGTCATGGGATATGTTAAGTACAAACAATTTAATAGATTTCTATAAAAAGAAAAATTCTAAATTCCGTCAATGTCATTTGCATTCTGCAATGCGAGGTCGGTGGAAACACCACCTAAGTCTTGAATGTCTGCTACCACGTCACCGTTTTTGTATATAGCCCTAGCCGGTCGATGGAATGGGCGCCTTACGTATAAATAGGAAAGCTAAAACCACTATGTAATGAGTTAAAGGCTTACCGGTGATTCCTTCGACGCACACAATTCCCTCATCTTCAGCCTTGTGGGCCAGCATGGGACCGTGAATACAATCGCCAATTGCAAAGACGCTGAAAAAATAATGTCCCATTGTGTATTAAATGAAACACTTTTCATATCAAAAGCCTCACCAAATATTTAAGAGTCAGTAGATTCGAGCATTGGCGTATTAAAAAGGGAAGGTAGGGGACATTGTAGTCACACGGCTAATGACTGAAAAATAAACACGATTGGCGCGCACAACCTAGGGGGACGCTAGTGTGTATATATACTGTACATATAGTTCAGTTTTGTTAGTCTATTAAGCCTGAAGTTACAAAGCATCCATTTAAAGGTGTCTCAGAAAGATTATAGTTAATATCACAGAAGCAATCTATCAAGGGAAAATCAACCTTGTGGGTTTTATTTTTAAATAATAACGACTACAATATACTGTGTGCCAATTTAAAAAAAATAGTTAGAGTCGTTTTTGAGAATTTTTTTTAGCAGTTCTCGTAGTTTCTGGTAGGTAAAACCCACAAAAAAATTAATCAGCCCAAAATAGAAAAAATTGTCCTAAGAAATGATTTTTGTGAACTAAAATGCCGCATTTAATCAAAACCCATCGAGTAGCTTGTATACAAATTGACAAACAGACAGAGCGGTAGACATTCCATAAAAACTACATCAAAACGTGTAAATCCACTGAAATCTCGAAATCAAATAAATTCGACCATCACAAAGCTTTCCTTATGAAAAAATGAAATGAAAAAACGTCTTTATATTAGGCGAGCTTTGGCCCCGAAGGGCTACTCTACCAGCTAACCTTACACTACGTGGAAATAAGAAAGCAAAACTGCATCATCAATAACCAGTTCTATTTGCCCGGGTGTGATAAGTGAGCCTCCTCCCCTCCCTCCTTCCATTTATTGAGCACTTCTGGTACTAGTCCCAATCTTCTGCGATCATTGTTGGGAAAAAATTGAAATATTTTATACCAACCTGGGTACAACAGTCTGGAACCTGCTATTGACGGGAACACGTCCCTTTTCATCTCGTTCAATACCAAGCTCTTCGAGCCCCAGATTTTCAGTGTAAGGCCTACGACCGACGCATACAAGGAGGACATCACAGCTCAGCTGAAATATAGAATGACTTAAAATTGCACATGATGAACAATGAGTTTGTTGGTTACTTATGCATGCAGAATTTTGTTTTGTAAACCTGTAAGGTTGGTAGGTTGCTCGTTTTAACGTTTTCTCGCGCCTTGAGGAACTTTTGAATCATATGTGGGAACTGGCTTTCCAGTATTGCTTGCAATTAATAGACTAAGCATGGCAAGTATTTTTTTATGCTTTTTCTTGAGACCCCCACTCCATCCTCAAAACCCCCTTATGCATAGACTCATAGACTGCCAGCACGCAATATGGCATACATAACTCCAAGTCCGTGAAGCCACCAAGTTTGGAAAAGAGACGAGAGCCAGGAGAGGATTCTTGCGTTCTTTTTTTTTATTGGGGGGGGGGGGGGTACGTACGTATGCACTTCTGCATTATTGGCCTATGGTGCCCCCTACAGGGTATTATACTACACTTATTATTATTATTACTGCTATTGTAACAGCAAAGGCTTTCACGGCCGGAGTCAAATGAAGAACCAGTAGAATCCGGGCTGATGGGCCGTGGTCGAAATGAAAGCGACTTCCAAAGGTTTCTTCAACATCTACGGTCGACATCTTCAGTGGAACTGCGTAGACTTCTCACAGTTGCTGCTGAGCCTCCAAGATACAATCTTAGAAGTCTACGCAGTTCCACTGAAGATGTCGACCGCAGATGTTGACGAAACGTTTGGAAGTTCGCTTTCATTTCGACCACGACCCATCAGCCCGGATTCTACTGGTTCTTCATTACTGCTATTCCTCCGATTTCTTATTGTCATGTGGGAATTTTCCTTGTTTGTTTGCTCTTTCTTAGCTGAGGTATGCTCGAATAAGGCCTTATTAATTTGTTTAGTTCACAATGGTTAGGGTATTCCTACCACAGCGGAGAATCGCAATAACGGCCTCACACAATTGCCAAATCCCATCAGACCAGCAAGTGTGACAAGTCTGAAAGGTTACTGACAATATCTGGCATGAAAACGGTCATTGAGGCCATCGAACATAGCAGTATTTTGAATGTACAGTATTTTCAGATTGGTCGAACTGTAAGCTACAAGTCAAGATTCCCGATAAGCACATTGTTTCCACAAGCTATGGCTAATGACTACGTTCCATATTACATAAACGCAAAGTGACTATTATTACCTCTTCCTTTTTGCTTGGATCTTTGACATTCTCGACGTTAACAACGACTCCAGAAGATTTCTTCTGTGCGCCAGTAACTTTGGTGCCCAACTTGAACTTAATGCCCTGCTTTTGTAGAATCTTCTGGAAGTTCTTTGCTACCTCTCCGTCAATGCCGACGCCACCAACTGAGGTTAGGAATTCGACAGCAGTGACTTCGGCGCCCAACCGGGACCAGACAGAGCCCTAATTGAACGAAATGGATTAATAATTATTATATAGAAATTATATTCGTCTGACAATGGCAATCCTCGTATAAGACTCTTTCGTTCAAATAACAAATTCAAGAACCCTCTGTTTACTTGTTTCACTATGCTTCCTGTTCCTAACCTAACTATTGTAACCTAACCTAAAACGTTTTTCGTCGCAGCCATTCGGTCATAATGTTTATATACATTATGGGCTATTACTAACTTAAGAACTGAAACCTGAAATTATTTCCAGAAACACACATTTTTAACCAAAGAAATGGTCTAGTTAACAGGACGCAGTACGTAGACCGTCACCCCTATGTAGTAAAATAAATAAAAATATGTGATATTCATATTGGCATGAAGTGTAGGTCGATGGCAGTGGTACGCCTTTGGATGGCTTGACCTACTTTGGGCCGGGTGTGTTGAACCTGCTGACCACTGCTGGACATGAGAGCCTAGTTGGTGGCCATTGTACATCGGGAGCCAGAGGCGAGAAGACGAAACCAGGCCCGGAGGGTCATGGCAATCCGGAGGGCAAAGATCTTGGCCAGATAAATCCACGTAGAGTACATCAGCCTCGTCTTGTTCTTTAGGGTTAAGTTCCATATTTACTATTGTATAGCAGATTCAAAGTTATATGGTACCTCAGATTCACCCCGAACCTCTGAATCTGAGGGATCATGCGACACCTATTTCGACCCGAAATTTGACACTTTCGTTGACAAAACACAAAAGCCTACCAATTCGAGACCAATAACTCCAGCGCCAATCAGGACTAGTTTCTCAGGAACTTTCTTCAGAGACAAAGCGCCTGTAGAGCTGACAATAGTCTCTTCGTCGATGTCAATGCCTGGGAACGGCGTAACCTGAAAATTCCAAGGACGGGGTTAGATTAGTTGGAACTTGGACAGTGATAAATTTAAATGCTGTGCATCCTGCTGATGTAATGTAATGCACATTATGGAGACAACAAGACACCAGTCAGAATGCACCAAATTATTTATGGGGCGCCCTCGGGGAAGACCAAAGATGACACTCCCCAGAAAAATCGATCACGACCTGAGAACTCTCACCCTAAACAGAGAAGTCGCTCCCTACGGAGTTATCTGGAAACGCCCCAGCAGTGCCGCCGACTCTCCTAGAGGACAAAGGAGACGTAAAAGTATAAGTAAGTTAGGCTGCAGTGAAGGCTACCAACCCCATTGGTTACGACCGAGCAAGAGAAGTAGTAAGAAACACAGAAACAAATAATATATCAAAAGTGCACAAACCTCAGATCCAGTGGCAATTAAGATATTTTTTGTTTTGACCACTTCTTGGCTTCCGTCCGCCTTAAGAGCAGTCACTTGATTTGGAGAAGTGATTTTTCCATGTCCTTTAATATGTGTCACCTAAAATACGATTGAAAGTTTAGAGAACAAAATTAGCTAAGGGTGACTTTCTTGTGATTCAGAACAAGTACATTGTTAAGGTGCTGTTTTCACCGTACACCGTAACAGTTGTAGGCCTAGTTAAAGAAAGACCAATTGATTTTTCTAAACCTTTGTAACAAATCTATTTACCTATTAAATATTCACAGTATCCTCGAAATATACCTGATGCAGGTTTTCGTGCTTAGGAATTAATGTATCATGATTCGCGCGAATCTAGCCATGAAGCCTACTTCCATTAACTCTTCAATTTATGGCTTTAATAGGAACCATCCCATAATTTCATTATTAACGCTCTAATTTCTTTGACCAATTGGAATAAAATGAGTTAACCAATACCTAATCATAGCATCAAATAGGAAGACTCGAGACCCCCTGCCCACTGCATGGCCAGAAAATGTTGCAAGTGTGGGACTCGAACCTACACCCTTTCGGGTAAAAGTCCGTATCACTACTGTACATGTTCTGACACCAAGGAACTGGGTCCTTGCCAGTTAGAATTAATTACCTTGTTGTTTTTAAAAAGCATAGCAATACCACCAGTTAGTGCTTTAACTGCGTCCCGCTTCGTACCCATGAGAGTTTCCAAGTCTAATTTTACTTCTCCAGCTGTAATTTAAAACAAACGACAATAAAAGTCACTGTATTATTAAAGCAAATAAAATGCAAGTCTTATATTGCCGCATTATGTGGTATATAACACTGACTTTGAACAAAATTGTGTTGAAGTGGCAATCTTCTCACTGAAATTAGAGGATTTAGAAAAATTCGGAATTGGTATTTTCGAACTCTCCCTGCCCGATAGGCACAGACCATGGGTTCGAATCCCACTAACGCCAGATTTTTCTTTTTTTTAGTTTTCCAACTCACAGATATATCTGGTGAAGTCCGGCACATGCCTGCGTCAATGGAAAGCAAACCTATTGTATGCTTGCCTACTGCTGCCCATATCTTTCAAGCACGCTGGCGTTGGAATACTAGAATAGTCTTAAAAGTTTACTTACTGATAACTCCTCGCTTGGCTAATTCTCCAGAGTGTGCCATATGGTAATAATGGGAGTTATTTAGTAAAGCTTTGCTAGGAATGCAGCCAACATTTAAGCATGTCCCTCCAAGGGTGTCATTTTTTTCAATGCATACAGTCTGGAATAAAGAAGAAAACTCAATATGACATTCCGAATAAAATTGGAATAGAATGTCTCAAAACGTATTCAATGAACCAATCTATCAATCTTAATCTCAAAGCCACCAAGGTTTGAACCTGGAATAAATTAAATTTACTAGATATAATTACAAAATATTTCACGGCCGGAGTCAGATCATGGAGTCAGATGTATAAAAGCGTAGTTCTAAAGTAAGTTGGGAAGTTTAAATGCTTTCTGAACAACCATCGTTAATTAGTTTAAATTTGGCACAAAGTGGATTCGATAATGTGGTTTGAATGTTCTGTTCTGAAATAATATTTCTATCATTATTTCTTTATTAACACATTACAATACAATACAAAACATTACATTACATGGCGTTGCGGATTCCTCTCTAAATATACAAGGCATCCTCGGGTTTCTGAGGCCTTGCCTTGCCCAGTGCGGACGCCACTGGCTTGGTGTTTTGTCATTCGCATGATGAGCTTGCTTGTTATATTGGCTATAGTGAAAAGTTTGCCGGACAGGGCCTAAAACCCTAGTGGTGGGAGATCCTACTTATGTCGTTATTATCGTTCAGTCGAACGCGTGGTTATTTACCATACCACGTTGATAGGGACGCATAAGTGGGTTTGGTATACAGGTGTTCTACGCACGTACCTTCATGCCGAGCTGTGAGGCTTTAATTGCTGCTACGTAACCTCCTGGTCCACCGCCGATGACAACAAGATCGGCTTCCTCGCCACTTGAGTATAGTCGTCTTCCCAGGGTCCATAAGCAAGGTGTGCCGTTCTGTAGACATGGTGCCTGAAATAAATATATTCCAACTTTCATTCCAATATTACATAGATCCAGCAGCTAAAAATAACCCTCCCAGCCTCGATTTTATGTCCCAAAGACTTAAGGCCGCAAGCGTTTAAAAGGAGGTGAACACTTCAGCCTTCATTTTAATAGATTAAACTCGTTAGTGAATAACAATTTATGCAAGGCGACAGACGTTTTCTACAGTAGGTAATGAAGGATTGGGGCATTGGGGGGTCATAAGGAGACCTAAGTTTATTTGCAAATTTTTCTTAATTTTTCCAAAAATTAAATATACAATCCCTAAATTTCTTGTTAATCTAAAATCTAATAGTTAAAAAATATCAGCCTAATTACCTTTAGGGTCGTAGATAGTCGGGAGAGAACGTTCGATTGCATTTTATAAAATATTTTTTGACCTTGTTGATCTTTTCGGCCACGGTAGCAGAAGACAGGGAAAGCATATTTTTTCCTTTGCCCAACTTTCTCATGTCAAACAGTCAAAGGAAATTCAATATTTTTGGGGCCCTTTCGTATGGAAATGCCGCGCGTATTCCAAACTTTGCTGACTGATTGTAATTTGTTTGGATGTGATAACAACCTTAAAAGCATAATCAGAATATTGTAGGTGAAATTGTAAAACATATACAAGTGCGTTTCGTTTGAGTTTCTAATAAAATTATTCCGGAAGCATTCACGGCACTGCTGTTGATGTTGCAAACTGGAATGATAATTAATACAGTACCGTACCTAACTACGGTAAGAAATGAAATCGTGGTCATATATGGGCTTTATAGCCCTAACTCCGCTAGATTGGCTTATACTAATTGAAACAATGAAAAGTCCTTATTTATAATATTATTGGTATATTTCATTACCTGTGTAAGTCTTCTTGTAAGGATATAATGTGTATTATTCTATCACTCTATCAGCAGTTGGTGGGACGGAACGTCAGTTGGCAATCAGTTTTATATTAGAAAAAGTACGATAGGGCCAATCTTTATTATTATATTATTTTCTCTCCAATTGTTTCCACATAATTATTTATGCAACCAAGCAATTATTTAACACCTTAGATACTTTTACCTAATACCGTAATTCACTTGTATGCCTATCTGACAGATACAATTTTTATTTTTTATTTCCATGAATAATTGTTACTGAGACTGGACTGCTCGTCATCCACCCCACCGTGGGGGCGCTAGAATTAGAAACTCAGATTGATTGCTGGTTGATTGGAGGAACTCTCACTTAGACTTATAGCCTACCGTTGTAACTAACTATAGGTCCTCTATATTGTATTTATACCTAGGTACGGTATACCCTGAAGAATTAAATCGGCAAAGGCGTCAGCATCAATTAGGCCTACCAGGCCCAATAATAACTTTAATTGCCTATGAGTTTGAGAACTCATGTCGAGTACGGTACCGGTACCTACGTAATTGGCCCTGGTGGATGGTGAGACTCTCTTGAAATACCGAATGAAAATGCATAGAAGCATGGTTGCACCATGGTAGCTAACTCGTCTCGTGAAGTTTAAGTGGAATAAACCACGTTCTCATTCCCCAAGGCTACGAAATAAAACCTGGATGTACTTTATTATTTGGATGTAAAAGAAACTAAGAAGCAATAAGCCTGCGTGTCTGGGTAGAGAAAACTCAGACAGAGGAGGGATGAGTTGGTGGAACGTGCGGAAACCCTATGCATTTCAAGTAGCCCCGAATCTCTTCAGGGCTCACATGGGATTCGGGCTGATTCAGCACATCACCACCACTGCCCACGGCCTAAGCTACCCTATCTGTTTGCTGACTTCATCTCTGCTTTAGTTTGATATCTTAGCTAGATTTTGATTTTCCTCCAAATCTTGCCGTTATGTTTTCTCTTACAAGAATATTCCTCTCTCATAAATCAAAGCATTAGGGTCTTCTGTAAACTCCCTCCTATGTAATTGTAATTTTTTGAAAGACTTTTTATGGACCCAGACCAACTTATCGTGGCCCATAGGTCCTTTTTCCGATGCCAACGACCCCATGGATTTCGGACATTGTGTTTGTATTGTTCCCCTATGCATTTTTGGCAATTGGCAAACTGCAGCCTGATCGAGGCGATTATAATACCGGTATTTATTTAATCCCCTGCAGCCTGATCGAGGTTAAATAAATACCCAAGGATTATAACTGTAAACAAACAAATTTTGAATAGCACTTTCCATTGTAAAATTATCTTGTTTATATTTTCAATACCAGGGTATTAAATAAATACCGGTATTATAATCGCCTCGATCAGGCTGCTGGTAAACAAGATAATTTTGTAATGGAAAGTGCTGTTCAAAATTTGTTTGTTTACAGTTATAATCCTAGGGTATTTATTTAATCCCCTGGTATTAAAAATGTAAATAAGATAATTTTATAATGGAAAATGCTATTCAAAATTTGTTTACAGTTATAATCGTAGGGTATTTAATTAACCCCGGTATTATAATCGCCTCGATCAGACTGCAGGTATACGTTCTCGATGTCAACCTACACCGGCTACAAGCGATAATGGACAAACTGAGATTCCTCATAAATTGGCTGTGTTATTTCAGCAGAAACTTTTCACAAGCTTGATGCTTTGCTGGGGGTATATAGACTCGTTAGATCAGATATACGATATGTAAAGAATTGTGCTGCATGGGAAAGCGAGATTAATAAGTCACCATTTCCACTATACCTACGCAGAGAAGAAGTAAATGTGCATGCATTCTTGTAATCTAGGTATAACTAGCGATTTAGCCTAATCTTATTTTATAATTTGAATTTTACTTAGTTACCCACTTTAGCCAAAAGATCTCTACTATATCTTATAAATACAAGGTATGTCATAGCAAAATTATGACAGATACTTTTGGAAACCGGAGATGTTGTAATCCCCCTGATAACGCACTTTTAATTATTGTTCCAATATTCGATCGAATAAATATGGGTCTAAGAAAAATTGCAACGTGCAATGACAAAAAGTCAGATTCAATTGTAGGCTATATCCAACATAAACATTCCAAATATTTCTTTGATTAAATAAATATGGAATAGAACGAATAAATATTAGAATCAGCCACTGGCTGGGACACGCCGTAAGAATGTCACACGACCGCATGCCAAAAAACATGTACAAAGCAAGCATGACAGGAAGACGACTGGCCGGACGTCCTTGAAACCGCTGGAATTAAGGATGAGTTGGAAACTGACCTTCGTGAGTTGGGAGTCCGTAGATGGTACAAAACCGATCGAGATGAATGGAGGAGTGTTGTTTGTTGAGCAGGCCAAAGCTCATCAAGGGCTTTAGAGAGGAAGAAGAGAATCAGGTCCACAATTTGATATTTCGCATGAATTTCTATGCACAATGCATTCATCCGCCAATTATATAGCTTGATCGCTCCTGAAACAGCGCAAGCTCTAGCCATGCTATTCGGTACCATTCCGGAATAGTCCGGAATAGTTGAAGCTACGATAGGTACAGTGGATGCAGTCGAGCACTGTTAAAATAACGAAAAGCTTATGTTAAAATCAGCTATTGTGGTAGGCTAATTTACGGGGGGGGGGGGGGGGCTTTTAGAGTTGATTATGGTGAAAGGATGTGGATTTTATTCAATTTCCGCGCCGGTTAATTGTTTTACTTCCGTCATGAGAGAAATTTACTCTTCCCTGGTCGCAGTATATACCTACTGTATATGGTATATTGCTGGTTGGTTTTCTGAACACGCTCTAATGTTTTATCTTTTTTGCTTTCCTACCTATGTACAATATACACGTTAGTATAAGGAAAGCTTTGTGATGATCGAAATGATCGATTTTGAGATTCCAACAGATTTGTACAAGTTTTGAAGTCCATGGAACCTGGTTTTTTACGAAATGTCTGTCTGTCTGTTACTCGATTTGGGGCAAAACTACTCGATAGAATTTGATTAATTTCGGCATGTAAATTCACAAAAATATTGCCTGGGATGTATTTTAATTTTTTCGATAGCTTGAACTTAATTTTGGAGGATTTTATACCCCAAAACGACTAAAAAAAAATGCTTTCCTACCAGCGTCTCCTACGATTTCATTTCATTTCACATACTGTATATATATTGTAGTTGGTACTTATTCATGTCAACAAAACCCAAGTCTGGTACAGGGTGTAAAGAATGCTCAATTTTCATGAAAAACACAAAAAAAATTTCTGGTGAACCATATTTTATTGAAGCTTTTTAGGTACCTATGTTTTGGATGCTAAATGGGGTTACAAAACAGAATAGGGCGCTTTCCAAAGCATGATTTTGGTTTGGAAGAAAAAAATATTTTTTGATAATATTTTGAATAATCTGAGTCGCAATGTATTGCGCAGCATATACACCATTATTATATTGAGTAGTATTACAATATACTATTGACCTGTCAATTTTATACCATGCAATTGTCCCCTCGATCAATTCAATGCTTTAGGATAGGGAACATCTATTGGCAGACGATATTTAACAATTATTTACCTTACGGTACCTTTACTAATTGATAAATCGCAAAGCTTGTACGGGTTCATTCGCACCGGTTCTTAGGCAGGGTTTCCGTTGACCTCGTTTGTGAAAGCTACCGTGATATTGACGTGGTAGCAGACATTTTTAGACTGTCTTTAATGTCTGCTACCACTGTAATATCACGGTAGCTTTCACAAACGAGGTCAATGGAAACCCCGCGTAAATAGTTGTACTGAATACTAGCCCAATCCTGGTACTATACTATATGCACATCAAATTATCACAATAGATCACGCAGGTATAGATTGATTGCCAAATTTTTCAAAAGTACAGTATAACTTTATAATTAACTTAATGCAGGACAGCATCAAACCAATCGACCAGCCATCGGATTTATAATTCGCCCCCATGTAAATCCGATGGACAAATTTAATGGCTCGTTTTACATGATAGGCTTCCGATCGATTCTTATTGCTTATCAGGACCCGTTCGGATAAAGTCCAATAAGCCGTCAACTAGACTGATTGGCAGACTTTGCTGAGTATCGGAATGTCGCACCTCAGCACCTAATTGACGGCTTATGGGATTTTATTATATAAACTCGGTTTATGAGACTATGCCACATGTCACTCATTTGTTTTGTATATTGGCCACTAAGTGGTAGGCCAAGGCTCAGATGGATGAACCAAGTACTGGAAGATGTGAACGCCACCGGCACACGAGAGGAGGAGAAGAAGAAGAAGAAGAAGAAGAAGAAGCTAAGCGGCAAGCCAAGGTCCAATGCGTTGCTAGGAATTACGCCAAATTAATAATAATAAATAATTATTCTTCAAAAGTTATAGGAAGAAGTAAGAGGTAATAAATGGTATAACGAACTTGCACGATTTTTCATATTCAATTGTTCAAAATCAATTAATTTTTTTTTTTGGGGGGGGGGGGGGAATACAATATATTGAAAAAATAGTGCGTTACAAAATGGAAATCGGCGCAGGTACCTCCGGATGCAACATCCAATGAGGCCCTGGGCCCTAACAAATACCTACATGCCATAGCTATTTTTGTTTCCCGTTTGTTACGTACCGTAAGCATAGGAATATGTATGAGAAATATACTGAAATCAATTGTAAAAGTAATAGTTCAAAAGAGAAAGAGAGCTATGAGTTGCTATACGACACTGCTCTATACTTGTTACAGTTGCATTGTTTCCGGATGAAAAGGAGCAAAAGCTGGGAGACGTTGGTGACGCTATAATAGTGGCAAAATATTTGAAATTATGAATTTATTCATCCCGAACTTTAACTCACGAAGGAAACCTTTCTTCTCTGAGTTCTCTCTATTCTTTATACTCTTTGCTCTTCTTCTTCAAGTTACAGCCGGCTGGCTGGTTGGCAGCAACTTGTGGCATCGATGCCTCCACTTCCCTCGATCTTAGCACGCCCTCTTCAGCTCTAAGTACCCGTAAGTATTGGCCCCTACGCAGCCTCCATCACTTGCTGCAGATATTCTCTTCTCGGGTGCCCAGGTCGGCCTTCTGGTTTCCTCTATGATGCAGCTTACGAAGTTCTCGTGTCGAAGCAAATTGTGCAATCCATTGAGCTCTTCTTGTACTTATCGATGCAAACTAGAGTTTTTCTTTCGCTTATTCTGGTTAGAACCTCCTCATTTGTAACATGAGCTTGCCAAGGTATTCATAGAATGCGACCACATCTCAAATGCTTCAAGTTTTTTTCACTCTTTGCTCAAAAGTCAAGACATGTAGAGTAGTGGTACGGACTCTGACTTTCACCTGAAAGGTTGTTGGTTCGAGTCCCACACTGGCTACATTTTCTGGCCATGCTTTGGAGGGCATGTAAAGCAGGCGGTCCCGGGTCTTCCTAGTTGAGTGTAAGAGAGGGCTTTATAGCCCTAACTCCGCTAGGTTGGCTTAGTAATAGAACAAAAAAATGCCTTATTTATTTATTTATAAAAGTTATGAATAGAAACGGAATCATACACCCCAATTATATATGAAGCACGTAATAGCTTAAATGTTTATAGTCATGAATTCGACTTATTATTATCCCATTGGGCATTTAAAACTAGAAAGTAACTAATATTTTGCCACGGTTTTTCCGAGGTGTGGTTCTATCCACGATGGTCCTAGGTGAGCCTGCTGAGCGTGAGAAATGGGCGGCGGGCCCTATACCCGGGCAAATCGACCCGCGCATGCGTGCAGCATCCCTGCGCCTCAGCATCGAGGTCATTTCAACGGGTTAGTGGCAGGGAACCAGGTTAGGACCGCGTCCTCAACCGCGTCGCAAGTTCACCGCGTGTAGCCAGGCCTCGGTTAGCTCGACCGTGCTCGGGGAGACAGACCATTTCGAACAATTATCATAGGTGCGGTACTCTCTTTTCCCGCGTAAACTCTTTTTTTGAACTTTGGTGCAGCGCGGTTTAGTTAAGGAGAGAATTTTCAGACGGTGAGTTGCTTTTAATACATGTTTTTAATTTTCGGTAGCGGAATTGAAATTCTAAATGAAAAGTTTATTGTACATCTATATTTAATTAGGATTTGCGGCCTAGAAGCGGTATTGTGGTTATTGAAGGCATCAAGTCAACAGTGATAAAAAAATGCACTTATTTTGTTTTTTTGTTTACTTATTTAAGGCTATAACGTTTTCCATTTCAAAAATAATTAGGTAGCCTATACCGTCAAAATTCAATCAACTGATTTTTAGACTTCATACGCCCCGCGCCTTGCATGATGAGGTTTAATAACAAAATAAGCCTGAAGTTATGTAGGACGCATAATGCAATGTATATTATACATGTATATACTGTATGTATAATGCATATTTGTAGTTTATCACACAGCACATTAATTATATTGTCTTCCGGAGCCTTGGTACGCACCTTATTTAAGTTTAAGCTCTTCGCGAAGTCAATAAAATTAAGAACATGAATAATGCACCATTCTGGTAATTTCATTTTTCGTACAGCGTGGCTGACATATTAGGCTACAGATTAAATGTAGCCAAATTAGCGTATCCAGCACAGCAGTCCCACACTTGCTGTATTTTCTGGCCATGCTATGGAGGGCATGTAAAGCAGGCGGCCCGGGGACTCTCTAGTTGTGTGGGATTTATAGCCCTAACTCTGCTAGGTGGGCTAAGTACGTTAATAATAATAATAATAATAATAATAATAATAATAATAATAATAATAATAATAAATCATTATTTATATTGTCTAGTACACTATATACTAATTCTATTTTAGGCCTATATTATCAGATAAATAAATAAGTCAAATAACTTCACAATAACGGCACCATAGCGTCATCAATGACAACTTGAGCATAAACTAAAATATATTTATATATTATAATATAACAGAAAATAATTCTGAAGTCAACATCAGAGGAAAAATTGAAAACTCACCAAAAATATTAATTAATCAATTTGACTTTCCCGCGCATTTCACACTCATTTGTTGAAAACAATTGAATAAACCCCGGAGGTATTGAATTAATCCCAAATCACCATGATCAGGCTGCAACTTATGATACATAGAAATATATTAACTGCTGGAATGGCTGGAGGCTAGGAGCTAATAGGTAGGCTATATCCCTTACGACACTCCCGTTAACCATATGCCAAATATCAGAGATAAGTACCAATGTAAAAAATATAGAAGTCTTAAACATTGCCTCATAGCAGAAAGGATACATGGACCCGGTCAAAACTCAGTAATTGGCTTGTGCAGTTTTTCATGCTATTCACCTAGCGAAATTGCTTGCCTATCTTGTGCGGGCCCACTATAGCCGCCATATTGATATAGCCCCGCGATATTCTGATGATACTTGATAAAGCTGAAATAGGCTATAACAAGTTTTGAAGGAAAGACAGCTAAATAAGCGGTGAAAGGGGAGGTAGGTGCCATTATTTTAAAGGGGCTTATATATGCGGCTTAACCTATATCCAAAGAAGTGATGATGAATTAGAAGTTGACTTAAAAAATGGCGGAAAATATCCTCCCCGTTTAGGATCTGCAACTCATTGATCCCCGCAAACCCCTTATTATCAAATTACCTCTTTCGCAAACACCTCGGCTTATTGCCTTGAGCAATTTCTCATTTTTCATCAAGAGCACTTCGCAATTTTGAAGTCAAGGAATGCGCTCGTTTTATCTTTCATGGGATTTAGTTATTGATCGTTTGTTTTCCAGAAATAATGCGCCGCTGGTATTTTCTCATACCCAGGCAAATTTTTTAATGTAGCCTATGTAAAAAATACCTATAACTCTAAGTATATACTTCGGTTAATTGGTAAGTGTGGGCCGAAAGGCCAAAAGACATGTAGAGTAGTGGTACGGACTCTGACTTTCACCCGGAAGGTGACATTGGCTACATTTTCTAGCCATGCTTCGGAGGGCATGTAAAGCAGGCGGTCCCGGACCTTCCCAGTTGAGTGTAATAGCCCTATTATTATTATTATGTCTATGAGTCAAACAGGTGCCGCAAGCGGCCAGAGACGTAGGCTCGGGAAAACCCTTTGAACACCCTGTATCACTTCTGCACTAAAATAGTTGCATTGTTCTTATGAAGCCCGCCGATCTGGTAGGATGGCTCATGACGTCTTCCGGGGAGATGAAAGCAGCCCCAAAGTAGTCTTTTCGTGAACGCCACATCGCTGGACAGTCGCACAGGAGGTGTTTTGCCGTTTCCTCCTCCTCACCGCAGTGTCGACAACTGATGTCGCCAGGAGGGATGGCCTTTATTTGCTGCAGGTGTTTGCGGAATGGGCCGTGTCCTGTGAGTGCTGCTACAACAATTCTCAAGCAGTTCCTTCGGAGGCCCATTAGTTTCCCTGTCCATTGTTCGTTGGGCTCCCGAATAAAAACTTTTGATTGCCGTAGTGAAGCTGCCTTCCATTCAGTGACAAACCTCTCTTGTGTCTTCCTCTTAAGCACACTCTTGATAGCGCACGTTGGTATCGGTACTATTGGTTCCGGGCCAATTGGTTTTTGGGCAGAACCCATTCTCGCTAATCGGTCTGCCTCTTCGTTACCGTCCATACCTTGGTGACCAGGGATCCAAACGAGATTTACAATTTTAGTTCGCATTAGTTTTCTCAGCTTGTCTTTGCAGTCTCTCACCACTGATGAAGTGACGGTTGGATTTTTTAAGGCCAGTAGAGCGGCTTGACTGTCCGAGTAAACGACACAGCTTTGACTTTTCGTTGACATTGAGAAGTGAAGTGCTTCGCTTATCGCAATGACTTCTGCTTGAAAAACCGAAGCGTACTCCCCAAGATGTATATACTGAGAAATGGGAGGATTTTTGCAGTAAACTCCTGCTCCAGCCAAACCGCCCATTAGTGAACCATCTGTAAACCAAGTTTCTTCACTTTCAACAAACACATCACTATCAGTATTGCGCCATTATAATAGCCTAATAGCGTAATAGCCCTAACTCCGCTAGGTTGGCTTAGTAATAGAAACAATAAAAAGACATTATTTATTTATTTATTCATTATTCGCCCATATGGAAAATAAAGACAATTTTCTTTCTTCTCCTTCTTAATTTCTATACCTAGGTATATAAACGAATTATAGCTACAACAGGTACTACAGGTAATGGACATAATCAGTAATTAGTTATGATACTCATACTAACTTATTCTAATAATAATAGGCTATATGTAAAACATTGGAACCGTATACTTACCTACCTACCTACCTAAACTACGATTCCTTTTTATCAGTTACTGTAGAGCTGACTTTGTAGTTTGAAAATTGCATAGTAGAATACCTACCTAGAAATGTTTAATCCAATTTAGCAATATGCAGTGGAAAAATTCTACATTCTTCAAAGTTAAAACTTAAAAAAATTAATGAAAAGTTCAACTATAAGTTTACGCATATAGGTACACGTTTACACATTTCCCGCCAATATTATTCCGACGCGACGAGCCGCCATTTTAAAAATGTTAACTCTGCGACTGGGCATATTCATCGTTAAACGATTAAAGAGCAATATTAAAAAAAAAAAAAACATAGTAGGCTAATAAATAATGCTTTTTGATGCCATCAGATAAGTAATTGCCATTTTCGACGTCGTCATAAACGAAAAAAATACAAAAATGTAGCCTAATGTTAGTTAATAAGTACCGTAGTACTACCGTATCACAAAGCTTTCGCTCCAAAATCTTAATTCGAATTAAAATATGTTACCATGGGTTGGAAAAGTTGGTCAAAGTTTTGAAATCTTGACTATAACTGCATAATGTCAAGTACTACTAGTAGTATATAATTTGAGTAGGTAGATATCATACAGAACAGAGAGAACATGCATATACAGTCACAGCTATATAATGCTGTTGACCTACCATTTTTAAAAGAAACAAAAATCTAGCCTGGTCTAATAAATTACCCGGTATATTAATGAATTCATTACATCTTGGAACTTTTGCGCAGACGAAAATATAATTCCTCGGGCATTTAATTATGCAGTGAGTTAATTATCTTCGTAGTGTTATTTTTCCCTTTCTATAGCCTTGGCCTTTTGATGACAGCGACGATATTCATTATTAATGCAGAGATTTCAAAATATTTTGTAAACAACTTTAGGTCATTTTAATATTAATGAATTCCTGATTCGACAGCTGCAAAGAAATGAAAATGGACTCATGAAAAATTGATTAGAAAAAAAAAAAATACAAGTTTTACCTGTACATTTTTATAAATCAGTCTGAGCAGGCTAGGGCTAGACTAATTTTTGAGAAATGGTGTATTTTGTTATTGTTGCAAGGCCCCCCATTTTGTTTCCTTGTGGTCGTGGTACCGGCGAATTTACTTGAAAAATTGTTGACTTTGTCATTGACGTTTGTTTTGTTTTAAGGAGACTATTGTGTAGATACTTAACTTATCTATTATAAATTAAGTTATGATATGGTAGCATACATTATTAATAAGTCTCTACCATATTATAACTGAATTTATAATAGGTAAGTTAAGTATCTACATAATAGTCTCATTAAAACAAATCAAACGTCAATGACGAAGCCAATTTTTCAAGTAAATTCGGCGGTGGAATGGCCGTCTAAGGAGTCACTTCATTTCGTTAAGTTATATACAAAATAATTTTGAAATCTTTTCCTTAATTTTGGTTTCAGTTAGACTAGTTTAAGTTAGCTAAGGACTTAGATTTAGCTATTATTTATTAAGAGTGTACATCCCGTAGGAAATTGGCAGCCCGAAATGTAAATTATTTTAATTTTTTAATTAACTAACTTAAAAAGTTATTTAAGATTTGACCCATTGAATTTGTAGAAGACTACTAGTAGGTACTTCGCGCATCATATAATAAGCTAGGCCTATTTTTAATTTTCGAAATTGTAGTTTATTCATAGTAGGCCTATCTATTTTACGCGAAAAGTTCTTGTTTATAAATAATTATCGTGTTTATGAAAAAAAACACAATTTCGAAAATTAAACATCCCTTATTATATAATGCATGAAGTAGTCTTCTACAACTTAAATGAGCTAAATCTTTAATAGCAATTGCTTAGTTAATTAAATAAAAAAATAAAAAATACTAAATTTCGGGCTGCCACTTTCCTACGGGCTGTATACTATTAATTTTAATTTTAATTAGGCCTACATGTAAAAATAATTTATTTTTTGTTTAAAATTGTAAAATGGGCATGACTCGTAAATATATAAGCACACGGGCTGACGGAAGTCTTCCGGTGTATAATTTTGTTGTAGTGTGCACTCTCTACCGAAATTGTAGATGGACGGTGTAATTCCTATAAAGTTTTGAACTTTTTTTGAATAATAATAAAAATATATTAATAATAAGCTATAATTTAATTTGAAGAGGAATTGTAGCGCTAAGCCAGTAAAATAATGCTACTAGTAGTATCATATCACCTGCGTGCGCATCGCTAGTCCTGCGTGCGCATCGCTAGTCGGGGTAACAACTAAAATTATAAACAAATTATTATAAATTATATAATATATATAATAACTAGTACAATGGTCTTCTTCTGGGGTTACAATCTATCGATTGGTTTGCAGCAACTTGACTTTTCTTCTCCACTCCTCCCTGTCTTCCGCGATCCTTTTCATTTCGCAGTAGGTCCCGCACTCCATGTCCGCCATTACGTCCTCCATGTGCTCCTTTCTCGGCCTGCCTCTGTGGTACAATGGTATATTGCCTAAATGACCTTTTCATTCTCAAGGGATTCTCAAATAAATTTTTCTGAACATACAATAATTTACAATAAGTATAAGTATTGTATAATATACGGAAAGCAAAAATAAACCGGTATACAAACCTTTGACGTTATTTTGTAAACAGAGCGCGAGCCAGCTGAAGGTTACGGTGATAATATACTCGCAAGGTTTACAACTTCAGTCTTCAACACTATTTCATTGACTCTGAGAAAAAACCTCAGCATGATAACGCCAAGAATACTGTTCAACTGGCGATCGAAGGAAATAAAACGCTGTGATTATTAGTTTTTTTAAGGCGCGGGATCTTTGTGGACATTTGAGCATTTATTCGTACCTATATAAAGCAGCTGTATGCATTGAAATAAATACAATGCTTCATTATTTCAAACAACATTTTGTATATAGCCTATACTTCGTCACATAGTAAAATAAAATAATTTTGTTATAAGTACCTATTTACTTTTAGTAATATACTACTACCAGCCGAAGTCTTATATAGAATTAGATTATTAGGAAAGTTCGTTAGTATCAACGTGTGCGGCAGCCCCCGAGCCAAGTTCCCTCACATCCCCCGACTTCACCCCAACTAGAATATAAAGAGTTTCTTGAATAATCAAAAACATTATGGTTTCATTTCTTTTCAGTTTACGAGTCAGCGCATCTAATATCAATAAATCGTCTTTTTATCCTCTTGCAAAGTCTTATGTTTATTGCGCGTTTATGGATTAGACCCGAGAATTTACGATTGGACGTTATGCCCACGCACACTTTTTAACTTTCCCCAGCCTCCAACTTTATGGCAAACATTGGCAGCATCAGGGTTTCCAACTTCATTCAAAAAAAATCCCTTTCGGCACTAGCCGGCGATTTCATAAAACCATTGACCCCGCTTCACGGGGCGGCGGTTTCTCTTTCCCTTGTAATATATAACATATAGCACTATTAAAGCACACTAGCACATAATTCGAACGATCGTCGACCCCGTTTCCCCCCTTTTAAAATGCTGTAGACGGCTATGAACTTTAATAAAAACAATCTATTCAATTCCCCAATAATATCCTGGTAAGTGGGACAAGAGTTATTTAAACGCTAATTATGGACACCAAGGTTAATTGCTGTAGCAAATTAAAAATCTCCATGAAAGAGCACGTCCATAATAAATATAAAATTTGGATTTTGTTAGTATACAACCAAGAATGATTAAGAATATCTAAATCTAATCTAATCTAATATTTTAATGATTAAGAATTCCCCCCCCCCCCCTAACTGGTCACTCCACTAGCTAGGGGATTATATTAATTCAAAAAGTAAATGTAGGCTAATTACAATTCACGACTACCCCAAAGCTTCCGCTTGTCGGGGGTGGCGTCTTCTTCACTAAATGTTGCAACTTTTTAAGGGTACTGTGGGTTCAATAGGTCTTGCCTATTGAGTCTCAGCAACCATTTTTTATTACTTTTTTTGCTTTCCCAATTTTTTCTTAATTATTTATAGCTTGGGGGATTTCGTTGAACAATTTTGTTATTAGCACATTATTTTCCCTGTCACTATATTTATTGTATGTAATTGGTATCTAATAATAATAATAATTCGTATATTTCTCAACATTATTAATATATCAACATAATATTGTAGGCCCCGTTAACCTAATGGTATATAAATATGTACTATACATGTACACATGGACATATAAAGATATTACATATAAACATAGGTCTATATATTATATTTACGAGTATATTATAGAACATCCTTGACTGTACATCACTAAAAGTAAACAGTAATGGTGAAGTACATTAGTACTATATAGCACCCATTAAATACAAATTTTGTAGTGACAGCCTTTAGGCGGCTATTCCACTCGTCAATATTCCGTCATTTGTGCATCAATAATTGATGAGATTTTTGTTTTAAGGAGACTATTATGTAGAAGCTTAACTTATCTATTATAAATTAAGTTATAATATCGTAGAGACTTATTATTGATGCACAAATGACGGAATATTGACAAGGGGTATAGTCACCTAACGTAACCAAGTGTAATGAATAATATTTTAATATTTTTTTAATTTTTTTTTAAAGCAGCCAGACCCGTGTGGGTAAACGCGCTTTCTGGTTTGTAGTTAGTTTGCCGGTGTTTTGTTGTCTGTATTGTGTGTGTATGAGTTTTAATATTATGTTATACGATAATTAAAGTCTAACTTGAATTTTCCATAAAAGTCAAACAAAATTTTGTTCAAAACACATTATGAACAGTAAATCGTCCATATTGTCAGTTTCGTCAGCGCCTATATTTTCTTGCTCTTCTATCTTCCGCTCACGTCCCAGCTCTATGGTTATGCTACTTTTTAATTAGTTGGTTACTAAGTAACTTTAGAAGTAGGTCTTCGCCATAAGGAGCCAGATCTTGTGTCGTTAAGTTTGTATTGGATTTTAACGTATTCCCATGGGTTGCTCCTTACTCATTTTTTGTGGCTGGCCTAGTTTACCCTTAAAGTTTGAGCATTGTGGTGAAGCATATAGGCAGTCCTGGCGATTTTGTGTTTTTGTTTGTTTTAATTTCTTTAGTTTTAGTTTCTTTATCAGTTGAAGTTAACTGTTGACTTCTTCATCCGTCTCACTTATATTTCACATTTTTCATGCTAAATACATTCTCTAGAAGCTTTTGGCAAACTATTTGCTAACGCTGAAGTGCTGAAGTGTACACAACGTATACATACGGTAACTCTTGGCAAACTAAATTAAATTCGGAATAATTTCCGTTTTGCCACTCTGTATATTTGTGTACTGTACTTGTATACTGTACGTAAACTGTCATGGGCGTAGCTAGAGAGGTGGAGGGGGGACGTGAACCCCCTGCACCCTAAAGATTTGACGAGTTAACACTAGATAGATTTGGGTTTTCTTGGAAGAATTCGCACAATTCCCGTAAAAAAGTGCAGGGAACCAGATAATTATAATTAATAAGATTTGAATGCTTACATTCCAAAAAGGTTCAAATTAGCCCCCGAAACCCAATCAATTTAATCGAACTTTTGTACCTCCTCCCCATACAAATATATACTGTTGTACTGTGTGTAATGCGTTGTTATTCTCTTCCATATTATTAACCCCTCTAATAATTTGGGAAACACCTTACCCTTTCTTATGCTACCCCATCCCCAATTAATGTCAGGATATGTAGAGTAGTCGTACAGACTCCAACTTTCACCCGAAAGCTTTTTGGTTCTTACGAAATTTTCCGGCCATGCTTCGGAGGGCATGTAAAGCAGGCGGTTCTTAGTTGAGTGTAATTCCGTTTCCGTCAATTTTTTCATATCTTTCTTTCTGTAATATATTGTATTCCGATCGTCAGTAAAACGTCAGTGACGTCAAATGTGTCGTAAATGCCTATTATTGGTCTACTCTACTTCCATAGGGATTGATTAATAAATAAATATTGACTTTCTGTTCTACTAAGTCAAGTTAGTAAGGGCTATATAAAGCCCTCTCTAACCCGAGTCTCCACCAAGTCCGGTGAATTCCCTTGCCTGTTGAGGGTTTCTACAAAGTTGAATCAATGTACCTAGAATTGTTGTTACGGTATCTCATCATAAGGACGTTTTTATGAACTTATACCTACTGGTCCATTGGCCAATTTGTCCCTTGTCCAATGACAACGACCCCTTGTTATCTCATAACATACGATTTGAAAAAAGAATACACAGTAGTTCGAAATGACGGAGGATTAGCCAAACTCGAAGTACGTATAGAGGTATAACAAAACATCACACTGTATTTAGGAAAACTTGGCATAAAACGGAAAACCCCAGTAGCAATAAAATAGCATAATTGTTGTTGCAGCTCTCTCTGAACAATAATAGCAGGCTTATACATAATGATCCCAGAGGGAAGGTCCAAGAAATTGGGTTGAATTGGCTAACTCGGTTTCTGGCGTCATTCCCCAGGGCTGTGAGAAATCGCACCAATTCTCCCAACCCCCTCGCTTTGAAGCCAGTAATTTACTGCCGCGGTTGACGTGGCTACTTCATATTGTTTTGCTCCTTATTTATACGATCGAAAGTTATTTTTATATATAAATTTAACCTATATACGCGCCTGTATCTATTGGATTTAAGATTTTTAAGGAGTTTTAACTGCGATTTTACCGTTACGTGTCGTCCTGAAAATTTGAGTTTCGTTTCGCAGACATATATACATGGGGGTTCCTATGTTAACTCATGAATTTTTTTTTTTTAAATAAAAATACTCGTCCCGTTTCGAAAAAAATTCTTGTCCTTAACTACTCTAATAGCAGAATATCGTCGAATAGTTTTCTTCAACTTTTATTGAGACAAACCTCAGTAGGCCTACAACCAGAGGCGGACGCAGCGACCGGCACTGCGGGCAATTACCACCCCCCCCCCCCCTTTGGAAGGGAGGGGCCCCCTTGTGCACAATTTTAATAATTCCTTGTAATATAGAAACATTATGGCTCTGAAAATGAAAATGAATAAAACCCCAATATTTCAGCCCTATTTCTAAAAAAATAAACGTCTCACGGGGGAGACCCCGGGCCCCTCTTGTTCACGATTTCATTAATTCCCTGTAATGTAGCAACCTTATTGCTCTGAAACTAAGTAAAACGCCAATATTTCAGCCCTACTTTTCAAAAATTTTCTACCGGGGCAGACCCCCCCCCCCCTCATATCCTCCGAACTCTCTGGCTCATGCGCAAAGGAGACTAAGGTTATTAATGTAAAAGCTGCGTATGTCCATGAGAACGGTTTTCCCAATTTTCAAATTTCATGGAAATGGGTGGAGGGACGCCAAATTATACACCACCCCCTTCGATAACCTATCTTTACGCTATTGAAAAGTGCCTCCCCCTTTCATGACATCTGCCTACACAACAGACAGACCTTTAGTTGCATACCAAGGATAAGTCTGAAATACTGGGTTAATTTAATATCAGCTGTAGCACTGTGGAACTGGGACCGAAGTGCGTCCCCGAGCAATGCTGCACTCCGCCGCACCGTTATTTACGCCACTGTCTGGCTGTCTCCCTACCCAATGTAGAAATTAGAAGACACTTTTTTTTATAAAATGAAAAGGTTCTTCTTCGTCGGCCAACGCGCGGTTTTACCTGACGAGGGAAAATTAAAGGTCTCACCTTTAGTTCGAAAATGGCGGGGGAGTTCTGTGTTTTTAGTTGCCACCAATCGAAAGACGCTGATTTCCCCTTGCAAAAACGTTGATTAATGACTTCGAAAAGCAATCACGTGCTATCGAAACCTCTTCAAATAACACCCCCTCCCCCAACTGACTATTTCCGCAACATTCCTTACCACGGTTTTGTTCGTCTGATAATTTTCGTTGAGTGCTTCTATCCTTCTTCGGTTATAGCTGACGTGTGCTGTGTGTGCTTAATAACATGTTTTTGTCTTTTCCCGCGGTTGTTGTTCTTGTCCAGAGTTCCTCCACAAGACCACAAAGTGGTAAGTGCATGTGATGTCAAATATGAATGTCAAATCATCCATTGATTGATAAAGTTTTTGTATAGGATCATCAATCTTATGATCGGCTCCAATTTTCCAGTGGCTCAAATGGTAGAGGCTTAGACATGGCCATGCTAGCCAAAAAAGGCTCAATGAATAGCCCTATTCTCTCTTTCGGGTTGAAAGTTTTGAAGGTGTACAGTACTGTGAAGTGTACTGTAGAGAGCTAAAAATGGTATTGTGGTCAACGCCCGCATTTAGTGTATCGAAATACACACTTCCTTTGATGCGTCTAGGGATACACACATTTATAATGTGTTGTCCGAAATTGAGGAGCTTGGACGGCTTTGTCGTTTGCTTCATGCACGCACTTTCTTTTATTGTGTAAATTCATCAAAGAAACCCCAATTCTATCTTGTGTTAACTCGTCAAATCTTTAGGGGGTGTCCCCCCTCCACTTCTCTGGGTACGCCCATGGATATAAGTACCTACCTATCTAATTTTTTTCCCTTGATTCTTCCTATCTGACTAATATATATTGTATTTTATTGTATTGTATTGTATCTATAAACTCTTATCAAATCAAATCACTGTATAGCTCACCCAGTTGTCCGATTGACCTCTAATTTTGCATTCTTCAAATACAGCACAGAACCCCAATTTAAAAATTCAGCACTCTAGCATGATTGGTTGCTGAAATCAAAACACCCCAAAACCACGCTTTTCGTGTGGACTCACTCACTCACTGACTGACACAAATTATAGCCCACTTTCAGATGTGCTGGAGATGTGAAACTCAGGAATTAGTCTCTTCTTACCACCAAACCCCCAGAATAAATCAAAAAACCCGAAAAAGTTGTATGATAACTTAGCAATCACGTAATGAATTTTACGTACTTAGCTTACGGCCGAGCATACCTATGGCACGCTCATCCCATCCACGTGTACAGTACAACTGAAATTTGGGATTGGGTTCATTCTTGCCATTTCCCATTTTCCCCCACTTTATTCAGAAAATTGATTACGTAACTTAACGTAGTCACTTAACGAAAGATAGCTTCTAGATGTGCTTAATTAATATTAGGTACATCTATATAGTGGTTCGCATGTTGTATATTGTTCTTTCTTTCATGTGGGCTTTTCTTAACTTATCAGTCTTCTAGTTACTCTGGTGCTAGCTAGACTCTTCCCGAAATGACTAATTCTTCCTCTCTCTTTCAATTTTTTTAACACTCCATGCATACATATCAAGTTATTTGTTATTTGTACAAAAAGATATGATATCCAACCCAAAACACTCCGTGTAAAAAATACCAAGTTCCTTTGGCCCATCAAAGTTGTGATATCCAAATGCACCAAGTTCCTTTTTTCTGCCTATGTATGTTGTGATAAAATCAGGATGGGCCAAGTAATTTTTCTCTTTGAATATTTTCTGTAAAAAATTAATTCTTTTTTCTTCAGAACTTGGGTGCTTCCCTGGCAAAACTCTTCGTAGTTTCCTATCGTTTATTAGAGGTATACCTACGTAACGACACCGTGGCCTCAGATGCAAATTTGCGATTTAGCCATATCTTATGCGTCATCATTGGCCAATTACAGCAAGTGTCTGTGTCAAGGTACATAAGCATGAAGAAGCACCAAAGTTCTGAAAAAAAATTAAATTAATTTTTTAGAGAAAATATTCAAAGAGAAAAATTACAAGAACTTGGCCCATCCTGATTTCACAACTTTGATGGGCCAAAGGAACTTGGTATTTTTTACACGGAGTGTTTTGGGTTGGATATGACCTAATTGATAGCTTTATATTTGCTGTGAAATTTAATTTTGTAATATATAAGGGGTTTTCCCTTTGGGTGTCCCAGTGGGCCGATTATGGCGATTGGTATTAACCATAGAAATATATATTAACTGGAGCGGCGGGAGCCATAATATTATGCCTTACAAGGCACCCGTTAACCATAAGCCAACTATCAGAGATAAGTACCAACGCAAAAAATATCGACGTCTTACACATTGCAGCATACCTAGCAGAACGGATACCTGGACCCGGTCAAAAATTCCGTACTTCTCTTGTGCAGGCTATACCAGCAGCCATATTGATAACGGTCTCCAGCCACGGGATGGTATTAACTTACTCCTGCGGTTAAAACAGTAAACAAACAAATTTTGAATAGCACTTTCCATTGTAAAAATTACCTTGTTTGCATTTTTAATACCAGGGTATTATATTAACCCCGGTATTATAATCCCCATGATCGGGCCGGGCCGCTGGTGTGTGCCTCTTCCCGAACAATATATGTTCCTATTTGTTATCTCTGGGCTAAGGTTGGTTGTATAAGCTTATAAGCTAACAATTGGGTACAAATTTAAACTTTTAAAGACTTGTTATACTTTTTCCTTATAGGTCCTAATAATTTAGCCTACGGTTGTGCGAGTGCCATAGGTCATTAAGTCCATTCACCTCAGTACTAAACTCGTCGAGCAAAATGATGATGACGTTCACTTTCCTATACACTTATCAGTATTCAGTAGTACTGTCTTCTTCAACTGGCCCGTTGGTCTAGGGGTATGATTCTCGCTTTGGGTGCGAGAGGTCCCGGGTTCAAATCCCGGACGGGCCCAATTTTTTTAAATATTTTAAAAATTGTAACCATTAGGTCCAGGGTAGTCTATTATAGTAGGAGTAATTACTACTTGCTACTACTACTAGTAAGTACTACCTTTCTGGTGAAATATAACAGAACAAAATTAATTTCAAAATACCGATTCATTTTCACAACATGTAGGTAACTTTGGGACGTTTCCTTAATACAATTATCATCACGAAATTCCCTTTGAGTTTTGATGTCAGCATGGCACATGTCAGTTCCCTTGACTTAAATACTCCATGCTGACTTTACTGGCCACAGGAGAACTGAACACATGCACTGACTGAGTGACGACTGTGCACTGAATACGACAAGTGGTCGCAACTGACAGAACGGTAAATACGGGCATGTTTAATACAATGTCATGATATATGGGGGGCCAAATACGGGAAGGGGGAGGGGGTAGAAGGGGTGCAGCCACAGCTGACGCCAGCGTTGCCATGTGGAAAGGGGGAGGCTCATATGTGACTCTTTCACATTTTAGTCTGAAACACTTTTTTATTTCTTTTTCTCATTCTTTACTTTCTCGGGCCATGATATGATATATTGCATTTTATTTGTAATCAAGTCTGATTTATATCTCGTATTTATTCTGTTTATTACAATCAAGTTGAAAACTGTTGTGGTAGCCTATATACATATTTGAATTACTGAACTTATTTGAAGAACTTTGTTGATGTATTGTTGTTTATATCGTGTGTAAGTTCACATAACGCTACAAATTCTTTTTTCCCATTTAATCCAGCTCAATAATATTATAGATATTATACCTACGTATGTTCTTTTACTAAGGTTACAACAACTGTGGCCTACATTTGCTACATTAGGCTACTAGGTCACTATTTATAAATAAATCTGCAAAAGTAAAGCATGGGCCAGTGGGAAGGAGGGAAGAGGGGCAGGGGGGGGGGCATCTTTGAGTGTCCCTTTCATATTTGAGTGTGAAACACTTTCTATTTCTTTTTCTCATTTTTTCTCGGAAGCCGTTATATTGTATATGAAACGATATAGGCTTAATGCATTGTATTTTAATCAAGTCTGATTTGTTTCTTGTATTTTTTTTTAATTGAGTTTTTTTCAATTTGAGTATTTTATTGTTTAATTACTTTTTTATGATTTTTTAAAATTTATTATTATTAATCGCTTATTGTATCTAATTATTAATTAAAACAATATTTTGCAGTGCCACTGCTCAAAAATCGCTCGATAGGCTGTCTCGATAAACTGAAGCCTCAGCGTGATGATAATTTCATTATGTATATATTTTTTTTCAGTATATTGCACCTTGACCGGGGTTACTGAACAAGGAAAAAAGAGACATGAAGTGAATTTTTAAAAAAATATTTATTAATGTATTTTATTATTATTAAATGGTTTAAGTTATTTTTTAAAAATAATTGTCTTTCCCACATTACCAATGGTAGTCTATATGAGTACCTACCCTTCTTGTAGTACAGTACAGGCCAGGCCAGGTACATTACTGCATTGTAACTACGACCTAAAATTGGGCTCGTCCGGAACTTGAACCCGGGACTCGCAGCCTAAGGCGCCCATTCCACTGACCGGCTAGGGCTATTTAAAAAAACGGTGACGTGGTAGCAGACATTCAAGACTTAGGCGGGGTTTCCACCGACCTCGCATTGCAGAATTGACGGAAATGTTTATTTTCCTCTATGCCATAGTTAAAATTGATCAATGATCATACAGTAAAATCACAAACAAACAAACCAGAAAATTAAAAAATGGCGTCATGGGATATGTTAAGTACAAACATTTTAATATATTTCTATAAAAAGAAAAATTCTAAATTCCGTCAATGTCATTTGCATTTGCAATGCGAGGTCGGTGGAAACGCCACCTAAGTCTTGAATGTCTGCTACCACGTCACCGTTTTTGTAAATAGCCCTAGCCGGTCGGTGGAATGGGCGCCTAACAGAATGTACAATATTGTATTGTATTAAGGCGGGGTTTCCAACGACCTCTCATTGCAGAATGCAAATGACATTGACGGAAATTGAATTTTTCTTTTTATAGAAATCTATTAAAATGTTGAACTTAACAAATCCCATGACGCCATTTTTTAATTTTAGTTTGTTTGTTTGTGATTTTACTGTGTGATCATTGATCAATTTTAACTATGGCATAGAGTAAAACAAAAGTTTCCGTCAATGTCATTTGCATTCTGCAATGAGAAGTCGTTGGAATACCCGCCTAAGCGAGAATCATACCCCTAGACCAACGAGCCGTTGTTATGTGGGAGCTGGTAAACCGTGTATTTAGAGATACAGTTCTGGGCTTGGTGAGATAAACTGAACAATGTTATTATGTAACGTCGAATAATTATGTCAGACCTGGAGTATTGTACGATCGTATAGCCGTACAGGCAGACCATTAGTCTAGCTAGTCAACGGTTTGTACTCCATTTTATTATAGCCTCACTTGCAAGGGTGGATCCAGCCGAAAATTAAGGGGGGGGGGTCACAAGTTTTTTGTAAGTTTAAAAGGTAATTTTTTTGTTGAAAATTTGAGTTTTATTCCTTTTTTTTACTAGGTATCTTATTAATTTACTATGCATTTTAGGAATTTACTCATTTAGGGGGGGGGGGGGGGGTCACTGCCTGCCTGCCCTGCTCACTTGCCTGATGTTTTGAGTTTTTGAAAGTATTAATTTATTGCTTCTTGCACTATACATCATAAAATATCAGTATATAGGGCATGAAAAAGCGACGGGGGGGGGGGGGGCAGATACCTCCACTGCCCCCCCCCCCGTATCCACCCTTATGTGGGGGAGGTGGAGGGTCAAGAGGTGTTCGGCTCTGTAAAGGAATAACGAACTTCCCCATAGGTTGGCTTAGTAATGGAACAAAAAAGTCAATATTTTTATTCACCCTTTTAAATATGGTACCATCATATTTTAATTTTAAACAAATGCATGCAAGAACAAGAGCGTGAAAAAAAACTAAAAATATAAAAGTTATACCTCCAAATTTTCCAGCACAGCAAACTTTTGTTTTTTATCACTCTGTCGTAGCTGTTCCACTTTGTGTCATAAGTAAAAATCAGTAAGCCTTTCACCCTGAGGGTTATCAGCTTTACATCGATTTTCTTTAGAGATATAGCGTCTACGAAAATGCAGCTCTAGTGGAAAAAGGCATTTTCTTGGATAAGTATCTAGAGCGAAACTGTTGGGAGAAAGGCACTCTACACCATCTTGAGTTTAGCAAACACCTACTCTTCCTTTTTCTCGCATAACAACCTACCATGAGAAAAATAACACCTTTATGACTTGGTTTTCTCCAGCAAGTGAGCAACTGTTTACTTTATGTCTTCGTTGGGTTTACCTACACGGAGCAGCAATTTTCCGTTGTTTGATCATTAATTTGTTGTATTGATTTTTATGGTTCTTTTGTTGAAATAGTGTTTTTTTTAATAATAGGGCCTAGATTAAGATCTGTCAGCAATAATAAAGACATCCCAATTTTAGACCGTGTAAAAATTCAACAATGGAATTGTCTTAGGAGCCCTAATACAAAGCCCTATTAAAAATGATTGGAAAAAACTTTCTTTAATTTTAATTAATTATGGAATGAAAAACTTTCTTTAATTTTAATTAATTCTGATGTTATAGTGTAAGCTCTGCTAATTGTGAGTCACATTCAAGGGCGGATCCAGCGGAAAATTTAGGGGGGGGGGGTCACAAGTTTTTTGTAAGTTTATAAAAGGTAATTTTTTGTTGTTGAAAAGTTGGGTTTTATTTTTTAAAAAAAATTACTAGGTACTTTATGAATTTACTATGAATTTACTCATTTATGCCCCCTGACCCCCCCCCCCCCCCCGTGGATCCGCCATTGGTCACATTGGTCAAACAGGGCGCAATTTTGGAAATTGGCTTAATATACGAACCATGGAGGGCTGTCGGTAAGAAATATAGTGTTTCAGATAGTAAAAAACACTGATACTACATTGGCCAATTTAAAATCTGGTAGTGTCAACAAAGGGGAAAATTCCCGACAGGAATTAAGCCAGAGAGCATAGCATTAGAAAAAGTCATAATATTATATTGTAATGAAAATTTCACGAATAGGCTATACCAGGCGCGGATCTAGAATGAGACCAAGGAGGGGGCTAAGATTAAATTTCGAGAATTTTTTGAAAAATAGGGATGAAATATTGGGGTTTTACGCATTTTCAGGGCAATAAGGGTTCTATATTATAAATAATTAATACAATCGAGCACAGGGGGGCCCGGGGGTCTCCCCCAGGAGAAAATTTGTGTAAAATAGGATTGAAATAGTGGGGCTTTACGCATTTTGAGGACCCTAATGGGGGGGGGGGGGGGCTATAGCCCCCATAGCCCCCCCCCCCCGTAGATCCGCACCTGGGCTATACGGTATTTGAAAATTGTGTAGTCCATCCATAAATGGCATAAAACCTAGAAGAAAAAAGAACCGGTCCGAGTTTACTCGAACATGCATTCCAATTTATCAAGTAGTGCAGCTGACGTCACTGGAGGTGAGGTAAATGCTAGATAGGTCAGACCAACAAATTACCGCATAGCAATAATGGCAGGGCACGCAATGCATTTGACCGTGAATTTTCTATCATTTTTTCAAAAACATTTTTTTTTTTGCAAAAAACCAAATAGTTTTTTGGGAAAGCAATCTGTCCGGTTTCGTTACTCAATTTAACACCTAAAACATGCCTGAAGGTAGAAATCATCGAAGGAAAGGTTTCACAGAAAAATTATTTTTTAGTCATTTTTCATTGAAATATTGTTATTTTTATTTTTTTTACCCCCAGAAGCAAACTATCAAGAGGCAAGCGACCCCTCCCCCCCGCATTTTATCAACATTAATAACAACTACAATATATATGAATTTAAAAGAAATCGTTGGAGCCGTTTTTGGGAAATAATTTTTTTAGACGTTTTTTTGTTTTTTTTTAGATTAAACCTCCCCCCCCCAAAACAAAAAAAATGTCCCGAGGTATGATTTTTGTGAAACTACATGCCGAATTTAATCAAAATCGACCGAGTAGTTTGCCAGGAAATCGACGCACAGACAGAGCGACAGAGCGACAGAGCGACAGAGCGACAGAGCGACAGACAGACAGAGCGACAGAGCGACAGACAGACAGAGAGACATTTCGTAAAAAACACATTTTTGGGTTCCTGGGACCTGAAAACGTGTAAATCCGTTGAAATCTCGGAATCGAAAATTTGGACCATCACAAAGCTTTCCTTATACTACGTATAAATTGGAAAGCAAAAATGATCGTCTACATTGGTACCCATGGTATGTAACCGGCACTAGCACCTGACCACAGTTGACCACAGTTTTTAGAGGAGTGACAAAATGCGAGGATAGATACAGTACAGCATTGCGACTATGACCTAAAATTGGGCTCGTCCGGGATTTGAACCCGGGACCTCTCGCACCCTAAGCGAGAATCATACCCCTAGACCAACGAGCCGTTGTTGCGTGTGAGCAGGTAAGCCGTGCATTTATTTAGAGAAACAGCTCTGGGCTTGGTGCGATAAGTCGGACATTAGGCCCGGCACACACGGACGATTTTGCCAGTCGTGATTCGCCGACGTCTTTTCCATTGTAGCCATAAGGCTAGCAGAAGATTTAGCCAGCTGGCTTGAAGTCGACCGCACGCTTCCAGGCTTGTACTGTGAGACACTGAGAAATTTATCATGCGTACAAATATGCTGGTGATAGGTTTGAACATAAATAAGTTATTTTCTGAATACACTTTCGAAAGTTTTGTGACGTTGACGCGTGTTCAGGATGTGTCTAGGGGGAAACCCATGCAGTTTTGTCCGGTCGGCTTCACGCCAGCTGGCGAAGTTTTCGAGAAAACTACAAGAAATCTCCTGTTAGCCCGATGGCTACAATGGAAAAGCAATCTGATCGCGACTGGCTGAATCGTCCGTGTGTACTGGGCCTTATTGTGATTATACAACGTCCAATGTGTGATCTAGCTGATCTGCTGGAGTATATCCATGTAGCCCTTAGGCCATTAGTCTTCCACAAACTGCATATCAAAATGTATTCCACTTTATGGCATTTGTGGATACTCTGATTTATTATTATTGATATTTCATGATAAATAAAATTCGACTTTGAACTAAATATAAATAAATAAATAAATAAGGACTTTTTTGTTCTATTACTGCGCAAACCTAGTGCAGTTAGGGATATAAAGCCCTCTCTTACACTCAACTAGGAAGGCTCGGGAAAGCCTGCTTTACATGCCCTCCGAAGCATGGCCAGAAAATGTAGCCAGTTTGGGACTCGAACCAACAACCTTTCGGTGAAAGTCAGAGTCCGTACCACTACACGTCTTGACAATAAATATAAATATAGTGGGGTTGTCCGATTTGATATCAAGCATTGCTGGCTGATGACTGCGTGCAGTTCAATCTCTCTGCGTAAAATTTTGAATTTTATAATAAACATAGAATATTGTTTAACAAAGGGTTAGTTGGACTTACATTCCCTGCGGTGTTAATAGTCATTAGAGGCATGGGCCTCATAGTCATCGAACAATTAGGGTGGAGCCTATTTTCGTTGGGGAGGGGGCCAGACACCATTGCCATTACCAATAGAATATATAATATCGTTTTCTCATTTATTTTGTCATTCAAGTGATAGTATCTAACCGCAATCGGTATTGTATACATGGTTTTGCTCTTTTAGGGAGATTCATCTAGTCTACCTATTGAGATGGCGACCAATGTTAGACTTTCGGAAAATTTCTTCACAACTTTTCATTTCATGACCCCCTGAGCCTAAAACCACCCTCCGTTCAAAATTTTATATATATACTGTATATGTACATCGATTTTAGGAAACACTCTAACTTCCGTAAATATAACCTGATTTTGATGAAACTTGGCACAAAACTTGATCATACAAACGTCTTGATCGAGCTCGTTAACCAGCTAGATTCACTATTTAGTTACAAGATGGCGGCCGATTAAAACCTTATATAATTTATATCTCAGTTAATATTGGTCACCGAGGAATGAATTAAAATTTGGCTGAAAGCCCGTATTATTATCTTCGACAATGGTAATAAGAACTTTTTACGACAAATCAACCATTTTAAGATGGTAGCCAGTCAAAATGAAAATAATTTGATAAGTAAAAGTTCATAGTCGGCATTGTGGTTCGAAATTTGGAACACAAGAGTGTTTTGTGTGTTTATGTTGTTATCGGGAAAATAATTAAGTATTTTTTATTTTTTTATTATTCTACATGCACAGCGTAGGTAGCTTAGAGGAAAAGCGGGGTCTGCCTAATCTCCCTACTCCTGATCGGCCAGAGCCGAAAGGGATTTCCTTGCTTCTGTGCACTTTTTTATTTCGGTAAACCTTCAGGTATTGTATAATAGCCATGTTCATATTCTGTTGAGGCAGATAGGTGTGATCAGAATTTGCATGTCCTTACTGCTTGTAGGTAGCCTATGGTAGGCCTAACTTAACTTTTAGAAATCTGAATTTTCTCCCAATGCCAATTTCGGTAACAATAAGGTCATGTTACAACTAAATTAACATCAACACTCATCATATTACAACAGTTCCCACGCTTCAGTCGGTTTACTTCACGTATGGTCGCTAGATAAGGATTATAGACAACGGCTCGTTGGTCTAGGGGTATGATTCTCGCTTCGGGTGCGAGAGGTCCCGGGTTCAAATCCCGGACGAGCCCAATTTTTATTGCTAAATACTACATGTTAAAATTAAGATTACGTGGCTCTACACGCCTTTGTAAAGTGGGGAAACTCAGTTATAATGTTAAATTCGGAGCAATTAAATAGATAGGCTAAACACAATTTCGATTGCATTTTGATTATTTATTTACTTTTAGTTTCTAACTTATCATTTATACCAGAATTCTCTACTGTATTTTTATTTTTCAACATTTTATTTTTTCTAGAATACCTATGACTTGTATAGGAAAGCAACCTATATGTGCGGGTTAGTTACACTATTTGACACCTAAGTCTTGCCTGAAGTTGCGATGCATCGATGATTATTTATAAGTAATTTTTAGCGTTTACAATTAACATATATTGTCCCCAGCACTGAATTACTAATATCAGGAGGGAAGCGACCTAGTGTGTTTCATTTACAATATTAATGACTGAGGCATACTCGTACATTAATTTATATATTGCTTTCCAATTTATAAGTAGTATAGGAAAAATTTTGCGATGGTCAAAATTTTCGATTACGAGATTTCAACGGAAAAACAAAAAAAAGAAGTGATTTTTACGGAATGCCTGTCAGTCGCCTTAAATTTTGGGCTAGTCTAACTCAATTTTGGGGGTTTTCAATATCAAAAAACTACTAGAAAACGCCTAAATAAGTTATTTCTAAAAAACGGCTCCAACGATTTCTTTTAAATTCACATATATTGTATTCGTTATTAATGTTAACAAAATGGGGTGAGTCACTTGCCCCTTAATTGTTTTCTTCTGGGGGTAACAAAATAAAAATAAGTCAATTTTCATGAAAAATAATTTTTCTGTGGAACCTTTCTATCTATGATTTCTCTTTCTTAGGTGTTAAATAGAGTAACAAAACCGAACAGATTACTTCCCCAAAAAAGTACCTATTTGGTTTTGTTCAAAAATGTTTTTGAAGAAATTATGTAAAATGCCGAGCCATTATTACTGTGTGGGAATGTATTGGTCTACCCGTTCTATAATTTGCAAGGCCATCGATTAATTCAGTGCTCCGGGATGGGTGCCGTAGTCAGAGAGGGATCCGGGGGATTCGGACCTCCCCCGAAACGTTTGCAGCGTACACTAGATCAGAGGTTCTCAAACTTTGTTCGTCGCAGACCCCTAAATGATATAAAATTCCATCGTGACCCACTAATTTCTCTATTGCAATTTTTACTTCGATTTCTTTCCTAAACAAGCCTAATAGTCCATGGGCGTACGCAGGAATAGGAACAAGTAGGGGAAGGGGGCAAGTCAGGAGGATAAATATGTTACCTCGCCTTACTACCCCCCCTCCCCCTCGGCAAATTTTTCAAAGGATAGACCAAAGGAAACGGGTTTCCACTCATTCTTTTTACGACTCTAAAAAAGGGGCCCGGGGGTGTCTCCACCGGAGGAAATGTTTTGAAATTGTGAGCAGAAAATGGTTTCCGCGTTTAGGCGGGTATTCCACATACGTACATCGTCAATGAAAATTATGAAATTGAAGGACATTTCAATTTTTCATTGATGGCGGCCATTCCACATGTTTTTTCAAAAATTGACAATTTTCTATTGAAACGTATGCGCCAAATTTTTGAAATTTGTTGGCATTTGTTTCTTGAAATTGTATTTGTTTTCTTCGTCGCCTTATTATTTAAGCCTTATTATAATTTTTACACAGAAATGCTTTCTTTTTAAAAAAATCAATTAAAATAGTTGTACTTGTCATATCCCATGACGCCATTTTTTAATTTTAGTTTGTTTGATTCATTGTTTGTGATTTTACTCTATGATCAATTGATCATTGATCAATTTTAACAATCCCGTTCCCACTTGTCTTTAAAAAATATATGACTTAAATTGGAAAAAAAACTTGTCATTCAATTCAATTCTATCTAGTGTATAACTGGCCGACGAGACCACGCCGCGACCCACTTGGAAATTTTTCGCGACCCGCTGTGGGGTCGCGACCCACACTTTGAGATCCCCTGCATTAGAAAGAATGGAGTTTTAAGGATTTTCAAACACGCAGTATATTGAGGTTATTACCTCACCTACGAGGGATCCGAAATTTAACCATATAGGGAAATTATTTACTATGAAATATCTCATTATCTCTATCTACTAATTGTTAAATCGGAAAGCACGTTCGAGTAAACTAGGACCGGTTCTTTTAAATAGGAACCAATAACGATTTTTGGGGAGGAGGGGGTAAAAATAGCCCCGAAATGAAGTTATCCAAAAATTGAAATAAATTCCCCGGGTTCCGATTTTAATCAAATTCGCAAAATGTTGAAGACCAGAAAGGTTTCCTTCTACTATTATAGGTCTAACGTATAAATTGGAGAGATATTAAGGTAAATTTAAATAAGTTTTACTTATGCCGTATTCTATAGACCAGCAGCCTGATCGAGGTGATTCTAATACCGGTATTTATTTAATCCCCTGGTATTAAAAATGTAAACAAGATAATTTTATAATTGAAAGTGCTATTCAAAATTTGTTTGTTTACAGTTATAATCCTAGGGTATTTATCCCCGGTATTATAATCGCCTCGATCAGGCTGCAGGAGTTCCCAACTTTTTTTCGACCACTAGATAATTTTTATTTTATTTTCCATAGGCCACCATGGCTGCGCCAGGATAATCGTTAAGTTTTAGGACCAAGATCAAGTAGTTTGTGACTACAATTACGTGTTAATCTTTGGTTAAATGTTTAGGACTGGTATCGGTCGGATTTTGGATTTCAGTGCCAAAACATACTGTATATTATTTCAAATTTCCAATAACTCAGCCGCTTTACATTATTATTTCTTACTTTGGCCCGTGGACCACCTGATATGCTATGTCTGTGGATCACCAGCGATCCATGGACTACTGCTATTATAGACCGTAATTAATGATAAGTCTCCGAAATCTCTATTGAGACAATTTTGATATTGACGGTGGTAATATTCCAAAATGACTTTATAAATAGGAATGCTCTGATAGTGTGGGGCACACTGACAATGATGAAATAGTGGGGGAGACGGGGGGGGGGGGGGGAGAGGGGGGGGGGGAGAAGAGTTCTTGAGCGCTGAAGAAACTCGTGACGCAGTGACGCTTTTGCTCCTTCCAACAAAACGTTTTTGTTTCTTCTCCACTATTGAATTCAGGCCATCCTATGGGTCCGATCACTCGCTCCATTATTCATCAAACCGACGCGACGGCTGCAAATTTTCCTTATTGTTCGGTTCCCAACAAAGTATCGGATACTTCATTCTTTCGCCGTACTGCTTTGGAAAAGGATGTAACCCCTAGACGAATATGTAACTTTAGAAGTGAAAACTTCTTTAGCGGCGTTGAGCACTTTAAGATGAGGGATAAAAAGGAAAATTCAGATGGAAGTAATTAAAATGATGTAGGAAGACTACGCATCTAGGCTGGGTTCAATGATAACTACCATTCCAGGCAGTTTAGTGTAAGAAAGGGCCACTGGCCCTAACTACGCTGTTCAATAAAGACGATTTATTATTATTATTCCAAAATATTGACAATTTTCCAAGTCAATGTCCATGATGTTTTCACTTCACCCGGTTTTTTCTAACGCCTGCTTTCAGTATTTCTGCTTTAAGCAACCCTGTCAGCCTGGCGGTGGGAGTGAGTCTGTTGATTAACTTGAGGCACCCTAAGGGCAGACTCCTTCAACTCGGGGAGAAGGGGGAGTTGACTGACAGGTTGTACCTCCTGATTATAGTGAATTCCGAACCACGAACATAGTAAAGTCATACGATTAATTCAGTGGTGACCAGGACTCGCCACGCACGTAGACTAACTGGTATAGTCTCAGCGCGTTATCATGTCCCACCATGTTCCCCTGCCAACGCTGTGCACACTACCAAGTTTGCCGCAGTTTGAAATACGCTTTGCTCTCGTGGATTCAACTTGGTAAGGCCGTTGGTACGAATAAGTAACTAAATGGTCCACAATGGCCTTTATATAGTATTTGTTTGTATACAGTAGGCGGAAAACTCTGATTATTGGTATAATATATACTCTATGGACTATAGTCATATAGGTCTAGTTCATAAATTCGAAAATGGATGTAGTATAGTAAGTTAATTTAAAGGAATATCTTACGGTAGAATGTACAGCCATTGTGCCATCTTCTTTGACCTATTTTCTACTTGAGCAGTTCCTTCTCAAGCTTTAAAAGACAAATTTCCAATTTTCACGGCCTTGTGAACACATTTTCCAGTAACACCCTAAGAAACTTTTTAAGTTCCTATGTAACTTTCTACTTACAGCTCAGCCTGATCTGTCTCCTCACAGACTTTCCTCGGAATTTCATCAAATTAGCTATATACTGTACCTTCTGTATCCATCTGATTTTTAATTGACAATTTTAATGACAAAGAGACGAAAAAGCTGTATTCAGTGCAACAATTTCATAGCTTGAAATTAGCGCAAGAAACGTAATCAATACAATACAATATATAGGTATACAATACAAGTTGCCTACATATAGAGAAAAAATCAGCACCTAGCTCCACACCAGCCAACCTTATCAATCCACTCTATCCATGTTTCCCTTGTAACTTCCATAAAAGGCGAAATGAAAAAGGTGATGCATTTACACACAAAAAAACAGCTGGAAAACTTTCTAAGGCGTTAGATTTCATTGGAGTTAGTTCGTAAATATGAAGTTTACGTTATGAAAGCCCTTTAGATTAGTTCATTCCATGCTTCATTTTCAGTCCTTTCAGGAATTGTATGATAGTCTCATAATTACAAAGTTTATTCATTAGAAGTGTACTCGGCCCTTTCGTTGTAACAAATATTTCCCATCAAGGATCAGACGGCTTATGAACATTTTCAAATGCTCTGGAGTCTGGACTAAGCACAATTTGTGTCAGTCTTTTTAGCGGAGGTAGTTCTTCCAGTTGGCAGGATGCGTTAATTACGGCTCGTTGGTTTCGAATGGATTTCTGTACGTATACTGTATGTGATGTTTCCTTTTTAACGTCTTGGTGATTTTATGTAGTTCACAGCCTCATTAGAGAGTTATCAAGCTTTGCCAACATCATGGATCGCTAAGTTGAAACATACAGTACATTTACACAGAGTCAGGCGCGGGTCTACGGGGGGGGGGGGGCTATGGGGGCTATAGCCCCACCCCATTAGGTTCCTCAAAATGCGTAAAACCCCACTATTTCAGTCCTATTTTTCACAAATTTCCTCTCGGGGGAGACCTCCGGGCCACCCTAGTGCTCAGTTGTATTAATTACCTATAATTTGGAACCCTTATTGCTCTGAAAACTCGTAAAACCCCAATATTTCAGACCTATTCTTCAAAAATGTTCCCCCGATGGAGACCCCCGGGCCCCCTTTCATATCTTAGCCCCCTCCTGGTCTCATTCTAGATCCGCACCTGCACAGAGTACATTGCTGAAATAAGAGCATATTTCACATTAAACATGAAACACCTGGTATAGTACCAATGGAAAACAGTACTTGAAGGACTCCACCATGGCCTACTTAAAGTGGCCCATATGCCCCCTGTCAATGCCAACAATCCCATGGATTTCGGACGTTAGACCTATTTGTATTGTTTCCGTAAGAATTTTGGCCAATGGCAAACTAGTATACGTCCTCGATGTCCACCTTCACCGGCTACAAGCGATAATGGACAAGCTGAGACAAGCTTACCATACCATTGACGTAATGAAACGGGCAAAAGCAAGCAAGTACACATTTTGTACTCCATAATAGGCTATATAGGACGATTGGGAACACATAACATTTCACCATTCTCAATCGAAGGGCCAATCGCAGATTCCGACACCGACCTACCTTCTTCACCTTTTTCTTGGTTGGTGATATCTCTGCTGAAAGGCTCTGATAATATTATTTTTCCTTAATTTATAGTCGTGGGGAAAGATCGGATCTAAAACTTCTTGTTTTACCGTGTCAATGCCAAAATCAAATCGCAAATTGAAATTTATAATATTTAAAATGTCACAGCAGGCTTGCGCAAAGATATCTTATATACGTATGCGTATAAATATAATACGTGTATATCACCACAACAGGCTTGGAACTTTATTTGGAGAATCTCTAGTCTATAGCTTACGCCTGTTACATTGGGTCAAAAGTAAGCATGTCAAAGCTTGTAAATTGTCACTTGATATAGCCGGTGAGTGTTGAAAACGAGGACGGCCCACCAGTTTGCCAGTGTTCAAAATTAATAAACGGAAACAATACAAATAATGTCAGAAAAAAAAATTGAGGTCATTGTTAGGGCAAGGTTCCCTAGATCCCTAGGTTTGTGATCTATGACAAGGCAACATATTAAGACTATATCGTACCGTATATGAATAAGAAGGGTTTGTTTGCGATGTCGTTGGGTTGTTCAAACACTTTTTGGGCTGAATGGAAGAGACTGAATATTGAGAAAAGGGATTTGCTTTAAAAGTCATACGTTGTGAATTGAGGAAAGATTTGAAGACAAAAGAAATCAATGTTGAGAAAATGTTTGAAACAACCCTTGAGTCATTCAAATTTCGTGATTTAAGGAACGGTTATAAAGTAGTATACTTCACATTCCATTCCCTTAGGAGGGCATCATACGTAGAAAATGTGCACCCCAAAATTGTTGGTTTTCATTGACTTCTAATTTTTTATTTGATTAACAAAGCAAAACGTAAGTCATTAAAGATTTGGCTCATGGAAGTTGTAGAAGGCTACTTCATGCATCATATAATGGGAAATATTAAATTTTTGGTACGGTACCTTAGTTTTTTCATAAACCCCAGACAGGACTAAAATTTCGCGTATTCTGGGATTTTTAGAAGAACTACTAACCTGAAAAGTAAAAATACCCGATTATAGATAATATGATGCACAAAGTAGTCTTCTACAACTTAGATGAGCCAAATTTTTAATAACTTGCTGAGTTAACTAAATAAAAAATGAAAAGTATTTAATTTTGGGGAGCCAATTTTCTACGTAGCATATCCTCTTAAGCTAGCGTAGCAACTGATTGTTTGTTTATTTGCTTATCTATGCAAATATGTCGAGTTTTCTTATCTTGACTTTCAAATATTTTGTAAGCAACGCAGGATTTATGATTTATTAATTAATTTCTCTTACTAAAGCCACATAGATTTAAAAATTTAAAAGAAATTGAAAGTTTTGTACTAGAAGAACTATTTCTCAAAAAACGAGATAAAGTGCATAAAACTATTCTATTGAATAGTCGTAAGGCGGGGATTCCACCAACGTCAATAGTGATAGTAAATGTTTTTTGACGTGGTAGCAGACATTTTTAGACAGTTTTAGTCTAAAAATGTCTGCTACCACGTCAAAAAACATTTACTATCACAATTGGCGTTGGTGGAATCCCCATCTAACTCAGTGGGGTAGTAACTTGATCTACTCTTTTTAGAAAGATGTAGGTATTTAAAAAAAATATCATGAAGATTTTTTCATCTATAACAAGTTTTCTATGTAAATTTGATTTGCCTGAGGACGCCAATCTCTACAAAGAATTTTTCCTTTAGCATTTGCTTTAAATAAGCAATATAGCTGGGTTAGAAGCCTGGGGGTATTATCCAAAGAAAAATGTCAGCATTCCATTTCAGCACGCTCTGTAAAGTTCTCTTTATTGCAGTGATTTTATAGCTGAATATTGAAATTTTGTTGTATAATAGTGAGGTATTTAAAATCCTGATGTAATCATTTTCACGAGACTGGCTGAATTATTTAAAGTAGGGTAGGCACGGATATGAGGGGGGCCCTATAGAAAAAAGAAATAGGTTTTGATTGAAAATTCGAAATTTTGTTAGGCGGCTATTCCACTTGTCAATATTCCGTAATTTGTGCATCAATAATTGATGCGATTTTTGACTTAAGAAGACCTATTATGTAGATCCTTAACTTATCTGTAATAAATTAAGTTATAATAGGGGTCTTCACAGTGTTCGTGCTATCGAGTTATACTTAGTTAAGTCTGTTATATCATGTTGAGTGTCACACTCCGAATACCACTAATTGGGACCTTCTATAGATTAGAGTATTCAGAGTGGACTTATGAGAGGGGAATTATATATAAGCTTATAGGATGGTACCAAATGTATTATATTAATACACTTAACATTAATACCACATAATAACTTAGGGACAACTTAAGCACTTAAGGGACAAGGGACAACATCATGAATTGGGGGGGGGGCAACTTAGTTACATAAGGGCTACATGATAACGTACTTACTCATACATCCTTAGGAGCTTACTCCTACTTGCACCGTGTATCAACTCACATGGTGAATCAGTTCTGTCTCACTAGACTCTATAGACTCTATCGACTCTATCTATAGTCTCTATACTCTCTGATTCTTCGAACCCAAGGTTCGTGATTTATACATTATGGCTAAGGACATACGTGACGACCGATATAACATTTACACAACAGAGGTTTGCAGTCTGTCCTCAGCCCTGAGCCTAGGCCAAGAAGAGCGTATGCCTGGGGCGTAACATTGAGTTAACACACTGATAACCCGATAACCAAGCTAACCAGCGTGCTATCCTATAAACGCACTTCCATGTTGGTTATAAGTGTGCTATTTAACTTGCGCTGCGATCGATAGCTCAGGTTTGACCGCAACCATCTTTGTGTTTGTTGATTGATTTGAAACACGTGTTTACATTTGCTTCGGCACGAGAACTTCGTAAGTTGCATCATAGTCAATAGAGGAAACCATAGAAAGCGTCAAACGACTTGGGCGCCCAAGAAAAGAGTATCTACAGCAATTAATAAATAAATATTGACTTTTTGTTTTATTACTAAGCCAACCTAGGGGAGTTAGGTTGGCTTGACCCTCTCTTACACTCAACTAGGAAAGCCCGGCCCGCCTGCGTTACATATGCCTCCGAAGCATCGCCAGAAAATGTAGCAAGTGTGGGACTCGAACCAACAAACTTTTTGGTGAAAATCTGTCTGTACCACTACTCTACATGTCCTGTCATCCTGTACAGGGGCGCCCACTACTACCGAATATTCGCATGCCAGAGTTGGCACATTGCTGGGTCCCCCCCCCCCCAATCACCGTACCCTCGCGACGCCCCTGCAGACACGAGTCTTACTATAGGTACCTTCAATGTCAATACTATTATAATTTAATTCAATTTATGAATTTATATATATTTTTTCGTCCATAATACTTCGGAAGCGTCCCCAGGACACCCTATCAATTTCATGACAGTCTAATCCAGTACCGTATATACATCATAATTGGGGGACGGGGGAGGGGGGTGGCAAGGCCAATGTTATGTTAGCTATCAAGGCAGAGGCGATGTCGGATTCTACCAACCAAAATGCTTACAGTTCACTGTTGACCATCTATATTAGATCTGGTAAATTATGCATTAAATTAAAATAAATAAATAAATAATCATTTATTTGCAAACAGACCTAAAAGTCCAACAAAATGCAAATCAAATGCATTACAACAACTGACATTAGTAAATTTTCTCAGGTGGCCCCCCTTACATACGCCCATGAGCTGATTCGAGGTTAAAAAAAAAATTATCTACAGTTTTATTTACCTCTAGGTAAAACCCTAAACACCGATGCAAAACCCCCCCCCCCTCTCTGAATGCGCCACTGACCTACAACTATAATCCTATGGAAGATCCCCACTTATTTAAATTGAACTGTATTTAAATGCAATATTAAGTAGAAAACGGAAAAAAAGTGATTACAATAACACTTAGATGCAGAAAATTGAGATATAAACAAACTGTATAAAAGCGTGCGAAAAAGAACATTTCAGAAAAACATTGGAAGATAAAAAGGGGGTGTCTCTGAAGCGCCATGGGGGCGCGTGACGTCATTCTCCACCCAGAAGAAGAGACCTAGATATTTAAATTAGATGACAACTGTTGGCCAGATATAATTTGACAGCAATTCTCCAGTGAGTACAACCAAGTTTCGCTGGAAGAGCGTTTAAGTTTTATCGGTGAAACTTTCATGGACCTTTTCATTTGACTTTTAAGAATAATTAGCAAAGAAACTGCTCGAATTCCTTCGCTAATGGCGCTATCAAATTAATTTTTACTGCTCTGATCACATTTTGTTAGATTAGTGGTAAGTTTCATATCATATTGAAACGTTTTACGTACGTGGAGCCGGTGGAGGCATGTCCAGAGGAGAGATGAAACGTCTTTATTAAGAGGATATGCTACTTAGAAGATTGGCACCCCAAAATTAAATACTTTTCAATTTTTATTAAATAATTTAAATAATTAAATAATTTTTAATTTTATTTCATTAACTCAGCAAGTTATTAAACATTAGGCTCATTTAATAACTTAAAAGTCAATGAAAACAACAAATTTTGGGGTGTTAATTTTCTACGTAGCATGTCCTCTTAAAGCGTATCCAGAACATGGCTCTCTCAGGACATCACCCTCAGAGAAGACCGAAGACACTCCCCAGACATTGAACACGACATGAGGACTCTCACAACAAACAGAGAAGACTCTCTTAACAGAGTGGTCTGGAAACGACGCTGCCGTGCCGCCCATCCTCTTAAGGACAAAAACGACGTAAAAGTTAAAGTAAGTTCTTTGATTCTTCTTTTGAGAATGCAAGTTAGAAAAATTTAAATATCACGCTGTTATAATAGGAATCACGCAGTTTCTAATAGTGTCGGAAGGGGTGGTCAATAGGAGGCCCAAAACGTACAACTCTGCTGTTAATCAAAGTAACAGGAGGCCGAGCATATGGCCCTGCTGTAGCTCCATGAACTTTTTTTTGCTTTCCAATTTATACGTAGTAGGCCTATAAGGAAAGCTTTGTGATGGTGGAAATGTTCGATTCCGAGATTTCAACGGATTTACACGTTTTGAGGTCCCTGAACCAAAAAAGTGGTTTTTACGAAATGTCTGTCTGTCGCTCTGTCTGCCTGTCTGTCTGTCTGTGCGTTGATTTCCGGGCAAACTACTCAGTCGATTTTAATGAAATTTGGCATGTAGGTTCACAAAAATCATGCCTCAAGACTATTTTATTTTTCTTTTGGGCCAACTCAATTTGGGGGGGGGGGGGGTTTATTCTCAAAAAACTCCAAAAAAACGTCTAAAAAAATTCTTTCTCAAAAACGGCTCCAACGGTTTCTTTTAAATTCACATATATTGTAGTAGTCATTAATTTTAACAAATTGCGGGGGGTCGCTTGCCCCTTTTTAGTTTTCTTCTGGGGGTAAAAATAAAATAAAAATAACTCAATTTTCATGAAAAATGACTAAAAAATAATTTTTCTGCGGAACCTTTCTATCGATGATTTCTACCTTCAGGTATGTTTTAGGTGTTCAATAAGGTAACAAAAACGGGCTGGTTGCATTCCCAAAAAGTATTTCCTTCTGTGAAAAAAAATTATTTTTTGAGAAATTATGGAAAATTCACGCTCCAATACATTACGTGCCATGTGTCATTGTTACCACTGTTACAATGTATTGGTCTGTTCGTTCCAGAATATGCAATTTAGTTTTAAGGGGTTTTTAATATATTGAGGTGGACCCCCCCCTCAAGGGATCTGAAATTTAACCAGAGGGAAATTATTTCCTATGAAATTACACATGTCTATATCTACTAATTTATAAATTGGAAAGCATGTTCGAGTAAACTCGGACCGGTTCTTTTAAATTGATCTTAAGAGAATTCTTTAACACTTAAGTTAGGAAAATTTAAATATGACGCCGTAATAATAGGAGCCCAAAAACCTAATAGTGCTGTTAATTCAAATTTACAGGAGGCCGAACATAAAACTCCATGAAGTTTTCTCAATTAATCTTAAGCGAATTTTCGAACAGATAAGATCGTTCGGTTTCTAAATTGTTTCCTCAATGGGAAAATATGGGTGAAATCGTTGGGAAAATCGAAAGCGAGCCAAAATGGAAATATATGGCACCTATACAGAGTAAATGATGTGAACAATATAATAAGAACTGTCATCGAGTAGGTATACTGTTCGACCAGCTACTTATACATACATAATAGTCTCCTTATTTACTTACATGTAAAACATTAAGTCGCACGTGTTAAAAATTAAAGAATACTTTGTTTACTTGAATACTTGGTGCCAACGGCCTTACCATGTTGATTCCATTAGAGCAGAGCATGTTTCAAACTGCTGCAAATTGGTAGTGTGCACAGCGTTGGAAAGGGGAACCTGGTGGGACATGATAACTCGCTTAGGCAGTATAAGTCGAGTCCTGGTCACCTCCGATTTAATCGTGTGACTTTACCATGTTCCCCAAGTGGTTCGGAATCCACTATAATCAGGAGGTCCACCCTGTTAGTCAACTCCCCTTTCCCCGAGGTAAAAGAGTCTGCCCTTAGGGTGCCTCAAGTTAACAAAAAAACTCACTCCCCTCGCCAGGCTGACAGGGTTGCTTAAAGCAGAAATGCTGAAAGCAGGCGTTAGAAACACTTGAATACTTGGTTTTGCGTTCGGCCTATAATATTAAATTGCGCAATCGGTTTGGGCTCTTGGTCATGACGATTGTGTGAGTCGAAACCGGTTGTGCATTTGTAATACAGCCTATTGTAACGTAAAACTACCCATAGTGCTTTATTGCTTTCCAATTTATACGTAGTATAAGGAAAGCTTTGTGATGGTCGAAATTTTCGATTCCGAGATTTCAACGGATTTACACGTTTTGAGGTCCCAGGAACCCAAAAAAAAGTGGTTTTTACGAAATGTCTATATGTCTGTCTGTCTGTCTGTCTGTCTGTTCATCGATTTCCGGGCAAACTACTCGGTGGATTTAGGTGGAATTTGGCATGTAGGTTCACAAAAATCATACCTCGGGACCATTTTTTTTCTTTTGGGCCAACTCAATTTGGGGGGGGGGGGGGTTTATTCTCAAAAAACTCCAAAAAAACGCATAAAAAAATTATTTCTAAAAAACGGCTCCAACGATTTCTTTTAAATTCTCATATATTGTAGTCGCTATAAATGTTGACAAAATGCGGGGGGTCGCTTGCCCCTTGATAGTTTGCTTCTGGGGGTAAAAAAATAAAAATAACTACATTTTAATGAGAAATGGCTAAAAACTAATTTTTCTGCGAAACCTTTCTATCGATGATTTCTACCTTCAGACATGTTTTAGTTGTTAAATTGAGTTGCTTTCCCAAAAAATATTTGGTTTTGCACAAAAAATTATTTGTTGAAAAAATGATAGAAAATTCGCGCTCAAATGCATTGCGTGCCCTGCCATTAATGCTGTGTGGTAATTAATGTGTTGGTCTGACCTATCTAGAATTTACCTCACTTCCAGTGACGTCAGGTGGAACCCCCCCCCCCCCCCGAGACGAGATGCCTGAAATTTAACTATAGGGCAATTATTTACCATGAAATTATACTCATTTTCTCTAGCTACTACTTGATAAATTGGAAAGCATGTTCGAGTAAACTCGGACCGGTTCTTTTTATTTTTACCATGAGCTACTTGTACGGTACTATTTCCAATCGAGGATTTAAAAACCCTGCGTTAATTACAAAATAAGCATTTACTTACCTGGCATTGCTGAAATCTAAGAAACACAGTGGTTCACGGACAGCTTTAAATTAATAGTCCGACAGTAGCAGTGTGTTATTCCGTTTAAATGTCATGCTTTAATTTCAGAGAACCGTATAAGTCAAAAATCTCGTAAAAAGAGGTACAGTAGGTGCCCCACAAGAGCTAATGAACATTATTTATTGCAATTCCCTACTGGAAAGGAGAGTAAGAAAATAAAAAATTCAAAGCTGAAAAAAGAATTCGTAGTTTGAATTGAATGAGGGGCAGATTTAGTCCACAAAACAGGTTCGCTTTATCGGAAAAAGGGGGCGGGGGAACAACGAATTCCCAGCAGGGTCGTTTCCCCATAGCAAACAATTAAGCTCTGTAAATGTTGCTAGTTAAAACTTCTTATCCGTTCTCGAATTAATTATTGCACGTGAGCTTAAATGACGTACTACACTTTTACATAGCGTATTGTACGAGTACCATTTAATTTTTAATGTCTCCCATGCAGTTCTTGCGGATGAAGTTGAAGTTTTATTCACTGGTTTCTTCGAGGATGTAGAGTAGGCATAATTACCTATTCTGTGCCACTTTACACTGAAGTAAGGCGCAGAATAGTAACAACAATAACAATAGTAATAGTAATAATAATGAAGTCTTTATTGAAAAAATCCCTTTCGGCTCTGGCTGATCAGGTGTAGGGAGATTCCGCAGACCCTGCTTTTCCTTTACCTACGCTATGTATAGGTATGTAAAAAAAAAAATAAAAATAAAAACTTCATTATTTTCCCGACCACAACATCAACACACAAAAAATTCTTGTGTTCCAAACAATGATGACTATGAACTTTTACTTATTTTTATTATATTTACTTTGACTAGACATAATCTTGAAATCGTTGATTTGTCGTAAAAAATGTTGATCATCATTATCGTGCATAATAATACGGGCTTTCAGTCAAATTGTAATTCACTCCTCTGCAACCAAAATTAACGGAGATATGAATTATACAAGGTTTCAATCGGCCGCCATCTTGTAACTAAATAGTGGATCTAGCTGGTTAACAAACTCGATCAAGACATTTGTATGATCCATTTTTTTCCAAGTTTCATCAAAATCGAATAATGTCTAAGGAAGTTAGACTGTTTCCTAAAATCGATGTACTGTACATAGGCCTGCATACACATACAGTATATATGTACATGCATATAAATGTACATACATATATATATAACATTTTGAACGGAGGGTGGTTTTAGGCTCAGGGGGTCATGAAATGAAAAGTTGTGAAGAAATTTTCCGAAAGTCTAACATTGGTCGCCCTCTCAATAGGTAGATGAATCTCCCTAAAAATGTAAATACAGCGAGATTAGGCCTCTCTTACACCTAACTGAACATATAGCCTATCAATGATAGTTTAATTGCTATGTGTACCGTAAGCATATCTGAGCTTCCATTATCGCTTAAAGCCAGTGTCAGTTGACACAGAGTTTAAAAAACGTGTCCCAGTTTACCAGCGGTCAAAATTCATGCAGAAATCAATGAGACCACTGGCATTACAAAAGTCAATGGGTTTTGGGTTTACGTCCATATAAACTCCACAGAACAATAATAAAAACACTCAAGCAATAGGTTTGGAGCTGGCACCCCTGACGAATTTTCCGTAAGAGATAAAACCGATAATGAAATCAGCATCACGGGAATGTAGAGATTTCAAAATTTACAGCACTGCTGAGGCATTATTTTTTTGATTTCTCATCAATGTGATTGCTTTCTAAAAGGCGCCAATCGCTGGAACTAAGCCAGGGAGCAGTAATATTGAATCAGCGATCCTTTAGCTGACCTAACTAACTTCAAGTCCCTATAGAGGCCGCAGCACCGCGTCCTTCCTTTAATAATTGCGTTACTTCACTTCTTTTGACCTAGATCCAAAAATTTCCGGTCTAGCAGACATGTCGAAACAAGTCCCAACGGATTTTTCCTCCATTATTCAAGTTCGTTCTTCTTCCTAGCCTCCTTATACTTTTTCCAACTTATATATTAAGAAAGATTCTTCGCGGTTTTTAGAGAGTTTTAACAAGAGAAACCTGCTGTACCGTACTTTTTTGTTTGCCCAGTTTGAGAAGGAAAATTGAATTGAAAATGAATACTTTTTTTTTTAGATTAAAATGTCAAAATGTGCAGAATCTTGGCTGAAGGTCTAATACAGGTCTTGCACCAATGGAAAAGAATAAGTTTTTCTTTTTTAAACCATTTTAGCACGGTAATGAAACTAATTCAATTGTTTAGTCCTGTCGGGTCCAAAAAGATAAACAAATGTTTTGCCCGCTTCTAGTGCATACAACAGCATTTTATCGCTGTTGACAAATAATTTACAATCAAATTATTACCAGCTTTAATTGCCGTAAGTCAATTTACATTCATTGGTGTTTATTTTTGAAATTTACACTTTTTCTCGGACAAGTTATGTTGGTGTTAGGACTGCAGAACAGTTATGATTTAAACATTATTTTTGTTAATAAGAGTAAAAGAGACTTCCCGCCATCCTGGTACCTGTTTTACAGGTCGCTGCGCTGCAGGGTAAGTACCGGATAACGATCGCTGTCGTTTCTAGTGAATTAACTTGGTCACCCCCTAATTTGAATCTTATTTGTTATAGAAAAATAATAACAATAATTGATGTTCCATAATTAGTAAGCATAATTTCATTGCGATATTTGATTATAAAATGCTGTAGCTATGTTTATTGAAAGTGAATTTGGGCAATAGGACCTAAAAAAAATTAAATTATTTAAAAATAATATTTTAAGTATTTTACTCGTATCACTATAGTCTATTGAAAATTACTTTTTATGTCATTCTTCTTATGTTTTCTTATTATAAATTGATTGGAAGTGTCTGTAAATCTATGAGCTGCAAGATAATAATCTATGACTGCACGCAAGGACTGTCTACTGTATATTTTACGTAACTTAGTAAAACAAAATTGTGCCATAAATTGTATACAATTTTCTGTGTAACATTTTCATGTTATTGGATATTTACGTCGGTTTGCAAATAAATGATTATTTATCTATTTATTTATAGTACAATAATTGAATATGGAGGGGTATAGAAAAAATTACTTATCTAATTTAATTTTATTTAAAAAATGAACATAGGCCCTACATGCCAAATTTCAAGAAAATCTACCGAGTAGTTTGCCCACAGATCGATGAACAGACAGACATACAGACATTTCGTAAAAACTTTTGGTTCTTGGGACCTCAAAACATAGCAGTAAATTATCCACATCAAACCGGGAACCGCAAGAATGGTAGGTAATATTTTTCTGAATGTACATACTTAAGAATTAAAACACTTTTTAAAAGCTTAGATTTTACCAACGAAGATTCATATAATTGGAGACGGGGGAGGGGGGGGGGTCCGGGTGTCTCCCCCGCGTAAATTCTTTTGGAAATCCTAATACCTTGAAATGTAAATTTGGTTAAATCTCAAAATCCAAAGTTTCGACCATCACAAAGCTTTCCTTATACGAGTAGGCTACTAACGTATAAATAGGAAAGAAAAAGAGTCTCAATCGTTTAACTGGTAATGTATGGTACTCTGTAACCTCCTGTCACATTATGTACTAGGCCTAAGTTAGAAAGTTGGATATTATGTTTAGTGACTTAAGAGGATATGGTAGGCGACATAGAAAATTGGCACCCCAAAAATGAATACTCTTTATTTTTTATAATTAATTAACAAAGCAAGTTATTAAAGATATGGCTCATGTACGTTGTAGAAGACTACTTCGTGCATTATATAATTGAGTATTTTTACTTTTCGGTTTAGTACCTAGTTCTAAAATCCCCATTGGTTTTTATGAAAGAAATAAGGTACTAAAAATTTAACATATCCTACTATATGATGCACGAAGTAATCTTATACAACTTACATGGGCCAAATCTTTAACGACTTGCTTTGTTAATTAAATAAAAAATAAAAAGTCAATCAAAAATATAAAAATCCCTTTCGGCTCTGGCCGATAAGGTGTGGGGAGATTCCGCAGACCCTGCTTTTCCTCTACGCTACCTACGCTATGTACCTATGTAATAAAAAATTAATTTTTTTAAAAAATATTTTCACTTTGACTGGACGCCATCTAAAATAGTTAATTTGTCGTAAAAAGTGTTAATAATTATTATCGTAGATAATAATACGGGCTTTCAGTCAAATTTTAATTCATTCCTCTGCGACCAATATTAACTGAGATATGAATTATATAAGGTTTCATTTGGCCGCCATCTTGTAACCAAATAGACGATCTAGCTGGTTAGCGATCTCGATCAAGACTTTGTATGATCAATTTTTGTGCCAAGTTTCATAAAAATCAGATAATATTTACGGAAGTTACAGTGTTTCCTAAAATCTATATAAATACATACATATATATAACATTTTGAACGGAGGGTGGTTTTAGGCCAGGGGGTCATAAAATGAAAAGTTGTGAAGAAGTTTTCGGAAAGTCGAACATTGGTCGCCATCTCAATAGGTAGATGAATCTCCCTAAAATAACAAATTCTGTGGTGTTAACTTTCTACGTAGCATGCCCTCTTAAAAGTTACCATTTTATAAGACGGAGAGGCGGAAGGGAATAGAAAACGTATGCCGTATGTAATTGAACATGTTTAGAATATACGATACGAGAGCATAGGATACAAATATACAATCGGGGCCTCGGGCACATTATCCTCAGTAAGTGTATGCAGTGAGTACGTAGGGAATACAGTATATTCTGCTGCATTGTCCGCTCAGCAAGCAATCTGCCTAATGTCTGTATTTTATTTCCCACAGTATGAAGCTTTCTGTTGAGTATGTAAGCCGTAGGTCTATTTATTGATTATCCATGAAACTTCGCAATAAAAGTAATCAGTCTATTCTAGTTAACGTCTTTCTATGAGCTCTGGACTAATTAGTGTAATCACTAAAGAACTGTGATTAGTACAATATTAAAATTATATTAAAAGAATTTTTATCATGCTGCAGTCGTCCCCCCTGGATAGGATTCCAGATTCACCTATGAAATATATACGTATTATTACAAGAAACTCTGGCAATTGTCACGTTATTTATAAAAGTAATCGAACTCTAAAACGCTGGAAGGATGAGTTGGAAACTGACCTTCACGAGTTGGGAGTCCGTAGATGGAGTGTCGAGGTGACTGGAGGAGTGTTTTCGAGCAGGTCAAAGCTCATCAAGGCCTGTTGAGCCAGAGGTAGAAGAATAAGAAGAAGAAATTGAAATGCTCCTCGCTTAGTACGTAAAGATCACCACCATGTCAGGACATGTAGAGTAGTTGTACAGAACCGAAAGGTTGTTGGTTCGAGTCCCACACTTGCTACATTTTCTGGCCTTTGGAGGGTATGTAATGCAGGCAGTTCCGGGCTTTCCTAGTTGAGTGTAAGAGAGGGCTTTATAGCCCTAACTCCGCTAGTGTCAATATTTATATTAAGAAATAGATAAAGAAGAAGATGAAGAAGAATAAAGAGAATCGACCAGAAACAGAAGAAAACTACATGTACTTAATGTATAGTTAACTTACAATTTATTATGCTCGTTTTGGAATGAGGACAGCGATCTCCTTCATTTATTGATCGAAGATTAGATAAATTACTTGGCTTCTTGCAGAGTGAGAAAATGAGATCCTTCCATACACCAAAGTTATTTTTCATTTAATAACTCTACTGCAAAATATTACATCCTTGAACTACAATATGCCAGTAGGTAGGCTACAATTCTTACTTTAGTACTATTTGCACGATGCGGGGATGTGCCTATACTATGATTTTATGATCAATTTGTCACATTAAATCAGGGTTGATATTCTGTCGCTTCCACAGTAATGCTGTCATTCGGCTCCAATGACAATCCGTTTTGTCAATGAATTTGTGAATGCCTTGGAGCCACTGGAGACCGATAACTGCTGATTGAGGCTAATTATTGTTTATTCTGATAACACGAGCTCTGGCATTTCAGAAATTGCAATTGTGTATTCTGGATCAGTCGAGTAAATCTGTTCTCCAATCATGAATGAAAATTAATGTACTATGTATATAGCGTAGTTAAAGTACTGATGGAACGGATCCAGTCCATTTTTGCTTTCCAATTTATACGTAGTATAAGGAAAGCTTTGTGATGGTCAAAATTTTCGATTCCGAGATTTCAACGGATTTACACGTTTTGAGGTTTTTACGAAATGTCTGTCTGTCGCTCTGTCTGTCTGTATGTCTGTCTGTCTGTTCATCGATTTCCGGGCAAACGACTAAGTCGATTTTGATGAAATTTGGCATGTATAGGTTTACAAAAATCATACCTCGGGACCATTTTTTTTATTTTGGGCCAACTCAATTTGGGGGGGTTTTATTCTCAAGAAACTCAAAAAAAAAAACGTCTAAAAAAATTATTTCTCCTAAACGGCTCCAACGATTTCTTTTAAATTCACATATGTTGTAGTCGTTATTAATATTGACAAAATGCGGGGGGTCGCTTGCCCCTTGATAGTTTGTTTCTGGGGGTAAAAAAATAAAAATAACTAAATTTTAATGAAAAATGACTAAAAAATAATTTTTCTGTGAAATCTTTCTATCGATGATTTCTACCTTCAGGGATGTTTTAGGTGTTAAATTGAGTAACGGAACCGGATAGTTTGGTTTTCCAAAAAACTATTTGATTTTGTGCAAAAAACTATTTTTTGAAAAAATGGTAGAAAATTCGCGCGCAAATGCATTGTGTGTCCTGCCATTATTGTTGTGTGATAATAATAATCTGACCTATCTAGAATTTATCTCACCTCCAGTGACGTCAGGTGGACAATCCCCCTTCCCCTCCCCGAGATGCCCGAAATTTAACTATTGGAAAATTATTTACCATGAAATTACTTACTTTCTCTAGCTACTAGCTACTACCCCCCCCCCCTCCAATCTAACCATAGGAAAATTATTTACCATGAAATTACTCATTTTATCTATCTACTGATGTTGATAAATTGGAAAGTATGTTCGAGTAAACTCGGACCGGTTCTTTAGAGTAGTTGAGGGTTGAAATAGAACAAACATATGTAGTATCTATTAAATTAGAGCGTAATAAATTAACTTACAATATATTTGGGGGGGGGGGGCAGCTACCCCTGCCTCCTTTGTATTCTTCCATGATGTACTGCATGTTGACTGTGAGCCCTGTTCAATTTTTGTAGTTAACTCCCTTCAGACCAATCCATCTAACTAATCCAATTGAGCTTACTCCAGCGTCAAGCTTAATTCACTTACGTTTGAAAAATAGTCTTGTTGGTTCCATTTTCATTGGATTGGTCTGCTTTATTTTGTGTGCCTGTATAGAGAGCTTCTTCTCGGCTGTGATTGTTGATCCAGACCCTTTCTATCGCTTTCCCTTTTCTTGTTTTGGTCACACCTTCATGGCCTTGGCCTCCGCTAACAGCTGCCTTCAACTGTATCGATAATGTCTCACTTGGAGCTTGGTTAGATCATCTTCAGTGTCGTCGTGTTTCTTGATACCTTGATGTTCCCTCCAGGGAGTCATCACCGCTGCGGCTTATCTTTAAAAGTTTTTCGTATGGCCCACTTTCCGCAATATATTCCAGTCAGCGCATTTTGTACCTCGGCTACAAAACTCGGCCTCTTCATAGTCCATCGAGCTTTCAGTTCCTTTCCCTTCTCCACCCATTTTGATCGTTCGCGATGCCATGGGTCGAAAAACTTTTTCGCTTCCGTCTATTGAGTATAAACCCTCATCTCTTCTCTTTTAAATAAATATAAATAAATAAATCGTGTATTTTTGGTTCATACCTTTGGCGTGAAATATAAATCTGTACCCCCCCCCCCCATGCCGGAGGTTAGAAAGGTGAAACTGGTTATTCTACAACTATGAACCAAAAAAAAATCTGATTTTTTTAATATTCAGTTTATGACTAAAAGTGGTGGACGTGATCTAAGGCAGTGTTAAACCACATCAATCAATCAATCAATTATAATATGAACATTACATTACAATAAAATGACCTCACTTCTCCACTTTTTAGGCCACCTTGTATTGGATCATAAGATAAGATAATTCTATATTGCACCGAATTTCAATACAATAGCGTAAATTATAAATAATAAATGTTAACACAATGCACACTGCAGTCAAGTCGTCAAGAACTTAGCAGAACCCAAGAAAAGTTCAAAAGCGCGATCGTGCATACAGTACGAGAACTGTACGTACAATATAAGAAAATAATTAATTGAGTCGAAGGCAGATTTGAAATCGAAGAAGAAATCTCATTTGTTTGTTGTAGATAGGTCCGTCATTAAGAACGGCCTGACTTATATCTGACTAATGGTCTGACCAAATTTTGTCTGTCATTGTTAATGAGTCTGCTAAAGTACTAGTTATAGATAGAGCCAATGATAAATATGTTTATCTACCCAATACCTCAACAGACTATTAATATATTCCGACGGCTCCAGAGAATTGATTGCTGTTGTGACAATGAAAAATTTCAGGGAAAAGAGTAATGGACGGCTGTATCAGAGAATGGAAAAAAATCGGCATTCCACCATTCTTCTCATTTTGTATTTTTATGGTCTCTCTCTTGAAATTTTACTTTGCTAACTTCTAAACGTAAAAATGAAGGGGTTAATAATCTTTTCATGGAAATAATTATGAATTAAAAATGCTCTATGCGTGCTTTCCAGTTGGCAATGCATTAAATTTATATATAAAATGTTAAAATAAAGGAAAATAAAATAAGCCCCATACATACTGTCTAAATTGGATCCCTATAATTAAGTTTCATTCTGGTTTCTATAATTACGTAAGCTTTAATTCACTTTCGGTATGTTTGCTATTTTCAATGTGTTGTGGTAACTTTATTCATTATATGCCGTTAAGCGTAATATTTTTTGATTAAAAATAATGACATTAACATGAAGCAGGAAATGACATCATTATTACATCAATATCCCCGTGCCGCCAACGTTCAACAAAAACAGTTCAAAACTGTTCCTTTGTTGTCTAGGAGCTTATTACATCTAAAAAGAGCTATATTTATTTAATTTTCATTAGAAGCTGACGCAGGTTTCTTCAAAGCCATTGAGCAGCCTTAACACGCATTATTACGTCTTTAAGACTCAGCCTCTCTGACTACGTCTGACCTGGATATGCCAAGCGATAGAATCCATCCAAAATACTGTTTCAGGAGGGAATTCGAAACTATATTAGGGGCAAAGAAAGAATACTGCGAATCAGCAGGAATCCTCAAAAGTCACACAATTAAGTGGTTTACTGATGGCACTAGGCTAGGACGTACAAAATCAAGAACAGGCCTTGGCGTCTTTGGTCTTGGGGTTAAATATCTGGAGTCTCTTCGGGAGAGTCTACCAGGCTGAGTTATGTTGGGGGCACAATAGGCCCAATAGGCTTAAGTGCCCATAGGTAACAACATCCTGTACCCCAATAATAATAAAATAAAAATAATAATAATAATAAATAAAATATTATGTCTTTCATATGAAATATACTACAATATTACATCAATCCAAGCTTCCATTCAGTCTAGTTCTGGCCACAAACTTCACTACCCATGAAAATTTCACATCCGTCAAAAATGATTCTTCTGAAAGTCCGAAGTCTTTCCCGCAAGAAGCACGGGCAATGGCACAAGATGTGTTCCGTAGTTTCTTCTCCTAGTTCGCAAAACCGGCACTTCACGTCCTGAAAATGAGACCTAAGCCCCGCGGTACATAAATACGGAGGGCAGTCGCGCTGAGACTGCAGTTAGCTTAAACCTGAAACAAATCAGGAAACCCCTGTAACCCTTTGATTGAAGGCCCTTATGTTTACACGGTGTGCACGTCAGCTATAGAAATAAACAGTAGAAATGAAAACACAGCCAGGATTGATATTGAAAGGAACCCAGAGGAGGGGAAGTGGGGGAGGGCTGTGACGTCAGTAGGGAGAGCTGAGTTAGTTTGGGTAATTCCATCCTCCCATTTCTGGTCCCTGTTCACCGCCGAGGGCCTTTTTTGACTGCATTTGAAATTCATTTTTTTTAATGAACCTCTATTCTCCGTTAAACTTTTGCTTAGAAGAATTGTGCTGAAATAATATAGGCCTAAGTTGTCCGTATTCAATGATAGTATGATAAGTATGCTCAATTAACTATACTAATACTATATCCTGTCGACAAAGTATGCTGTATGGCTGAATGATACGGTACCACCAATTCGAGTCAATATATGTAGAGTAGTGTCAAGACATGTAGAGTAGTGGTACGGACTCTGACTTTCACCCGAAAGGTTGTTGGGTCGAGGCCTACACTTCTTACATTTTCTGGCCATGCTTCGGAGGGCATGTAAAGCAGGTGGTAGTAGGTGTAGTAGGTAGTGGTAGCAGTGTAAGAGAGGGCTTTATAGCCCTAACTCCACTAGGCTGGCTTAGTAATAGAACAAAAAAGTCCGGATTTATTTATTTATTTATAATTCAAAAATTATGTTTACGAAAATGACAGAGACCAACAGACAGATAGACAGACATTTCGTCAAAACCTTTTTTTTTTGGGTTCTTGATATCTCAAAACGTGTTACAAATCCACTGCAATCTCGGAATTGAAAATGTCGACCATCACAAAGCTTTTCTTATACTAAGCTTATATAAATGCATTGATAGGAAACAAAAATGTTAATCTCAATGTAAGCTGTAGTAAGGATATTTCTTGTGTAATTCAATGTTTCGTAACACTTAGTACCCCCCACGCTGCGCAAACGGCACTATGAGGGAAGAGGAAGAAAAAAAAGTAACACTTTTAATACAGTCTCGTTCTCGAATGTTTCTTAAAATATCTAATTCTAATTTCTGATTGACAATAATAATACAATATAATAGGTACAATAATTTGGTTAGGTAGAAGATAAATCTTAATTTCAATTCAGTGGAGTTCTTTTCAATAATACTTAAAAGCTGTTAATTAGATTTCAGATTGCAGTGCTGTATTATGCTGGAAATAGAGTTTGCATACACTCAACGTAATTGGACATTGTTCATTACAGTGATTATGAAATCAGAGTAAGAGGTTCATATATCATCACTTCACCGATTTTCAAATTGCGGCACTGTATGCGAAAACGATTAAAAATTTACAATTGGATAATTTGAAATCCTGCTGTAGGCAACTAGGAAACTGTGGAACTAATCGTTATCTAGAACCGATACTATAGAATCTGTTTATGCTCTTCTATTGTAGGCCTATTTATTTATTTGTATATAATATTGTACTGATATACAATACGTTGTAGACAATTAGGATTGAGTGAATTCAATTGAGGTTTATCCGTTTATGCGTTCAAATTACTAAATGATGCATAACGTCCAAATCCAGTGTCAAAACTTAAAAAAAAAAACATGACCTACCTAGGCATCTACAAAAAAAGGTTCTTCTAAACAAAAATATGAAAAGAAACATAAACTAGTTTACATTATATTTTGAATACCATTCATATTTCTCACCCGGCAAAACAAGGTTTTGTCATTTCTACTAGTAATTGACTCAAAAAATTAGTGCATTTCGAATTAATTTTTAAAGCCGGGACTAAATCATAACTGGCCGGAACACCCAGGGCAAGGTTTGTAAACCGGGACAATCCCTGCCAAACCGGGACGTACAGTATGCTAACCCTAGTTACAGCAATTACTAAACACAGATGACCATTGAGCTATGCCCTAAAATAATTTTATATAACTTAATCAGCAGCACTGATTTAGCAACATTTATTTTCTTTATTTTATTTTTATTACAACGAAAAAAGTTCTTAGTTTTTATCTTGATGCTGGAAATAACGCTGAAAAAATAGCGGCACCTTCTTTCTCTCTCGTAAAATTTCATTGAAGACCCGTCTCCGACAGTAGGTATAGAGTAATATCTTTAGAAAGTTTTTTCTTATTTTCCCCTGCCATCTTGAATTACCATCAGCCTTTCCTTTCTCGGCTTTCCTTGAGCCTTCTTCAAGTAGCACTGTTGGCTGGAACGAGAATTAACAAGACTCAGTGATTCAGTCTCTTTTGTCTCAGCAGCGAAGAGCCGGAAACAATGGTGCGTCATCCTTCAGATCAGATCAGGGGTACTTTTTTTTATCTTTTTTTTATTATGATCTTATTGGTGTTACTTCATCTTTCAAAATTTTTGAAGAAAATTCTGACCTAATTAATTGTTATAAGGTTTCTACATTGGCAAAAATGTTATTTGAAGGCCTCCTAAAACATATACCTATGAAATATTATAAACTAAAATATCTAATATACAATATATTTTGTCAAGTGAACAATCGTTATGAGGCAAGAGGGGGGGGGGGGACCTTGCCAATGGGTATTATTGACGGCCTCATACATACACTTGAGTATATCAAATTGTAGATGAACCGTTTTTTTTTTTTTTTTTTTTTGGCATTGTGGGTTCACATACAGCCATGGTGGGTAGGTGGGGTTAAAATTCTACGTGGACTTCCCTTAGAAAGTCATATATAGCCTGGTAGGAGTCACTTTTAGAGATCATGTGGGCATAATTAAAAGGGAGGACTGTCACTAAGGGGAAGATGCGGTCAAGTAATTTGTTTCTAGCTATGGTGAATTCAGGGCATTCCAATATAACATGCTGCATTGTGCCTTCACTTTCCAGGCAATGGCTGCAGAGAGGAGAGTATGAGCCCCGTAGGGTATGATAGATATATGCCTCAGAGAGTCCATGGTTTGTCCTCAGTCGTGAGATGGTAGATAAATACATGCGGTGAGTTGGGCCAGACACATGAGCAGACCATTCGTTTTTAAGCGGTCGAGGTAGAATAGACCTATGGAAGGAGCCAGAAGTATTGGAATTAAAGTCATTTACCCAGAACTGGAAATGGTGTTGTTTTATGGTCTTATAAAATTCCTTTTTCGGGAGCAAAATGGCACTGTTCTCGCCAGTATTTGCTCCTTCTTTAGCCAGTGCATCTACCTGTTCATTCCCCTTAAGTCCGACGTGGGCCTTCACCCACACAAAACGAACATTGATACCTCTTGATCGTAAATCAGCTAGAAGCACAAGAATTTTTACGATGAATGGGTTTTTTGCTCTATTTTCCATACTTTCGAGAAGCTGCAAGCAGATCATAGAGTCTGAGAAAATAGCGACATTCCTACAGTCTGAAATTATCATGGTTTCTTTGCAATGTACCAGTGCTCTATATATCGCTTCTACCTCAGCAGCATGAACCGTTATTATGCTTTATGACATCTCATTTATGGTTCTAAAATCGTTATTTCCTGACAAATGGCTTTTAAAAAATGAATAGAAAAAAAAATGAAAGTGGGTGTGTCCAATTGACTCTTTAATCTATAAAATTCGATAAAGTAAGTTCCAAAAGAATATATATATATATAAATTAACCTATTTGAGGATGCTCCAAGGGTGGCCAATCTCAACAGTCAACTTCCTGTAAAATCCGGGGTATAAAACTTGGGTTTGAGTCCCGCTTTGTCCCGATTTTTCTCTTCAAAACTAAGCCAATTTTGCTTTCGATACACCAAGTAGTTCAGGGGGTGTTCAAAGAGCAACTTTGCCAATATATGCCAATTTTATTTTACCAATACGTATAGGGCACCTTGGATCGGAAAATTAATTAATTAGCTCGCACGCTCTTCCAAAATTTGGAGATTCCCCAATTAATACAAAAATACTGTACAGTGAACGGTATGCAGCAGTATAGTATAGTATTCTCGTCTAATCTTTCATACGAGTTCTCAATTAAAAAACTATTCATACACTACCTTTGTACAGCCAGTATTCTGCGACTCTTTAAATTATCAGTTAGCAGATAGCACTTTATATTTTACCAAAAAGACATATTTTTTTTAAATAGGCAGGATCTTGGGGGTTCTCAGGCCAAATTGAATAACCTTGCCATTTACCCTACAACAGCCTAGAGTCCAAGCTATAATATAATATGCATATAGGTAATACGAGTATTACCCGACCACGATGGGATAGCAATTGGAACACTTATAAAAACCAAATAAACTCGGTGCTCCTAGTCTATCGTCGCCGGAAAGCACAGTATATATTTGGTGCAGCAGCCCGAACATGGCGATTTGGGATTATTACATAATACCGGGGTTTATTCAATTGTTTTAAACAAATGAGTGCAAAACGCGCGGGAAATTCAAATTGATAAATTAATATTTTTGGTAAGTTCTCAATTTTTTTCTCCCATAGATGTAGACTCATTAATAAAATTACTTATTGTATTTCAAAATTCTACCTGCACATTTTAATATTTATTAGTATTTCCTACAATTATGAAACAATGCAACCATTGTCTTATATTTTTTATTATTTCACTTTGTTACTTGCAGTACTGTACATAAAAGATAACATCAACACTCGCATTATTCGCACCATATATGAAACAGTATTAAATAGGGGCCCATCACAGATTTATCTACAGGGTCCCCACCTTCCTCTGTACTCTCTTTTACTACGTATAAGCTGTATACTACTACTACTATTCTACTATTAGTAGAAAGGATGAAGGAAATAAATGCATTATTTATTTATTTCTTGTATTCTAATAATTTATTAATTTGAATTTCCCGCGCATATTCTAACACCGTCACGTGAAACCATACTACTGCGGTATTGAAAAGTAAACCACGGTGTTAAAATAATCCCAAATTGCCATTATCGGGCTGTTGCTCCAATGGCGGATCCACAGGGGGGTCATGACCCCCCTAAATGAGTAAATTTATAAGATAATAAATAAGCAAAAAATAAAAAATTGAATAAAACTCAGCTTTTCAACAACAAACAAATTACCTTTTAAACTTACATACAAGTTATGACCCCTAAATTTTCCGCTGGATCCGCCCTTGTGTTGTTTAATGATCTAGAACAGTGTGCAAACTCAAAAAGCTGAAGTAGTCGCTTACTTAGGTGCCCATTCCATTGACCGGCTAGGGCTATTTCCAAAAACGGTGACGTGGTAGCAGACATTCAAGACTTAGGTGGTGTTTCCACCGACCTCGCATTGCAGAATTGACGGAAATGTTTATTTTCCTCCATGCCATAGTTAAAATTGATCAATGATCATACAGTAAAATCACAAACAAACAAACTGAAATTAAAAAATGGCGTCATGGGATATGTTAAGTACAAACATTTTAATAGATTTCTATTAAAAAAAATTCTAATTTCCGTCAATATCATTTGCATTCTGCAATGCGAGGTCGGTGGAGACGTCACCTAAGTCTTGAATGTCTGCTACCACGTCACCGTTTTTGTAAATAGCCCTAGCCGGTCAATGGAATGGGCGCCTAAGGACAGTATGCAAACTCAAAAAGCTGAAGTAGTCGCTTACATAGGGATTGGTCTGCATCTGAATAGGTGCCCATTCCATTGACCGGCTAAGGCTATTTCCAAAAACGGTGACGTGGTAGCAGACATTCAAGACTTAGGTGGCGTTTCCACCGACCTCGCATTGCAGAATGCAAATGACATTGACAGAAATTAGAATTTTTCTTATTATAGAAATCTATTAAAATGTTTGTACTTAACTTATCCCATGACGCCATTTTTTAATTTTAGTTTGTTTGTGATTTTACTGTATGTTCATTGATCAATTTTAACTATATGGCATAGAGGAAAATAAACATTTTCCGCAATTCTGCAATGCGAGGTCGGTGGAAACGCCACCTAAGTCTTGAATATCTGCTACCACGTCACCGTTTTTGGAAATAGCCCTAGCCGGTCAATGGAATGGGCACCATAACAAACTTGACTATGCCTTATTAACCTTCCACAAACTTCAACGAGTTCCATGACGGAATTTTACAAAGCCCATCTTCAAAGTAAGCAACTTCACTTCGTTAAAGAAATCTATCTAGCCTAGCCTTTACTTCTTGACCTTTCAAAACTTGAACAAGTTGCTGCTGGTTTCTCGACAGCTGAAGTTTGGTATTATAATCAAGGTACCTACTCAAAGTGCTCCCCATATACTTTCAGGATAAAGTCAAGATTGAAGTTTCCCCAGATAAAAGGTAGAAGCAGGTCAAAATTGTCTAATGAAGCTTTAAATCTTAGCTCCGAGTTAGTAAGGCACTTCCAGTCTACGTTGCTTGGTTAATCAGGCTTCATGAAAGGGGAGGGGGGTAATATATTTATCGTGTAATTGCAAAGGCTTTCACGGCCGGAGTCGAATGAAGAACCAGTAGAATCCGGGCTGATGGGCCGTAGTCGAAATGAAAGTGAACTTCCAAACGTTTCGTCAGCATCTGCGGTCGACTTCTTCAGTGGGGCTGCGTAGACTTCGAAGGTTGTACCTCGGTGGCTCCGTAGCGAGCCCGGATTCTACTGGTTCTTCAACACATTTATCCTCTATCTCGGACTAGACATCGAGGATAACATTTAACAGAGGGTTAATGGGACTTTATACATTGCCTGCTGTGTTAATAGACCCTGACAATGGGCTCGCCCTAATTGTTCGCTGACTATAAGGCCCAAGCCTCTAATGACTACTAACAGCAGGCAATGTAAGTCCAACTACTTTGAATTAAATAGTATTACACTATATTTTATCAATAGATTTAGGTTAACTTATTTTCACATACACAGCCTTTTAAGGTTTTTGTTTGTTTGTTTTCATTCTTAATAAAAAGATTATTCGCATAGAAACAATTCAATGAATGTATCCGAATAACCTCTTCAGTTGCTTCTGTAGGTAATAGGCTACCTGTGTTGAGTTACGACAGGTCACAGGTCGCATGACATAGGGACTCACACATTTCCATTTATTTTAGTTATGCAAAACATGAATAAATAGGTACTGCGAACTTTGAAATTAAGATCTTTCCATAGCACGGTAGGTACCTACACCTTTAATATAGTGAACTAAAATTTTTCCCCATATCCCAACACACCGTGCAGCATAGTAAAGCTGGGCCAATCCCTCCTGTGTCATAGTTCGGTTTTCTACATTAATAAAATAAAAATAAATAAAAATAAATATAAATAACGTAACAGTTTCCTTCATATTCTGAAAAATCATGGCTACTAGCATTATGCCGCAGGTCAATAATATTTTCTTTCAAATTCCCCAATAAAGTAAGGAATTCACTGAGCATCTATCCGGTAGTTGGACCTCTTTTTTTCTCGTAAAGACACGATGGATTTGTCAAAAGCTCCATGGTAGACCCCAATAAAGCTTTTACCCCAACTCAGCTTATATTTAAAGCCCAGTTATCTTTGGCTTCTGAATCCTTTGATGTCATTTTTTATCCCTACTTCATACTTGAACTATCCATCCCAATCTAAACGTCCTTTCTGTTTCTTCAAGGGAAAATCTTTTAATCTTAAAGGCATGGGTCTATTTACAGTATCTTTACCCCATGATCTATTCAGAGCCCACATGGCCAAACTGGATCATGGAAGTCTTACCGTCTGACTGCACTTCAGTGAGTCCAAGGAAACCGCGGAACACGTGGTTGGCCAGTGTCCACTGCGCGACTGAACATCCATGGAACTGCCTACATCGACCAGGTCGATCTGACTTTTAAATAAATAAATAAATATTAACTATTTGTTTGTTCTATTACTAAGCCAACGTACCTAGCCATTGAAGGGCATGACTGTCTTATCTATAAGAAGATGTTGTTTTGCAATAGTTGATTAATTGGCAATGGACATAGTATGAATGATTGGGATACACTGCTGTGATGCCAATAATTATGATGTTCAAAGGGTCCCACGAATAGCGTTCTGTTTGTTCATTTACATGAGATGATGTGTTTAGCCCGAATTCTCCTGTTCAGCATTAGCCCGAATTCTCCTGTACTGCTTTGGTCCGGATTCTTCTGAACAGTTTCAGCCCGGATTCTCATGTTCTCGATTCTCCTGTTCAGCTTCAGCTCGGATTCTCATGTCAAGCTTCGGCCCGCATTCTCCTGTACAGCTTCAGCCCGAATTGTCCTGTACAGCTTTGGTCCGGATTCTCCTGTACAGCTTCAGCCCGGATTCTCATGTCTAGCTTCAGCCCGAACTCTCCTGTTTAGCTTCAGCCCAGATTCACCTGTTTCATCAATTGAAACCCTCCTTACGGCATGGAAGTCGAAATCCATGGGCATTGATTGATTTATATAGCTATATAAACAATAAAATTAATTATTCACTTTTTTTTTCCTTTCTTCCAGATAAGCAATCACTGATGCTGCTGACCCCGCCAAAAATGACTTCGTCCACATAGTCTGCTCTTAATCAACCGAAAGCAATACCCCTTAAACCTAACTATGTCCAGCAATCCTGATATTATATTAAGATGACAAAACCGATACTTAGTTTACACGGAATGACTAATCCGTGGCGTTCATGACCTTATGGCAGCAATAGCGGTGCTTTCTATAAATTAAATTCCACAAAGTAGTACTTTTCGTAGAAAGTAGAGGCCTTATACCTTTTCCTGCCTTACATAAGTTTAAATATGAAATTGACTTAATTGGGCCTTAATCTTGATGAAGTATGAGAGGGGTGTTAGAGTTTGTTGTGTTGGTAATACTGCTGCTGGCGCGGCAACTGAGACCGGAAGCTCTCGAGGCGGGCCTCGTTGACTTTTCGTCTTTCAAATCCTTCAAACCTAAGCTTGATATCAAGACTTTCCTCCCGAAAATCCCCAAGCATATTCGACTTCATATTGCTGCCGCTTTACCGGAGAAAGACTTCAAGCTTTACTCAAAGGTAAGTTAAATAATTCACTGTAAATGAATATACATTTCTTTGTTGCTCTGGTTTCTCGTTTCATTTAAATTCGGGCCAGCAGAACTTCTGAGCCTGCGATTTTGTTGTCAGCCCTGCCTGTTTAATAAAATTGTTCATTTGTTTTTCGTTTTCCAATATTTTCTTTCTTTTATGTTTTGCTTAACCCATACAACTTGTGAACTTGGTCACATTTCCTTTGAACACTTTTGACATTTCCTTTGACTTGTTTTGAACATTAATAATATACATAACATAATAGGAAATATTAAATTTTTGGTACCTTAGTTCTTTCATAAATACCAGACAGGACTAAAATTTCGCGTATTCTGGGATTTTTGAAAGAACTACAATACCGAATTGTAAAAATACCCAATTATATGATGCACGAAATATTCTTAGTCTTCTACAACATAAATGAGCCAAATTTTTAATAACTTGCTGAGTTCATTAAGTTGAAAATGAAAAATATTTAATTTTGGGGTGCCAAGAACAAAAAAACTAAAAATGGGGTTAATTATAAGAGTGGGCTAAAAGGCCCAAAATTTAACTATTTCATTATATTTATTTTACACTATATATTTAACTTATGTGGAAAATAAAGACAATTTTCTTTATTTATCCTCCAAAAAAATGATTCTCATTTAAAAAAAAAAAAAAAAAAAAAAAAAAAAAAAACAGTGGCATGCCGGGCCAAATGAGTGTCTTGGCCTGAGGACTAGTATATGATATATTCTCTCTTGACCACTGCTTTATTTGGGATGTTGTGGACAGCTTAACATGTCTTGCAGATGCGCTTTTCCCCAACCAGTGAAGGTAATGTATCCATTAGGGTGGGGTGAATTTTTCCCTTAACTCTCGAACCTCCGCCCTCCATTTCAAAGTCCAGTTCTCTACCTACCGGACTATTTCTCATTACCGGGTACAGATTGAAGTATACTAACGAAATCCTGCAAGAGGGGCGGTTCCAGGTTTCTCGTTAGCAGAAGGGGGGACGAAACCCATTGCTAATGTGAATGTGGCCCTTTCTTAAGCGAGGTGGAAGATTTATTGTAATTTGTAAGATATGGCATGATCCCTTGGGAGGTGGGAGGAGGGTCCGGGGGGTGTCCCCGGCAATTAAATTTCAAACTATAGAGAGATAAGAAATACAAGTTTTTTTTAAGCATTTCAAACGTGTCTTGTGTCGTAAGGCTGTTAATTGTAGTATTTTTTTTTTTGTTAACGGAAACTCACCCGTAGATAAAATGAGACATAAATTGATAGGCTACTGGTAATTACTTCATATAACTCACACGTGCATTATTTTGGCGGGAAGACGTCACAAGGGTTCCTATTATGAAGCGGAGCTTTAATGTCTGATTTGATGTTCTGGACTTTTTTATTGTTTTTTAAAAAAGGATCAGAGCCATTGAAATTTTTTCTAACAAATCTGGCACTTGTTATTTATTTATATTAATTTTGAACTACGCAATTTCTTACAAGTAGTTTACCTAAAGAATATGTTAATAATAATAGTTGTACAATAAATACCTAAATAATGCATTTTTGCATTCCTATTTATACGTTGGTTTATATGGGAACAGCTTTGTGATGGTCGAGAGATTTCAACGTATTTTAACATGTTGACGTCTCAGCAGGGACGGTTTCAGAAAAAGTTTTCGGGGGGGGGGGGCGGTGACCTGAAAAATATCGCGTTTCCCTTACTTGAGTAACAATTTCTCTTCATTTCCTTCAAAAGTCCATTCTATCTAGTATAAAGCTATTTTTCTTGGGGGGGGGGGGCGACCGCCCCCACCGCCCCCCCAAGGATCCGTCCCTGCGTCTCAGGAACCAGGAACCAAAAATGTGTTTCATTACGAAATGCCGATCTGTCTGTCTGTTCGGCGATTTGTGGGCAAACTATACTGAATCGATTTGAAATTTGACAGGCAGGTGCACAAAAATCATATCTCAGGCCAATTTTTTTCCATTTCGGGCTAACTCGATTTGGAGGAGGTTTGCCCACCAAAAACTAAAAAACACGGAATAGGTAAAAATGATAACTTCCTTCTGATTCATCTTTCCAAACATTTGTGGGAGCTAACCTTAAAAACAATTGACCTCCGGTAAAATATCCTGAGCATTTGCTATCATGACTGATTTACCTGTTCCATTTGCAGGTGTTCTCGCAGTCGCTGACCGGAAGCACTAACAGTTTCCTCGTGCCTGACTCGCTACAGCGGCACTACAACATAACCGTCCATCCACTTTTCTTCGTCATCCCCGAGTCTGGCCGCTTCTCCTCGTCCATCTACGAAGTTATGTGCCAGTCGTTTGAGAGTAAACGGGTGGCCGCCATTCTGGTTGTGGGGGAAAGTCCTGCGGCGTTCACTGTTGCTATGGCTGCGATAACGAGCAATGTTCCAGGTAAGAAATGTTGATGGCCGTCCGCCGTGATCGGTGGTTTCGATCTCGAAAAATGACGTAGTTTCGGCCTCGGTCTCAAAAGTCTCGGTTCCAAAGGGTTCTGATTTTTTTTCAAAATGGTGGTAGGGAAGGCAGGAGAAATTGGGGTCTAATATTTCCTCTTTGCGAAGAATAAACCTGTTTCATTGCACGTTACTAGTCTACCGCGCGCATTATTGTGTAAATATCATTATTCTTGAAAGTGTCAATTTTATTTCGCTTAACCTTCATTTCATCTCTCTATAGGTACGAACCTTCCATTTTCACATTGTTTTTTATTATAAATCATAGACTAACTTTTATTCACATAGCCTATTTGCGAACGTAAACAACGGAGATAGCTTTCTTAATGAAAGAAAATGGCGCATCAATCTGGTTAACGAATTTGACCGAAATAATCATCATAATAAATTGTACAGTAAATACAGTATGCTAGCCTATGCATAATATATCAGTCTGCCAATCTGTATATGCACGGAAGTTGTGGTGTTTCCTGGAAGTGTTATTCATTGCATAAGCTAAATACAGGTATAGGCTGACAGAGAATATTCCTAACATTAAGTATTGTACATTCCTTACAATTTTGTTGCTGATTCCATGGCCGATCGATTTGGAAATAAAACGGGAACTAAAAATTTCTATTTTGTTTTTATGTTTACAGCAGTAGTAATGGCGGCAAACCCTCATTCAGTAGCGGTGTTATATAAGATCAAAACGTGCACCATGATAATGGTCGCTTAGGGAATTGGAAATTTCTCTAACGTCTCTATGGTGCTTCTTATGCCTCAATAGGTAGTTATTTAGGGGCTTTAAAAAGATATTTCTTAAAAAGATATTTCTTATCGGTTGTAGATTTCTCTTCATAATCAACGGTATATCTGTAGCCTTGTTTAATGCTGAATTATGACTAAAAGTTAACAGAATATGGTATCCAGCCTTAAACAAGATTAAAACAAAGGAAACGACGTCATTATCTGGAAATAAGGTTAAGATAGCAGGGAGCCAATCAGGTGCGAGGAAGGCTCCGTCTCCACCCCCACCACCCAGCAGCTTGGTATAAATATCAGTGCACACTGCACATTCCCTTGCCCAAACAGTTGCTGCTGAACCTCCGAAACACAGCAGTCTTAGAAGTTGACCGCAGATCGTTAAGAAGTACGCTCCACTAGCGGATGCAGCTGTGGGCTAATGGGACAAAAACCTCCCCCCCCCCCTTCTCTTACCTAACTTACACTAGATAAAACGCACTTTCAAATTTTTTCACACATTAATTAATAATAGGCTTTCCAACCACTAGTTCAGCCCCCTCCCTCTAAAAATTTCGAGATCCTCTAGTTGTACGCACTCATAACGACCACGGGCTATCATCCCGGATTCTACTGCTTCATCACGTAACTCCGGTCGCGAAAGCTTTTGTAATTATATATTCAACGGTATATCGGTACCGCATATTAATATTCTCTGCTTCTGTATCGTTGATCATTTATTAAAAAAACATTTTTTTTTTATTCCAGTACTGTGGGCCAGAGGGGAGGCGCCTTCTCCACCCGGCAATCTCCCACAAACGGACTCGCTGGAGGTCCGGCTGGAGCCTGCAGAGTCTCATCTTCTGGAAGCCGTTCGAGGAGTCCTCATGGCCACGCACTGGCACACGTTCACAGTCATGGCCGCCCCCTCCCTCGCTAGCCGTTCGGCCGCCATTTTGGACCAGGATCCTTTAAATCCGAAGGTTGTGCCAATTTCTAGAAACCCACATGCCATTTTTAGGTAAGTTCAGCATGAAAAAAATAAATCCTAAATTATCGATACCGGTACATTAATATTAACTGCCCGCTACACCAAACTGCACACATATATGGGGTATCTATGTGCACTGCCCTTAGAACCACGGGAATACGCCAAACATAGTCTATGTCATATTTAAATGCTACATATTTAATTAAGTCTTTCTGAAAACTTATTCTTCTTGCACACAGACCTTGTGAACTGTATTTTTTTCATTATCATGGTATTTTTTTTTTACTGTAGAAGAATAATTCCAAAGTTCCCATGCAATTGCATGGCATTTAAAATGTATGCCTACATACGTACTGTACTTTAATCATATTCAATAAGCATTATGGTTACTGCATGCATCTTAAAAATTCAAAAATGATAACCGTAACAAGACAGGTACATGGAATAAATTATATTATCTTCATACATGCGAGTTTATAAAAGCAAACCAAAGCGAACCTTTTTTCACTTTGTTATCATTAATATTAAACTAATACAGATGTGCTTCAAAACCCTTAATTTGTTCGTTGTCTGTTTTGCATATTTTAATATTAATATTCTTCCCTTAATATTTACGGTCGCCTTTTCATGTTCAAATTAATTTACCATCAAAACTTTGAGCTACAAAAAAGCATTAGCTTGCTGACTTGCTACAGTATGATTTTTAGGCTTCAGCATCCTTTTTATACTGGCAGTATAGACCTATTCAATGCTGTTTAGCGATTTAAGCTAGGGCCTACTGCCTAGGCTATATTCGTTCTGTTGTTGGTAGAAATGGAACTGCGTGATATGTACAAGGAAACGAACGAACAAAAGCGGAAACTGTAGAACACAGGACACATCTTATGGGATTGCCCACACGCATGAATTCAGCCGCTATTGGGATGGCCATTTGCTACAGTTTGGGTGACTCGTTTTCGGAAGTAATAAGGGACATTATTACGAAGGCCCTTGAATTAGGGCTAACATTGGTCCTGCAACCCCTTACAAGGGAGTTGGATGATGTAGTTACAATAAAGGTGTGTCAACGCATATTGAGTCCAGCACCCACGCAGCACAGACCCAACCCGCGCGTGGCAAGTTCTGTAAAGCACACTACCTATCCAATTAGTTCCCGCACATTGGACCCAGCTCACGGCTACCCCAGTCAGTTGTGATCCACGCGTGGAACCACATGTGTTTCTCGCAGCACAGTTTTCGTGGCCGTGGGTACCATTCCTATATGAATGCCTCTGCGGACATCACGAAATCTGGGTGAAAACTGGGTTCAATACGCGGTACTCAATCCAGCCCATGGTCTGGGTAGTGCATGGGTTGAGCGGGTGCTGTGCTCAATTATGCACCGGGCCTATGGCTTGTGGCGTACCTCGGCCTGATATTGGTTTAGCCAAGTGGCCGTGATAAAAAATATGAAAACAACAACAACGAACAAATAAGCCTATTTTTCGAGAGAAGCTCGTTCCAGCTTTTCTCCAGATTAATTTTATCTCTGGAAAATAATTACATCAGCTTTGTTTTCATCAATTTCAGTATAGGTACCTTTTCCAATCATTTGTGGAAATAAACCTGCTGTAAAATTTGAGGGCTGATACCTGTTCAGAATTGATGATCTGATGTAATGGTTCCTTGTGACTCGTTCCCGTATTATTATGTTTAATTTTATGTTAATTAGAATGTCAATGGTAAGTATGTGTTTCAAATTGTCCATTGTCACTGTTGAAATCGAGGACGAAACCAGTTTGCCAACAAAATGCTTTACCAATAATGTCCGAAATTTTGTGCAAGCATAATACAAGAATTGTATTTTTTCTGTGGTTACTATATTATAACCAAGTTATTCTAATTTTATAAACGTGTCAAAGTACTCCCAAGTCAATGTATAGAAACTATTAAACATAATAGTCTCCTTAGTAGCTTTGTAAAACTTGCTGTCACTCATTGTTAAAATTTACTTCGTATAGTCTTACAATAAAATTAAATTAAAAACACGACCGGTTTCGGCTCACGCCATCGTCAAGTGCGATTGAAAAAAGGTAAACAAAAGGTATGCAAGCTAAAACAAAATAAAATAAAACTCATTGTCAGGATAATCCATTCCAGAGGATAGTCAAGTTAAAACATGTCAAAAGAAATAACTGCACATACAATCAGTATCAATCGATAACCCGCTTGTGTCAGTAATAACAAGTACCGTAACTGCTGTTGTCATTTTATACAATTTTACTATTTCTATATTATAGTGAGTCGTGCCGTGCCCCCCCCCCCCTCTTAGTCTACCAGAACTTCAATTCACTACGCACACGGGCGCCCGTCTCTTCAAGAAGGCACCAAAGTAGTAAGTTTTGGGAACAGCAACAACCCCTCAGCTAGGCACACCAAGCACACCCACTATAATTGGTCCTTCCAAGCCTCTACCTGTTTATAGCTAATTTGGATTTCCACTAAAATAGTCTGCAGTTTTTTTTTTTCTCCCTGTTTCTCATTGTCTCTCTATACTGTATGTATACATACATAGGCCTATACTGATTTCTGTGACTGCATCTACTAAATACCGTATAGGCTACCGTACTTATTTATTTCAGATATCTAGAAGAAGGTATTCTACAATCATCTGTTGTGAAAAAACCGTTACAATTTATTTGATTAACTTAATAAATTTTCCTTGTTAATGCTAGTTCCGTCCTGATCAACTTGGTTCAAACCGCCAACTCTCTATAATCTCTCTACTGTTTAATTATATTTACTGTAATCATGGCAGACCAACAGCTTTTAGATAGTTTAGAAGTGAAAAAAGACAAATTAAAGAATCTTTTTTCTCGTTTAAATCTAATTTTAGACACATGCAAAGGTTACGGCAAATCCAAGCTCACACTGCTTAGCTCTAAGAAACACTTCGCTTTGAATATATGGAGTGAAGTCACGGTATTAGAAGACGAAATGAGAGATCTTATTATTATGCTTCCAGATAAAGAGAAAAATGATAATTTTGCTTATGTATCAAAATGTTCTTCACAATTTGACCAACTTTTAGAAGTAATTGATGTTCTTCACTCGGAAGCACTTGACTTTTCCCAAAGCCAAACTGCTCAGCAGACTCAACCTAAAAGCAATGTTCCTCAACATTCAGTACAACTTCCTAGTATTACAATCAAACCGTTTACTAATGAGTTATTAGATTAGTTTATTTGAAGCTATTTATGATAAGCATCCGTTACTTTCAGGTACGGAAAAGTTTTTTTACCTTCAGTCATTGCTGCAGGGAGAGTCTCTCGCACTAATTAATACATTTTCAATTTCAGCCCAAGGCTATACCGATGCATTAAAAGCACTTAAGGATCGTTTTCAGTGTCCGAGAGCCTTAGCTGCTAAAATAACTAAAGAAATTTTAAATTTCATTCCATCAAAAAGGCCTACTTCTGAGTCTTTAAAAAATTTTCTCCAAATTTTTAATGACCACGTTACAACTTTGAAATCGATTCCAGGAATTACCGATCTTGGTGATTTTTTACTGCTCACTATTGCTTCTAGGGTACTCGACCCGTTGACGAGAAAATTATTTGAGTCAAAAATGTCAGAAAAATCGAGTCAAAAAATGCCTACCTACTCTGAATTAATCGATTTTGTGAATGGACAATTGTCCACTTCTGAATTACTTTCAGCTGATTCTTCCCCGCCTAGTTTAGACAATGTTAAACATAGTCAAAATAATTATTTTAATAAAAAATATGAACAGTTTAATTCTGCGCAGCCAAGTCTGCACGTGCAAAGCCCGAGTGATTCTGGTAACTCAGAGGCGCGGATTCAACGTGCAAATGCCTGCAACGTTTCATTACCTGCTCGTTCTAATGCAAATACTAATGCCACTTCTGATAATAATAATTCAAATTATTGTTTATTTTGTAGTGAGTCTACCAACCATAGGATTGGTCGTTGTAATCATTTTTTGAAGTTAGATTTAAAACAACGAAAAGACTGGGTTACAAAAAATAACCGATGTGGAATCTGCTTATCTGATAAACATACTGCTAACTGTCCAAGCACTAAGTCTTGTTATCACTGCACTTCTAAATTTCATAATTCTCTGCTTTGTGGTTCAAAACCAATTTCTGCTTCTGCCACAAAAAATTCTGCTCAAGGGTCTAGTCAAAACCGGGCTCTTGCCTGCACAGTTTCTGAAAAGAATACCTCGCTTCAAGTGGTATTCGGCTCTTTTCAGGCTGTAGTTTCTGGTCCGAATGGCAAAAGCCAACTGTTACGCTGCATAACAGACACAGGCTCTGTTAGAAATCTGATTACAATGAATGCTGTACGCGCGCTAGGTATCCCATTGTCTCCTGAAAAAACTGAACTTTCGGGGGTAGGCGACCAAAAGGTGATGTCGCTAGGATCTGCTAGCCTAACGCTAAAATCCCGCTATAATCCCGAATTTACAATGAAAATAGACGCATGTGTAATGAATAAAATTACTAATGATCTTTTTCCAATCAAATTAAATTCTAAATTAGAAAACATTCTGTCAAAGTTTAATCTAGCTGATACTGATTTATTCACAGCTGTTAAACCCGCTCCTGTAGATATCCTACTATCGGTTCAAGAAACCATGGGTCTGCTTGCTTGCAGCGAGAAGCCGGAACCTGTCATTGATTTTAATTACTGTTCGCAATATATGGAAAATAAACAACCATATATTGTGTCTGGTCCCATGGGAGCTATTATTTTCGGAAAATTAGAATCATTAAATAATTGTAACAACTGCTTACTTTGTTCTGATTGTAAAAACGCCGCCTCTGATATAAAAGAATTTTTCCATAATGAGTTAATTCCGGAAGAAAATTTTAACACTTGTGTTTTGGATGAAAATGAAAAATAAGCAGAAACTCAGTTTCAGGAGACCCACTCCAGAAAGGTAAATGGACAATTTATGGTGAAATTGCCATTTAAACCGGACTTTCCTAAACTGGGTAACAACCGCACGAAAGCCATCGCCTGTTATTATAGTCTAGAAAAAAGGCTTTCGAATCGATCTGACTATTCTTTGTATCAAACTGTTCTGCAAGATTTTTTTAACAAAAAAGAAATCATCCCGTCTACACTTCAGAATAATTATATTCTCAATCAGCACATTGTTATAAAACAATCAAACCAAAAAGCGAAAATTGTATTTAATCCAGCTGTCAAGTCACCTGTCTATTCTTTAAATGATACTTTGATTTGTGGTCCGAAACTACAAAGAGATCTCAGTCACGTGATTATTTCAGCTAGAGGCGAGCCTATCGCTTTAGCCTGCGATATTGACAACTTTTATAGATCAATTGCTATTCACCCTGATGACGCCGAAAAATTGCATATATTTGCTCGATTAGATAGCGATGGTAATGTCAGTCAACACGGTGAAATAACCGAATGTCAAATAATGCACCTATGTTATGGTTTATCCCCCGCACCATTCTTGGCACTAAGATGCATTCTACAATTATGTAAAGAAAATGAATTAAATTTTCCAGCAGCTACTCGTATTTTAGCAAAGTTTCGTTACATTGACGATATTTTCTTCTCTGCTTCTGATATTCAAACATGTAAACAAATGAAAAAAGATTTATGCTCCATTCTAAGCCAAGGTCAATTTACTTTAAGTAAGTTTGTATCTTCTCATTCCAAAGAACTCAACTTAGGATCCGCACCTGTTTCAGTTCGTTTCAGTGATAGTAATATTACCCCAATTCTTGGTTGTCTTTGGGATCCGGAAAATGATGTTTTTAAATTTGAATTCACCGAGTTCAAAGGTCCAGTTACAAAACGTACATGCACCAGTTTTCTAGCAAAATGTTACGATTCTCAAGGAATGATCGCACGTGTTTTGTTTTATCTTAAGCGATTTGTCCAACTTTGCTGGCATAATCACGCTAATTTAGGATGGGATAAGGAATTACCCCCTGACTCAGCAAAAGAATGGATTGATTTCACCAATCAAATGCCAGTTTTAACTGAAATATCTATGCCACGATATTGCACTATACCTAACTGTAAACAATACCTATGTGTATTTAGCGATGCTTCTAGCTCTGGAATAGCTAGCGCAGCCTATGTTGTTACTGCTACTCCAGGTAATCAGCCCAATTTATCTAGGTTGATTTATTCAAAAACTAAACTTGCCCCCCTGCGAACTGTTAGAACAATTCCACAATTGGAACTTTCAGGTATCGAACTAAGCGCTAAAATAATAAAATGGTTATTAGATGGTGACTTACCATTTAAATTCGAAGCAATTTATGGCTTTGCCGACTCTATGATTGCACTAGCCTACTTAAAAATACCTTTGTGTAAACTCAAAGTTTACGTAGCCAATAGAGTTTCTTCTATTCACAACTTAACCTCGAAATCTAAAGTTGAATGGCTCTATTGCAGCACTACCGACAACCCAAGTGATCTACCGAGCCGAGGTATAACACCAAATAAATTGATAAATAACGAATTTTGGTTCACAGGTCTAGAATTTCTAAAGTATGATTTCCCGCCTTCTGATAATCTGCCTCCAGTTCCTGATCAAGAAAATCTACCTGACGTCATAGAACCCATTCTACTCGTACCTGCTTTTGAACCTGAACCTAATTTAATTGTAAAACTATCTCAGGATTTTTCTAATTTTTGCCACTTGCAACGCATTGTTGGCTATGTTCTAAGATTCGTAAATAACTGTCGCCATAAAAAATTTAAACGCAAAATAGGTTTTGTATTAACATTACCGGAGCTTTATTCAGCCACCCTTTTCATAGTAAAACATGTCCAAAATTACTATTTCTACAAGGTAACCAATCTGATTAAAAACCGAAAAAATTCTTGTCCAAAACATTTACTCTCTCTTTCCCCGTTCATTGACCCGTCTGGGCTTCTTAGAGTCGGAGGGAGACTTCAAAATGCAAAAATTAATTATGAAGCAAAACATCCTCTTATTCTACCAAATGATTGTAACTTGTCAAAAATACTGTGCAGGTATTATCACTCATTATCAGCTCATGGTGGTTCTAACTTAAGTATAAGCCTACTACGACAAAAATTTTGGATTGTATCTGGAAAAGCTCTCATGAAATCTATTATTCATGCTTGTATTGTCTGTGCAAAATGGCACCCTGTTCGTCCTTCACCTACTCAAGGTCAGTTGCCACCGTGGAGGGTTGAACAAACATTCTGCTTCCGTGGAGTCGTTGGCATAGATTGTTTCGGTCCATATTTATACAAATTTTCAGGTCGACGAAATTCCGGCACTTCAAAGATGTACGGGATAATTTTCGTATGTGAAGGGTCACGTGCTTGTCACATCGAACCCCTCTCATCCCTCTCGACCAGAGATTTTCTCGCAGCTGTAGACCGCTTCACCGCACGCAGAGGACTACCTCAAAAAATAAGGTCTGATTGTGCTAAAAGCTTTTCCGCCGGTTTCAGAAAAATGTCGGAAGTTTCAAAGTGGCTGAATGAAAATTCTGACTCCATTATTTCCAATTTGGCGTCAAGGTCAATTGAATTTAGCCAAATTCCGGCTTACAGCCCGTGGTTTAGTTCATGGGAACAAATCATAGCTTGTTGCAAAAGATTGCTCAAAGTATTACTTATATCACCCATGTACTATGAGGAATACGCCACCATCTTCACTAGGGTGGAATCTCTTGTTAACTCGCGCCCCTATTTAGAACCTTCCCAGGACGCCAAAGACTCCGTCGATTTGTTGTGTCCAGCATCTTTTCTGATTGGAGGTCCATTCTCATGCCCTCCCACTTTCCTGCATAACCATGAATATGACACAGTGCCAATAAGTAACCGTACCAGATGGGATCGTATTTCCATAACCATTGAAGTATTCTGGAAGCGTTGGCATGCAGAAGTTCTGCATACTCTAATGCAAAAGCACAAATGGCCCAGGGGCAATTCAAAAAATCTGGTTATAGGGCAACTGGTGTGGGTGCCTGACACTAGAAGCCAACCGGGAACCTGGCCTTTAGGTCGAATTTCCAATGTTTATCCAGATCAGGCTGGAGATGTCCGAGTTGTGGATGTTTCAACCCAATCTGGAATTCTAAGAAGAGCCAGTAGAAATTTGATTGTCGTGCCTGTCATGTGTCAGGTATCCTAGTTGAATTTTCAAAAATTTAATTAAAAAATAATAATAATAATTTAATAATAATAACCATAATATTTATATACTAATTTGTTGTTAATTTAATTTCATATTGTACTTACCATGCATGTCATACTATGTAAGGTTGTTGTGGTTTGTCATGTATTTATGTAATGTATTTTTTACTGATCAGCCCACATATTGGTTTCAATTCCTGCCCCCAGTATAGTCAAGTTAAAACATGTCAAAAGAAATAACTGCACATACAATCAGTATCAATCGATAACCCGCTTGTGTCAGTAATAACAAGTACCGTAACTGTTGTCATTTTATACAATTTTAATATTTCAATATTATAGTGAGTCGTGCCGTGCCCGCCCCCCCCCCCCTCTTAGTCTACCAGAACTTCAATTCACTACGCACCAGGGCGCCCGTCTCTTCAAGAAAGCACCAAAGTAGTAAGTTTTGGGAACAGCAACACCCCCTCAGCTAGGCACACCAAGCACACCCACTACGTGTCAAAGTACTCCCAAGTCAATGTAGAAACTATTAAACATAATAGTCTCCTTAGTAACTTTGTAAAACTTGCTGTCACTCATTGTTAAAATTTACTTCGTATAGTCTTACAATAAAATTAAATTAAAAACACGACCGGTTTCGGCTCACGCCATCGTCAAGTGCGATTGAAAAAAGGTAAACAAAAGGTATGCAAGCTAAAACAAAATAAAATAAAACTCATTGTCAGGATAATCCATTCCAGAGGATTCGTTTCACCCACCACAACATAAACATGCAGCCATACACTCCATGATACATAGACTCCTACATGTACCGTTGACGGTTGTACATTTTAACAAAGAACTTTCAACAATTATGGAAATTGCTAATAATAATGGATATCCTGTGATTCTAGTAAAAAATATTTTAAGGAAACACAGGAATAAGTTAACCCTCTCTTTAGTCTATGGAGCAAGCCAGACTTCTGAACCAGATAAAGGGTACGTTAAGTTACCATATCTTGGTAGGATTAGTTTGGAGTTGGCCTCTTGGATTGGAGATAGGGTCGTTAAGAATGTGTCATTTTATTCTGTGGACTCGTTGGGTAAGCAATTGATTAATTGTAAACCTAAATTGGAGAAAGGGAGGAAGTCAGGGGTTTATCAACTAGACTGTAATGATTGTGGTAGTTTATATATTGGACAAACTGGGAGAGGGTTTAAAGAAAGAATAGCGGAGCATAGACGGGGGGTAGGAAAACCCGACACTCAGTCCGCCTTAGCCCAACATATAAACAACCACAACCATGCCTGTGATTTCGATAATTTTAAGATCTTACATGTAGCCAACAAGGGGAAACTTCTTGATAATTTAGAAACCATTGAGATTAGGGAAGCTATGGTTAAAAACAAAACGTTACTTAATGACATAACCTTTTTAAGTAGTTCCCCCTTGTTGGCGCTTCCATTGGTTGATGTTTAATTGTTCAATTTAAATTATTTACTTTATGCGATGCTGTGTATTATCCTGACAATGAGTTTTATTTTATTTTGTTTTAGCTTGCATACCTTTTGTTTACCTTTTTACTATACGAAGTAAATTTTAACAATGAGTAGAAACTATTAAATGATATAACTCCAAGAAGACTTGCTTACTGAACGTCCATAAAAAAAACCTTCAAATTATTAAAATCACAGTCTTACTTGAGGGTTTGTTTTTTATTTAAATATTCACGGTTGTTCCTCGGTCTACGTACCTAACGATGTTAATTACGGCAATCAACTCTAATTTTAATCATTTATTTTGTGCCAAACGCCAGCAGCACATTTGTTTCGTGGATTTTTATTAGAACATGGGGAAACAATAATTATTAATATATTTAAATTGTTTCGTCTCTCACGAGATGATGTTGACAGAAATGATAAAATGCAGAATTTTCCAAAAGAAATTGGCGCTGCTGTCTATGTTTTCGCAAGCTGGAAAATGCTGTTTTCTTAATGATAATTCTCTTGTTCTAACAATAGTTTGCACTTCAGGTTTAGAAAATAATCCGTCTGTTTGTTTTGATGATTTTCCCGGTTTCAAGTAAATTGTGTTGTTCTTTATATTTTGTTTTATTCAGAACTTTCTCTTTTGCCTCCGTTGAAAAGACTTAATTTCATCATCATTTTTGTTTTCTTTCATAATGGCAAATTCCTTGCCCTAACCATAGACAGATACAGGTTTTAGTAAATATATTGTAAGTTAAGATATTACGCTCTTATTTAATCGATACTACTTATATGTTTCTTCTATTTTAACCCCCCATTAACTATAACTACCCCCCCCCCCCCCCTAATGTGTTGAATCCGTCCCTGCGGCCCAATCATGGCGATTATAATACCGGGGTTAATATAATACCCTGGTATTAAAAATGTAAACAAGATAACTTTACAATGGAAAGTGATATTCAAAATTTGTCTGTTTACAGTTTTAATCCCAGGAGTAAGTTAATACCTATCGCCGCGATCAGGCTGCAAGTCCTAAACCAAAGCTTATACTAGAATAAAACAGCTAGCTGAGTTGATCATGTGTCACAGCGGGGAAAAAATGTATTAGGCTGTTGCGGGAGCGGGTCTGGCGTAAAATAAACAAGGAATAAGTTTGTCATTGGGCAAAGTGATTCCTAATTATATACTATAGGGGTCTTCACAGTGTTCTTGTTATCGAGTTATCGAGTTAGATGTGCTATTCAAGTTAACACACAATCGTGAATGGACCTCGGGAGTGAGTTATCATGCTATATCGACAGAGTAAACAACGTGGTAGTAGTCAGACGTTCGTGACACGGGTTTAAAGAAAGTGGCAGAACTCTATTCTAGTGCCACATTTGTTTATATTTTTTGTTCATTTTGGTTATTATAATTTTAAGTAATTACGGTAAGTGCTTGTGATAATAGATTATACAAATAAATTTAAATGCTACAAAATTTTAAACGCGTGTTTCAAATCAATCGACAAAAACAAATATGGCGGCGGTCAAACCTGAGCTATAGCAAGGTAAATAACATGTTAACCAACTTGGAAGTGGGTTTAGGATAGCACGCTGGTTAGCTGGTTGTCGGGTTATCGGTGTGTTAACTTAGCTTGATATAACACACTTAACTAGGTATAACTCGATAACACGAACACTGTGAAGACCCTTATTATAAACCTTGTGAACTATACGTTCCATGTAAGTAAACAAATGGCAAGCTTTCCTTGAGTTTTTTACGTCAGACCCACTCCCGCAATCGTCTGCTATAAACGGGACCCTCCTTAAGATGCTCATATTGAGAATGAAGTGGAAAATACTTTTGCAGATACAGGCACACAAGCCTACCCGAATAGGCCAAAGACTAGCACCCGCCTTATTTTTACCGCAAAGTATGGATGCTGCGCAGCTAGTCTTGGTGAGATTATTGGATAAAATACAATGAGTGTAGTTATGCTTAAGGCCATCATGGAGCAAACCTCATGTAGGGAAGTTTTAATAACCCGGCTGGTCATTGAGCACACGAGGTTGACCCATGGTCACTTGATGACGGGATCTCCGCTTCCCATGTGACCAATATGTCAGATACCACTGGATATATCGTCTGTCCTACGTCCGCCACATGCTCACGTTTCTATTCCACACCACCATTTTTGAAAGTTTGTGGAAACCCTTGACTCATTATACTGCAAAATCGTACAATAGATTCATACTATTTTAGATGGTCCCAGTTAATAGTTTGCCCAACCACACTGGGGCACACCAAGCCAACCCCATTCAAAAGCACAGTATTGTATTACATGCAAACATGCAACGCGTAAGCCCCCCCCCCCCCCCCCCCCCCCGCCACTATAAGTATATATAACTTACTTTAAGTCATTAAGTGTTAGAGTGTCATTGTGGCTTACAGTTTAATTGCTCTTATTTCCAGAAAGCTTGCAGACGTCTCTAGAGCTACCCGAGGTGTTGTTCTCCTCCTGTGTGACATTACGGACGCCATGCGCGTTATGGATGTCGCGAAAAGACTAAACATGGTGGATGGCCATTTTGTTTGGCTGTGGATAGATACGACCACCAAGCCCGCCTCTTTCCTCTCGACACCGCCTTCTAACATGACTCACATCCTGGACACCAAGTCGCGGAGGAGGGAGAATGGACTTTCGCGGTCGCGCAGAAACACGACAGGAACAGTCAAGCACAACGGTGTTGGTCTAAAATTAAATGGTTCTGCGGTTTTTCGTCGAAAACAGCTTGACAATTCTGGTAAGCTGGATTTATTTATGATTTCGATAGCCACTGCATGAGGGCGGCTCCCACCATTGCGTATAAAGCTACGGAAAGTAGAGTCTAAAGGAACTTCCTATGGATGGTAGCTTCCTTCGAAATCCACCTTTCGTAGATTTACCAACGATGCTAAGAGCCGCCCTAAAAAGATTTGTTTTGTGAGCATGCAGGATTTGGGAGTGCTGTCTGTCTACTGAAGCAGACCTAATGGAGGCAACAGATTACGATTTAATTATTACACAGTTTTCTGAGGACAAAGCAAGAAAAAAAACATTTTAGTTAAGGATAAGGTAGGTTATTTTGATTATGAACATTTTTTTAAATAAAAAAATAGTGGTTTTATTAGTGAACACGCCCCCCCCCCCTCTCCCACTATACATGCAAAAATTAATGTTGTCCGCGACAAGGGCAGTGCCTATATCCGCACAAAGCCAAATCCGCCCCTGCATGCCTGTTGTCTTAGTAGTCATTTAAGGCAGAGGCATCATAGTCATCGAATTATTAGAACGGAGCCCCTTCTCCAGCAGCCTGATCGAAGCGATTATAATACCGGTATTTATTTAATCCCCTGGTATTAAAAATGTAAACAAGATAATTTTATAATGGAAAGTGCTATTCAAAATTTGTTTGTTTACAGTTATAATCCTAGGGTATTTATTTCACCCCGGTATTATAATCGCCTCGATCAGGCTGCTGACAGCGGGCTCGGCCCTAATACTTCGATGACTCTGCCCCTACTTCAAATGACTACGGTATTAATACAGCAGGCAATGTATATCCAATCTCACCCATTGTTAAATAATCCACTATAAAATTGCTGTAAATATTCATAAATTATTCTTGGCGGGAAATAATGCTCTACCCAAGCCGGCCAATCAACAGTCAGAGCGAAGATATAAGTTTATCATGGGCGCTATAATTGACCCCCAATCACAGCTGGTAAAGTATAAAAAGTACATATAAAGTATAGGAAAGTTGTCCATTCAGAATTATCCACCAGATTACCTTTCTGACGGATCATTGGACCCTAACAAATCCTATCCTACTGCAGGGTAATGGAAGGTCTCATAATCAATGGCCATGATGATGAAAATGGCAAAAATAAAAATAGCAAACCGATATCATTATCGTAGATTGTAAAAAAGTTACCTGTACAAAATTGTTAGACCTAGTATTTCTTTTGAATTACATTGTAATCATTGAACCAGGTAAAGGGAGAAATGGAGTATAGAATTGAATTTTGGCGGGGAATAGGAAGGAAGAATGCAAGGAAAATTGCTGGGTTAGAAATCTGAGATGTGAAATGTGAACTCCAACCAACCACTTCTTTGAAAAGAATTCCGTCACTCACCGATCCACTTTTATTTTCCCACCAGTTCATTGTGTGTTCAAATATCAAAATGCGGTTGGTGCCCATAAACGCTGATAGGTCGGCCGTCAATGAAAAATAATCGAGGAATTGCCTACCTTCCTGAATAGTCTTGATTGCTGATTTTCCATTTTATCATAATATATTAAGCATTTATGAGAGTAAATGTATTCCAATTCTTATGTATATTTTATAATCAATAATACAGAAAACCTAATCTATAGACATCAGCAGTGTCTATTAAAGCAGAGATTTCAAAATACCGTATTAATTTGTAAAACATTATTGAATGGGATGAATTAATTTGACAATGTTCATTAATTTCTCTTGCAATAACCACTTATAGGGCCTATTCACAATGAATATGAAAATGGCCAAATGCCAAATTCACAAAAAAATTATTATTAAAAAGCTTCGTTTTCACAGTAAATGTGCATATTATTCTCACGTAAAAATTTCAAGTGAAAAATTATTTATTTCCTCAAAGAAGCCCGATAAAGTACATTAGACAGATTTTATCAAATAGGATTAAATCAGGCGAGTATAGAATTTTTACATCCCACCACTTGAATATATATATATATCTTTGCAGTTCTGGAATGATGAATTAATTAATTAACTTAAAAGGACTCAACAATTCCTTGTTTACAAAATATTTACCGTAGAAATCTCTGCCATGCGCAAATATGGAACGATATTGGTATTAGCCACCCCTCGATTACACAAAAATCAGTCAGTTTCTATTTTTTATTTTTCAATGTAATTTACTATGGACCGTAATAAGCTAACTTATACAGTTTTGGTCTATGGAAGTTGTAAAGAACTATACTTTCACTCACTATATTTATTTTGAACTTTTTGGTTCTGCCATTTCTCCATAAACTTTGCAATGCGTAAAATTTAGTCTCCCGTTCAGTTCATTAAATTAACCAAAGCACCAAAAATTAAAAATACTCTGTGATATTGTGAATTACAATAAGTATTTAGTCCTCTATACAACTTCCATAGACCAAATCTTTATAACTTATGTACCGTAGTAAATTAAACAAAAAATAACAACTCATAATCCAAGAGTGACCAATATCTACGTTCTTGATTTTCCACAAAGGGGACTTAATGGAAAAGTAGGCAAAACAGAAAAAGTTAAGAAAACTATAGTATTTATACACTTTTGTTAGTGGCGGGAACTATTCATAACTGCGACAAAAATAACAAATTACAAATAGAAAAGATGAAAATCAAAATGGCCGCCAGTTCATCAAAATGAAGGTAAACAATATACCAATATTGGTTTAAAAAAACGAAATATAACTATTTTTTGAATCAAATAAGATAGAATTGGATATTAATAGTAGTAAAATGTATAATTTAACTATAATAACACTTACAGGGCTCAAAAATAGCCAATAGGCTTGGAGCCGGTAGCTCCGCTGACGGAGCCCGGAGGACGGCCTTTGTATGAAGCAAGTGTTGCAAATTATTGTATATTCCTTCTACCATCACACCAAAGCCGTAGCCAGAGGGAATCGTGGATCCCCACCTCCCTCGAAAAAAATTCCGGCTACGGCCTTGCCTCAAATAGTGATAACACTTTAAAACTAGACATTTCGGTAAAGGTTAAGTTTAGCTACCCCTCATAAAATCACAAAATTTCGTTCTATATCGTTGATTTAGCTTTAAAGAAACCCATTTTCGAAAGAATTAAAAGCCGGAAAAGTATAGTTTTTGAGTTACAGCCGAATTTAGTTCGAATTTTTGCTTGGGCAGGTATTGGGAGAAATTGCTCATAAAATTTTTCATGGAAGGAACATTGTCAGAGGCATGTAAATAAGACAACCCTTGCTTAAAATATGAATTTCTTTGCAAATGGGAGGTTTTCCTTACATATTAAAAGCATTTTCATTCGACTTTTGATACAGCGGGGTAGCTAAACTTAACCTTTACCGACATGTCGTTACTTGGCCGAAGCAGTGGAGCGATAATCCAGAAAATATATTCGATAAGTTACGGTATTGATCTGCAGTATAGCCGTAGGTCTGTGTATTACGTCACCTAGGGGCAGGACGTAGGTATAGTGTACTACAGGTGTGAGTGTATGATACCCGCACTTGAAAACAGTGGCGTATGCACAATGTAAAATATTTTGGAAGATGGGCCTTGACCAGATCGCAGAACTTCTTGCCGTGAGCAGAGACGAGACGACGTTGAATTCTACCAACCAAACCGCTTACCGCTCACTGTTGACAATTATTATATGAGATCTGGCAAATTATGCATTGCAACGACAATTAATTAAATTCCTCTTACACTTTCCCATTTCAGGGGGGTGGGTTGGTACATGTCCCCCTTGTACCCGCCACTGCTTGAATATGCCGTATAAACCTGTCATGCACTTCTTCTCCCTCAGTTTGCGGCCTGCCTGGTTAACGACACCACACAAATGAAGCAAATAAAAGTGACTATGGGAGAAAATGACAAAACTTTGGCATATTTTTTTATTTTTTATTTGATTTTTATAAAAAGATTAATCGCATACAAACAATTTAATGAATGTATCCGATTGACCTCTTCAGTCGGCTCTGTAGGTTAGTACCTGTGTTGAGCTACGACACGTCTCCGATCGCATGGCGTGTAACGACTCACATAAGTGCAAGCACGTTACCACCTGGCCATCGAAGTTGCACATATAAACTTTGTGTCTTTTTACTCGACCACTTGGTAAATAAAAATACACCAACCATTTCTTTTCCTCTGTACAAGTTCGAAAACAACAAAATCCCCTACAATTGGTCTATCTAAGCTTTGATTATTCAAATAAAAAAATTCAGTTCATTTTCCAATGGAATAACAAAAGGTGCCCTTTAGGGACGAGCGTTGCAACGAAAACCCTCGAAAAATGTGTTACGTGGGTCTCATGCATTATTCATTCTTTCCGTTTCCAGGGAAGCTAAACAAGAATGGGGACTCGAGGGATTACGTGGCGGATTTTGCAGTCGGGGAGGAGACAAGCGAGGGCGATGAAGTTGGGGAGGACGACGAGGAGCCCCCAACTATGTCGAAAGCCTGGGGGAAAATCACGGAATTGTTCCCGGCGCGGAATGAGAACAAGGAGGAACGCGATGCTCAGCCCAAAGATACGAGTCTCCCATTAGGTAAGCTCATTTTATTGTTGCTTTTCCTTCACTGCTTCAATCAGAATCATCCCAGTCAGTGCTAAATCGAGGTTTGTTTGCATGGAAATTGGATTCATATTGGAAGCATTAAGCTAAAAAAGTTGACTCAGTAAAAAGTTTTTCCCTCTTTTCCGATGGATGGGAAACTTAAAATTCTGTCGTACCAGCCGCCCTACTTTGTAATTTTAATCTTCCGTCCCCCGAAGCTATTAAGTCTTAAGTGTCATCCCATTTTCTTTCCAAACTGTGACTTATAGTCTAAAATTATATTATTATTGGGTTATACGGGTATAAATATAGTTAATTTAAAATGAGAAGATATTTTTATTTTTGTTATTTAGCCTGAATTCCATTTGTAATTTATTTTAGTGATATTGTCCTCTTACTCACATATTTTCGTTTAGTAGCAACTCAAGCTAATACGGACCTTCTTTAATAAACACCTACTGACTGCATGCATGCCTTAAGGTCAAGACTATTCTGTAACAAAGTTATTTGCTAGGCATGTTCTCATTAATTGAGGAGATTGGTTACAAACGTGGCCAACTACATTTTTTTAGAAGATGGGGTTTTGATACGACCTTGCAGAAAATTTTAATGTCTACCTACATGTTGTAAAATAAAGTGACAAAAGCAGCCAGATTGCGCACAGAAGCGCTGAGAAGTCTAGGGTTAGCTATAAACTATATGCAATTTTCAACAGAAAATCCGCTCTCCTGAAAAATTCTACAACTTGGAGTCGGCCATGTTTGTAAACAGCCTCCTCAATTGCTTTTGTGTATTATTGATCGGGTATTATTATTTTGAATGGCTTACATGGACGTAGATTCCCATATTTGGTTAAGTCAAGTCCTGTTACAATGTCAATAATAAGCATGTGTGAGCTTGCTGATTGGCCCTTGTGGTCGGTGTGGGTTGACATTGAGGACTGAACCAGTTTGCCAATAATTACAAATTTATTCGGAAACAATACCAATAAATGTCAAAAATAAATTTATTTAATAAAGATAAATAATATGTAATGTAATAAATGTCTAATATAATAACGAAGGCTTTCACGGCCGGAGTCTAATAAGGGGACAGAAGAATCCGGACTAATAGGCCGTGGTCGATTTGAAAGTAGGCTTCCAAACGTTTCGTCCACAACTGAACTGCGGTCGACATCTTCAGTGGCACTACGTACACGTGCACTTCGGCCGCTGCCAACGAAACCATTAATGTTTTGGGTATTTCTTAGTACGATTCTTCATTGACTTTTCGTCCTTGGAAGACTGGTGATGAATTGCAGTGAGAAGTGATAGCGTTGGCCCATATTTCATGGCAGTAGTGCTATAATCAACAACATCCTTCTGACATACTGAAGCCATTGAATTATTATTTTTATTTTTAATTCATTTTTCTGGCACAGTGTCGAATGAGCCACAAAAGGGATTACAGAATGGCATGAAAACGAAAAAAATGGTTTTCAATAAATTTACTGCATTCCCGCTCTGCCCCACTGCTATCGAGATCACTTTGATATGATTTTTTTCTGTCTAAAATATTTCCAAAGGAAGCCATTATTCTACGCCAAACACTCACTTCGTTTTGATAAGGAAAACATGGCTTCCCGTTTGGAGCTGCAAAGCTCTCATTTTTTTTTTAGCCAATCGCATTTCCAAAGCTTCAGTTGCAAACTTCAACTGTTAGCGTTGGCTGACAGTTGGAAATGGAGTCTTTTACTTATCCATGCCCGCATTCTGTCACCGTCCTTTGCACCATCAATCTTCTCTAGTGCTGCTAGTCATTGAGAAAAACTCAATTTATTCAAATTTACCCGGCCTGATTTACCATTCAATGTTTTGTACCAATTTTTTACTACCGATACATCAGGATAATTTATTTGGATTCGTCCTGTTGACATTTTTTTTTCTTCTATTATTTTTCAGTACACATTGTACTATCCTATAGACTGAATCGTATCCTTGTTGAAGTCATTATTACGCCTGTTATATTGTGTCAATTGTATAAGCTTGTCTCATTGTCGCATTGACTGCTACAAGAAATTTAATAAAAAGTCTAAAAATATTACATGGCATAATGTAGAAGTATTTAGATTTTTAAGGGGTTTTGTCTGTTTGGTCCTCAAATATCATTATATAAGGTTAGCATGAAAACAAGGCTTTATAGTCTTATTGTTCGCCTTTTGTTATTTCCAATAACGTCGTTTTCATTTCATTTCATATAAATTGATAACTTTTGCCGTCTTAATTTTTTAACTCTTGAGTTTATTCGATTGTATAAATTTAATTTTAGTGTTCATTATCGTCAATAATTAATGGTCCGTCACTACGGTAGGTCTAGAAGTCGCGATCCCGAGCCTTTCTCAATCCCGAACCTTTCTCAATCCCGGTATTTTGGGATTTGATTAACTCAACTCCGGGATCCTAAAATTAATCTCGGGACTGGCTCTCATAAGAATTGTCTGGTACCTTTCTATTAATGAGTAGAACAAAACAATACAATTACAATTTAGTCTAACAAGAACAGTAAGGCTTCTTAAAAGTCTGGTCAGTAGGACTACGAGACCCGTATCTGTACTTGGTTAAGTTATGCTTTTGCCTATTACATTGCGTCAATGGTTGTCTCAGCTTGTCCATTATCTTTTGTAGCCGGTGTAGGTTGACATCTAGTCATCAGTTTGTCAATGGCCAAAAATTCAAAAAGAGTCAGGACATGTAGCGTAGTGGTACGGACTCGGACTTTCACCCGAGAGGTTGTTGGTTCGAGTCCCACACTGGCTAAATTTTCTGGCCATGCTTCGGAGGGCATGTAAAGCAGGCGGTCCCGGGCCTTCCTAGTTGAGTGTAAGAGAGAGGGCTTTATGGCCCTAACTCCGCTAGGTTGGCCTAGTAATAGAAACAATAAAAAGTCCTTGTTTATTTATAAATTCATACTGAAACAATATAAGTCATGTCTGAAAGTCACGCGGCCGTTGACATTGGACATTAAAAGTCCCTCAGGACATTATTACTATTATTATTAAGGTGGCTATTCCACCGGCAAATTCGCTTCACTAAAATTCACTTGTGTTTTGAGATATTTTGTTTGTTTTATTTTAAGGAGACTATTATGTAGATACTTAACTTATCTATTACAAATTAAGTTATATTATTAGTAATGTTGTCTGCTACCATATTATAATTTAACTTATAATAGATAAGTTAAGTATCTACATAGTAGTCTCCTTAAAATAAATCAAACCAAAAGTCTCAAAACACAAGTGAATTTTAGTGAAGCAAATTTGCCGGTGGAATAGCCGCCTAAGGCGAATACGATTTTTTCCCCTTTGAATTATAATAGGGGTGGCTTGACAAGCTTGGGCTTGCTTATACGCCCACAAAAAAATAGTAGTATATTGTAGGTTATGTATAAATACATTTTATTAGGTAATAAATTATAATAGCGACAGCCAACTCATCAAGACCACTCAACATTAGAGAACAAGATCATAACAGTACAGAAGAGAAATGTGACGTCATAGGTCACATGACTTACAAGGGATTATTTGAACCTACATATATTCTAATATATTGTTCAATCTCAAAATACGGGTATTCACTCACAGAAATCCCAGCAGCCTGATCGAGGCAATTATAATACCGGGGTTAAATAACTGTAAACAAACAAATTTTGAATAGCACTTTCCATTATAAAATTATCTTGTTTACATTTTAATACCAGGGGATTAAATAAATACCGGTATTATAATCGCCTCGATCAGGCTGCAGGAGCAACAAATGATCCAAATTGTGACCTCCATAAGTTGTACGTCTCAACTAGAGGTGTGTTGTTCTTACTTGAGCCGGTTCTAAGAACGGCTCTTGAGCCATGAACTAGATGAACCGGTTCCCGACTACAAAAATATTACGTTCTTGAATAACGCAATGCAAAATGGTATATGAAGTGGTCGCCACTTACGTAAAATAAGTTCTTACTCCACTGAATTATAGCAGCACGTGCTCATGGTAATATTTGTTATTTATTTTTACAAAAGCTAAGTATAGGGAGATGTTGGCTCCTTTCACGAACGCAAGTCGCTAACCATTGGCGAACTGGTTCTGTATAAGAACTGTATATGGAATGATCAACCAGTGATTAGTGAACCAGCAGCCAGTGTTGGAATTGAGCCGAAGCCATGAACCGGCTCTTAAAAGAACGCATAATAAGAACCGTTCTTTTTTAATCACTTGAACTGACAACGCAAGTTCGCGAGAAAACCGAGAACGGCCCACCTGTAGTCTCAACGTCTGATTATTTCCACGTGACCCTTTATGATATAAACCCCATTTTCACCATTGCTTGAGGTTTGCACGTTATATTTCAGCCTTCCAAGCAAGGGGAGAAAGAGAGTTGAAACTTTGTACCTTCCCTTTGATGTTTTCATAAATCCATTAGTTCCCATTCACCTGCCCCACATTTTCTCTCTTTGTCTTCTAATGTAATTTAATTTGTGGCCCATAGTATATTTTGAAATAATAGCGCTTTGTGATAAAGAAGGGACCATTTACTATAAAACTCAGATTTCTGCATAATCTCAAGTCAAGACATGTAGCGTAGTGGTACGGACTCTGACTTTCACCCGAAAGGTTGTTGGTTCGAGTCCCACACTAGCTACATGTTCTGGCCATGCTTTGGAGGGCATGTAAAGCAGGTGATCCCGGGCCTTCCTATTGTATTTGATTGCAAGAGAGGCCTTATAGCACTAACTCCACTAGGTTGGCTAAGTAATAGACCAAAAAATAGTCATAAGTCCGTCAACGGTATTTTATTTTTATTTTTCCATCTTAACGTGGGATTAAAAATGTAAACAAGATAATTTTAGAATGGAAACTACTATTCAAAGTTGTTTTAATTTCATTTTTAACCCCAAGAATAAGTTAGTACTAAACGGCGTAGTAGGCCCACTGAGGAAGCAAAGCTCTTGCCATGGTTCAGTTTAGTCTATAGCAAATTCAAAAGGCCTCTTCCAAATATACGTAATTTTCGAGATTTACTTGAACCAGAAAGTTGGTAGAAGACATAGTCTGGTACATAAAAACGCAACGCTTAAGATGGCTGGGACACGTCGCAAGAATGTCAGACGACCGCATGCTGAAAAAGATGTACAAAGCAAGCATGACAGGCAGGCGACTGGGCAAACGTCCTCGAAAACGCTGGAAGGATGAGTTTGAAACTGACCTTCGCGAGTTGGGAGTCCGTAGATGGTGGGGCGTTTTACAAAACCGAGATGACTGGAGGAGTGTTGCCGAGCAGGCTAAAACTCATCAAGGGTTGTAGAGCAAAAAAAGCAGCAGAAGAAAACCGGAACCAGAAATAAGCTCGAAAAAATAATTTATTGTCATTTTCGCTTACGGTCAAAATATCCAATCCTGTCTTGTGGATAAAGTTGGAAGTGTCTTCATACACCTCACCAAATGTATACTTACCTACCAATAGCACATCATGGTGGATTTCGAATGGTAACTTGCGTATATAAATTTAAAACGCCAAGGGGGCATCAAGCGAAACGTTATAAGAACTTTTGTTTTATTTTTATTGCCCATAGTTTCTTCTTCTTCTGTCTCTACAGCCCTTGATGACCTTGTTGCTCGACAACACTCCTCCAGTTATCTCAGTTTTGTACAACGCCCCACCATCCACGGACTCCCAACACGCGAAGGACAGTTTCCAACTCATCCTCCCAGTGTTTTCGAGGACGTCCGGCCAGTCGTCTTCCTGTATGTCATGCTTGCATTGTACATCTATTTCGACATGCGGTCTTGTGACATTCTTACGACGTGTCCCAGCCATCTTATGCGTTGCGCTTTTATTATCTATCGTTTGGCCGTTCGTAATGTTATCACTTTTACTTCCGCAGGTATGCTAGCCGTTAAGCCAGTGCCCGTTCACCTGGACAAACAATTGGTCCGCGGAACTGTGCGCCTTCTCATTAGCTCTCTCCATACCGTCCTCAGAAGGAAAGCTGATCTGCTGAGCGCTCTGGACTCGGACACCTCCTGCTGGCAGCGTCCTACCTCTAATAACAAGAACTTCTCCATTCAATACGCCAGGTGGGCTACATTTATTTATTTCCATTATATCACAAACATATTATTTTTTTATATTTATTATTATTATTATTATGGTGACCGCAGACTTTTAGTCCATAGAACACCACCTGTCACAATTAAATGTCTTTTAGTCCTTTCACGGGCGAATCGGAGCACGCTTCGCACGTCCGACGTCGGGAACTTGAATCAATTGTACGCGAGAGCTGGGCATCCCGTCAGAAAGTGTAAAGCCGTCTCCGGTTCTTCCCCACAACGCCGACAAAGCACTCCTGCTCCTTGCTCGGTGAGACGCAATCTGGCCACATACATATTATTCCGCCGAGGTTGCTGGGCGGTTTTGTACCGAAGATAAGTTCCTGCGTGCTTGAAGCTGCGCCTGTAGGGTACCTATCTACTATTATATTCTACTACGATTCTACTTTATTTCTTGTCGGGGCTTGTGGTCCAGCGGTTAAGGCAACGCCCCGGTTAGGCGCAGATCGTGGGTTTGAATCCCGCCAAGTCAAGTCCAGTTTTTCTATATCCTCTCATTTCGGTTACCAAGAATACACCAAATATACTCATGTTACATTCTTCCGCTTCCAGTGCTAGTTTCATTTTACTGTGCCATCTTTTTGTCGTCAGCGCATAGTGCGCTGTTAAACACTAAGCAACTATTATATTGCCCACGAAATCACTTAGATATAATCAAAAGGTCATGAAAAGACGACGAATAAGGTTTAGAAAGTAAAGTATTATAAATAGCGCCAGGAAACATGAAAAAATGCTTTTTATGCCTAAATAAAATAAAATGTAATATCTCTCCCTTTTTTTAATAATCGTAACACAACGCCCTTACACGTTGTATGTTTGTGCGTTTGTATGTAATACATTACTGTGATTTTGAGTGGGGTTGGTTTTGTGTGCACCAGTGTGGTTTTGCTATCGGGAGCGCACTGGACCACGAAGTTTTTCATTTAAAAAAAAGATTAATCTCATACAAACAATCAAACAATTTATTAAATGTATCCAATCTTCAGTCGCCTCAATGAGTAATTTAATACTTGTGTTGAGTCACGAGTCGCCCCCGATCGCATGGCGCATAGAGACTAGCACAAGTATAAAACACGCTACCACACCTTGCCACCGAAGCCGTAACCAACAAAGATCACATTTCACGTGGAAAGCAAGCATCCATACCATTCGGAAACCCCCAGAATCATGGGAATTGCTTATCGCATTTTTTTTCTACAAAAGTAAGCAACCATAGACTACAACTTGTAAACATGGGGTTAAATAGGCAGGGTGTTGGAGTTATGTCAAAACTTGGCCAGATTTACAATCCAATAATAGTTCAAAGGGTGAATTGATGCGATGTATTTATTATTCCAGAGAGATCCGCCGCGCAGTCAAAGAAACTTTATCGGGAGACGTGACTTTCCAAGGTGGGGATCCCCACTCTCTCCTCGCCAACTTTCAAATACTCAATCTCGTCCCAGAGAAGTTCAACATCAACTTTATCAATGATGCTGGCGTCATTGAGGACGCAATCTTGGCTTGGCGATCGGTAGGCCGTGTGGTTGGCAGAACTGCACATTTGGACACCATTGTGTGGCCCGGTGGTGATTTGGTGGCTTCCGCTTTAAGTGCTCGCACTCGTAGTGTTTTCAGGTTGGTAATATTCGTCTTCTACTTTATAAATAAATATATAAATAAGGACTTTTTTTGAAGTTATACTTCTTTAGCCGTGTTATGAAAAAATGATGAGAGTGAATTTTGAAGATGCGCGCGCATCTGTAACACCAAAAGTTCACAGATGAAAAGTTCACAGAATGAAACTACCAACAAAATAGAAATAGAACTAAGAAATATTAGTCGCGCATGTTGGTACACTCGCCTCCTCTGATCACTGTTTTCTGGACAGGTATTGTCATCCGCCATTTTGTATCCGTGTTTTAGTTCTTTTCAATATTTTACTTTCTTAGGCGGCAATTCCATCGACCTCGTTTTGCACCGTGAGCGTGACATTGACGTGGAGCAGACATTAAAGACTGTCTAAAAATGTCTGCTACCACGTCAATGTCACGCTCACGGTGCAAAACGAGGTCGGTGGAATTGCCGCCTTACAATTCTTACCATATAGGAATTATAGGATACAAAATGGCGGTTATTTAATATTTTTAATGTTAAATATTTATTATTAGTTATTTAATATTTACAAAATTTTATTAATTTATTGTAATTAATTATTTGAATGCAATTGAAAACTATTTTTAATGATGCCAAAGAAGTATAACTTCTCACGCGCGTACATAAGTACACACACCCACTTTTTTTTGTTCTATTACTAAGCCAACCTGGCGGAGTTAGGGCTATTAAGCCTTCTCTTACACTCAACTAGGAAGACCCGGGACCGCCTGCTTTACATGCCTTCCGAAGCATGGCCAGAAAATGTAGGAACTGTAGGACTCGAACCAACAACCTTTCGGGTGAAAGTCAGAGTCCGTACCACTACGCTACATGACTCTTCTAGCGATGATTGGCGACATCATGGCAATTTGGACCTTGGATACTGCTGCTATGAAAAGGGAAGTTGTGGTAATATAATCATCAAATCTTGGGGAATTCGTGTCCCTAATGCCGAGTTCCTGAGGCGCAGGTGCCAAGTTGTTGCTGACTGTTAGGTAACAGAAGACCGGCCGCCATACCAAGTTGAATCCAGCGGACCAGAGCAGGTTCAAAGCTGCAGATAACTTGGTCGTGTGCACAGTGCCGGTAGGAAAACATGGTAGGACTTGTCCTGGTCACCTCCGAACTAATCGTGTGACTTCACTGTGTTTCCCAAGTGGTTCGGAATCCACTATAATCAGGAGGTCCACTGTCCTATGGGCTGGCATAGGACAGTCAAGTCGCTCTATGGGCCCAAATATGAGGCCTAAGTCGTTATTAACCCGACGAACACTACTACTACTACTACTACTACTACTACTACTACTACTACTAGGTAACTGAAATCAGCAATCTCCAAGGACCAAATTGCCTTGATGATCGCCAATCTTCGATAGAAGAGGTATGTAAAAATGAAGAATGAGCTCCAGTTGCCCGGCTGTAATACGTGAGCCTCCGCCACTCCCAACTGTCTCTCTACTTCCGATTATTCAACACTTCCCCTGGTATAGTCCAAGCAAAATGAGAAAAGTATGGACATGGAATGTTTTGATCCTGTGCAACACTGTAAAAATATTCCTTGCGCCATTTTGTGGTACCTTGTGGCATTGGATGCAAGGCATAACAAAAATTGTGCAAAGAATATTTTTACAGTGTTGCACAGGATCAAAACATTCCATGTCCATACTTTTCTCATTTTGCGTGGACTATACCAGTTCCACTCAAGCGGGTAAAATGGCCATCCTCAGCTCAGTCAACCATTCCGCGGTGGTGCCTCCGGATAAGCTGGTTGTTCTAGCCATAAGCCCAATAAAGTTTAAATTAAGCTATTAAGATGAAAAATTTATAATAATCTTTCAGGATAGTAACAGCATTAGCTCCTCCATTTGTGATGGAAGGAGCTCTGGACGAGGACGGGCAATGTCTCAGAGGTGTGATCTGCCACAGAGTGCTCAACTCCGATAAGGACAATCTAACTCTCGTTTTTAATGAAATGGATACTCAGGAACGTCAAGAAGAGGAAGAAGAGGAACTAGGTAAGACCATTGAATATATAACACTATAGAATGGTCACGACGGTCAAATATTGCAAACAGGCTTTTCTGGTGAAAAACCTACAAACTAGAAAAAAGGTCGGACGTCCCGCTGGTGTCAGCCCATTGTGCAATTCGTCAGGGTCCAACTCGTCACATCATTACCAGGGACGGTCTAAATACCCTCACTATGCAATACTCTCAATTTCTCCCTGCCCCTTCAATTGGCTGCCTACTTTAATAATGGCCTGTGGTATATACTGTATATATTTTATTGCTTTCCAATTTATACGTAGTAAAAGGAAAGCTTTGTGATGGTCGAAATTTTCGATTCCAAGATTTCAACGGATTTACACGTTTTCAGGTCCCAGCAGCCTGATCGGGGCGTTTATAAGACCGGTATTTATTTAATCCACTGGTAAACAAGATAATTTTATAATGGAAAGTGCTATTCAAAATTTGTTTGTTTACAGTTATAATCCTATGGTATTTATTTAACCCCGGTATTATAAACGCCTCGATCAGACTGCAGGAACCCAAAAAAGTGGTTTTTACGAAATATCTGTCAGTCTGTCTGTCTGCCTGTGCATCGATTTCCGGGCAAACTAAGCGGTCGATTTTAATGAAATTTAGCATGTAGGTTTACAAAAATCATACCTCGGGATCGTTTTTTTTATTTTGGGCCAATTCAATTTGGGGGGGGGGGGGGGTTTATTCACAAAAAACTCCCAAAAAACGTCTAAAAAAATTATTTCTCAAAAACGGCTCCAACGATTTCTTTTAAATTCTCATATATTGTAGTTGTTGTTAATGCTGACAAATTGCGGGGGGTCGCTTGCCCCTTGATAGTTTGCTTCTGGGGGTAAAAAAATAAAAATAACTAAATTTTAATGAGAAATGACTAAAAAATAATTTTTCTGCGAAACCTTTCTATCGATGATTTCTACCTTCAGGCATGTTTTAGGTGTTAAATTGAGTAACTAAACCGGATAGGTTGCTCTCCCAAAAAATATTTGATTTTGCAAAAAAAATTATTTTTTGGAAAAATGATAGAAAATTCGCGCTCAAATGCCTTGCGTGTCCTGCCATTGTTGCTGTGTTGGTCTGACCTATCTAGAATTTATCTCACTTCCAGTGACGTCAGGTGGACAACCCCCCCCCCCCTTCCCCCCCGAGATATCGGAAATTTAACAACGGGAAAATCATTTACCATGAAATTACTCATATTCCCTACTATCAATAGCTTATTTTAGAATTGCAAATGATTTAATTAGACTTAATGGATCTACTGTAAAATACTAAATCTACCTATTATTATTTTGAAGCCGTATATGAGAGCTTCTTCAAATTCAAATTGGAATAATGCTAAGGCGGCTATTCCACTGGTCAATTATACTTCAAATTTGATTTTGTCATTGACGGAAAATCTTCAATGATGCTTTATTTATTTTTACACCACATTCCACATTTTGTTTTCAATTTTTTCCAAATTTGTAAGTTTGCCCGCAGTCTTTCTCAAAAACTAAAAAAAAAACGTTTAAAAAAATTATTTCTCAAAAGCGGCTCCAACGATTTCTTTTAAATTCATATATATTGTAGTCAATATTAATGTTAATAAAATGCGGGAGGTCGCTTGCCGCAAGATAGTTTGCTTCTGGGGGTAAAAAATATAAAAAAAAATTAAGGAGAAATGACTATAACAAATAATTTTCGATGATTTCTACTTTCAGACATGTTTAAGGTGTTAAATTGAGTAACGAAACCGGACAGGTTGCTTTCCCAAAAAAATATTTATTTTTGTGCAAAAAATTATTTTTTTAAAAGATGATAGAAAAAGGTCACGATGTATGATTTTTGTGAACCTCCACGCTAAATTTCTTTTAAATTAACCAAGTAGTTAGCCCAGAAATCGATGAAGAGACAGAGTGGCAGACAGGCGGACAGAGCGATAGACAGACATTTTGTAAAAACCACTTTTTTGGGTTCCTGGGACCTCAAAACGTGTAAATCTGTTGAAATCTCGGAATCGAAAATTTCGACCATGACAAAGCTTTCCTTATATATGTTGGTACTACGTATAAATTGGAGAGCAATAAATAAAGACTTTGCTGTTGTTTCTATGACTAAACCAACCTAGCGGAGTTAGGGCTATAAAGCCCTCTCTTACACTCAACTAGGAAGGCCCGGGACCGCCTGCTTCACATGCCCTCCGAAGCATGGCCATCCACTCATTACATCACCTTTCAATTACCAACAGATTTTTAGCAATTATGAGTTAAACCAAAAAATATATATATACAAATATACAACCAAATAATTCTATTGTAAGTAATGACAATTCAAAAAGAACCGGTCCGAGATTACTCGAACATGCTATCCCATTTATCAACTACTTAGTAGATAGAGAAAATAAGTAATTTCATGGTAAATAATTTTCTTTTGGTTTAATTTCGCATATCTCGGGGGGGGGGGGGGGGTGCACCTGACGTCACTGGAGGTGAGGTAACCTCAATAAATTTAGGAATCTATAAAACTCCATTCTATCTAGTGTACGCTGTAACCATTTGGGAAGGGGGGGGGGGTCCGGAACCCAAGGACCCCCTCTGGCAATCGCCTAGGATATCACCTATCCCAAAGCACTGAATTAATCGATGGCATTGCATATTCTAGACCGGTCAGACAACACATTACCCCACTGGAATAATGGCAGGGCACGCAATGCATTTGACCGTGAATTTTCTGTCATTTTTTTGCCAAAAAAAAAATACTTTTTTGGGAAAGCAACCTGTCCGGTTTTCTTTACTCTTTTTAACACCTAAAACATGCCTGAAGGTATAAATCATCGATAGAAAGGTTTAGCAGATTTTTTTTTTTTTTTAAGTCATTTTTCATTAAAATTTAGATATTTTTATTTTTTTACCCCCCGACGCAAACAATCAAGGGGCAAGCGACCCCCCACATTTATTATTAACATTAATAAGGGCTGCAATATATGTGAACTTAAAAGAAATCGTTGGAGCCGTTTTTGAGAAATAATTTTTTTAGATGTTTTTTTGGAGTTTTTTAAGAATAAAACCCCCCCAAATTGAGTTAGCCCAAAATAAAAAAAATCGTCCCGAGGTGTGATATTTATACGTAGTCTAAGGAAAGCTTTATTGTGATGGTTGAAATTTTCGATTCCGAGATTTCTACGGATTTACACGTTTTGAGGTCCCAGGAACCCAAAAAAGTGGTTTTTACGAAATGTCTGTCTGTCGCTCTGTCTGTCTGTCTGTCTGTATGTCTGTCTGTCTGTTCATCGATTTCCGGGCAAACTATTCGGCCGATTTTGAAGAAATTTTGCATGTAGGTTCACACAAATCATACCTCGAGACAATTTTTTTTATTTCGGGCTAACTCAATTTGGGGAGGGCACAATAGGCCCAATAGGCTTAAGTGCACACAGGTAACACCTGTACCCCAATTTAAAAAAAAAAAAAAAAAAAAAAACTCAATTTGGGGGGGTTTCATTCTCAAATAACTCCAAAAAAACGTCTAAAAAATGATTTCGCCAAAACGGCTTCAACGATTTCTTTTAAATTCACATATCTTGTAGTCGGTATTAATGTTAACAAAATGCAGGGGGTCGCTTGCCCCTTGATAGTTTGCTTCTGGGGGTAAAAAAATAAAAATAACTCAATTTTCATGAAAAATTATTAAAAAATAATTATTAAAAAATAATTTTTCTGCGAAACCTTTCTATCGATTATTACTACCTTCAGGCATGTTTTAGGTGTTAAATTGATTAACGAAACCGGACAGGTTGCTTTCCCAAAAAACCATTTGGTTTTGAGCAAAAATTTTGTTTTTTGAAAAAAATGATAGAAAATTTACGCTTAAATGCATTGCGTGCCCTGCCATTATTGCTGGGTGGTATTGTGTTGGTCTGACCTATCTAGAATTTAACTCATCTCCAGTGACATCAGGTGCTACACACCCCCCCCCCCCCCCCCACCCGAAAAAATATCGGAAATGTAACTATAGGAAAATGATTTACCATGAAATTATTCATTTTCTCTATCTGCTAATTTTGATAAATTGGAAAGCATGTTCGAATAAACTCGGACCGGTTCTTAGAGATGTAAAGAAAAAAACACATACAGTAATGCACGTATTGGACTTATAATTATCTTGAAATATTTAAGTATAAATGAACGAGGCCCGTGAACTGCTCAGTGCTTTCTAAATGAGTAAATGCTGTACCTGGCCCTGTTTTGAAACAGGGATAAGGAAGTGTACAATGAGACTTGCAACCCCTAGCTGGACCCAGGTATGAAGCTCCGCGGGTGGTGCTTGCGTTGAGCAACAGTTCGCTGCCAAGTATCATCTTAGTTCGCGTTTCTATAGAATGTAATCGTAAATGCAAGGGCCGTTCTATAGTGTTGTATATTCAATGGTAAGACTAAAGTAAGAAAAAAACAGGATAAAGTATATGCGGGGGGGGGGGGGGGGGTGTCGGATCCATTGTCATCACCATTATTCATACGAAAAAATTATTATTTCACATGACTTAAAAACAATGTCTGCCATAAAGAGTTTTTTGTCATCCCCGAGGCCTATCTCCCGCCAATGTTATATTTTTTTTGAATTTCTAGAGCTTCGGTTGTTCGGTCTTCTTCCAACCAATCGAAAAACGCCTTGCAGCCACGACAAGCGTTGTTATAGTTTGCATGTGTCCAAGACGTGCTCTCATTGATCGAAGAAGGTGGCACACTGAATTTTAAAAAATTACCTTGGCGGGAGCAAAGTTTCCATGTCTTTGCTTTGAAATTCCTTGCCAGAAGAAACGAGGACAGAGAATAATTTGGGGAGAATTAGGACAGCCTGCCAACAGTTTCTGGGGAGTCAAGTGTGAGAGTGAATGAATAAGTGCCTGTTCCATTATTATTTATTGCTATCTTTTTCATTGGCTGTTTTTTTTTTTTTTTTTTTTTTCGAAAAAAATGTTATGATATTAATGTGAAAAATAATTTTTAAGTCAAAATAGGTTAGTCCTTAGCTCGCCTAATATAACGACTTTTTTCATTTCATTCATGTCTGCTATGTATAGAACTCTTGGCCCTTCAGTTGTATAATGTTCGTATTTTTTTTTTTTATATATTTTAGGTGGTGACGACAAAACTGAGCGTCCACTGCCAGATTCGCCATATTTGGCTTACAACAAGCATAAGTACAAAAGCAGTTGTTGCTACGGCCTGGCAATGGACCTTTTGGAAAATATGGCACAGGAGCTGCAATTCGAATTTCACCTGTATATAACTCCTGATGGACTGTATGGAGCCACTACACATGTATGGGAACCAAGTTAGTATAGAATTAATATGAGAAATGCTTCAGCTGCAGTTAACTATTTTAAGCAGACCTACTCTTACAATATTTTTACGTAGCTTCATTTGGTTTCTTTTATATTTACGAGGAGAAGATAATTTTACAAGTTGCCGTAGAATACTTACTTACTAGCCAACGCCCGCCCTTGGCATTTCTGCCATCAGGCGCCGCGCTGACCAGTATAGATGTGCCGTGTGTTCATCTCCGGTAAGTCGATCGTTTCTTTCATCATCAAGCATCGGGCAGTCCATGAGGTGGCTGGCGACCATAGGGGTACTCCCGCACAGGACGCAGTCGGGGGACCTCAATATTCCTCAATTTTGCCGTAGAATAGGTACTACATTATATAGTCAAGCTAGGCTGCCTCAGTCCTCAATGTTATAGGATGTTGGTAATGAATAAAACAAGCATGCTTTCTTACTTCTAAATATCGCCTTGATTCTTTTTATGTATTTCCATGGCATTGTTTGAAAAAACAACGAAATAAACACACATTAAAAGCCGTACATATCCAACTCTATCTGCAGAAGTCTTCTTTGATTTCAGTTTGGAGGCGTTTAAGGCCCCCGGTACACAGAGACGATTTGAATCCAGCGATTCACGGACTAGTTTTCATGGGACCAAATGGGTTGGTGATTGGTTGTTGCATAACAACAGTCAATTGCTGAACGCACTTCCGAAGATTTTTGACGGTGACGCGTCTTTTGGGCGCATCACCGGCGTTCGAATCGTCGAATGTTATTAATGCAAATTTTGTGAACAATTATTTTCAGCTGGATCTCGGCCAAAGTGGAATGGTATTGTAGGGGACTTGGTGTCTGGGGCCGCTCACATGAGCTTCGCCGCACTCAGCGTATCCAAACACAGATCGCAAGTTATTGACTTTTCTACGCCTTACTTCTTTGGAGGCGTTTCCTTCTTGGGTGAGCTGCTGCATTTCCTAAGCACTATGTGGCATACATACAGTATATGTAACTTGTATGGATACATTACATAGCACATTATAACATAGTAAGTGGTAGGGGTTAAAAGACTAGCGGAACCGTCATCCCTGCCATACATGTGCATTTTGTATGAAATCAAATTTCACAGGGAAATTTCAAGGGCGCAGAGCTTCTGTTGTCTGCCCTGATGAATGCTTATTGGCTCATTTGTAGACTATTTCATTTTCCAATATTTCCTTTTTTTAATGTTGTAACCATACAACTTTGTCACATTTCCTTTGACTAACTTTGCTATTTCCTTTGACATTTCCCCCTACATTTAACCTCTGCTGTCGGCCATACGTGGCTTATGTTTAGTTACCATTTAGATGTTATTTGTTATCGTTGTTGAGAACCCATTGAGATTGTCTTTCGTTCGTTCTTTAGGGTGTGTTGTAGATACTTAAATAACGCCGACTGTTTTGGTTAAATGTTTTAGCTGCTCCTTCCCAACGAAGTGAAGTACCCCTTCTTGCGTTTCTCCTGCCCTTCAGTCCAGAGCTTTGGATAGCGATTTTCACGTCCCTGAACATCACAGCAATGGCTGTTGCTTGTTATGAATGGCTCAGCCCATTCGGTCTGAATCCATGGGGTAGACAACGCTCTCGCAATTTCTCCATCGCCTCAGCTCTATGGGTATGTATCCTGACTATCAAATCTTACATATCCTGAGGTCAGACTGAATAGGATAGAATAGAAATATTTCGTCTGGGGCTGTAGTCATGTGCTACTTCGTGTGAAGTTGACGCACCGAAACTGACTCCTATGGCTAGTCAATGTAGTGGAGTCGACTCATGACGACTAGTCCGGACCAGTAAATATTTATTCTATGGTCCGGACTTAAACCGTCTCATTCCATGTACACTCTCTACACTTAGCTTGGAATTTATACTCGTGTACACTGAACCTACTTGTTAGACGCTATTGTAGTCTCTGCCCACACTCATACTAATGGAAGACCCGACGGCGGCTTCGTTAATGGCTGTCTCGTCCACACCCCAAAATTGCTCACACTTTCCGCGAATGTCGGATGAACGTGGCCCAGACAACCTATTTCGTGACTTCGCAATTTTGGGTTGCGGACGTGACTGCCATCTATAAAGTCGCCACCTGGTCATCTATGGAAAACCATATAGCTTAAGGCCAAACCGGAGGGGGTCACGTGACTGGCCTGGAAATGTCTTTGCAGGGGGTTCGTAATATATGTTTTAAACCGTGGGGGTATAGTAAAAATCGATAGAAGGGTATAGTATACGCGTAGACATGCTTACACTATTGACTAAACCAAAAATTACAATTACATTAGGTCTAAAATTTGTGCATGAAGCAATTAAAAACATATCTTTTAGAACATTTTTACGTGCCCCACAGGGGAAAAAAACCTCCAACTTTTGTAATGAAATGCACTTCAGTCAGAAGCTCAGCACTTAGGCTAATTTGACAGTAAAGCGCCAGAAATAGGTAAAACTGCAATTATTTGAAATAATACAAGTCAAATACGGAACCGGTACATGACACGGGGCTTTGTTTATAAAATGGATATTCAACCATCCCGTGGCTGCAGACCGCTATCAATATGGCTGCTAGTGTAGCCTGCACAAGCTAAGAACAGAGTTTTTGACCGGGTCCAGGTATCCGCTTTGCTATGCTGCAATGTGTAAGACTTCGATATTTTTTGCGTTGGTATTTATCTCTGATAGTTGGCTTATGGTTAACGGGTGCCTCGTAAGGCATATTATGGCTCCCGCCGCTCCAGTTCTATTATATTTCTATGTATTCAACACTCAACGCTTAAGGTCACAACTCTCCGGCATGGCCTTAAAAGGCAGAGGCTACTGTAGCGTCTGACTTATTATTATTATTTTTTAAATAACTATAAATATACTGTTCGCCGCATTTTAGGATGAACACCGCTTGCCCTTCAAGGTAGAATATTTGATAGTTCGGCAGAGTGCCTAACCTAAGCCTAGAGTTTTTTCTCATTTTCTTTGTTTTTCAGGTGTGTTGGGGCCTACTTTGTGGTCATCTGGTTGCTTTCAAGGCGCCTAAAAGCTGGCCGAATAAATTCCTAATAAACGTCTGGGGTGGCTTCTCTGTCATATTCGTCGCTTCGTACACTGCCAACATTGCTGCCCTCATCGCCGGTTTATTTTTCCACAACTCTGTCAGCGATTATCACGATGGGAGTGTAAGTTCGCATTTAAGGCGCCCATTCCATTGACCGGCTAGGGCTATTTCCCACAACGGTGACGTGGTAGCAGACATTCAAGACTTAGGTAGCGTTTCCACCGACCTCGCATTGCAGAATTGACGGAAATGTTTATTTTCCTCGATGCGAGGTCGGTGGAAACGCTACCTAAGTCTTGAATGTCTGCTACCACGTCACCGTTGTGGGAAATAGCCCTAGCCGGTCAATGGAATGGGCGCCTAATTTAAATGTATAGTTTGAATGGAGCTGAAGACGTTAGCGTCCGACCGGGTCGAGTGAAATGGGTCCGGGGTAACCCCCTCACGCTGCGCAATCGGCACTAAGAGGAAAGAAGAAGAAGAGAAATGTAGTTTGGACCATGGAATTTTTCCCCTTAGTATAGCTTCTCTTACTTGACAGTAATGATATCTTTATTATTTCAGTTACTTATCAAGAAAGTTGGCGCCCCTCGCTCTTCAGCTGCAGAATACTATATAAACAGGGCAAATCCACACCTTTTCGAGCATATGAGGAAGTATACTTTCAAAGACATTGAATCGGGTATCGCTTTGCTCAAGTAAGTCAGCATTTTGTCTTTTAACCATTACTATCCTAGATGAGAGTTAAATCTCGGCCGTGACCTAGTATATATTATTTTATGAAATAGTTCAATGCAAGCCAGCATATTCTGATGTGTAGAAAATTTGGCTATACCATGATGCGTGTCAAACTAAAAGCTGGATGGATGTTAACAATAAGAGTATAGCTTCTTTTTTTAAATTCAGTCGCCTCTGCAGGTAATATCTGTGTTGAGTTACCACAGGTCTCCGATCGCATGTTGAGTACAGACTGGCACGAATACGAACAAGTTGCCACTATGCCATCGAAGGCCTCAAAAAGGTGGAATATTCAATGAAAAAACATCAATGTAGCTCTCTATATAGCTCTCTCCTATGTTCATGCATAGGCCCATTTGTTCTAGTAATCCTTATAGAAACCAAACGGAAAAAAAACCGCCGTGGCACGACTGCCCATTGAGGATCTAGGACCTAAACCTAGACTCTAGGCAGAGGATCCACTTTCCTGACCATGCTCCATTTGGGATATTGTGGTCAGCAACCACTTACCGGTAACTCGTATCTGTACCTACTTGGTTAAGTCATGCCTTCGCCTGTTTCATTGCGTCAATGGTAAGCGTGTCTCAGCATGTCCATTATCGCTTGCAGCCGGTGTAGGTTGACATCGAGAATACCAGTTTGCCAATGACCAAACATTCTTACAAAAGAACATGGGACAAGGGACCTGTGGGCCACTATAAGCAGGCCTAGGTCCATAAAAAAAGGTCCTTCAGTTACCATCACCAACACGGATCGAAAGGCCCGAAATTGGTCCATATGGAAGAAAAAAATTCTTTAATTTATTTCTTTGAATTGAATCTTAGACAGCGCCCCTCTGTTTCACTGTCAAGTTCGCTACCTAGTGGATTTCTTAGCGGCTTCGGGGTGGCATGTTGGTAGTGTGCGTGTACTAAGTTAATTAGTGGGGTGATGAAGAGGTTATTCGGATACGTTCATTCCTTATGGAAACCAATTCTTTTTTTATGTCAGAATTCTAAGGCAATGATTAGCCCTAGTAACCACGTTTCTCTGATATAATCTGTTTATGAAAATATGTCCTGCAGGCTCACGCGGAAATTGCTGAAAATATCAAGCCTAATATTTTCTTTTTCTGTTTCAGAAATGGCTCATTGGACATTATCGTCGCTGATACACCAATTCTCGATTACTACAGGATGACAGATCATGGCTGTAAATTGCAAAAAATCGTTGAGGCAATCAATGAGGATACCTATGCTATTGGCATGAACAAAGGATTCCCCTTAAAGGTATACCAAACTTCTTCAATCAGGGCATTGTAGGGTAGTGGTACAGACTCCGACTTTCACCCGATAGGTTGTCGGTTCTAGTCCCACATTTGCTACATTTTCTAGCCATGCTTTGGAGGGAATGTAAAGCAGGCGGTTCCGGGTCTTCCTAGATGAGTGTAAGAGAGGGCTTCATAGCCCTAACTCCGCTAGGTTGACTTAGTAACAAAACAAAAAAGTCAACCTTTATTTACTAATTATTCAACCAAGTCCCTATCATGGAATTACCCACACAGTGCGGCACACTAGAAATGAGGGGCGCATCTATCGAGTATAGTAGCCAAAACACGAGAGCCCACATTACGGGGGCTAGGGCAGGTGGAACGAATGCCAGACTGCAAGAGCAGCCTTACACAAGGTGCTTCAAGGGAGAAGACGAGTGGGACGACCACGGCTGCGATGGCTGGAAGACGTCGAGGAGGATCTGGTGACCCTTGGCGTCCATGACTGGTGTAGGAGAGTGCAGGACTGCGCAGGCTGGCGCGATGTGGCAGAGCAGGCCATCGTCCTTCGCGGGCCGTAGCGCCAAGGAGTGCTTATAATATTCAATGACTGGGTGGACAGTAATTTTGTGTCTGGATGCAGATGAAGACGTTGATTTGTTCGGCCATAGTAGTATACATTCAGTCAGTCGTCCTTTATTAGTCTCCAAAGTTTCACGCTAGTGATCCAATGAATTACTCCATTGTAGTCTAGACCTATGTGCAATTCTATTTATTCCTGAGCTAAGCATTGTCTTAGCCATTATTTTTTTAATCAATTTATTACGGATAACGTAATTTTTGTTGTTGTAGGAAAGTATTTCGGCTGTGATCAGCAAGTACAACAACAACGGGTATATCGACATTCTGAAGGAAAAGTGGTACGGTGGCCTTCCCTGCTACAAAACGGTCGCGCCAGTAGACATCGACATGGCTCAGCCGAGGCCTCTGGGCGTCGCTGCTGTCGCAGGTAACTACAGTAGAAAAAGAAAAAAAAATGTAATATTGATAAAGATATTATTTATTTTAAAATATGTATTCAAAATATTACAAAGTTAAAAAGGAGACGATTTTATTTATTTTAACTACAGTAGATTTAATCAATGATGTACTGAGACTGTCAAAATAATGCCTCAAATCACTGGAAAGAAAATAAAGAAAGAAAATTGTGTTTGTTTTCACAATAGGCGAATTACAAAAAGCGTAGGTATCTTGAAAATTTGCCTTTTGCTTACCATAAGAAATACTTGCCATAGATGTAGTACAGGCTGTTGAGCGTATTGATACTGGCTAACTTGTTTTTGGAAGTATAACTGGTTTAATATGTTTGCAGGTGTATTTCTACTTCTTCTCTTGGGTGTCGTCGTCGGTGTTTTGATTCTAATTATGGAGCATTTGTTTTACCGTTACACCCTCCCCATACTAAGACATCAACCCAAAGGCACGATTTGGCGCTCCAGAAACATTATGTTTTTTAGTCAGGTACGCTATTACAATGTGTTTTAAATCCGATACAATAATGCTGGTATCGTTATAATTAATTTCCTATATTACATCTCTGCTGTCTGAAATTTCTATGCCAATCGGTGAAAACAATAAAAAACGTATTTGCTTTGAGGAAAAGTTAGTACCTTAGCACAGAGCCACCTTTAATTCCTAGAAGCATACCATTTTTTCCTGAAGCATTTGCTCCAAATTTGTGATGTAAAAGATTTTATTTCATTTTACTACATTAATTATTAGTTGTAGCCACTAATTTGACATTCAATTTTTTTTAACGTTTCTCTTTCTCATGTCTTGCAATGCTTTATAAATGCACTGTAGTTGTTAGTTACTTTTAATGAAAACAACTGTTCTTTTTTATGCGTACCTATCTTGCCCAATGGATTGTCTAGCCACTAGTGTTTTTCTAAACTTAAGTTTTATTTTTTCAGAAATTGTACAGGTTCATTAACTGTGTGGAACTGGTATCCCCTCACCACGCTGCCAGAGAGCTAGTGCACACTCTACGTCAAGGTCAAATTACTTCCCTCTTCCAGAAGAGCGTCCGAAGGGTTCGTATAGTCAGTCCTAACTCCTTGAAATTTAACACCTGAATTTTTCCATTTCCATATCGTTGCAGCTGTGAAACGAGGAATTTATTTATTTAATCAAAATGCCCACGCAAAATATTTGTAAATCTCTGCTTTAAGAGCAAATCTAAGTACCCCCAACTTTTTTTTTGTGCAAAGTCGATTTTCACAGGAATAATGTTTACCATTAGCATTAGTCAGACGTCTATCAACTCCCATTAAAGGCAATACAAGCTGAACATTTGCTGACTCGGCCAGAAATTAACTGGGGTATTGGAGAAATATTGCGGTTAGAAGTTTGTAGTCAAATGTAAAATAAATGGCTACAATAAGGCCCTTTGTTCCAGAAGGAGCACGAACAGCGCCGCAGAAGAAAAAGTAAAGCGCAATTTTTTGAAATGATTCAAGAAATAAGAAGGTAGGTAGGCCTATATGCCTGTGCGTATATTTGTTCTTGTATAGTTTTATTGACTACTTTGCAACTATATTGTTGTCCTCAAACCTACTGTATCTACTTTATTAACATCCAATTCTTTATTTTTCTTATTTCCTGTAAAGGAATCATTATTTTTTATACTAACAATTTATTCGACCAAGGGCATGCTAAATCTAGTCCGATAGACCGTCCATCATTTACTTGGCAGATCTATGTAGGAGAAATAAGTAATGATCAGATGGTGGTAGGTTGACTTAGTGTTCGTTGCTATAGTGAGAATCAATAAAACGAGTGCCGCTACTAAACTCCGCCATCTTACGATAAGGAAGTAATAGAGGGATATTCAAATGCTACCTTTTTATACTAGGCAGATTGTGAACTCTTTCTGAAATAAGTCAATTTTTATATGTTAAGTTGTATTTTAGATTGTTCTTTGGATGAGCATAGCAGGAAATACGTTCAATTCCATGTAGTTTGCTATTTCATTATTTTTTGTGTAGCTATAACTGGTTTAAACTGTACTAGTATAAATACATATAAAATATAGCCTATACTATCCAACCACAATATGATGACATTTGGAACACTTTGTTTATTCGATTTATATCGCGTCGCTGACTTTGCAAACCCGCGTAAGTGACATTTTTTTCGAAATCGAAATTACACATTGATTTACTTAATTTTTAAAGTCCGCATTGTCTTATAAACTAATCATAACAAAAAGTTTTTTTTACACAACAGACAGCTAAAAACGTTACCACATATCAAAAGACGCAATTGCATGCGCAATCGTTTTTCCTCCCTCCTGCAAAAGTAGAGAAAAGCCACTTCCTCGGTTTTGCACAGTTCACACGATAATTATTCCAAATCCCATCCTATCGTGGTTGGGTAGTATATAGGTACATATAATATGGCAAGAACGTAAAGGCCACTGTACTTAACGCACTATTAGTTGTAATTATTCGTTAGTTGGCCTGGAACTGTTCAGCAGTACGTTATTTCAAATGTATATCTGCGCAGGGTTCAGCAAGAAGAACGCGATGATAACAAGTTGGCTGCTCAGCAGCCTGATTTAGGGGGTTCCCCCCGCTCTCCCCTGCGTACCTTCCTCACTTCCCCCCGCTCACTGAAACAGGCATTCGGCAGTGGCAAGGAGGACGACCTGCACCACAGACGGACGGCTCGCTCCGCTAGCCGCCTCGACATCAGACGCTTCTCCAAAGAGTTGTTTTCTCTTCCTCGGTCGCCAAGAAGTCCGAAAGATAAGAGCATGACTAGCTTGGACTCTGTTGGCCGCATCTCTGCGAGAGGGGTAAGCTGTAAGCAGCACTGGCTTGCTTTATTTATTTTTTTTGTTCCATTATAGTAGGGGAGCCCAAGCGGTGATTTCGGGATTTACTCGAGCGCGTCAGATTAAGGTATGGTAAGTTCATTACATGCTAAGTAGTGTATATTTCACTAATCTGACCATTTGAGTGTGACCTAAAGAAACGGGAGGACTTTAAAGATGTGCAGCTGCTTGATGCCTATATTTCTCACTGCGTCCCCACTTTGAGTTCAGTTGCCATGACGCCATGATATTATTTACAGCGTATTTCCAACGTTTTGGCTAATTTGGTTATTTTTAATTTATTTTTAATAAAAGTTATTAGAATTAAAGTTTATAAATATTTACTATTTTTTATTATTAATATGAATATAATATAATATTATAATTAATAATTCCTGAGATTTTCAAATAATGAAGTTAAATGATTTTAAAAAATCGAAGAAAATTTTTTTTTCTTTTAATTGTCAGATTAGGCAGATCCCTCCAGATAATCGTCAGATTATTATACAGCACGTCTAGAATATATAGATGAACCATATATATCAATATCTGACGCGCTCGAGTATGTCCACTCAACAGTTTTTTTTACATTTTTGAAAATCTATAGCCGCTTACTCCACCGCTGAAGAGGTGTACATTATGTAACATTTTTTTTCTTTTTATCATCTAAGCTTTGCAACCCAGTAGGTCTCTATGACGCTCGAGTAAATCCCCATTTAGCATCACGGGCTCCCCTGCTATTACTAAGGCAACCTAGCGGAGTTAAGGCTATAAAGTCCTCTCTTACATTCGACTAAGAAGACCTTAAAGCTTAAATTAGGCTATTTCCTTCTCGACAATACGCTGGCCGTCTTGCTTACTACGCAACATGTTTATGTTATTGTGGAGAATTTACATAATAATCATGTAATTGTAGGTTTAATGTTGGTTGTTGCCTTTTCAGAGTTCGGCTGCGATCGGGCGGCGTCTGAGCAAGGACGCTACCAACTGGTTATCGGCCAGTCCTCCGGACATCAACACTCGACGGCGGTCGCACCTGGACATTGCGCACACCAAGTCGCTAAACACTGAGGAGAGCACAAGTCCTATTAGCGGCAAGTACCTCACTCTCAGCCACGTGAATTTGCGATCACCTGACCACCCACAGAGTCCAGCCATCAGTAACGCAGCTACGTTGCGACTTGCGGAAAATGGCGCCAAAGGCAGACCTAGATTACCCTCACCACCTCGTAGCCCAGTTGGCCCATTAAGAAATCTGTCTACTCCTAAAATTGATATTTCTGATACCTCCCTTTATGATACAATCCAACCTGAAAAACCCAAACCGACACATAGTCGCAGTAAAAGTCTGGACAATAAACCCTTAAATTTGAAATTAGTAGAAATTCCAGCTATCCCAACAGCCAAACCAACCCCTGCTCCCGCGCTGTCAGTTTCGACATCTTCTACTACAACATCTACTACTGCTCCTGCGACTGTTACTATAACTTCGGAAAGAAACAACGAAAAACAGACTGTGAACTATGCTACAATAGATAAAACTACTCTTAAGACGATAAAAAATAATACAAAACAAATTGACAACAATGAGAAGTGTTCTTACGCAGAAATGAGTCAAAGTCAAAAACAAACAATATTAAAACAAATTAAAAATGATGATAAGCCAAAAGTACCGCCCAAAAACAATGCCCTTAAGCAAATACAAACCCGAGCTTACAGTGCACCAGAATCATTCCGTCCTCAACCAACGACGGTCATTTTTATCCCGGAAGAGAAGTTCAAGGTGCAAAACTATAAAAAGTGTTTCGAAACATTCCCGAAGGAAACTCGCACCGGAGAAGGGCATAAATCTAGATACGACGCGTCGCGATGTGGCAGCGTTGGACGCAGCAGTAGCGTTCCTGACCAGCAGCGCTATGTCGTAACTGAACCTGCGAAACACAAGAAAGAGACTGTTACTATTACTGTTAAGAATAATGTTGACTCTGCTAAAAGTCCTGCAAAGTCGGCGGTCACTCGAACGCAGTCCACGCCTGCGCGCACAGTAACAGTCCAGGCAATGCCTACTCGAACATCGCATGCACACGAAGCACCAGCACGATCATCTGCCGGGAACCACAGACATGAAGGTTCCTCGCGGACTTCTCATCTACAAGAACCATCCAGGCATTTGTTGAGCCAACCACTCGTGCATTCCTTCGATGGGACCTCCCATCACAAAGAGACTTCAACGCGACCTGCCTCTCACCACCATTCCGCTTCTTTCGACGGTTCCTCGCGTTCAAGTTCGCATCATCATGAGACACCCCCCAGATCTTCCAATTATCCTCAATCTTCTTTCGATACACCATCGCGAACTTCCCAAACGAAATCTAACGCTCATCCACATGGTTTCTTTGTAGACCAATCAGTGCGGCCAAGTTCTTCACATGAACCTTCTACCCGTTCATCTTCATTTCCTCTTCATTCAATTCTGTCTGATTCTTCATCGAGTCGATCGCATCACCATAGTTCACCTTCTAAACCGACCCGTCATCATCATGCAGCCTCGTTTGATGCTCCGTCACGCCGGTTAGGCGAACACCGCCATGATAACTATGCGCGGGGAAGTTCAGGCCATCACTCTTTCGACGAACTCTCTAAAATTCGCCAGAGTACAGACAACTGTTCAATAAGTGCTATGAATATTTTAGCCACACCCAAACGCACGACAAGCCTTCATCAAGCGAGTGGCTCTGTGAGCAATCAACAGCCCCAATTATCAAAAAGTTCTCCAAAAAGAAATGCCGGTGGCTTGCAGCTGGCTTCTGTATCTTTAGATGTGCCCCCGCGCACCTCCAGTTTATACCAGCAAACACATGTGACTTCAAATAGATCTCCAAGTAAGCAGAAGCATGCTCAAACCTCGTCTAGCTTAATTCCGTCACAGGGTACACCGACCAAAACAGCTGGCATTTTAAAGACTCGTCGACGTTCGCGCAGCAGAGACTTAGACGAAGATCTTCCTCCCGCCCCACCTAGCCCCGACCAAAGGGACCGCATTGATAGTTGTGACCGAGAAATTTTGCTAACAATAAAAAAGCAGACACAGGGCTATATGAAACCTCCATGAAGACAGCTTTACCATCGGGAGCTCACATTTTAGGGCTAACCTGGTGGCTTGGAATTTTGACGGGTTTTATACTGCCACTTATGGAGCTAATGGAATTGGGCACAGAAAGAGTGAAATCTTTCAAACTTTCACCAGCAGCATAAGATATTTCGATTACCCAGAAGCTCTGAGATGTGGCAAACTAAACATGTTAGGCAATAATTCAAACGTTTTCCTGGATAGAAAATGGAAAACCTTCGAAGAAGGAACGAAGATTTCATGAATTGGACTTTGCAGGAAAGGCCCTAAAAACCTTTCAATGGAAATACTTTTTCATTCGGTTTTTTTATTGCTTTTCAATCTTTTAATGGAATATTTCCAAGTTTCAAATGGTTTGATAAAGATTTGTAGCGTATTTTTAAGAATTCGACGGGTATTCAAAGTGTCTGCGTTCGTTCCAAAGCTAAAATGTCTTTATTATTTATTTATCAAAGATATCAATTATAATTGATCAAGAGTCATGACTAATTTGGTGGTTTTAGCTGGGGCTAATTAAGTTATGAATTATTGATTACGCAGTTGTATGTGTCAAGGACGGATACAGTGGGGGGGGGGGGTAGCTGCCCCCCCCCAAATTTGGTAAATCTATTGTAAATTAAGTTATTACGCTCTAATTTAGTCGATCCTACATAAGTTTTTCCTATTTTGACCCTCAGCTACCCCCCCCCCCCAAAAAAAAAATGATGGGCTGGATCCGTCCCTGGTATGTGTCTTTACATCCTTCGTTTATCCATTTACTTGGCCTTAGTATATGTAATGTGCGCGGAGTTGAGCCTTACATCACCGCGAAATAATCACGGTGAGTTGACTTAGGCGTACTGTGCAAGTGTTACGCGAACAACTGTCATCTTACAAATGATATATGGGATCCGAGCTTTGCAAGATGACTGTTGACAGCGAAACACTTGCACAGTATGCCTTAGTCAACTTACCGTGGCTTCTCTGCTGTGACGTATGGCTCAACTATGCGTAGTCTTATAAAAGTGTGATTCTTGATGAGCCAGCAATAATTTACTAGTACAATGACTCCATTTCTCCGTAATCCTTTCTTCGTTACCGTACCAGTTCTAATGCTGCGTGGCATTTCAGGTGGTGTCCCAGCCTACTTTGGTGATTATTTTTAATCATAACCCGGGATTAAAAATTTAAGCCAGAATATTTTATAATGGGAAGTGCTATTCATATTGTTTTGTTTTCATTTTTAACCACAAGAATGAGCTAATACCAAACGGCATAGTAGGCCCGCTGACGGAAATATCATAGTAAGAAATGTTACAATTATGTACCTATAAGCCTACATTTGTCCATTCTTGTCTCCTAAAAATTCGAAAAACTATAAAATTTTGCTCCGAACTGTAATGTAAATGTAAACAACTGTATGAGTTAGGTAGGTAGATAATATTCTGTCTTTATTTTATTTATTTTTAACGTTTGCCAAAAAGCTACTTGTGGTACCTCCTATATTTATATAAAATTTTCAACCCGTAGGCCCGTTTGAAAAGTTCCATAATACTTCATGTAGCCTAGAACTCAAATGTTCCGAGTTGCGTCACCCAAACAAAACCATGGTGCCGCCAACTTCGAATCTGCCTGATAGTTTGCCGGAAACTTATTTCAAACGCTTCCTTGTACAGTCGCGTATACTCTTCTGTTGTATTATGGAGCTTAAGGCGACTCCGTTCTAAAGTAAATACTGTATGTGTATAAACTTGTTACCATAGCTAATCTTAACACAGAGCCTTAAGAACTTGTCCAAGTGGCCAATGGTCTGGCACTTGAACCAATACTTTTGTCTATTATTTGCCTGAAGTAAAAAAAAGTAGGTCCCTAACGAATCATCTACACATCTGATCCACATATGCTGATTAGGTAAATTTTTGCTTGGGAACAAATAGCCCAAGTCAAGTCGTGTACGTTAAAAGGAGAACTTTACAGATTTTTGTAAACAAAGGCTGACCTCAAGTTATTTTCACAAATTTAATTGATGTCTCGATCCGGAGCCATATGCTTATTAGAACAGTCTTTTAAAGATTTCATAAAAATTACTTGCTTTCGAAGTAAAATTGCATTTTGTCGCCTGATAAAGTGCATTATACAGATTTTAAAGAATAGCAGTAAGTCCGTGGGTTAAAATATAGTTTGCATTTTTTTTTTATTTATTTTTTTTTTTATTTTTTTTTTTTCATGGAGTCTTCAAATGACTATTCTTAGATGTTTGCAGCTGCAATTTGAGAAATTATTGAATTTTGGCAAAAAAGACCTTCAAAGATTGAGCATATGAATGTACAACACAAAATGAATTGGAATCTTTTTCTCTTTTTCATTTTACCTTCAGGGAAAACGTTCCAATTTTTTTGGGGTAAAACAATTAATTACACACATCAAAGAATAACTAGTAAAAAAGATTTTTCAGGTGAAACATTGCTGTGAAAGCATTTATTTTTTTATAAAATCTTCAAAATTCTACTAGTACTATAATTTAATAGTCTTGTGGCTGTGGTTCAAGATACTATTTCATTTTGTCAAAGTGTTTGTTTTCCAAGTTCCAACGCCTGCTTTCAGCATTTCTGCCTGTCAGCCTGGCGGGAGGAGTATGTTTATTAACTTGAGGCACCCTAGGGGAGATTCCTTCACCTCGGGGAGTAGGGGAGTTAACTGGCAGGGTGGACCTCCTGAGTATAGTGGGGAACATAGTAAAGTAACACGATTAATTAGGAGGTGACCAGGACTCGACACGCACTTAAACTGACTAGAAGTCTCAGGGCGTTATCTTGTCCCACCATGTTCCCCTTGTCAATACTCTGCACACTACCAAGTTACTTCAGCTGTAAACTGGCGCTGTTCTAGTGGATTCAACTACAGTCGTTGGCTAATTTTGTCAAAACAACTCAGGTCAGCCTTTGTTTATAAAAATTTGGAAAGTTCTCCGATAAGGGACAGATTTAAAAAATATTTTGTTGACAAGGCCATGATATATTTTTGACGGAATTAATCTGTTTCTGAATCTTATTTTCAATTATTCTATAAAATCAGTTTAATGCACTTCGGGTTTTTCAGAAATAATTACTTCAGATGAGATACGGTAATGTAAATTTTCTTCGAAAGCTTAAATTTTTTATGAAGTTTTCGTCAGACCACTGTAACAACTTTGTGGTTGTGGAACAAGGAATTAATTTAATTTTGTCAAAAATCCGTGGTCATTTCTTACTTACAAAATATTTTGAAATCCCATGTTTTACTAAAGGCAAAATAGGCAGTTCAACTGTGATTTTGTGTATTTTTAGACTACACTTGCAAAAGTTCGATGTTGTTCAATGTAGACTGTATAATTGGCATATAATGTACAGTGTAGATAAATCGGTTCCTAAAAAAACATTGACTTGATGCAAAAAGGTTGAGTCCTGACATAATATTGGCCCATTTCCTATCTTTTGTGCTGAAGCTGTTCTATAAAGCAGCCATAAGATTGTTCCTTATTTTAGACTTGCTTAATTGTTCAAAGTAAAACATTTACTTACCTGTTGGTATATTTAGTATACCGCATAGCCTACTAAACATCTAATAAAATAAGCGGAATGCGTCTACGATACCTACTTTAAATTGAACGGCCATGCAAACCTCTGCTAAACTCGCTCAACCCGTATAAAATAACCAAGGCCGTGCCCAGGTTTTGATTTCGGGGGGGGGGGGTCCAAATTTTTTTTAATGTAATTTATTAATGAATTAATGGATAAATTCTTCAAACCATACAGGTTTACATACAAAAATTTATTTCGGGGGGGGGGGGGGCACCGGACCCCATGGACCACCCCCTGGGCACGGCCGTGAAAATAACGCTCAAGTAAGCTAATTGTTGTGATGCGGACTCAAATCTGTTTTTTATTCAAGCAAAAACTAGAAATTGCATGTTCAAAACTTGCACAGATTACCTACCTAACAATTTTTAGTCTTCAAAATGCATCTGAATTTGCTTACAATAGGTAAATTAATAATGATCAGCTGGTAACTTACTGGGAAGTAAAACGCATTCTATTTTTATTTTATTTTTTTTTTTACTATAACTGTAGGCTGTTTTAAATATTACATAAATATGTTACGGTCAGGCTAGGAGGATGGCTCAGTCAATTAACGATTCCGCAGTTGTGACCCAGCGTAAGCAGGTGGTTCTTGCCATAAACCAAATGCAGTCAAAATCAAGCTATAATGAATGCCACCCTACTCCGGCACGTCATAGGCGCGCATTCCACATACGTCAATCGTCAATGAAAAATTGAAAAATGACGTTTTAGCAGACATTAAAGACATACTAAAAATTCTGCTACCACGTCAATTTACGTCATTTTTCAATTTTTCATTGACGATTGACGTATGTGAAATGGGTGCCTTAGATTCCCGTAGCTGTGGCTCAAGGTCTTGTACCCACAACGTCTGCGCCTGCGATTCTGTTGTCAGCCATGTCTGTTGAATTGTTCATTTGTTTTTCAATTTTCGATATTTTATTTTCTTTATGTTTGCAACCTCACAACTTGTTCACATTTTCTTTGACATTTCCTCCTTCATTTGCCCGCTATCGGCAATACTTATAGCTTATGGTTAGGCGCGATTATTTTATTATCGAAGGTTACGGTATGTCCATAGGCCATAGGCAAACCTACACTAAGTACTAACTAACCTACAGTAGGTGAAGCTGTAGCCCACTATTGTATTTTCCGTTAATGTTAGCGATTAGGGGTTGGCTACAGGCGTCACGCAATTGTCTGTATTTATTCCTATACGAATTGTGGTAGCATGCCTATTTGTAAAGTTGTATAGCTTGACTGTTTTTTCATGTAAGCCTTGATTCACTGACGGCCCGATCTAGTAGTCCACTCCAAAGAAGAACAATTTAATGTAAATGGAAATAAATCGGGATGCATTTTGGCCAATAATTGCGTAAAATTTTAGATGATGGCTTTTTCACACTGTTAGGCCGTTGGCATGCCGGTGATTGTTCTTGGTCAGGTGTCCATCAACGGGAAAGAAAGTAAACAATCAGCAGGGCTAAATTGGATAAATTTGGTGCTCACCGACGAGTATTGGCAGAGGTTGAATCAGCTTAGAGGCTACAAAGAGTTATTAAAACAATAGAATTTTAACGTATTCAAAGCCATTTATTTATTTTAGAAATCCTCACTGGACCGGTTCGTCAGTGGGAGCCTTGATTTAAATTTTATTTGTATATAAAATGTGTATATATTCTGACTATATAACACCAGAAGCCAAATTTTGCCAAATGCGTGAGCAATACTTTAGCGCACCTTTTTTTTTATTGTCATTCTGCATTAGTCCTGAAATAGACCCACAAGTATATATACTGTAAGTGATAGAAATTGAAATCTAGGCTAATGTTTCTCATTGATAAATTAGGTGAAAAACGCACACTGTCGAAGCAAAACCTGTCAAAGCTTATTATAAAAACTACCGCCATTATATAAATAGGCTAATTTTTAGGTGCGTCAGGTTGTTTATTCTATGGGTTGTTCACATCTGTGGGTCTACTATTGCCATAATTTTTAATTTTAACCTGGGATTAAAAATGTAAACAAGATAATTTTACAATGAAAAGTGCTATTCAAAACTGTTTTGTTTACATATTTAACCCCAGGAATAAGTTAATACTAAATGGCATAGTAGACCAGCTGCTGGAGCAAACTGTATTAATTGAGGAGCAAACTTTCAAAACGTCACAAATCCATGAAAATTAAAAATTGAATTTATGATCGATTTTTCATCTTGAAGATGAGTTGAATCAGGATTGCTAATCAAAACAAAAACAAAAAAAATCGAACCCAGTCTTCTGAAGGGTTAAATTCTTATATTCCCGTTATAATAAAGCCGAAATAATTAAGTTTTTCGTGTTTCCTGAACATTTTACGAAAATGGATTAGTACCGTTTTGAAAGTTTGCTCCTCAATTTTAATGTACAAAAACCCATGGGGTGTCTGGTTTGCTGGTACGGTAATGAAAGTTGACATAAAAAATGTATTCTAAAATAGGCCAACTATGCGTTATTTGAAAAAAAGCTCCGACTGATTAGCCCTTTGGTGATGGCGGATAGTTACTACGATAACTTAACACAAACCCTCGTGGATTTTTACAATTCAACATCCGAAAAATTATAGCCTACTTAATTGTACCTAACCAGAAATGATCAGTAGCAGAACATGTACCACGACTGTGGTACCAACATACTGTACCTCTTATAAAGTTAATTAGCCCTGTTAGTTTGCGCTAAAGCGCTGTGTTGTGTATCTAATTGATAAATAATTATAGCGAACAGAATGTAGAATACGGTAATGAAATGTTAATAGGTTACCCTACCCTGTACATAAAATACCATGAAAATTCTTCAATTTATTGAAAATTTAATAATAATTATTCTGTTAACGAAAATACTGGAGTATTTTTATAACCTTTCTGTTTAGATAGGAGCCAATGAAATTGAATTGAATTTCATAAGCAATCGGAGTGGAAAGAGCCTTACAAGTGAACCAAATAAAATATCTATCGTACAGCTGTCGAAAATATGACATCTATTAGTAGAAATGCTCCTCTGTATTTTGAAATATTATATAGGCCTTATGGGAGCGTCTATAATAGGCCTACCGATTGGACACAATTGACTGTTGGTGAGGGCGTCCGGAAGGAGTTCGCAAGCAATGGCCGTTTTTTCAATTGGTCATAGGAAACGTGGCATCAGCAGCCTGATCGAGGCGATTATAATACCGGGGTTAGATAAATACCCTTGGATATAACTGTAAACAAACAAATTTTGATTAGCACTTTCCATTATAAAATTATCTTGTTCACATTTTTATTACCAGGGGATTAAATAAATACCGGTATTATAATCGCCTCGATCAGGCTGCTGATCATGGCGTTTAAATAATCCCTGGTATTAAAAATGTAAACAAGATAATTTTATAATGGAAAGTGCTGTTCAAAATTTGTTGTTTAAATTTTTAATACCAGGGATTATTTAAACCCCGGTATTTATTTAATTCCTTGGTATTAAAAATGTAAACAAGATAATTTTATATTGGAAAGTGCTATTCAAAATTTGTTTGTTTACATTTTTTAATGCCAGGGGATTAAATAAATACCGGTATTAGACTATAATCGCCATGATCAGCCTGCAGGTGGGCCCAGGATTTAAAAAAAAAAATTTTTTGGCGCACTCTCCTATTTAGAACTCAATAGTTGGACCATGGCCTGATTTTTTTTTTTTTTTTTTTTTTTTTTTTTGTGGTTGGGCGGATGTAATTTCGGAAACAATTAAGACAGTATCACAGGTGCAACATTGGAAATTATTTGCTGTGAAACCATCCATGGGCCGGTGATAGACTATCTCTACAATTTTAATAGGGTCGCTTAACATTTCCGCAGGAATTGCGTCAAGGTCAACCGCGGATGTGAAGCCTATAGCGTGAGTAGGCTATCCGCTATATGACAGGTGTGACTCCCATCGTACGCCTACTATGGGAATAAATATAAAATATATTATGCGATGATTATATGTTGCAGTACTATAATGGTAGCAGGGCCTATATCTAGCACCGACATTAAATTAACTTTGGTTGAAACCGAAATTAGAGGGTATAGAAAAAACTGGATTTGGCGGGGTACGAACCCACGATCTATGTCTAATATAACCGGGACTGCTGGACAAGCCACGACAAGTGCAGTTATTCTATATATTATCTTCTTCTGCAGCCTGATCGAGGCGATTATAATACCGGGGTTAAATATAAATACCCTAGGATTATAACTGTGAACAAACAAATGTTGAATAGCACTTTCCATTATAAAATTATCTTGTTTACATTTTTAATACCAGGGGATTAAATAAATACCGGGGTTAAATAAATACCATAGGATTATAACTGTAAACAAACAAATTTTGAATAGCACTTTCCATTATAAAATTATCTTGTTTACATTTTTATTACCAGGGGATTAAATAAATCCCGGTATTATAATCGCCTCGATCAGGCTGCAGATATGTCTTATATTGACATGATTCGTAATGCTAGACAGGCGTTCGTAATTCGTAGACTATCCCGTTCTTCTAGGTAGGCACATCTACATTCATTTTATGGCTCTAAATTTATCTATCGATGGGTACCTATTTAATAGAAAGTCAACGTTGTACATAAAACGCATTCGGTACCATAGTGGAGCCAGTGGAGGTGTCAAATTATTTATCATAAAAACTTTATAATAGTTGGTAGGCTATAATTTTCATTTTTCACATCATAATGGTTTGTCAAAAAATATGGTTGAACCTTATAGGCCTACTGGCTGCAGGCTACATTAAAAATGTTAGTTACACAGAATATGTGAGATACTACAGGGGTGTTGCGTACACTTATGTACCCTACTTGCGAGGACTACAGTATGATAACTAACTGTTAAGCAAAAACCATAACTGAATACGTTCAATATTCTATCGCGCCATTACCCATAACCTTTAAAAATCACTAATGGCTTATGGCACTATTCAAATCTGGGCGCGATATCATGGCAGGTGTAAATTACAACACAGCATTACGTGGTTTGTCACGAAAAATGTGGAAAATAGCGATAAGTGATAAAACAATCAACTAAACTTTACCCATGAAGTTGAATTTTCCGCGCTAAACGCGGTTTCCCCTTATTGGTTGCGTAGCAGATGACGTCGGCCTAAAAGCAACCAATCAGAGTGCTCCATCTGGCTGCCTTGCTGTCTTGCCTTCGTGTTTCCACTTTCCACAAGTACACAAGTACGTTGAACCGGCATTGAGGAGAAGTACTCCACAAATTCAGGTTTCGGAAAAGAACAGAGCAACATGAAGTCCTTAATTATACTTCTGTTGGGAGTTTGTGCATCCTTAATTAATGGCAAAGTGTATCTGGACGATACTTTCGCCGGAGGTAAGTAAAATTTGCTTTGCAAAATTAGCCGCTATAGTATAGTTTTGAGTTGCATACGTCAAATGCTTTTAATTTGCCTCTTGATGATTTTCAGGTCTTAAATTAACAATCCTGTTGCATTGGTCAATTCATAACACCTTTTTTTATTTTGTAAACCCAATTTCTTGTGCTATTATAGTAAGGAAGAGCTTTTGTGTACACGCCCTTTCTAATGCGTGGCATCCTGGCATGGCTGACAAATTTTCGATTAAGAGTTGAAAGCATGTTTTTGCATCCTTTTGAAGGAGCTAAATGTATTCTTTGAGAGTGTTTCCAATATCAAGTTAAATCAAAAGGCTCAAATTTTTTATTTTGATCATATTGGCCTTTCAGCTGATACACAATAGCCTCAGCTCCTCCATAAATCAATCTGAAAACTGAGCACGCTGTAGCCTATTCACCTCTATTCTTGTTATCTGACTATTACTTATTAAATTTTGAATTGTCGTTATGGCTAGCCCATAACTTATTAACCCGTTTACTACCTATTCTAAATGAACCTTTCATGGAGAGCCATGATTGCCTTAGACCGCAACAAAAGATGTAAAGGTTGCTAAAGTACTCTCTAATGACGAGTAGCGTGTATCCGGCGGTACGAACTATGATGTATTGAACCAATACTTATATAATGGCGTCCCTGCTTGCGGCCAGAGGGTGCATAACCTGAGAGAAATCCTTATCGACATTGGTTTGATTACTTGAGACCAACCTCACTTAGCCACCCAATACATATATATATATATTTTTTTTTTTCAGACTCCCTGGAAAAGAACTGGATCTACTCCGAACACCCCGGAAAGGAGATGGGTAAATTTGTTCTCAGCCCAGGAGAATTTTACAGGGATGAAAACGACAAAGGTAAATATTACTAACCCAATTTTATGATAGGAAAAATACAATGAATGTTTCTTAAAATTACAAACGATAATAGAACCAATCGGACACCTCCAATATCAGTTTTTTAAATATAAAAACAAATTTGAAGAAATGCCGATTGTATAGCTACCAAATGTCCTTGGAAGAAATACTTCTCTACTAACACCAATTGGTCACATTTTTTACAAAGTTCAATTGGTGTTAAAACAGGCACAAATCATTATCAAAATGCTAAGGAGCTCTCTGCTCTACGATCAATATTTCACGTGATTTTTTTTTTTTAACCACTAAAGCTATAACTAACATAGTGCCTATGATAAGACTGGAATTCACATTTACATTACACATGTCATTGCGCTATTTTTAGCTTTAGAAAGTTGTAATTGTGTTCTGATTCGGCCTTTCTCTTTTATTTATATTCATTAGTCTCAATGGGGAAATTTTATATCCGGTTTCTGTTCTTATTAACTGGCTTGTAGCTCCACAAATAAAACTTCATAGGCAAATAGGCCTATCAAACGTCTGGCTGATAACAATGTTTTCTGCTACAGCAAAATATATAATATTAAGTTCATAGTGAGCCTATTGAGTGCTGAAGTACACTCAAAGTAGTCACTTCCTCCTCTTTATGCAATCATGTATCAAACATATTTCCAAGAAAAAATCAAATATTTACGTCCTGTTAATTTTGCTAATTTTGCTACGTGTCAATAGGTATGATTGCCCATTGGTGCAGATGAAACAATAGTGGGAGCCAAGTTACATTGAATGTTTTTGGGTTGCAGGTATCAAGACCTCGGAGGACGCTCGATTCTACGCCATTTCCAGAAAGTTTCCTGCCTTCTCCAATAAAGACAAGAATCTAGTCATTCAGTTCACGGTAAAACATGAGCAAAACATTGACTGCGGTGGAGGCTACGTCAAATTGTTTGACTGTTCACTCGAACCCAAGGACTTGCATGGGGACAGCCAATACCTCATTATGTTCGGTAAGTTCTTTCTTGTTTACGCCTCAACTTTCCCATCCTCGATCTTGTTCCTCCTAAAGTACAAAACCTCTCTACATGTTAGAATCACCATTCTCGGACTCCATTGCAGCTGCAGCCTCCCTCTGGCTTCCGTACATACTTTCCTTGCAGATGAATACCGCGGTGAGCCGTTTAGAGCTAATCGGAAACCCCCACTACCCGTTTTTCTCATGAAAAATGATAAATGAGAGTAGAGAAATGCTCCTCTACATTGTGATTGGTAGTAAGTAACCGGCACTAACACCGTTTTTGAAGGCGTGAAAGGTTAGGTTAGGTCCACGCCTTCATAAACTCTGACCCTACGGTGCGCTGGCTGCATACTAAGTACCGAAATCTAGAGGAACATTTCTTCTACTTCTGCTCTCGTCTTTTTCTCTATGGTCGATATTTCTTAGAAATCCCACTTTGTAGATAAATGGGGTAGTGGTGGTGTCCGAATTTCTTTTTAGAGGGTGCTTGCTGCCTGGATATCAAGGATCACTGCTTAATATTGTCCATCAGAGTTAATTAAATAATCACATATCCATGCAAGTTCGGTTTCTATCTGCACTTACAAAGGTGCATACAATGAGCCCTTAGGCGCCAATTCCACCGACCGGCTAGGGCTATTTACAAAAACGGTGACGTGGTAGCAGACATTTAAGACTTAGGTGGCGTTTCCACCGACCTCGCATTGCAGAATGCAAATGACATTGACGGAAATTAGAAATTTTCTTTTTATAGAAATCAATTATAATGTTTGTACTTAACATATCCCATGACGCCATTTTTTAATTTTAGTTTGTTTGTGATTTTACTGTATGATCATTGATCAATTTTAACTATGGCATAGAGGAAAATAAACATTTCCGTCAATTCTGCAATGCGAGGTCGGTGGAGACCCCGCCTAAGTCTTGAATGTCTGCTACCACGTCACCGTTTTTGTAAATAGCCCTAGCCGGTCGGTGGAATGGGCGGCTTAACAGTATTGAGCGATGATATTCTGGGCAAAGACTTCCGATAGGATAATATCATTCAACGCTTTTAGTGACACACCTAGAACGGTACCACACATACCCACGTAGAATTCTCTCACTTTAATAAAATCCAGATCATACTCAAGATGAATCGCGAAATCTGCTTACTGTTACTAACGTTTCTCAGTGGCATTATCCTTGGCCTCTAACTGCAGGTACTCGTCCTTAGGCATCTATTTCTTATATTGTATTTATGTTGTTTGTTGTTCAGGTCCCGACATTTGTGGTCCAGGCACCAAGAAAGTTCATGTGATCTTTAACTACAAGGGCACAAACTTCCTTATTAACAAGGAAATCCGTTGCAAGGACGATGTACTCAGTCATTTGTACACGCTCATTGTCAAACCAGACAACACGTACGAAGTACTCATCGATAATGAAAATGTCGGCAATGGTGATCTCGAGGCTGACTGGAACTTCCTCCCCCCCAAGAAGATCAAGGACCCCAATGCCAAGAAACCCGAGGACTGGGATGACCGTGCCACTATTGATGACCCTAGCGACAAGAAACCTGAGGTATGATATTTAGGCCAATTAGGCCAAATTTTAAGTCACAGATAATGATTTAGTTGGTAGGCGTCGTTTAACTTGTCTGTTTGCCATGAGTGTTGTGACCATTTTAGGAAACATTAAGAGGACATGATACGGAGAAAATAAGCACCCCAAAATTTGTTGTTTTTCTTGACTTTTTATTTTTTAATCATTAACCAAGCAAGTTATTAAAGATTTGGCTTATGTTAATTGTATAAGCCTACTTCATACCATATAATATTAAATATTAAAATTTGGTACCTTAGTATTTCCTAAAAACCATTGGGGACTAAAATTTGTTGCGAAAACTGCAAAACTGAAAAGTAAAATTATATTATTATAATGCACGAAGTAGTCTTCTACAACTTAAATGAGTCAAATTTTCAATAATTTGCTGAGTCAATGAAATAAAAAGTAAAAAGTATTTAATTTTGGGGTGCCAATTTTCTACGTAGCATACATATTATCTTAACTTCAGTGGGTATTACCCGAAATTGTTAAAACTAGGCACAAAAATGTGTCATACAAATGTCTTAATCAAGTTCGTTAACCAGCTAGACCCGCCATTTTGTTTCAAGATTCTGCTTGTAAGGAATTTAGCTCGTGCCTTGCCACTTGCGTTAATTTTAGCCATGTTTTAATTGTGGCGAAACCTGTCATACGGAAACAGTTTGGTTATGCTGAGACTACCCAGTCCAATTTTTTATTTTTTTTTTATTTTTTTTAAACAAATAATAATAATAATTACGCAAAGAATATGCTCCATTGAATTGAAAACGTTACTGAAAAAAAGGGCGAACAATAGGACTTAAGTCTTCTTTTCATGCTAACTTCAATCTCAATTAACATTTGCTGATTATTTTTCGTTTGTTTTCGAAGGATTGGGACAAACCAGAACATATTGCTGACCCCGACGCAGTCAAGCCTGAAGATTGGGACGATGACATGGATGGTGAATGGGAACCTCCTCAGATCGACAACCCTGAGTACAAGGGCGAGTGGACACCCAAACAGATTGACAACCCCGCTTACAAGGTATTGTATTATTTTTGAACTAGAGTTCTATATGGGAGTGATGGGACATTCGAGTATGACGAAAATATTTTTTGAACCCTAGGGCCACCTGGTACGGTATGGCTGATCGTGTTGGCTTCAGGATACAATTTTTTTTTTGCGCGCGATCGAATGTCCCTTCTTTCCTAGAACTAGAGCTCAAGTTTGAACGAAGAGCTCTTAAAAGACACATTGGCTCCCCCAACCGTTTTTTGTTGTTGAACAAAGTCACATTTCCCAGGAAATATCATTGTAGAAATATAGTTGAAGCATAAGTAAAAAAGAATAAGTGTCCCTACTTGGCGTATGGCCTAAAAAATGGCTTCTTTACATTTTGATATGTATAGAATAATATACACTAGGGTTAAACCCTTTTTTATAAATTCAAAAATTAAGTTGAATAACTGCCAATGGGAGTTAGGGATATGCACCTACTTTATGTATATAAAAATGTAGGTAGAGAAATACTTCTTCATTCTCAATGATCGGCTTTTGGCTCTACTGTCGATATTTCCTGTTAAGTTTGATTTTTACACCTATAAATAGTATGGGTTCACGCTAATGATCAAATAATGCAAGGTAACTAATTAATTTGTGTTTTTAGGGATCTTGGGTACATCCAGAAATTGACAACCCCGACTACCACGCTGACAATGAACTGTACAAACGTGATGAGATCTGTGGAATTGGTTTCGATCTGTGGCAAGTGAAGGCTGGAACAATTTTTGACAATATTCTCATTACCGACGATACTGCTCACGCAAGACAAGTTGGCGAAGATGTCTGGAGGAAAACTTACGTAAGTGCTTTATAGATTTGTAAAATTAATTTAATCATTTATCTGGATCTTTTCTGTAGTCTAGGACAGGGAGTAAGCAGGTAATAGCCTTCCTGAATTGAAAATAACGTATACTACTATACATAATAGCCTCCTTATTAACTTCGTAAAAACTTCTGTATGCTACAGTATGCCAAGAATGAAATGCTAGCTTTGTCTGGTTAAAAGTTAAATATGGCTATTTAAGGTTCCCATCACAGACATCATAATCCAGTTACACAAGCCCAGGCACATTTTAGCCACTTACAATCCATTGTTTTCAACCGCGTTCTATAATTTTTCCATTGAAAAAATTGTCACAGTCCCCATGATGATTTGAATTTGATTCATTGAGTATGTGTCAATAATTGGTGTCTGGTTTCAGGAAGCTGAAAAGGCTGCCAAAGATAAGGCTGATGAAGAGGAAAGGAAGAAGAGGGAGGAAAGCCTGAAGGAAAAGAAAGACGACAATGAGGGTGGCGATGATGATGATGATGATGATGAAGATGACGACGAGGATGAAGAAGCGCCAGAACTGACACAGTCAACAGATGTAAGTGTTAAACATTTTACCGGGTTTCCGGATTCGGGTAGTCCTCCAGTCCAATCACTTTCACAACCACTAACAATGATTTCGTACCATAATAATAATAATAATAATAAAGGCACAACGAGATTAGGGCTTAGGGCCCTCTCTTTCACCTGTTCACCTGTCCGTAAAGCAAAATTTGGCTGCAATTGAGGAGAACTGTACGCTCTGTTGAGTATATTGGGCATTCCAATATGATATGCTGTTGAGTTTCAGTTGACCCCAGACAAGTGTCGCACATGCCACTGGGGTCCCTACCTATCTTCCACAAGTACCGTTTGACTCGAACCAGCAAGCCTTCGGGTGAAAGTCGTACCACTACTCTACATGTCCCTCTGTAGGAATGCCTCTGGCAAAGGATTTTTCTTAATCATTAATCGCCGCATCTGAATATCTGGCCAGTCCACTAATAGAAAGTAAAACGTTTTACTTCTTGTTTTTGAATCTCACACTGGAATATGTAGTAGGAGCTGGTTCCATTCCTACCTACTAATGCCAAGTTTCGCTATTTCTTGCGTGGATGGGAGACATGACATGTTTTCATCCAGGTGCATCCGTAAAAAAAAATCGAGTAGACTTCATTGAAAATAAGTTGACCACTTCTTATATTGTAAATTTCTTCTTTCAGGAACACGACCATGATCATGATGAACTGTAACGTAATAACCCGAGAGACATTTCTAAGCATTTTTGGCAATAGTGCGTGGACGTTCCTCCTGTGCAGTTTATAAGATTGGAAGGTAGTGCGCGTGAATTTTAGATAGACTAGTATTTATTGTCGTTGATTCAGTTGTTTTTGGGCTGAGTAATTTTCTGTGATATGAAGAGACAGTTAGAGCTTGGAAATTTAGTGGATTCTTTATGTAAAACTATTTTATTTGAGAATGCATTTATTTTAAACCGTGTTTTTTTTTTGTATGTTTTTATCACAACACTTATAAATTAAATTTTAAGCTGGGCCTAAAAGACTTCAAAAAAAATACGGCTATAGTTCTCACCATGATTTAAGGTATGTTGCGTCTAGAATCTTTTATTTCTTCGTTGTATTATTGCATAAGTCACACTGCATTTTCATGCTCTCTGTTTTTAAAGACGGAATGAAGCCCTATTTCGAAACCAACCACGCGTTGCCAACTGAAATTTGCGTGTTAGCTTTGAGAGTAACCCTTTACTACTCAGAAACCATTTAATAATAATTTCCTATTTTTATTACATTACATCACAAAAATCCAAGTTGTTACAAATTTTTAGTGTCTGGTCTTGATGTATGCCATTAAACCCAATCTATGGGTTTCTCTTCCAACGCATGCCATTGAAAAAATAAGCTTTTTTTAAGTTGGCTGGAGACAGTTTGGTGGAAGCCTTGTCTATTCTCTCCCCCTTTTCTGAATGTATGCAATCTTCAGAGCAGCTTAATGGTATACTTCGTTGTTGTTTTTTTAAGAGCTTCATTATATTACAATTTTTTATTGTAAACGTCTGTGTCGTAGCGATGTATTATAGCTGGATTGCATACAAGTAGTAATTACCCACCAAGACTGATTTGCTTTAGCCAATAGTGAACAAAGCGCGCAGACTTGCACACAGCTTTACTTAACCCGTTATGTGTGAAAATTGTGTGTGCGTGTTTGGTACTATAATTATTACAGGCTAGGGTTGTACTTCTTCGTTTGTGGTTAATACATACGAGTTTGTAATATAATAGTTAGTTTTTTGTTTTATTACCCATTTGAAAGTTTGAGTTAATAGTTTCTAAATTTGTCATAAAATATGGTAACATTACTATATACATAGTTACGTACATTACTCCATAACACAATAAATACATGCAGTCTCAATGCTGGGATTCAAGATTTCGGAACATAATAATAGTTTAATTCCCAAAATAAATTCAGTTAAACAAGTTTATACATAAAGTTTCTTTCTTTGGGTCCATTGCCATTTTGCACGTGGAGGCAAGGTGCAGAAAACAGGTATGTAAAGTAAGACTTATTAAGTTACATAATATGCGGTCCCTCTGCCTATTTTATAGTGTGCAATCGGTAAATTGATAAGCATCTAAAATTGAAAATAGTTGAAATAAATTTGAGTAAAACAGTCAGCTGATTCATTCTCATATCCTATTTGTTATTATATTTGATAACTACAATTTTCAGGGTTACTAAAATCGCGGTGATTGCTGGGGTATCGGACCGATCCTGCTGGCGATGTCCTCTTCACTATATATTTGAAAATATCTTGCTTTTTCATCCTTCTTTGCCAGAACTCTGCCCTCTGCAAACCACACAAATTTAAAATCTCCAACTGCCCTCGCCGCCGCCTTTGCTTTACCAAGAAGAGATTTGTTAGCTGGACACAGGTGATCTCCGATGTAGATCGTGGTCGGGGGAAGACTGCGATTTACTTCTCGACTTTTTATAGCGCGCCTGGCTTTGCCTTTAATTATCCATTCCTTTTTGACTTGCCGAGAATAAAAATTAACGATGATCGGGCGGTGGTGGCCAGCCCTTGGTACTGCTGTACGGTGGGCCGCGCTAATGTGACCGGACTCGTATTGGACTCCTACGTTTCTGGCGAGCTCAGTTGCCCCTGGGATTTCGGAGAGTGAATCCCGGTGTTTTGGGATTGGAAAATCTAAGAATGGTACGATTTTTTTATTTTACTGTTCCTAGTTTTATAAAGTCCATAGCTTATCTCACCAGTTGCACACGGTAACTCTTAACTTCACTCATGTCTGAGAAATTTGAGTCTCAGGCGAGTTCAGAGTACATGAAACGCAGAAAAGATCTAATTGTCCAATGCACTCTTGATGGAAGTTTGCGAAACAACACCATCTTACACACACACCTTATTATGAAACGAGCAACGGAAAACTATATAATGTAAGACATCTCCAATGAGAATCAACCCCGGGGTTGAATATATTAAATCGCGGGATGTAGATTCTTATTAACTTCTTAGAATAAATAGTAATATAAATTTAATAAGAACAATGAGGGACAAGGTCAGAAAGACATTTCCCTCTTCATTGTCAATTTAATAAACAGCACTCAGCACTACTCCGTTTCAACGTATTGAATTGAAGCAAATGAAATTTCGTTCGAGCAAGGGACGGTAGAGCCATGAGCTCCATGTGGCATAAAAATGCAAGAATACCCTGTTTCGTGATATGATTCGGTTTATACAGAACCTGTGATTTTCATTACATAATAATTATTTTTATTTCGTGTAGACCAACCTCGCTCTAGGAAATGGTGATGACCGACCCAGTTTCGAACAGCCTACCATTCGGTTTCAAATACCATCCTCATCTCACGAACATCTGAAAGGAAGGATGGAGAGTCTGCCCAAGGGGAATGTGAGTCTTATCCGGATAGAATAACCTGAATGATAGTGTAAGCCGAACAGGGAGAAGGAAAAGACCACTGGGGCAAGTTTCATTGCATATATTATTACTATAATTATATACTATAGAAATAATAGTTTTTAATTTGGCGCCATTTGTTTGGGCCCCAGATAGGACCCTAAAAGTGAAAAACTAATTTGTAATTTGTTAAGTTGGCACTTCTGAATTTATGTTTAACTCTGACTCTGACTTTTATATAAATAAACAAAATGTCTGAATATGATCATGTTGTACGCGGTCCTTTGAAATTAAAATCGGACGGAGGCATAAAAAAGTAAGTACATATAAATAAAAAAATTGCGTTATTGAATCTTTGTTCATCATCGAATGAAAACGATCACTAACATAAGTAGTTAATACAACCATTAACGGGCAATAGTGGTACAGCCACTGATCACTAATCCGTACAATAGCTATTATAGTCTTTAAAGCACTGGACATGGATAGAATACACCAAATTGCATATTATTATTATTAAGTTGAATAATTTATAATTTATTTCGGAATTGGGGCAGCTGCAAAGAAACTTTCATTACTGCAGGCCTTTGTGCACAACAGCGTCACCATCTGCTTAGTAGGAAACAAGAAGGTCAGCTGTTCTTTAACAATTTAGAAATACCGTATTGAAAGTAAGCTAACATTAACAAGTCAATATTGTTGACATTAAATGTTACTACGGGCAGCGATTGGTTAAAAAATGCACTCAATTGGTAGAGTGGCTTGTTTCAATGGCGGTGCATCACATCATTCATGTTTACAGTTTAAATGTTGTATTTTACGTTTTAGGAAGAAAAAGAAAGAAGACAAGAAAAAACTTACTGAACAAGTAAAAACTGTGGCTGAAATGAACGTTCAGGAATCAAAACCAGTTATTCAAAAGACTAAAGCTGAATTGGCTTTTTTGAAGCAGCACGAAAAAATGGTGAGGAAAACGAAAGTTACGCAGGCTATCGAGCCAATTTTAATAGTATAACCGGTAAAGGTTCAGTTAAGCTACCCCGCTGTATCAAAAATTGAATGAAAATGCTTTTAATATGGAAGGAAAACATCCCATTTGCAAGGGAATTCATATTTTAAGCAAGGGTTGTCTATTTACATGCCTCTGACAATGTTCCTTCCATAAAAATTTTTATGAGCAATTTGTCCCTATACCTGCCCATGCAAAAATTAGAACTAAATTCGGCTGTAACTCAAAAACTATACTTTTCCGACTTTTAATTCTTTCGGAAATGGGTTTCTTTAAAGCTAAATCAACGATATAGAACCCAATTTTGTGATTTTATGAGGGGTAGCTAAACTGAACCTTTACCGTTTATAACCTTAATTCTCACATCAATAATAATGTAGTGTAATAGGTAGCATGTGTAACACATCTATGGTGCAATGTCCTGTGGGGCCGTATAGGCCTAAATTTCTACGCCCACAAGGTCTCTGTTGTTTTTTTGGTGGCAATTGGAGACACCCAAAGTCCGGTATTTTAAAAAATACAATAAAATTGCACAGGAATATTGATCGGAAATTATGTGTCATAAAGTAGAAGAGCTGTTCCTCTACATTTTGATTCATAGTATGTGGCCGTCACTAACAGTCTGCCTGGCTCACCATTCGAGAACGCCTGGCATAGAGCACTAAGCTCTTAGTGCTCTAAATTCGTATATAATTGATCTATCCTACGATAGATATTTCTCTGCAATCTGAAATTTACACCCGTAAGGTTTTTCCTCCTCCGGTTGTCTCTTAATAAGCGGCGATGATTTGTATGGAAAAAAAACAAACATTAATCTCTGATAGCTGGAAATATTTAGTCGTAGTAAAATTTAATCTAACATATTTTAGCATATGAGATACATACTGTGTGTGTATTTGAATGCACGAAAAATACCAAACAAAAACCTAATGTAGGCATTTTATCTCTTTTGACTATATCTCTTGAAGTTCTGTTGGTATAAATATTAACCACGATTTCGTATTCATTCCAGCAAGAAGAGAGGATTATGAAGAAAGCGTCTAAAACACATAAACAGAGAGTAGAAGATTTTAACAAGCATCTGGACTCTTTAACCGAGCACTTTGACATCCCCAAAGTCAGCTGGACGAAATAATCCGGATTCTTTAAAATCGGTATGATCATTTTTAACTCTTGTCTATGTTCGACTTACAGAATGCGAAAAATGTTGATTTTTGAATTTCTGATAGTATGGACTAAAATCTAATGATATTAAGGTGATGAAACGTGAACATTAGCCGTCTTGTGGAAATTACAGGTGACCTGACATACTATTTTTAAACAGTTCTTCCAATGTTATACATTTTATTTTATTGCGCTGTTAGAAGTCCTACCCAAGTTTGAACTTTTGAGGGATTGATAAATGGCGTCACAATGCATTTGTATGGTTTTTTGTTTTTATCAAGCATTTCGTAACATTTTTGACCGCATAAATTACTGTGATTGTAACACATACAGTTATAATATACAATACAACAAGTCAACCTTTCAATATTTGCAATAATTAATGTTTCCCATTTTCAATGGTTCAGTCCCTCATTTCTAATGTTTTTTTGGTCACCTTGATAAGAAGACAGGAATTTTGTACCTTATTATGTGTATTGTTATTATTAATCCAATTGATACCTATTGTGCCCCAAAAGTAAATAAATAATTATTTACAGTCAATGAAATATTGTTTTATTTTTCTTTAAAAAATCCGCCTTCTAAACAAACAAACAAAGAAACTAGTAGTAGTAGAATGGTTGGACACAGTCCCAGGCCACGGTGTGGGCCCATAGGACAGTGGACCTCGTGATTATAGTGGATTCCGAACCACTTGGGAAACACAGTGAAGTCACACGATTAGTTCGGAGGTGACCAGGACAAGTCCTACCATGTTTCCCTACCGGCACTCAGCACACGACCAAGTTATCTGCATCTTTGAACCTGCTCTGGTCCGCTAGATTCAACATGGTATGGCGGCCGGCCAACAAACAAACTAAAAAACTCTAAAGAGATTTGAAGAGTTGTCCAACTCGTCCCCTTTCTAATGATTCAAAAATGTTTTAACACACCTCTCATGCATTTTAATTGGTAAAGGCTTTGTTAACACATTAGCTATCATTTTTAGCAAAACTTATGTACTAGAATGTATTACATTCGAAGACCAATTAATCCACTCGTCCAACAGCAGCAGCCCGATCATGGCGATTTGGTATTATTATCATAACGGGGTTTATTCAATTGTTTTAAACAAATGAGTGCGAAATGCGTGGGAAATTCCAATTGATTAATTAATATTTTGTTGGGTTTTCAATTTTTTCTCCCATAGATTAATAAATTCAAATACTTATGATATTTCAAAATTCTACCTGGACATTTTAATATTTATAAGTATTTCCTTCAATTATTAAACTATGCAACCATGGTCTTTTATGCTAATCATTTATTAATTTGAATTTCCCGCGCATATTTTAACACCGTCACGTGATCATATACTACTGTGGTATTGAATAATAAACCACGGTATTATAATCATCCCATAATCGCCATGATCGGGCTGCAGCATTGATTATTCGGCAGCACTAGCCATTGTCGAGTTCATTGAGTTATAGTCCACGCAAAATGAGAAAAGTATGGACATGGAATGTTTTGATCCCCTGTGCAACACTTTGCACAGTTTTTGTTATGCCTTGCATCCAATGCAACAAGGTAACACAAAATGGTGCAAAGAATATTTTTATAGTATCGCACAGGATCAAAACATTCCATGTCCATACTTTTCTCATTTTGCGTGGGCTATACAAGACTCCATATTGAACTGTTTTAAAGACTGTCTTAATCAAATTAATCTGAGCAGTGAGATGTTTATCTCCCCCCTCTAGACAAACTTGTATACTAACAGTGGCGGAGCCTGCATTTAAGGCGGGCATTGCCGCATTACACTCAACAAATCCTTAGAATGTATTAAGAGCTTCGTTGAAATCTATAAGAAGCCGCGAGCAAATAAGATTGTATGAGCATGATGTTATCAACGCAGTCTAAGAATATTAAGAAACTCGCCACGTTGGAATTCAAATGGTTTCTTTTTTGCTTTCCAATTTATACGAAGTATTAGGATAGCTTTGTGACGGTCGAAATTTTCGATTCCGAGATTTCAACGGATTTACACGTTTTGAGGTCCCAGGAACCCAAAAAAGTGTTTTTTACGAAATGTCTGTCTGTCGCTCTGTCGCTCTGTCTGTTCGTCGATTTCCAGGCAAACTACTCAGTCGATTTTGATGAAATTCTGCATGTATGTTCACAAAACCTCGGGGCCATTTTTTTTATTTTGGGCTATCTCAATTTGGGGGGGTTTTGTATTAAAAAATCTCCAAAAAAACTTCTAAAAAAATTATTTATCCAAAACGGCTCCAACGATTTCTTTTAAATTCACATATATTGTAGTCGTTATTAATGCTGACAAAATGCGTGGGGTGACTTGCCCCTTGATAGTTTGCTTCTGGGGGTAAAAAATATAAATAACTAAATTTTAATGAAAAATGACTAAAAAATAATTTTTTATTGTGAAACCATCGATGATTTCTATTCTACCTTCAGGCATGTATTAGTTGTTAAATTGAGTAACGAAACCGGACAGTATTTGGTTTTGTAAAAAAAAATGTTTTTTTGAAAAAAATGATAGAAAATTCACGCTTAAATGCATTGCGTGCCCTGCCAGTATTGCTCTTAAGACCCAATTGGAGTCCCCCTCCTCCTACACACCAGCAACGCCACTCGTTTTTTGTACAAAGTCAAATTTCACATTAAATATGCCGGAACCTATAGCCATTAGAAGAAATATATTTTTTCGGATTTGGATACATGATGTGTTACTGTCACCAACGTCAGAGTTCACATGTACAGAAATAGTTCTTTATACAAATCAATTCGGATGATTGTGGCCAATTCATGCCAGTGGCGGTCTCGCATAATGTATCGAAATGTCAAGATACATTTCTTCTATTGCCTAAAATTTGGGCCTCATTGCCTTAATACTGATAATAATGCAGAAAACTATTCAAATCATGAGCAGTGATTGATTTGTTTGTGACAGTTCCTCCAGACAGTAAGGCTTAGTCATTGCCAGGTTAGACGGGCGTTCTGTCAACGAATAAACCCTAATATACAAAGAGAAAAAATAAAATGTTAATAAATCACAATACCTATCTTCATACAGTTTCCCATACATACACTATAAGAAGACGTACAACGGTACCTGGAATAACTGGGCACTATTTTTGTTGTTAGGGTTTGCCGAACTGGAAGAAAGTCGGCCGTTTACCAGTTCGCAGGTAGTCGTTCGCAGGCTAGTTGTTTAGTATCGTTTGAACGTGCTGGAGAACGGAAGTACCTAGCTGGTTTTTTTTTAATGTAAATTGTTCCGCGAACCATCTGCTGCAATTGTCAGTGTGTGTATTTGGACGTTTTTGTGTTTTTGTGTTAAATTTAGGTTATTACCTCTGTGACCTACATTCCTCATCCGACTAGACTATGACCTGACCTCTATGCATACGTATCGATAAATTAATGCGACCTATGGCTGGATAGTTTGGTTAGGTGAGGAATTGTTCATTTAGTAGAGAACTAGACTATGAAACAGGAAGTTGAGGTTTGAGACTCATCATAAAGGGAAAATGTCTGGGTCCACCCAAACCTACTATAAGGGGTACCTTACCTTCAACAGTAGAAGAAAATCGCTGCTGCCGGAAATGGCACTGACTACAGCATCCCAAAAAGGGTAGTGGTCAGTGCTCAGATTTAAACCCTCATTGGGTTGTTATTCTGTATAGCATAGCTAGCCTGCACCAGCAGTCTGATCGAGGCGTTTATAATACCGGGGTTAAATAAATACCCTAGGATTATAACTGTAAACAAACAAATTTTGAATAGCACTTTCCAATATGAAATTATCTTGTTTACCAGTGGATTAAATAAATACCGGTATTATAAACGCCCCGATCAGGCTGCTGCTATGCCCAATCAAAATATTCGGAATTGATTTTATTTTTATAAAATGAACGGACCTAACCTTGGGCTTACTTCTTTTCTCGGAATTTTTGAGTCAACCCCAATTTTGCTATCTATGGTGAAACGATATTGCACTATACGTAGCCTAAGATTTATTATTTCTCCTCCAATGCAACAAGAGTCAATAAATAAATTATAACAGTGTGTACCAGACGATATGCTAGCCTAACAGACTTGACTTAAACCTAATTTCCTGGTTATCGATCATTTCTATTTTAAAATGTCTATTACGACATTGCACATGTTACAATAATAAGGAATTTCTGTTTATGCTCTATACCGATCAAATATAAAATTAGGAAAGAGTTTACAATGCAAACAGCCATAAATACAAGATTGGGGGATCGACGCACTGATGACTTAAGGCCGTTCCCACCACCCTTAAAAAACTCGGTAAAAATACAGAATGACAATACTCTGCCTTAATTGAATTGAATTAAATTAATATTTTCGATGACTGACCATTTACTAATTATGTGCTTTCAAGCAGGTGCAAAATTTTCACGTACAATTATAGAAGTGCTGTTGCCAACTGGTAGCCTGTCAGATAACTTCTTCTTCCTCTTCTAAAGCCTCTTCTATTAGTTCTATTGAAGATTGGCGATCTTCATGGCAATTCTTGTCTTGATGACTATACTAGGGAATTGTAATGTAGGCTAGTAATGTAGAAAAAATTGAATTTCCTCCCCAATTTAGCATAGCCTATGAATTTTTGAGCCTAAAATTACACATTAGGTATGCAATTAAAAAACTTCAATCAATGGTTAATGATATGCAATCGGTTTGCGATCAAAAAGTACGATACACCCATTGGTACCTATATTCCGCCTATTTCATGTCCATTGCAAACGGAGAAATAAGGTACACCTCAGGCTAAGACGTAGGCCCTGAAAATTGACATGTCATTTCAACTAAATTATTGAAAGCTTTGGGGATCATGGTGCCATTAGCAAGGGCCTGAATCAAGATAAAATTGTCGTTAGATTTAATGGCGTTCAGTTTGACACGGCCCCTATGCTATATGCTTTTTATGATTTTAATATACCGTATGCCCATAGGCAACTTTTTAAATGGATAGTTTACCAATTTTCCAGAGTCATGAGATTTAAATGTGGTGATCCCAACGCGCCTTTTTGGCTTTGTGGCACCGGTTTATTAAAATTTGTAATGTTTTTTTGATAAATACACGCATTATTATTATTATTTTTATTTTTTATTTTTTTTATTACACCATAGCACTAGGCTTCCGCCATCAGCTTTCTTGCAGCCCAATACAACCCATAATCTGGTGAACCTCTGCTACTGACAAGAGCCTGGCACGTCTTAGGATGATTTCCGTCCATCTCTTCCCGGGTGTTTTGTCCTGCTGTCCATTGTATTAAAAGAAGTGAAATAGTCCCTATACCGTGAATGGGGTGAATCGGGTCAAAACTTAAATTTTGCATTTATTTGGTTCTAAGCCCCAAGACCGTATAACCAGGAATTCTGAAGGGGGGGGGGGTGGGGTTTCAATCAAAAATCAAAATTACTTTTAGCTAGTTTTAGTGTTAGTTTTAATTGTTGAGTACTACCCTCGCACGCCGCAGCTTGGCCCGATACACCACCATTTCCTGACCCTATTCACCACCATTGACGGTACAAAATAATGACTTCTTGTTCTATTACTAAGCCAACCCAGCGGCGTTAGGGCTATAAAGCCCTCGCTTACACTCAAATCGGCTTTTCATGCCTCCGAAGCAAGTCTGGGACTCGAATCAACCGCCTTTCGGGTGAAAGTCAGAGTTCATACCACTACTCTACTTGTTCTAACTATATGTCAATATGTCTAGTATGCTATTAATAGACAGGGTGTGATTGCTACATAATCCGGTAAGGAAATTTAGCGGGGATCATATAGGCCTATAGAGAAGATTTAGCCATTAAAGCCATGGTCTACAGGGTGTGCCGCGGATTTAAGTGAAATCGTTTTTATTTTTTTTATTACTATACCGTGCGTAATAGGTGAAAACTAATAACATTTTTATTACCAATATTAGGTGTGCCCAATCCAGTGTAAAATTTAAAAATATGAAAGGTGGCTGTAAAATCTAAGATGACAGAGGACATAATGTTTTCGGTTCTTAATGGGATTTTGTATTTGGGGATTTTAGAATTAGTATTATGAACACGACAATGAAATAAAAATTGCCTATTTCTTTAAAACTTGAAGAAACTCGTAGTTTTTTTTTTGGTGTTGTTATCACCTGGCTAGTGACTCGCATCCGTACTTGGTTAGGTAAGTCACGCTTCCGCCTGTTCCATTGCCTCAATGATAAGCTTCCCTCAGCTTGTCCATTATCGCTCGTAGCCGGTGTAGGTTGACATCGAGAACGTATACCAGTTTGCCGATGGCCAAAAATTCATACGGAAACAATACAAATAATTTCCTAAATCCATGGCGTCGTTGGCCTCCGCTAGGTAGGCTTAGTAATAGAACAAAAAATCATCAGATTAGCCACAATTATTGAATTTCATTTGTGCAAAAAATGATAGGTGTGGTAGTCCCGAGGAATGAGTTCAAGAATGTAGGTGGGCATTTCTGTTAATTTAACAAATATTTTTGACGGCTCTACGATCGTTATTTCCTGGGAAAATCGACTTTACAAAAAACGCGTAGTGCGGGTACGATTTGCTCTTAACTGATTATCTAGCGTTCGTACAGGACACCCTGAATAGACATTGTCTATTGTATTATGATCGTGACATAACAAAAAGAATCAACTGGGTAGCAACTATGAAAACTATGACCATGACACCTAAAGCTGAAAAGCGTTGTCATCACACTCATCTGTACAGAAAGTCTATTCTATTATTATGAAAAGTGACATAACAGCTAAAAACCTTTTGTCTATCGCGTAATGGCATATGGACCTATTAAAACCAGTCTACAACGTTGAAAGTAAATCCAGGCTACCTGCCGAAATACAATGCATGTATGTAATATGGTTCCAGTTTACCGTAGGTCCTTATATTGCAGTTTAATTCATTTTGTCTTGCACTGCGAAAGTTTTTATTTTTAATATGTCATTTCTGTGGGAAGTGGAATTTATTCACTTTGTCAAATGCGCTCATTCATTCTTAGTTTCAAAATATTTTGAAATCTCTGCCTTAATATTCTAAGGATTTTCGTAAAGTTACGTTGGTTTAAAGATGTCTGTATTTTTTCTCTACAGTATATTAAAAAATACAGGTGAATTCCTGAGGATAAATTAAAAGTGAAACCTAGTGGTCTGGATAAAGAGAGGGATAAACATAGGCTATATTGTCCTTTATTTATTTTCCATGAATTAAATTAAATTTGAGGGCCGTTTCAGTGGTAACGTCATCATCAGACTCATTAGTTATAATCGATAAGTTATTGAAAATATGGGTGAATTGAGTCTACCCCTGTAAGGGCACGACGCTGCAGATTCCATTTCAAAATTGTTACTTTATTATTAAATTCCCTATTTTTATACTGGTAAACACGAATGCTTCCCCTACCGGTATGTTTCTACTTTAGTGGTCAATAAATTAAATCGGGAATCTTACTGGTAGACTGAGTGGTAGTGACTTCTTCCTTGTTGAAATAAAAGTAACAAACTAAATTTTCCTGACCAAGAAAAAGGTTGTTTGTTGTTTTATTGTTTCTTATCAACTTTACACTTAATCAATATTCCCTACCCCTTTAATAAATAATATTTCTAGTATTTTACAGAGGATTAATTAATCTACATTGAACTTAACTGACGTTTGAGTATTGACAGTCACGTTTATAAGAACTGTAAGTGTTACGGTGTTTTAATGCGTGTGACAGTATTATTTACGGTGTTTGTGTCGGTGTGTCTGCTCTGCGGTGGCGGGTGCGGCCAAGCTCTCCCCTGCAGAGCCGGGAGGATCGGCCATTACCTGATGGCAACCCCTTGACAGTATGTCTGTCGTCGGCCTATTACCCATCCTCTACGTCCTTCTTCACCTAGGTAAGAAAATTTCCATTTCTGAGTGAGTGAGTGAACTGGAATGAATGAATGAATGATAAAATGTCTTTATATTGGGCGAGGTTTAATCCCAAATGGCTACTCTACCAGCTAACCTGTTTAAAATTTATAATTTATTTCAATTCAATTCAATTTCAATTAATTTCTATGTTAAATCTGAAAATATAGAAACAAGATAAAACTAGACACTGCGGGATTTGGACCCACGATCTCTAGGGGTGGGGCGTGACAGATATTTCCAGGAGCAACAGTGACCGGTGACAGTGACTCGACAGTCACTGTTACAAATTCTGGTGATTTCTGTCACTGGAGTGACTGCTTTTGTTCGTGCTATCTAAGTATAATCTTGGTACATCTTGGTATGAGTAATCAAAAGTCACTGTCACTTCTCAGTTCTCTTACTTGACAGTGATTTATACAAGTTACATAGACTTATTCGTTTCGCTTAACAAGTAAAGTCGGTTATTCTTTTGTTTAGTTATGCTAAGAAATTTAAGAAGTAGTAATATATATATATATATAAACTAATAGCTAGTCAGTTATGGAGCAGTCACGGTGACAGCCTCGGGCATACCTTATGTTTAGCTTACGTGAGACGATCGGAAAGCATTTCGGGGAATTTCGCTTAAGACTGCCTAGTGCATAGGCTAAACCTGAGCGAGTTACTTGCTCTTGCATGCGACTATCAGAGTATTAGAAACAAAGCTATTGAAAATATAGCCTAAATCGGGTAAATCGGTGACAGTGAGACAGTGACTCAAATCACCAGTATTTTTTTTTGGGTAGGAACGGGTGGTTGCAGTGACCATCGTAGTCACGGTAATAAATCACAGTGACAGAAGTAAGGCCCCACCTCTACGATCTACTTTGCAGTAGACATAGTGTAGTGGCAACACATTACCCCAGAAAGGCTTAGGCTAAATCGTTCGTGGGTTTGAGGTCCACATTGTCCAGTTCTTTCTGTATTGCCTATTTTTTGATTCATTGCTTTTACTGGGGCAAAGGGCAGTACCTAACTAAAAAAAAATCGAAACATGAGTAGGAATTGGTATAAAAAATAATCAGAAAAAATTCTCACTCTATGAAACAGAATTAAATCACAGAAGAAATCTGAATTCAGTTTAAATGAATTAATTATCTTTTTGAAAAATAATAAATTATTATATTGTATTACATTATTATGAAATAATAATATAGTATAAAAGTGACTCCTTCTCTACGGTCCGATGTACCATATATGGCTACAGCAGTCTCAGTTAACATAGGATTAAAAATGTTAACAAGATAATTTTAGAGTGAAAAGTGCTATTCAAAATTGTTTTGTTTACATTTTTAACCCCAAGAATAAGTTAATACTAAACGGCATAGTTGCAAAGACTCCTTCACCTGAGGGAGAGGGGAGTTGACTGACTAACTTGTCTAAGGCACCCATTCCATTGACCGGCTAGGGCTATTTCCAAAAACAGTGACGTGGTAGCAGACATTCAAGACTTAGGTTGCGTTTCCACCGATCTCGCATTGCAGAATGCAAATGACATTGACGGAAATTAGAATTTTTCTTTTTATAGAAATCTATAGAAATGTTTGTACTTAACATATCCCATGACGCCATTTTTTAATTTTAGTTTGTTTGTGATTTTACTGTATGATCATTGACTCATTTTAACTATGGCATAGAGGAAAATAAACATTTCCGTCAATTCTGCAATGCGAGGTCGGTGGAAACGCCACCTAAGTCTTGAATGTCTGCTACCACGTCACCGTTTTTGGAAATAGCCCTAGCCGGTCAATGGAATGGGCACCTAAACACGTCAACAGCTCGTGTTGCTATACAGTAGGTTCCACATTAGATCTGTAATATTATGATACACAGAACGTATAACTACCACTACCATATGTAATACGACTGTCCCCTTTTAAAAAATATAACAAATAATAAATTATGTCGTAGTCAGATATAACTGATTGGGCGCGTGTCTTTGCATTTTAATCACTTTGACCTCTGCTGATTACTTTTCTAGTTGTCAATTTCCTAACCATCTTATGCAAATAATTCATGTAAGTTACAGTAGCAAGATGTACTTAGCCCAACCTTACCAATAGCCTTCTAGCCTACACCTCAAAGTCATATTGCGCAAGTAGGCTCCAGATCTCTGTAGCTACAGAACAAGGTAAGGCTATTTAAATAGCCTACTTTTTGGCTAGCCTAGCACTTGTTTACAAACAATAATCAACTAACGTTTTACTCCAGGGTCGAGCCATCTTCATGTACTGAGATGGAACTTATAACTTCATTGACCAACGGCCGTACCAAGTTGAATCCACCAGAATGGAGTCTGTTCAAAACTGAAGCAAACATAGTAGTGTGCACAGCGTTGGCAGGGGAACATGGTGGGACATGATAACACACAGTCAATCTTAGTGCGTGGGGAGTCCTGGTCACCTCCGAATTAATCGTATTCCCCAAGTAGTTCGGAATAATCAGGAGGTCCACCCTGTCAGTCGACTACCCTTCTCCCTGATGTGAATGAGTCTGCCCATAGGGTGCCTCAAGTTAATAGACTCACTCCCCCCGCCAGGCTGACAGGGTTGCTTAAAGTAGAAATGCTGAAAGCAGGCGTTGGAAGAAAAACATCATTGAAAGACTGTACTTACAGGTTATTTTTGTTTGTTATACACAACACACTTGCGATCTCTTGCACAATATTTCAATACATCAGCTTGAAGTTAATCTATTTTGAAAAACTTTCTTTTCAAACATTTTTCTGCTAAGGGTGATCCGCATGATGAATAAATAAATCTTGACTTTTTGTTGTTCTATTACTAAGCCAACCTAGCGGAGTTAGGGCTATAAGGTGCTCTCCTATACTCAACTAGGGTGACCCGGGATATTTTCTGATTCCTTTGGCTATTTTCCATAGATGGACTGCGGATAGGGAACCGAAGGGAAATCTTGAAATCTGGAGTAAAGATCTTACGGGGTTTCACATTTTTAGTTAAATTATGTATTCCGTCATAAAAATTTAAATTATACCAAACTCTTACTATAGGTGATTTCCGAAATGTGTCGCTTGAAATAAATAAAATTAATATTAAAATAATAATAATTAATTACGGTATTTAGAAACTTTATTTTTAAACTTTTTCCTGGTAGGGCATCCTCACGATACTGTTGATTTTTTGAACATTTCCAGAGATGGACGGGCGAGGGATTCGAAGTTTTTTTTTTTTTATTGGCTGTTAATTTAAATTTACGGTTTTTCATATTTTTAGTGAAATGTATTAAATATATTGTACTAGTATAGAGGGCTTATGCCATACAATTTAAATTATTCCAAATTCTAATTATGTAATTTATTAAATTTCTTAAATTCCACAAATATCTGCCGGTAGTATTACCGGCGTTGGTCGTAATTGCTGACACCATTAGGCTCCAAATTTAGGCTGAGCGGTTTCGAGCAACCTCTCCCGTGTTGGGATTTGGGAACCAATCTCTTTTAAAAATATATTCCCTGCATAAACCTTGTAAAATAGCTATTTGCAGAGCTACCACAAAGGAAGATTTAGGCAATTGCCACATTGATGGTGGGACCTGTGTCCCATATAGCCTCTTTCGCAAATTATGACCCGACTGCCTTTCGAAGGCGAAAGTCCCGAACATTCTACAGTATTAGATTGCTTAATTAGGTAAGGCTCATTTACTAGTAATATCTATCGATTCCCACCACACCTAAAATATAAAATTTACATTGAATAGACTGACATGGTGCCGTGCACAATATTCAACATTAAAGTGAAGACATAGGCTATATTTGCACTTTTGCCTTGATAGGTCTTGCGCAAAAAACCGACTCCGTCTATCGCCAGGTCAAAAGTTGACGCCTTTGTTAGATCATTCGATTATCTTATACATTTTAATGCATTGTCCTTTCCATGGCACTTACCGTTACGTAGCCGTTGCGCAAGGTCAACACCATGTTATTTTGTACGTTACTTCCCTGGATGTCACACCAACTGACTTCAGGAGGAGCCAAGAATCGGCTTTATGTTTGGCTTGCAAAATATTGCAACCTGTATGCATGCTTTGAAAACATGCGTATCGTACATTAATGAAATTGTCGTCGCAAGTTAAAAGAACCGGTCCGAGTTCACTCGAACATGCTTTCCAATTTATAAATTAGTAGATATTGACATGCGTAATTTTATAGGAAATAATTTCCCCATATGGTGAAATTTCAGAACCCTCGAGGGGGGGGGGGGGGTTCACCTCAACATATATTAAAAAACCCTTAAAACTAAATTGTATATTCTGGAACGAACAGACCAATACATTGTAACAGTAGTAAGTAGTAACAATATCACATGTCACGTAATGAATTGGAGCGTGAATTTTCCATAATTTCTCAAAAAATAATTTTTTGCACAGAAACAAATATTTTTTGGGAACGCAACCTGCCCGTTTTTGTTATCCTATTGAACACCTAAAACATACCTGAAGGTAGAAATCATCAATAGAAAGGTTCCGCAGAATTTTTTTTTTTTTATTAAAATTGAGTTATTTTTATTTTTTTACCCCCAGAAGCAAACTATCAAGGGGCAAGCGACCCCCTGCATTTTGTTAACATTAATAACGACTACCATATATGTGAATTTAAACGAAATTGTTGGAGCCGTTTTTGAGAAAGAATTTTTTAGACGTTTTTTTTGGAGTTTTTTTAGAATAAACCCCCCCCCCCCAAATTGAGTTAGCCCATAATATATAAAAAATGGTCCTGAGGTATGATTTTTGTAAACCTATATGCAAAATTTCATCAAAATCGACCGTGTAGTTTGCCCGGAAATCGACTCACATACAGACAGACAGACAGAGCGACAGACAGACATTTCGTAAAAACCACTTTTTTGGGTTCCTGGGACCTCAAAACGTGTAAATCCATTGAAATCTCGGAATCGAAAATTTCGACCATCACAAAGCTTTCCTTATACTACGTATAAATTGGAAAGCAAAAACAGTTTCAGTCTGAGTTGGGACTTGGTTTTTCAATGCTGTCTTCCTCTTCAGGTTACAGCTTCGAAATATGGCAGCCTGTACGCATGTGTTAAAAACGTGCGTATCGTACATGTAGGCCTATTGTCGCCGCTAGTAAAAGACAGTTCCACTCTGAGTTGGGACTTGGTTTTTCAATGCTGTACAGTAGTAAATAAATAAATAATAAATAGGTACGGTATTGACTTTTTTTGTTTTATTACTAAGCCAACCTAGCAGAGTAAGGGCCATAAAGCCCTCACTTATTACAATCAGCTAGGAAAACCCGGGACCGGCTGCTTTAAATGCCCTCCGAAGCATGACCTGAAAATGAAGAAAGTGTGGGACTCGAACCAACAACACTTCGGGTGAAAGTCGGAGTCTGTACCACTATTCCCCAAATTGTAAATATTTTCTTTTATTATTATTTATAACTTTATTAAGGGGGCGACGCTTCGGGAGTGGATGCTACTCCCATCTATAATGACTTAGACTACTAACACAACTAACCCTTTGTTAAATATGAGTTTGTGCACCTATGTGATTTTTCTCTTCTAGTTGTCTTAAAAGTCGTCAATTTAATTAGTCACCTTGTTTGCTTTCTTCATTGTTGTCCTCTTGTGGAGAAAAGCGAAGTGAATACATTGTCATGCATGACTTGCTGTGGAACCTGAAAATTATGCATGAGTGTTTCTTTATGCAGATGCTTATGAATGTGTCAAAAATGCTCCTAATCAACTGTAAACATTGACAGCATGGCCACACGTTTGGCACTTTCACTACTCACACATCTATTAGTTCCCTATTATCTACCTTGGCCGCAAAATCAGGCTTATGTATGATGTAAATTTGTTATAACCAGACAAGCAAAACGGCCATCCGTGGCTCAGTCATTCAACTATTCCGCAGTTGTGAACGTAAGATTGTGGTTCTCGCCGTACGCCAAATACAATCAAAATCGAGCTATTAAGAATGCCATCCAACTCTGGCAGGTCATCTATTCCCGCAGTTGTGACCCAAAGTCAAGTGCGCAGAACATGACACCTGACTAATGCGGTATTAAAAAATAAACCCCGGTGGTGCGTTAGTCCCAAATCGCCAAAATAGGGCAGATGGTACCTGCCTAAACAAGTGTCTTTTTATGAGAAAACAAATGCGGTCATTGACCGACATTTTTGAAGTAAAGAAAGTATGTACAATATGCTATACAGTACCGTATACAGTATGTTCTTAAATACAAAAATTCAAATTCAGATATTACCTTCACCTTTCTTTCCCGCCAACGGCCATACCATGTTAAATCCACTAGAACAGAGCCTGTTCCAAGCTGCGGCAAACTTGATAGTGTGCACAGCGTTGGCAGGGGAACATGATGGAACATGATAACGCGCTGAGACTATACTAGTCAGTCTGAGTGCCTGTTGAGTCCTGGCCACCTCCGATTTAATCGTGCGACTTTACTATGTTCCCCAAGTGGTTCAGAATCTACTATAATCTGGAGGTCCACCCTGCCAGTCAACTCCCCTTCTCCCCGAGGAGGACGAGTTTGCCCATTGGATGCCTTAAGTTAATAAACTAACTCACTCCCACCGCCAGGCTGACAGGGTTGCTTAAAGCAGAAATGCTAAAAGCAGGCGTTGGAAAACAACAAACAACAACAACCTTCCTTTCCCTCTACATTTCGATTGTATACTACCCTTTCGCTGTATATAGCCTACGACAGAGATGCATTACAGTGTCTTTGCCTATGATCTTTGATATTAATGAGCCTAAATGACTATCCACCGCAAACTACTTTCTTTGGTGCGACACACACCACAGGAAAGAATAGTGCCTGATCGATGATATGGTGCGAAAGAAAGCGGCTAAATACGATAATATAGTATTAGCCGCTCCAATCCGGCCGGTCGGTCCATTGCATTTTGATAATCAGAAAAAAAATCTTTCCTATTGCGAAGTTAAACAGTTGGTAGGTCGACTGCCTGTTGTCTACCGGTTATTATTGTGAAATTAATTTCTTGTTTGTACTACCCGTGGTAGAGGCGTTCTTTGTTGATCACTTAGTGTATAGAAATGCTTAAATATCACGCACTGTAGGCCAATTTTTTTCTTTCCGGATGAAAACCGTGACGACATGGCAATGAAAAGGTCTAACCCCCCTTCTATTCTGTTATTCAACCTATATCCTGTACTTTTTAGGAGAGGGGGTAGCAAAATAGAAATTTGCCACGCCCGGAAAACTTGAGATTGCAATCATACGCTTTGTCCACCATCGTCGCACCATCGCTTGAAAAGTCTCTGTAAAGAGTACTGCCCTGCGCCCCCATGCATTAAAAAATAAATAAATAAATAAATAGGTAATCATTTATCTGCGAACGGACCTAAAAATCCAATAAAATGCAATATTATACAGAAAATTGAGTACCGTAACAATTTAAATTCCTTCATGGTACAATTTTGTTTAACTGAGTTACGTTAATATACAGTAGATGGGAAGACTCACCGATACTTTTCATGCAATGGTGGGACCGGTCTTAGAGGGGTCCCCTTCTGTCTTGGGAGCGTCGGGATTGAACCTTATGATCAATAAGCAGCTAGGTTGCTCCATTAATAGACTTGTATAATAAACACCTAGTGTTGTACTTTAAACTGTAATAAAGCAGGGTTATAGAGGTTAGGTATTGTTATGAATAATTCATCCCCGTTTTTAATTTGAACTTAAAAAGTAGTTTAGGCCAAATGTTCATATAATATAGCTTGTGAGTGTGTTTTTGCTATGCCTTTTCAAAGGTTTGACATTGGCTGTCATTGTCACCAGGATTTAAAATTGTCAACCATTTATATCTCTTATAATAATTACAATGGCTTTCACGGTCGTAGTTACGGGGTGAAGCAGTAAAATCCGGGATGATAGGCCGTGGTCTTTCTCAAAGCGTACTTCCAAACGTTTCGTCAACAGCTGCGGTTGACATCTTCAGTGGAACTGCGTAGACTTCTACGATTGTATCTCGGAGGCTCAGCAGCAACAGCTCGGCCTAACACCCCCAATTCTGCTGATTCGGCACATTTATTTCTTGTATGTATATTTGTTTTGCTTCCCCTTACTGCTTGAGGAACTCCCACACCAGTGGGCTTATTCTGCCGTTAAAAATACAATATAAACAACACAATTTTGAATGGCACTTTTCATTCTAAACTTATCTTGTGTACATTTTTAACAGCGAATTCGGTGGTAGCGTGCTTGCACTTGTGCGAGGTTCCACTTAAGTGTGGTGAGGCAATTGAAGAGGTTAATAGGATACATTCATTAAATTGTTTGTATGTGACTTAATCTTTTTATAAAATAAAAAAATAATCCAAATCCCAAGTTAATGTTAAAGATAATAGTAGACCCGCAAAATGGACATAAGAGCCCACTTATAGAAAGTTAAGGTAGGCTATGCTCTATACTGTAGCCAATATTTTCTCAGGACTCAGGACAACATAGTTAAATAAAAAAACGAAGATTTTTGAAGTTGCAAGCCTTGCTATAGTTTACTAAGAAAAAAGAAATTTGCTTGCCACAAGACGTTTGGTGCCTCTCGAAGTGGTAAGCCATTTTGTTTGCTTAATTCATGAAAGAGATGTTGCAGATGTTTAAGTGCAGCCCACAATTATTGGTCGTAACAATCTCTACTTTTTCTTTGTCTTGTCTGTGCTTTTAAATGCTTCAAGCAAGACATCTCGACTCATTTAATCGCACGCTCGAATGTCCCATCTCTCCCAAATAGAACTCTAGGAATTACAAGTTTCTCGCGCTTTACAAAATAATTATTTAATTGATTTTGGAAAGTAACTTACTTTGGCGAACTAACTGTTCTGACACTTGTTTAATTATGCATGATTTAATAGAGTGTAGGTACCTACCTAGTTTTCAATTAGGATGTAAGTAAAACCGGATAGAGTTAGGGCCAACCCTTAATCTCTTTCGCGTATATGGTACTGACAACTAGGGTCTGATGAACTCATCCATTGGAGAAAGGAAAGAAAGTGATGGCAGTATGTTACATCAGGGTAACCAGCAGGGTAATTTCTAAACGACTGGCTGACGCGTGGGTGCACATCACTTCGCATATGATTTAATGTTACAATAATATCCAGTATTGTAATATATTCTGACTAAAGCCACAACGTAATAATATTAACATTGTCTTCAGCTGTACTACACGCTTTAATAAATTGCCTGACTTCTGATTTCAAACTATGCAACCATCAAAATCCCCTTTTTTTAAACTTGTTTTACAGCAGTGGAATCGGTGATCTTAAACCGTACTTACAACCGAGCCAGTCAGAGGCCAGGAAGCTAGTTGAGTTGACAGCGAGCCAATCATGCCGGAGTAAACGAGGACAGAGAATAATTTGGGGAGATTTAATAGGACTACTTGCCATCAGTTTCTAGGGAGTGAAGAGTGAGAGTGAATGAATGAGTGCCTGATTTGTTACATTATTATTCTCCCATCTCTCTCTTTTTTTATTTTTTTTTAAGGAATGAATGTTATATAACTTATATTATGTATACTAGTACATATTATTATATTATATAATAACTTTCAAATCAAAATAGGTAAGCTGGTAGAGCAGCCCTTTGGGGCTAAAGCTCGCCTACTATACGGTACAGACGTCGTTCATTCATTCATTCAATCATGGATCACTAGGATGCCTTCGCCTCCCACCGGCCACCCCTCTTCTTAGTATAAATATTAGTGCCCATTCCCTTGCCCAAGCAGTTGCTACTATACAATATTGGAAGTCTTCATATTACTACTGAAGATGTCGACCACAGCTGTTGCCGAAACGTTAGGATAATATTATTATTATACTATAATATGATACCAAACACCAAGACTATAGATAATTGACCATATTTTAAAGCCATCCTTATTGCAAGCGACCTTGTTACAGTGAGTAGGCCTAGCTACTTCTACAATCAACTACAATATGTAATAACTGGCCTAATGCTGCCTAATTTGTGTTCAAACTTAGTGTTGGCCAAAGTCTTTTGGCAAGGCCACAAGGGCAGTGGACTCATTAAATTGTAATTTTTCCGCCATGGCAAGGGCTTATCAACGCTTTTTAACAGGTAAATAAATATTAGGTGCAAGAGGGTAGATTGGATTTATGTTTATGACGATCCAAGTCACAGAGTACCCATAGGAAAATGGAAGATTTGAAAAAAAAGGACGAAAACAGAATTTGACCCCAAGTCTCCATCTTTGCCGGGGTGGTATGCTGACCACTGCGCCAAATCCGCCACAGGTTATACCTTAGGTCCACTGTCCTAATAAATAAATAAGTAAATATAAAAAATAAGGACTTTTTTTGTTCTATTACTAAGCCAACCTAGCTGAATTAGTACTGTAAAGCCCTCTCTTACACTCAACTAGGAAGGCCCGGGCCTGCCCTCCGAAGCATGGCCAGAAAATGTAGGAAGTGTAGGACTCGAACCAACAACCTTTCGGGTGAAAGTCAGAGTCCGTACAACTACTCTACATGTCTTGACCTAATGTACTGTTGCTGGTTTAAAAATACTCTTACTGCCCAAGTCATTCATCCAGGGGGGGGGGGGCGGAATTCGATATTCGATTTTGGTACCCCAACTACCATTCACCCCGAAATAGAAAAACTAGAATATGTTTTTTTAAAATTTTAGGCAGGTTTTTTACAAGTGCATTTTATTTCGAACTTAACAGCTGATTTTCCTACACTAGTATGAGCCTCAGCTTTTCTGTTTTGTTTTAGTACCTAACAAACTTTACGGTATGGTAGGCAAGATGAAAACTTGAAACTTATATACTACGGTATTATACTATACAGTTTCGCACTATAAATGTACATGTGTAAATATGGGTGGCCACAGGACGGCTTATGGTACTATACCCTATCCTGAACTTATGTATAAACAAGAGAATCATAAGAGGGTAGTTTCACACTATATTTTCATACGAATATTATAATTTTTGCTTTCCAATTTATACGTAGTATAAGGAAAGCTTTGTGATGGTCGAAATTTTCGATTCCGAGATTTCAACGGATTTACACGTTTTGGGGTCCCAGGAACCCAAAAAAGTGTTTTTTACGAAATGTCTGTCGGTCGGTCTGTCGCTCTGTCGCTCTGTCTGTTCGTCGATTTCCGGGCGAACTACTTAGTGGATTGAATTGAGTGAAATTTGGCATGTAGGTTCACAAAAATCATACCTCGGGACTATTTCTTTTATTTTTATTTGGAGCTAACTCAATTTGGGGGGTTTCATTCTAAAAAAAAACTCCAAAAAAACGTCTAAAATTTTTTTTTCTCAAAAACGGCTCCAACGATTTCTTTTAAATGCACATATATTCTAGTCGTTCTTAATGTTGATAAAATGCGGGGGGTCGCTTACCCCTTGATAGTTTGCTTCTGGGGGTAAAAAAATAAAAATAACTTAATTTTAATGAAAAATGACTAAAAAATAATATTTCTGCGAAACTTTTCTAGCGATGATTTCTACCTTCAGGCATGTTTAGGTTCTAAGTTGAGTAACGAAACCGGACAGTTGGCTTTCCCAAAAACCTATTTGCTTTTGCGCAAAATTTTTTTTTTCTTCAAAAAATGATAGAAACTTCACGCTGAAATGCATTGCCTGCCCTGCCATTATTACTGTGTTGTAATGTGTTTTAAATATGTTGAGGCTACCTCACCTCCAGTGACGTCAGGTGGGCACCCCCCCCCCCCCCCCCGAGATATCCGAAATTTAACCATAGGAAAATTATTTACCATGAAATTATTCATTTTCGCTCCCTACTAATTGATAAATTGGAAAGCATGTTCGAGTAAACTCGGACCGGTTCTTTATTTGAGGGCGCGAGCCCACGCTTGTGGCATATGCGCCAAGACTCCAAGTTGTCATAGTAGTTATATCACTTTTAGAAGCTCAGTGTGTTGTATGTTGTACATTGTACACTCCCTCTAATCCTGGGAGACGACGAAGACAGACGATTATGCCTATTGAGTGCTGAAAGTGACCACAGAACGGCTCCCAAGCCAGTGCCTAGAGGGGGTCCAGGGGGTCCGGACTCCCCGAAATATTTGCAGCGTACAGAAAGAATGGAGTTTTATTTATTGAGACTACCTCACCTCCGGTGACGTCAGATGGAACCCCCCCCCCCCCCGGCGCGGATCTACGGGGGGCTATAGCCCCCCCCCCCCCATTAGACTCCTCAACATGCGTAAAACCCCACTATTTCAGTCCTATTTTTCATAAATTTTCACCCGGGGGAGACCCCCGGGCCCCCTTTGTGCTTGATTATATTAATTACCTATACTATAGAGCCCATATTGCTCTGAAAATGCGTAAAACCCCAATATTTCAGCCCTATTTAAAAAATAAAAAAAAATCGTATTTTATCTTAGCCCCCTCCTTGGGCTCATTCTAGATCCGCGCCTGCACCCCCCCTGAAAGAAATTCTGGCTGTGGCTCTGCTCGCTCCTTCTAAATCCTTCTCCTACGGTTTCTGCCATGCATTCCCCACGCTTTCCCAAGATTTCAGTGAAAAAGACGGCATTAAACTCAATGAAAGCCTCGTCCAGTGATTCGCAACTTCTCTATATGAAGGATTACCAAATCACGTCATGCCCTCCAGACCTTTTACGGAAGGCTGAACTCAGACCGACACCCAAATGAAACGTTCCAGGCGGTTAGGTGCATTGGAAGGACACCTCCAGGCCTTCAATGCACTTTCTCCGTTTAAAACTGGCCGTTCTCCGCAGTTAAGTGCATCTTCCTGCCTCTCTATTCGGCCTTGAGACAATCATTTTGATTGATTACACTTTTACTCTGCTTTCGTCGCGTTGGGTGCCGTAAACTTGAAACGATTCGTTGAACTCTTGACGTGCAGCAACATGTCCAAGAGCGGATTCAGCGAAAAATTTAGGGGGGTCACAAGTTTTAAGTACGTTTAAAAGGTAATTTTTTGTTGTTGAAAAGTCGTGTTTTTTCAATTTTTTTATTATTAATATTTTATGAATTTACTTATATATATACAGTACATGGTGAGGAATGGCAATATTCATCAAATAATTCAAGGGTACTGTATGCTCAGCTCTACAATTAATATTAGATATATTTATATTATAGCCTGTATTATTATTATTTTTTTAACCACATTATTCTATGATTTTTACTGTACTGTATCATGTACAGTATATCGTACCTATATATTATTGCTATGTCATTTAGTAACACAAGTCCCTCTGGTTCCTTAGTGGTGAATCTATTTCCATGTACTTATATTAAGCGTTGACAATACATTTTATTCATTCATTTATTCAATTAAGAAAATGTAAGACGCATAATTTCCTTATCCTTACTATGACGGTAAGTAAGGTAATTTTAGGGTTGGGTGGGCCCGTGGACCAAGGCTAGGAAAAGTTTTCCTTTTATGTGGAATCTCGAACCCCGACCTTTCGTTTCAAAGTCTAGTGTTGTCTCTCTAGACTAAATAGTTGTGTAGCTGTGCTAACCCGTCTAGCAATATACGAATCATGTCAATATGAGCATATTTAAGTAGAGAATATAAATGACACTGTTCTTGTCGGGGCTTGTGGTCCAGCGGTTAAGACGACGCGTAGATCGTGGGTTTGAATCTCACCTAGACAATTTTTTCTATATCCTGTAATTTTCGGTTATAATGAGGAGCTTACCTACTGAACCAAAGTTAATTTAATTTCAGTGTTATATACTCCATAATCCATATAATGCTGCAATATGTAAAGCATTGCCTTTATGGCATAAAATAAGCTCACAGATTTGTTCGGTTAGATAGTTGTGTAGCTGTGCTAACATGTCTAGCAATACGGCGCGGTTTCCGCCTACGTCAATAGTTAATGGTAAATATAGTATTGACGTGGTAGCAGACATTTTTAGACTGTCTTTAATGTCTGCTAAAACGTCAATACCACATTTACTATAGGCTATTGACGTAGGTGGAAACCGCGCCTACGAATCATGTCAATATAGGAGCATATAAGTAGAGGATGTAGATGAACTGTTCTTGTCGGGGCTTGTGGTCCAGCGGTTAAGACGACGCCCCTGTTATAATTTTCTGTTCGTTCTCTACAAACTGGATTATCCCTGCTCCTACCTTCTGAGTCTACCAATATTATATACAATAACAAAATCAGCACATACAAATAATGAATGGAGAGGTACTGGAATAAAGCATTTCTTGCGATTCATCTGAGGGCGGTACCCATTATCGCTTGAAAAGTCTCGGTATGTAACATTGCACGGCACCGCCATTCATTGGTAGATGGGGGTGCCGCCAAGTAGCCTATTGCTTACCTTAACTGCTTGCCTTAACTGGTACCTTAACTATCTTTCAAGCGATGGAGAGACCGGGGTCTAAAGGATCACACAGACTATGGCATTCCAATTCAGGAAGACAAGCAAAAACTGGATTGTCGCCAAGTTTCGAATCTATTGCTCTAATAACCGCAATCCATTCTTTCCCATTCCAAAGTGGAATGTAACGCTGGACCAGCCTGGAACGTGTATGGCCGTAAGGGACTGGCACAGTATGCCAGAACAACGAGGACTTAAAAAACTCGGAATCCTACCAGCCAAGAAACTCACTCAAGACGTACTGTTACTTGGTAGGTTAGAGATAAGGAAAATAGTTGGACTACTGACTGGTCACTCCAACTTGAGACATCACCTGCACAGAATCAAAGTCTACAATGGTAGCCGTCTATGCAGGTGGTGTGATATGGAGGACGAGACAGCAGAACATGTTATATTAGAATGTGAAGCTCTAGCACGACATCGCCTAAGAACCATAGGATTTCCTGGGTCGGAGCTAGAGAACATACGTCGAGACCCCGTAAAGCTAACCCGTAACTTTTTAAAGAGATCGGGTATTCTAGACGGGGAATAAGGCGCCCATTCCATTGACCGGCTAGGGCTATTTCCAAAAACAGTGACGTGGTAGCAGACATTCAAGACTTAGGTTGCGTTTCCACCGATCTCGCATTGCAGAATGCAAATGACATTGACGGAAATTAGAATTTTTCTTTTTATAGAGATCTATTAAAATGTTTGTACTTAACATATCCCATGACGCCATTTTTTAATTTTAGTTTGTTTGTTTGTGATTTTACTGTATGATCATTGATCAATTTTAACTATGGCATAGAGGAAAATAAACATTTCCGTCAATTCTGCAATGCGAGGTCGGTGGAATCGCCACCTAAGTCTTGAACGTCTGCTACCACGTCACCGTTTTTGGAAATAGCCCTAGCCGGTCAATGGAATGGGCACCTAAGGTGAAAAAGCGGTTGCAATAGACCTATTAGGTCGACGCAAAAAATACCGCAAAAAAAAAAAAAAAAATGGCCGTAAGGGAGCCTAAAAGTTCCAGAACCTCCTGATATTTGGGACTTTTCAGCGAATTATAGCTGCACACAGTATCTTTATGGATTATTATCGGCCCATAGACTTTAATACCTATAGGTACCACCAAAAAAATATAACCGCGGAAGTTCTTAAAAACATGTCCATCTTGCATTTAAATGGCAGGCTAATGTAAGGACTTCCTATTCAAACTTTTAACGAAGGATAACCGGAAAATGATTTAGGCTAGCGAAGATAATAGCTTGAGGGGTTATAATTCGCTATGAATACACTGGTTACATTAATTTTTGATTGCACTAAGTAGTAATGCATGTAGTTTAAAACTTTACTGCCGAAGTGACGGCGATTATTGCGAGAGAAGGAAAGTGTAAACTCGCGGAACCTGAGAGGCTGTGAGACTTCTTCTTCTTAAGGTTACAATCTTAGCGATTGGTTGGCAGCAACTCCCTGCATATCGTCCTCCAGTTTACTCGGCCCTCGATCTTCCTCTTCAGTTCTTGATATGATATTGCTCCTGCGTCTTGATCCATGAATTCCTTCTTCGGCCGTCCTCTTCGGTTATTTCCCTCTACTGTGCCCTCGATAATAGTGTGTACCAGATTTTCGTGCCTTAGCAAATGCCCCATCCATTTCGTTCTCCTGATTCGTATCTGGGCTACTAACTGTCTTTCTTCCCCGATAGCGTCTAGCACTCTTTCATTTGTCACATGGTCCCTCCAGCTGATCCGTAGCATCCTTCTGTAACACCACATTTCGAAAGCTTCGAGTTTCTTTAGTTCCTTATCTGCTATAGTCCAGGTTTCACAGCCGTACAATAAAACACTCCACACACATGTTTTTAGAAATTGCTTCCTGATGGTTAGTTTTATGTGATAGGATTCCAGAATCTTGGATTTTTTATTGAATGCCACCTTGGCTTGTTGGATACGGATGTTTATTTCAATCGCTGAGCTATTGTCTTCTGTTATTGTGCTGCCCAGGTACTTAAATTGCTTGACACTGCTGAGAACTACTCTGTCAAGGGTGAGACTGGTCAATATAATATACAGTACATATTATATACATTAATAAATTTAAATCTAGACTACTGTAACTCCCTTTATGTTAGGTGCGAACTACAACAAAGCTATCGTTCGAATATTGAATTTTTGGCAATATCTGACACATATATCACTTCTGGGTGGAATATATTAATATAAATATATAATATAATAATAATTTTACATCATTATAACAGGTCAACAGCATATAACATTAATTGGTGGTAGAGGGACCCCAAATGATTAACCCGTGCTGGCCGTGCTGGATTGCGTTGTTTATTTAACCAGCGTCCTATTTACTAACAATATTAGCTTACAATATGGTCCGGAATAGGCCAGTTGATAGAAAACTGGACTGGACAATTAACCACCTAGCTTAGATCCACCCACCCCTATAACTAACATGCCCTCAGCTATTGGCCTAACAGAAACTTTCAAGCGGACTACCTACCTAACCAGCAAATGTTGTGTGTCCTAGCGTAGTTTCATTAAATTGTTTGTATGCGATTAACCTTTAAAAAAAAAAAATTTCACCATAGCATCTCCATAAGCGAAACAATGAGACACGCGATCTGCACTAATCATAATTCAATGAAGGGGACAGGGAAATCTTACCGGCAACCATTTCCGACGGTTCGACCACCATGCTTTGAGACAGGAACTCATAAAATTCTAGTAGACCAAGAAAAAGAATAGGTAGGCTATCTGTTGGGTAACAGTACCACGAGTGGAGGGGGGGGGGGATTCTAGTCTTCTGCTAATTTTTTCTTTGGAGAGAACAGTAAGATTAATGCTTTAAGAGGTCAAGGGCAAAACATAGGCGCAACAATGGGCAAATCACCTGATTATGGTCGTCCTTTGGGATAACATTCGACCAAAAAATCGGTAGGCTACCTCTTTAAAATAGTACTGTTCATGCGTTGGTCAACCATCATTCGCGTTCGCAACTGAAATCCCTTGTTGACTCGACATACGAGTCGCAATGCAACATGTCGCAAAGCGACTTGAGTAGCGTCGTATACTAGTAACACCGTGTGTGGTATTCCATTGAATTACACAGGCTGCGACGCAAAGTGACGCTTGTGATTTGCGTCATATTTGCGTTGCATTTGAGTATCCCCGTGTGTAGACGGCCTTAAAAAGAGTGTTTCTCGTCAACCGACTACTTACTTATAGCCAACGCCCACCCTTAGCAGGTTAGCCATTTGGTGACGCGCTGACCAGTATCCCCTTGCTGTCTCCTGGAAGATGTCATCCGTTTGGTCTTCCCCGTCTTCTAACAGGGCTAGGCACTCGGGTAGATGGATCTGCATTCCTTCCGTCTTCGTTGCACCCCTTACTTTTAGGAAGACAATGTTGGGTCCGTGGTGTTACCACACTAGACGTGTCCTCTGGGCTCTGGGCAATGCTAAATGAGCAACAGCGATTCCCCCCTACGCGCACTGACCACATATGACCCTTCTCGTCAAACTACTACTTACTACTTTCTAGGCAACAACCACCCTTGGCAGGTTAGCCATTTGGTGACGCGCTGACCAGTATCTCCTTGCTGTCTCACGGAAGATGCCGTCCTCTTGGTCTTTCCCGTCTTCTACTAGGGTAGATGCTCTGCATTCATTTCGTCTTCGTTGCACGGCTTACGTTTGGGAAGACAATGTTGTGTCCGTGTTGTTATCACACACGTCCGTGTCCTCTGGGTAATGCTAAATGAGCAACAGCGATTCGCCGCTACACGTTCTAACCACATCTAACCCTTCTCGTCAACCTACCTTAATAGTCATCGTTGCAAATAGGAGAGTTATTCACACCTCAACACTCGAACCTATCTTTTGCATAATATGGAGCGTAACTTTGACACGAGATAGTTAGAAAGTGGTTATAAAGCAACGCCCACTTGTGACTAAGCCATATGCACTTCCTAATTCTAGCCTACGACTTGGTCTACCTACTCATAAGGCGCCCATTCCATTGACCGGCTAGGGCTATTTCCAAAAACAGTGACGTGGTAGCAGATATTCAAGACTTAGGTTGAATTTCCACCGATCTCGCATTGCAGAATGCAAATGACATTGACGCAAATTAGAATTTTTCTTTTTATAGAAATCTATTAAAATGTTTGTACTTAACATATCCCATGACGCCATTTTTTAATTTTAGTTTGTTTGTTTGTGATTTTACTGTATGATCATTGATCAATTTTAACTATGGCATAGAGGAAAATAAACATTTCCGTCAATTCTGCAATGCGAGGTCGGTAGAAACGCCACCTAAGTCTTGAATGTCTGCTACCACGTCACCGTTGTTGGAAATAGCCCTAGCCGGTCAATGGAATGGGCGCCTATCTGGGCCTCACAAGCTTCTAATAGTCTTATAAGCCTATTCTATGCACTCGCACCCGCAAGTTTAGCCTAACGTTTAATTAATTAGGGAGTTCCCCTCGTCGCATCGCCTAGTTTTATTTGGTTTTTTAACGTAATAGCCTATCTGTTGTATCGTTATAATTGACTTCAGTTAATTGTGGAAAAATGATGAGTTTGGTTGCTGTTTCTTTAGTGTCTGGTAGGTAAGGATTTTTTAGTCAAAATATAATATTTTCAGTAACTTACAACAATTCTTCTTACATGCGTATAGTGTAGCCTATAGTTATAGCATAGCCACAGATAAACAAGAAGAACCGGTACGAGTCAACCCGTATTATGTTGTCCTATTTATCAATTATTATTATTGTTACAAATGGAAAAATTTAAACAGATGGGTAAGTTAAAAGCGGGTGTAAAAGATGGTTGGAGGGATGGAAGGAGGACAGAGAAATTCTCAATATGGGGAAATAATAATAAAAACCGCCTATTAATATTTATATAACAAGTAAAAATAAAATATAATAAACTCTAGGCCCATATAAAAAAATTACCGGTCCGAGTTTACTCGAACATGCTTTCCAATTTATCAAAATTAGTAGATAGAGAAAATGAGTAATTACATGGTAAATAATTTTCCTATGGTTAAATTTCCGATACCTCAAGGGGGGGGGGGTTGTCCACCTGACGTCACTGGAGGTGAGGTAAATTCTAGATAGGTCAGACCAACACATTACCACACACCTATACTGGCAGGGCACGCAATGCATTTGAGCGTGAATTTTCTATATTTTATTCAAAAAAACATTTTTTTTTTTACCAGACCAAATGATTTTCTGGGAAAGCAACCTGTCCGGTTTCGTTACTCAATTTAACACCTAAAACATGCCAGAAGGTAGAAACCATCGATAGAAAGGTTTCGCAGAAAAATTATATTTTAGTCATTTTTCATTAAAATTTAGTTATTTTTATTTTTTTACCCCCAGAAGCAACCTATCAAGGGGCAAGCGACCCTCCGCATTTTGTTAACATTAATAACGACTACAATATATGTGAATTTAAAAGAAATCGTTGGAGCCGTTTTTCAGAAATAATTTTTTTAGACGTTTTTTTTAGTTTTTTGAGAATAAGCACCCCCCCCCCAAATTAAGTTAGCCCCAAATAAAAAAAAACAATTCCGAGGTATAATTTTTGTAAACCTACATGCAAAATTTCATCAAAATCGATTGAGTAGTTTGCCCGGAAATCGACGCACAGACCGACAGACAGACATACAGACATACAGACATACAGACAGACAGAGCGACAGACAGACATTTCGTAAAAACCACTTTTTTGGGTTCCAGTTCCAGGTAAACAGATGGGTAAGTTAAAAGCGGGTGTAAAAAAATGGTTGTAGGGATGGAAGGAGGACAGAGAAATTCTCAATAGGAGGAAATAATAATAAAAACCGCCTATTAATATTTATATAACAAGTAAAAATAAAATATAATAAACTCTAGGCCCATAAAAAAAAAATGAGTACACCTTTTTTTAGCAGCACTGCATAAGTCCTTTGTCCCAATCAAGCGTTAGCTTGGGGATGCGTGATAGCATCATTATGTCTATTGTATTTTGTAAATATGAGCTCCTTGTCCAGGGATACTAGGCAGGGAAAAGAAAGAAAGAAGATTATTATTTAGAGAGTTGAGCTGACATAGGTCTTGGGAACCCTTTGAACAGCATAATTATTGGGATCACATCAGTGTATTCATATAGCACTAGGACTTCGATGGCCAGGTGGTAACGTGCTTGCACTTGTGCGAGTCTTTACACGCCATGCGATCGGAGACGTGTGTGTCGTAACTCAACACGTGTACTAACCTACAGAGGTGACTGAAGAGGTCAATTGGATACATTCAATTAATCAATTGTTGAAAAACAGCAGCTTAACCTTGTTAGCAAAGACAGTCAATCAATTAGGATAAGTTAATAATCGGTTGTATCGATTTTCCCTATTACAAAGCACTGAATTGATCGATGGGAAGATTGCATATTCAAGAATGGACAGGCCAATAATTAATAACCAGTAATTATTAGCAGGGTATGCTATGTATTGGGTCTTGCATTTTAGTCATATTTACAAAAACGGTGACGTGGTAGCAGACATTCAAGACTTAAGTGGCGTTTCCACCGACCTCGCATTGCAGAATTCAAATGACATTGACGGAAATTAGAATTTTTCTTTTTATAGAAATCTATTAAAATGTTTGTACTTAACATATCCCATGACGCCATTTTTTAATTTTAGTTTGTTTGTTTGTGATTTTACTGTATGATCATTGATCAATTTTAACTATGGCATAGAGGAAAATAAACATTTCCGTCAATTCTGCAATGCGAGGTCGGTGGAAACGCCACCTAAGTCTTGAATGTCTGCTACCACGTCACCGTTTTTGTAAATAGCCCTAGCCGGTCGGTGGAATGGGCGCCTTACCGTATTGATTAATCAAAACAACGTACATATTGTATATACGGTAACCGCCTTATGTTGGCATTGGACAGCAGGAAGACCCTATATCTATGCTGTACCTGACATGTTTTTATTATTATTTCCTGGCAGTATTTGGTATGACAAAGTGGCAGTAGGCTACGGTGGCAACACAAACATTTGGAGATTGGTCGCCTACACTGGTTGTGAAAGCAGCAATTGTTTCACATTTCTCTACTTCCGCATAGCCCCCTCGTAGGTCCATATATCGTATGCGCATAGGTACAGACTACTTAACAACACACCAAAGGCTGTTGCCTAATGGGGGGAAAGTTACAAAAGGGAGAATTGAAAAGAAAATGTGTGCAGTTTAGGTACCTATTGAAGCTAGCATTTACGCATGCGTAGATAAATAAATATCGACTTTTTTGTTCTATTACTAAGCCAACCTAGCGGGGTTAGGGCTATAAGCCCTCTCTTACACTCAACTAGGAAAGCCCGGGACCGCCTGCTTTACATGCCCTCCGAAGCATGGCCAGAAAATATAGCAAGTGTGGGACTCGAACCAACAACCTTTCGGGTGAAAGTTGGAGTCCGTGCCACTACTCTACATGTCCTGATCTAGATAGCACCGGGCTTGGCCTTGGGGGACCGAAATTGTGTGGGAGCCCTTTGTCAGGCAGAAAAGTTATATCCTTACACGAATATTCGACTATCATTTATAAAATAGAGACGCAGAATGCAAAATAAAAGAGAATCGAGTAAGGCGATAAATCATTAATGCCACGGCACGTTCCAATTTCCCGCCAAATATTTCGACAAGCTTATTATTTATTTGCTTTATTTTATTTTCATATTGTATATATATATATTGTATATTTTATATTGTATTGTATATTGCTTAGCTACTTTTTTGTGTGGGCCCTGGAGCCATATCGTAAAGACGGTTTTCATTTCATTTCATGGCCCTTCTGGCCTCATAGCCGAACCCGGCACAGGGACTTTCATACAGTCAATGAGGATTTGAATATTTTCAGTGGCTAAAGCTCGCCTAATATAAAGACGTTTTTCATTCCATTTCGTTTCATTTCATTTCCTTTCAAAATGGAAGCCGCTTCTTTATTTCTTTAAATGTACTCCAATGTATATAGGCTAGTCATTGCCTACATTTCTGGCACAATCTTACATTCGATAGCTATAGCGAGGTCCCATGTGCCGGTAACATCAATTAGCCGTTTTGTAGGCTAACGATCTTCCAATGACCAGATACAAGGAACATCAATTACGTTAGAACACAAATTGCCAATTTTTCTCCAATCATGCACTTGTACAGGCCTGCAACATTTGAAAGGGGCACACAAAACAGTTAGGCAGATAAATGCCAAAACCATTGCTCGGTACCAATGTAAAATTATTCATTCTGGTACGGGGTCTACCTAAAAACATAGGTGGCAAGTCGTGCAATCATCCGCGTGGGAAGTGGGGCAAGGCAAGCGCAGGCTTTGACAACAAAGGAGAAGAAGATGAAGAAGAGGTAGAAGAATGCTGCACGTGCAGTTTAAATGGTGGTCGTGACCGTTCTCACTGTCAGTTATTTTGGCAATTTAATCTCACCTTAAAATTGTAGGGTTTGTCAGGATATAATTTGTTTAATAATGCGGTACCGAATTGATGAAGAAGTTGACCTTCGGTAATGTATGCCGGTCCCTGAGATGAGGTCCACTGCAACCAGCAACTAAAGTGTCTAAAACGCTGGAGGGAATTAAGGTGAGGTCTAATTTTTCCTTGTAATGTGTGCACAAAAATGAATCTACTGCAACACATCTGCAGCAGATCTGCTCGGAGGAGATGCTCATTAGAATACAGTACCTTTGTGCACCAAACCTTTTGCCCAAATTAATTTTTACAGATCAGCTGCGCATCTGTTCCCTTAGAATCTGCCTTGACCCACATTGCACATGGGTGCTCAGTAAAATGCAGTGCCTTTGTACACCAACCCTTTTGCCCCAATGAATCTCGACAGATCTGCTGCGTAGGTATCTGTTGCATAGAATCTGCCTTGACCCACATTATACGTGGGTGCTCAGTAGAGGGCAACAACCCTTTTGCCCCAATTAATTTCAACAGATCTGCTGCGCATCTGTTGCCATAGAATCTACCTTGATACAAACATTACACGTGGGTGCTCAGGAAAATGCAGTGCTTTTGTGCACGTGCACTAACCCTTTTGCCCCAATTAATCTCGACAGTTCTGCTGCGTAGGTATCTGTTGCGTTAGAATCTGCCTTGACCCACATTACACATGGTTGCTCAGTAGAGTGCACCAACCCTTTTGCCCAAATGAATTTCGATAGATCTGCTGCGTATCTGTTGCCGTAGAATCTGCCTTGACACACCTATTACACCTGTGTGCTCTGTAAGATGCAGTGCCTTTGTGCACCAGCCCGTTTGCCCCAATGAATTTCGACAGATCTACTGCGCATTTTTTGCCGTTGAATCTGCCTTGGCACACCGGGCCTATGAAAGAAAGAAAGAAAATTGTCTTTATTTTCCATATTGACGAATTTTGGTCCTTTCGGCCCACTCTTACAATTAACCCATGAGTCATATTATAAGCACGAAGGCTTTCACAGTAGGAGTGCTGATACGCGGGCAGATGGGGCGTGGTCAGAGGGAACAAAATGACCTAGACATTTCATCTACAACTTCGGCAGACATCTTCAGCCGTGGCATGGGCTCATGGCGTTGACTGCGAAGGTTTTACCTCGGAGTCTCAGTGCAGTGACTGGTTCTTGAAATCTTTTCGGCCATGTTTGAATGTTGGACATTGCCTCGCAAATGACTATTCATTGAGAATTATCCACCCATGATTGTGGCTCATTATTTGAATGTCTTCAAAAATAAAATAAAATGTTTTTTAAAATAATTTTTTAAATAATTTTTAGGCACGGGACTCTTTCGAGTGTTTGCGCCGGTGTTTGCGCCGGTGTTTGCGCCGGTGTTTGCGGAGGTGTTGACTTATTTGGTTACTGTTGGTAGTTTTGGTTTAGAATGTTTTAAAAACTTACAATAGTTTTAGGAATCGGGTAGTCACGACACAGCTGTAGCCTATTGATTCCTACCGGCACTTTTCAAAAACTTTTGTTAAAACTACGTTGAGAAATCCAAAGGCTTGTACCATACATACCGCAGTGCACTCAGATGTCAGTAAACATGTGTTCAATCAGTTGCATGCGCCATGCATGACAAACATTATAAAATATTTCTTTATTAGTCTATTGTAATGATGTAATGATTGTAATATGTTTATATTTATGAATTTTATGTCGAGCACGTAAATTTCCATTGACGTATTTCGGGCACTACAGGCTGCACTTTTGTGAAATTAGCCAGCCTCTAGTATTTGGGAATAGGTGTAGGTGAGCCAAATATAGGCTATGTACTGTACATAACCAATAAGTTCTTGCATTCATTTATATATATAATAATAATAACTTGTACTTTACTGTATCATGTGGGTTGGTTGCTAACCTAGCTGTCATAACATTGTATTTTAAGACTACACCTTACGTGAAACGTCTACTTACTGAATTAGGTACTTGTATTTACAAAAATAAAAATAAAGTTAGGAAAGGTAAATTCGACCTCTACTTTTCTTCGTCTTCCTACTCTACAGCCCTTGATGAGCTTTGGCCTGCTCGAAAACACTCCTACAGTCATCTGCAACTCTCTACCATCTACGGACTCCTAACTCGTGAAGGTCAGTTTCAAACTCATTCTTCCAGGGTTTTCGAGGTCTCTAATTACTTTAAATTCGGTGATGAAACTTTGTTACCAGATAAAATCTTTTCTTCTTAATAAATGGTCCCTCCCCAGGTTAATAACCTTCTCTGCCGATCTTAACTTTTCTTTGGTTCACAGTTAGTCTTGCTTTCCAGCATGGTTGAGAGGAAACTACGAAGCAATCTAAACAGATCTGTTCACGTTCTGGAGGAGACTATCTGGGTCGATTCGCATGACCGATCTAAACTATGAGACTTATAGCCTACAAATATCATTCGTTTTCCCGCTGCATAGTTCCTTACAATCCAATTTTACAGGAAACCGAGCTAGAAATTTATGAAGCGTTAGTATCGTAAATAGAAGAAATGTTCCTCTACATTTCTATTTATATCATTTGGTCGTCACTAACGCCAATTGGTCACAGTTTTTGAATTTGATATGCATGGAAAACTAACAGTGGGGATAACCGGTGAATGGATCGAGTGCCATAATTTTGTTAGTAACATTATTACATATATTATATATATTATTATATATTAAAATGGATAGGAACCTTCCATCTCTCCTCTTTATTGCACTCGTAGGTACGCCACTTGTCTTGAACTACCTAGGTATACTACAATACAGTACAACTAAGTAGCCTATTGTGGTACAGTTATAAACTTCAGGGAAAACGTCATCCTACCAATAATTCCGGGTTGAACGTAATAGAGATGAGACTTTCGACCGATAGTGCGGTACTTACCGTTCTTTACCGTTCCTTATCCCTTAATCAATGTATCGTAACTTACAACTGCTTCCCGGTAATTTTCCCTCAGACATCCTCTAGACTGCGGTACCGACTGAACCTCATAGTGTTGTTCAATATACTTTTTAACCCGTATCGTACCTGAACTTGGTTAAAACACGGTTAAGTCACGCTCTGGCCTGTTAAGGAGCCCCTACACTATCAAGCAGCTTGATCAAAATGCTTGAACCTCCGATTGATGAAGCTTCTAGCGTACTTCAATCAGCAAACCTTTAATCTTTTGGTCAAAACTTCCTTGACCCTCATCAGTGGAAGCCTACTATATACATTGGAGGGGGCTCCAACTAAAACCACAGATTCTTAAAAATTCATTAACCTGATTTTCCCTGAAGTTGGTAACCCTGTTGGCCTCAATTTATATGTCCTGTTCGTCAACGGAAGATATAACGGATGTGTTAGGGCTCAAAAACGCTCTGGCCTGTTAAGGAGCCCCTACACTATCAAGCAGCTTGATCAAAATGCTTGAACCTCCGATTGATGGGAGCTTCTAGCGTAGGTACTTCAATCATGAAACCTTCAATCTTTTGGTCAAAACTCCCTTCACCCTCGTCAGTGGAAGCCTACTACCTACTGCCCCCCTAAAAATAAAACCACAGATTCTTAAAAATTCATTAACCTGATTTTCCCTGAAGTTGGTAACCCTGTTGGCCTCAATTTATATGTCCTGTTCGTCAACGGAAGATATAACGGATGTGTTAGGGCTCAAAAACACTCTGGCCTGTTAAGGAGCCCCTACACTATCAAGCAGCTTGATCAAAATGCTTGAACCTCCGATTGATGGGAGCTTCTAGCGTAGGTACTTCAATCATGAAACCTTCAATCTTTTGGTCAAAACTCCCTTCACCCTCGTCAGTGGAAGCCTACTACCTACTGCCCCCCTAAAAATAAAGCCACAGATTCTTAAAAATTCATTAACCTGATTTTCCCTGAAGTTGGTAACCCCGTTGGCCTCAAATTATATGTCCTGTTCGCGTCAACGGAAGATGTAACAGATGTGTTAGGGCTCAAAAAACAATGCATTTCCTCATTAGGATGTGTTTCTTGTAATTGACAATAGTGCTGTATAGGTCTACATGTTGTGCTTCCGCTCATCACCACACTAGCGTTTCTAATTGATACTATTACTATCGACATTGTTGTAGCCTACGAAGACGCAATATCATTAAAACTATAATTCGCAAAATATAGTCTGTTATAATGAATTACAATAGCCTTCTTTCGTCGAATAGGTAGCATCTAGTAAGTAATAACACGCTTAGAGCAACCTATGAATATTCCTAATTTGATTAACAAAAATTGAGTGTAGATACTATTTCTATCTACGTATATAGATGGTGGAGCGTTGTTCAAAACCGAGATGACTGCAGGAGTGTTGTCGATCAGGCCAAAGCTTATCAAGAGCAGGTACTATAGTAATATAAATTACTGAATATACTATACGCATCCTGGCAATATATAAAAAAAAAAGTATAATATAAACGCAGTAGTAGCTGAGCTTTTGTGCAATGCATTTTGGTAGCAGAGGTGAAAGGCGCGAAAAGCCCTAATCTGTACTTCCTCCTGTTGAAGATGAATGCGCGTAGTGGCGACTGAACAAATAGGGTACCGAGCTTGAGCCGGGATAAGCGAAAAGCACTGTATTTTCTGTGCAGGGCACTCTTTTGTCCTGGGACTGGGAATCTGGCCCCGAAGGTGGAGGAACTCAATGAAGAATCAACGGCATAAGGATGCGGAAGGCAACGCGGCATAAGAAGAAGAAGAAGAAGAAGAAGAAGAAGAAGATGAAGTCCCGTCTGCCATTCTTGTTGCGATATTTTTTAATTACCACCATCTTTCTAATCTTTAATGTAGTAATTGCACTCATTTTACTGGCAATTAACCATATTTTTACATCAAGAGGAAATCAATGACCAGTTATGAACACCGCATTCTTATCTACCGTATTTTATTAATTAGGTTATTTCATTAATGAAACCAAGGAGCATTCGAATGATTTAACTAATTAATTAAAGCCAAAAAGAGGCTTATAATTGGCATTCACACCGTCCAGTCTTCGGTTCTTTCCATCTCTATTCGGTCTTTAGTGCGGTCCAACCGAAAATCCGGACCTAGACGGACCGAATCAATCACTAAACTCTCACAGATTTTGTGGGCGCCTTTCTCATTAAGCTATTAATGGTTAGCTACAGTTACATACCTAATGATGCTGTTTCCGACATTTGAGATCTTGCGATTATTAAGCAGCAATAATGTCTTTTTCCCATATTATCTTAATTTGCGTTTCCGCTGTTTTCTACGGAAATCGCTTTGTCGTCCGTTGAAATCACTTCAGTTACTTACAGTTGTACCGGAAATGGGTGGTGAAGGTAATGAGATGAGGGAACGGTACAGGCGATTAAATGAATTTATAAATAAATTAAGACCTATCATTAGTAGTAATTTTTGATGGACTTTTTGTGGACCCAGGCCTACTTATAATGGCCCATAGATCCCTTGTCCAATGCCAATGACCCATGGATTTCGGACATTATTGCTTTCCAATTTATGCGTAGTATAAGGAAAGATTTGTGACGGTCGAAATTTTCGATTCCGAGATTTCAACGGATTTACACGTTCTGAGGTCCCAGGACCCCCAAAAAGTGATTTTTACGAAATGTCTGTCTGTCTGTCGCTCAATCTGTCTGTTCATCGATTTTCGGGCAAACTACTCGGTCGATTTTGATGTAATTTAGCATGTAGGTTTACAAAAATCATACCTCGAGACAATTTTAACCAATTTAATTTGGGGGGGGGGTTTATTTTCAAAAAACTCCAAAAAACTTCTAAAAAAATTATTTCTCAAAAATGGCTCCAACGATTTCTTTTAAATTCACATTTATTGTAGTTGTTATTACTGTTGATAAAATGCGGGGAGTCGCTTGCCTCTTGATAGTTTGCTTCTGGGGGTAAAAAAATATAAATAACTAAATTTTAATGAAAAATATCTAAAAAATAATTTTTCCGCGAAACCTTTCTATCGATGATTTCTACCTTCTGGTTTGCTTTATGTGTTAACTTGAGTAGTGAAACCGGACAGGTTGCTTTTTCAGAAAAGTATTTGGTTTTGTACAAAATTTTTTTTTTTTTTGAAAAAAATGATAGAAAATTCATGCTGAAATGCATTGCGTGCCCTGCCAGTATTGCTGTGTGGTATCGTGTTGGTCTGACCTCTCTAGAATTTACCTCACCTCCAGTGACATCAGGTGGACAACCTAAAACTAAACTAAATTAATTTATTATAAAAATTTATTATGAAGCTATTATGCAATATTGTACATGTTGTTATACAGTATATACTGCAAGAACAGTTAAAGGTACATGCAATAAAGTACTACAGCTCGCAGAACTTTTCGGTTAGGTTGTTGTTTCTAACGCCTGCTTTCAGCATTTCTACTTTAAGCAACCCTGTCAGCCTGGCGGGGGGAGTGAGTCTGTTTGTTAACTTGAGGCACCCTAAGGGCAGACTCTTTCACCTCGGGGAAAGGGGAGTTGACTAACAGGGTGGACCTCCTGATTATAGTGGATTCCGAACCACTTGGGGAACATGGTAAAGTCACACGATTAAATCGGAGGTGACCAGGACTCGACTTGTACTGCCTGAGCTAGTTATCATGTCCCACCAGTTTCCCCTGCCAACGCTGTGCACACTACCAAGTTGCCGCAGTTTGAAACATGCTCTGCTCTAATGGAATCAACATGGTAAGGCCGTTAGGTAGTTGTGTCAATAAGTCAATTTAATGACTTTTTTCTGAGGTCACAATCTGAACGATTGGTTGGCAGCAACTCTCTGCATATCATCCCCCAGCTCTCTAGCTCGCCCGGTTATGCGCCTTCCTCTTCAGCTCTTGGTCATCCTCCGTCACATGTTGATCCATGAATTCCAATACGCCATTATAATACTACAAATAAAAATTGATAACTACATATTGCAATAGTAATTTTGCTTGCCCTGATGACACACTAAGAGGTACTCTTCATAATTTGACCTGGAATCAGAATGCCAACTAATGGTTATATACACAAAATGTATGATGGGCTATACATTAACTTCGATCTCACCTTTAATGTTATCTTCCTAATAGGCTATTGGAAATAACTGTAATTACGGACCGCCGTAATTTAATAGACTTGCAGTAGGCCTATTATTAGTCAGGTATCGTACCATATACAGGTACTGTACTACCACAAACCAGTAGCTTCGGTACCTACTCATCATTTGCTATAATATCGAATGATTATCGTAACCTCAAAAGATATCAACTTGTTATGCCAATATTATAAATGGACTTTTTACGGTGTTTTCTTTTACGAATAGCCTAGGCCTTTTTTATTGCTCAGCAGCCTGATTGTGGCAAGGATCCTACGGCAGACAGCAGATCTAATTTTGAATTATTTAATTTACTGTAGAATTCATTACCATCTTCCCAGTAAAAAGAAACGTTGCGAGTTTACTCGAACATGCTTCCCTATTTATCAAGTAGTAGATAGATAATATGCGTAATTCCATAGTAGATAATTTTCCGGTGGTTATATTTCGGATCCCTCGACATCCCCTATCCCAAACCATCGAATTGAACGATGGGATTGCATATTCTAGAACGGGTAGAAAGATACGTTTAAACACAGTAATAATGGCGGGGTACCGGTACGCAATTTATTTATTTTCCATAATTTCTTCAAAAATTAATTTTTTGCACAAAACCATATCTTTGTGTGTGAAAGCAGCATGTTCGGTTTTGTTACTATCACACCTAAAACATAACTGAAGGTAGAAAAGATCAATAAAAAAGTTCCGCAGAAAAAGTATTTTTGTTGTTGTCATTTTCTATGAAAAAATCACAATAAGTTGGCTAGATGGTCGATAATTACTCAATTAATCATATTTCCTTTATTCGTCCGTATAAAAACTTAATAAAAACCATAATAAGGAAAAGTTGAAAAGATATATTTAATAAAGGAACTGAATTTTAATTTATTTTTCAACATCCAGGGGGCACAGCCCCCGCCCCCCATTGCACCCCTGGTTAGGTACTGCATACTGCTGATAATTTCTTTAAAGTTCTTTATGTTTTACAATGCAGTTAGCCTAACCTTGATGGCACACCGATTGAAATCTCAATTAAGACTAATTGATCACCGGGCATTCATTTTCTTGAAGCCATAGAACCTGTGTTTGTTTTGGTTATATGTATTTGATCATGAACCCTTCGGCACAAAACGCAATTAAGGTACCTGACATCTACTTTCACGAGACCTTGCAGATCACATTATTTAGCAGGTAGATAGAGAGAGGCAATTATTACACAATAACGATGTGATTCTTAACTGGACTTAGGTATACAGTCATTACTTATGCTAAAGGTTCCTTCTTAAATACGGTAGTCCAATTTGAAGTTACTAATAATAGGCTACTTGACAATTTTTGAAAATCTATTTAACGCATTAATAGATTTACTATTTTATACCCATTAACCTCCTAAGAAACCACATTTATAACGGCAAAATATTTTTCGATGCATCTATGACAGCCGCGGAGTAGCCACCGGTGACATGAGTATTAGTAGTATATGGAATGTCACATCATTTATGTCACCATATCTGCCTGCGTATATACAGCTGAAACACCATTTTATTTTTATTTATTTTATTTAAATTTTTTCCATGCAAATAACATATTGTATTATTTTTGTTAGACTATCAGCTACTGGTACCTTACCTAGCATATTTTATGTTTTATCGTTACAACTGTCAAGTAGCCTATTGTATGCTAATGTGAGTGGCCCCCAATTTTGCTTGACATCAATTAGTCAGACGTGAAAAAATACGTCGTGACCCGACAACCTATTGGGATCTATGTCTGAGGGCTGGTAGAGGGTTCTCTTTCTGCATCACTGCTCTATCTGATCGGCAACAACCGCGTGTTTTGCTTGGTGAAGGTACCTACGCGTTATAGGATTATTTTCATTTTATTGCATGTCTTTAAGAGGATATGCTATCGAAATCGCTGTTCAGACCTCTTTGGTTCTGGAGTTTTGACCCACCAGAATTATGTTAATTGTAACGGCCACTCTTCCTTGGAAGCATGAAACATCAATATAGATTTTCCATGCGATGGAATTTTAATTTTAAGGCTCAGAATTTTATTAAAAAATTACAAAATAGCGCAATATTCAGAAAGGGTTCTGGAAAATGCAATCTTACCTTCAGTGGAAGAGAGATGTTTTGCATGTTAATATTAGCTAATGGTCTATATCTACATTATTAGTGTGCTATTTTCCACAATTTTGCCATAAAAACCATGATATTTAAAAATTTGTTATTTTTGTTTACAATTGGACCTGAAACCAAATAATATTTTGCACCCAAAATGTATCGCAGTAGTTCCGAGATATTCCGCCGCATTTGCAGCGCTCTTGTTGCTGCCACGAATGTGAACGAGTATACTGCCACGAATGTAAATAATAAACAAATACTTTTTGTGCGTGAATTGAATCAAATATTATCTTGTTCTGTGAATTGTAAGTTCGATTTTGATTAAATTACTGTTGTGAGCATCATGGCAAAACGAAAGACTAAAACGGAGTACAACAAGAAGAGTAAAATTAATTTAAAAAAGTGTTCTGTGGCATTTCAAGCCATGAAATTACTAATCGTGCCAGGTTGTTGTGTTGTTGCTTGGTAGCAAAAGGCTGATTTGAATTCGGTCCTAATGTCTCGAATAAATGTCTGCTCCCGCTGTACTGCAGCTCAAGTTATACACTCGACCTTCTTCGGCTCTTCGCCTACCTTCTTTTTAAAAGACTACACTGTTCCACACTCACGTATAGCTTGATTCAGTCGATTGTATACTACACCATTTGCAAAAAAATTACTTTGGGTATGAGCCAGTGGCCGAAACTTGTGCAAATCCTGTAAAATATCTTGTAGCGTGTTGATGGACGTCCGAGTGGACAAGGGAATTTAAATATGATGGAAGCAAACCCTTGGCTATTTTAAACAAATGTCATGCCTTCGAAGAAAATAGATTCCTCGACTCATGACTGCCACCTCTGCATCCCGGTTCCTTCTGGCATCTCTAGGTTTATTTAGGATAATACGCATAGGCATAGCTTCTGTAGAGCGTCAAGCACGGAGCAGTTTGCCGGATAAAACACTGTTATACAGTAGCTGTAGTGCGGCCGAATTAAGGAGTTGAACAAAGTGACTTTAGTGGTACATGGTAGAAGGAATTACACCTTACGAAGGAGCGACATTTTGCATTTTGTTTTACTTGTGACCGTCTCATAGTTCAAATTTAAGGTAAGGCGAGAATCAATGAGTATTCCAAGATACTTGAAGGATTTGACCCATTCTATCACCACCAAGAACCAACTTTTCCAAACACTCCATAGCTCTCGAACTAATAACCATCGCCTTCGATTTTTAATATTAAACACCATCTAGTAATGAAATTCAGTTCCGCATTCATCTTCGAAGTTAATTCTACTAGGTTTTTTCCCGCCAAGTAGATCAGCATGTCAGCAAAGACATGCTTAACACATTCCAGCAAGAACAGGTCATTGATAAAGAGAACAAACAGTAATGGTCTGATTTTACTTCCTTGAACTTCACCGCAGTCTTGGGTATTAACACGCGGCCTTTTGTGGGGCACAGTGAGGCAAGCCAAAAAATATGATTCTCTATGTTAAACATTAGGCTATGACCGTGCATTTTAATTTTTGCTTTCCAATTTATACGTAGTATAAGGAAAGCTTTGTGACGGTCAACATTTCAGCGGATTTAAGCGTTTTGATGTCCCAGGAACCCAAAAAGTGGGTTTTACGAAATGTCTGGCTATCTGTCGATTTCCGGGCAAACTATTCCGTCGATTTTGGTGAAATTTGGCACGTAGGCTTACAAAAATCATACCTCGAGATGATTTTCATTTCTATTTTGGGCTAACTTTATTTGGGGGGGTTATTCTCAAAAACGTTATTAATGTTAACAAAATGCAGTGGGTCGCTTGCCCCTTGGTAGTTTGCTTCTGGGGGTAAAAAAAAAAAATTTCAGTGGAATCTTTCTGTCGATGAATTCTACCCTCAGGTATGTTTTAGGTGTTCAATAGAGTAACAAAGCCAAACAGGTTGCTTTCCTAAAAATATTTGCTTCTGTGCAAAAAATTATTTTTTGAAGATATTATGGAAAAATCACGCTCCAATACATTGCGTGCCGTGTCATTGTTACTACTGTTACAATGTAATGGTCTGTTCGTTCCAGAATATGCAATTGAGTTTTAAGGGGTTGTCAATATATAGATGTCCCCCCCCCCCTTAGGCATCCGAAATTTATCCATGAGGAAATTATTTACTATGAAATTACACATTGTCTATCTACTAATTTACAAATTGGAAAGCATGTTTGCATTATATCAAAAATTTATTTTTGTCGCTTACACCCATGCAGGCCTTTTTTTTTTTACGGCGCCTCATCCCTCCCACGGGGTCAGTGGCACGGATCTTATTCTTCCAGGTGTTTCGGTTTTTGGAATCAATCATATCCGGCGAGAGACCGAAGGTTCTGAGGTCCTCTCTCACTTTCGTTACAAGGGACATCCTCGGTCGTCCTATAGGTCTTGGGCCCTCTACCGTGCAGTCCCTTACACGTTGTAGCAGGTGTCCATCTTCTCTTCTTAACGTATGGCCCCACCACGCCAGTCTTCGTTCCCTGACTTTATCGGTGATCGGTGCTACTTGCATCTCCGCCCGGATGCCCTCGTTTCTCCTCCTGCCTGTTAATTTGTAACCCAGATATTAACGCAACATGCGTATCCCAGCCACATGCAGCAATTGCTCTTTCTCCTCCGCAATGGCCAGCACTCCGCTCGGTAGGTCATACACGGTCTCACCGCTTGCTTGTACGTATATGCGGAATTTGATTTGAATTTTTCGGCATTCTCCTATCCTTCGAGATCTCCGCCATATCTCGCCACTTGGCCCAACCTGAGGTTACCCGTACTTTTACATCGTCTTCACAGCCGCCATTCTCGCGTAACGTTGCTCGTAGATATTTGAATGTCTTGGCCTTCTCTAGGTTTTGGTTATCTACTTTTATCGATCCAGGTTCCTGGCTTATGCATTCCATGTACTCTGTTTTCTTGCGATTCACTTTAAGCCCCTGGCGCTCCACCGTTTCCACCCACAGTCTGAGAGTACTCTCGACATCTTCTCACGAGTCTCCTACCAGGAGGATATCATCAACGAAGAGAAGGCTTTCTGGTGCTTGCCCTTGCATCTGCCTGGTCACTACGTCCATTATGAGAACGAACAACAGCGGTTCAAGGTTGACCCCTGATGCAACCCATAAGTTACTGGGAAGGTGTAACCGACCCCTGCCGCACTACGCACTCGTACATATTCTTTATTAGCCTTATATAGCTTTGCGGAACTCGTCTCTCTTCCAACACATCCCAGATTAAACTTCTCGGTATTCTATCATAGGCTTTTTCCACGTCCACGAACACAATGAACAGGTTTTTTCTTTTCTCGATGTTTTTCTAGCAGAGTCCTTGCAATGTGTCGTATATTCCATCTGTAGTTCCTCGACCTGGCATGAATCCTAGTTGGTTTTTGGAGATGGTCTCATTTATTAGAACTCTGAGTCTTCTCTCAACCACCCTTTCCATCCACCTCATTGCATGGCAGTGCAGTTTTATAGGTCGGTGGTTGCCACAGTCTTGCACATCGCCCTTTCGCCCATCTGGCGTCTTTTTATTGTAAGTTACTTTGTTGTGGCCTAATGTTCCACGCATAGTACCTACTGTCATGTTGTTTTGAATTAATTTCTCTGTAACCTATCGTACTGCCTCGTAAATTGTATTTATTCTATTTAGTTCATTTGTGTATAGTCTATTAGTGCTAGGGCTGAGCTGCAGGCTACTAGTGGGGTCACAGGTGGCAGATAGCGAATATAACGCATAAGCAGTCCCCGACCAAGCAGCGGCATAATCAGAGGGTGTGGTAACAAGTCTGGTGGTGCAGGCTTGTCTAGGGAAAGCCACTAGAACCCGACGTAGACTTTGTGACGGGGCGAATAGTTGCCGCCACTAAATAAGCAACCACTACTAAGGTACTCATTTGTCATGGGGTTGGCCCCGAAGGTGAATGAACTCAATGAAGAGTCAACGGCATAAAAATGCAGAAGGCAACGAAAAACCACTGTTAGAAGGCATGTCAAAGTACACTCGATACTCTACATACTTGACTTCGTTTTCGAATGGAAAATAGCCAACACAATGCATTAAAATGGTCGAATATTTGCGCTACAGTGATTTTTTAAACGTTATTGATATGCTCTGATAATTTTTTTTTCGGATTTTCAATTATTCGTTTATTTATTTATTAAGTTTTTTAAATTGTTATATTTACTCAAACATCCTGGGGGGGGGGGGGGCTTGACAAGTACCTGGGGGTCGCTATGCCCCCCTAACTACGCCAATGTATAGCAATCTAGCTGAGTACGTCTATCGAAAATAGGCAACAACAAATTTTAGAAAGTTGGTTATTATGACTTAGTCGCCACTGGTAGTATGAAACAGTGCACCCGCCACTGCTGGAGCAAAAATCAATCCTGAGATTCGAATAAAATCTTCCGAGTTCCTACTTCCTTGGGCTGGGTCTAGCAGCCTGCGGGTCGCAGGTATAAAGACCATTCAGCGAAGCAGCAGGGGGTGATGCCTCCCCTACCTTTACAGTTTACACTTTACAGCCGTGAGCCGTTGGCTCAGGGTCATCTTTGTTTTGCCAGATAGTGTCACTAGAATTATCTATTTATTAGCAGAACATTATTAATGTTTTTGTTAAATATTTTTATATTGCCTCTATTATTTTTAAATAATATACATTTAATTTAAACTAGAAACTTAAATAGTGAAGAAAAATATTTCGTTTTTTTTTCTTCATATTTTCATCTGTGGTCTGTCCGAAATTTTTCCTACGTATTATATCCTCTTAACATCGACCTATTCCCGTTTCAAGCGTTGGTTCTGTTTTATTAAGGCGCCCATTCCATTGACCGGCTAGGGCAATTTCCAACAACGGTGACGTGGTAGCAGACATTCAAGACTTAGGTAGCGTTTCCACCGGCCTCGCATTGCAGATTGCAAATGACATTGACGGAAATGTTTGTTTTTCTTTTTATAGAAATCTATTAAAATGTTTGTAATTAACATATCCCATGAAGCCATTTTTTAATTTTAGTTTGTTTGTTTGTGATCTTACTGTATGATCATTGATCAATTTTAACTATGGCATAGAGGAAAATAAACATTTCCGTCAATTCTGCAATGCGAGGTCGGTGGAGACGCCACCTAAGTCTTGAATGTGTGCTACCACGTCACCGTTTTTGGAAATAGCCCTAGCCAGTCAATGGAATGGGCACCTTATTAATAGTCAAATAGTGGCAATAAATAAACTTTAAATTTAAAATAATAAAATTGTAACTTAATGTAATACCCTGCAATAAGATACGCTACCTGCCATAAAATACAATATCTTTCCTGGCATATAATTATCGTATATTATTGACAATGGATGGTGGCATGGTTATAGCTAACGAATAATTAAATAATTACTATAATAAATACTGGTGATATTATACCTGCTGACGTTTAAGAAACGGAAACTAACATACTTCGGCCATGTGATGATGAACGGAAAGCATCTCCATCTGCATCTAATAATCCAAGGGAAGTTAGAAGGACAGTCAGCTTCCGGAAGAAGAACATCCAGGTTGAAAAACCGGAGACGGTGGTTTTGTCAATAGCACGACTTCCGGTCCAAATTGCCAAGATGCTTGCTAATCATCGATTGAGGCAGTTAAAGAAGAAGAAGAAGAATTATGCCCTTAATCTAATGAAATCTTGTGATTTTGTTGCAGTATGCCTGGGAGTGGCAGCCTCTCCATGGACAAAAGATCTTCAAGTTTTGGAAGCTCTGGACGAAGAGCATGACGCTGAGATACTTAAGGCTGTCTTCACGTCTATGGAGGAGTACTGGTTGCGGAGGCTTATGCACGGTCACAGGTCCGTATTTAAATTATTTTATTACTACAGGCACATAGGTACCAAATAAGAAGGTACTTACTGTAACTTACTATAAAATTAATCAATCAATGTAATTAACTTTTTTGTTATATTACTAAGCCAACCTAGCGGAGTTAGGGCTATATAACCGTCTCTTACACTCAGCTAGGAATGCCCGGGACCACCTGCTTTACATGCCCTCCGAAGCATGGCCAGAAAATGTGACAAGTGTGTGACTCGAATTATTTTTGCTCTCCAATTTCTACGTAGTATAAGGAAAGCTTTGTGATGGTCGAAATTTTCGATTCAGAGATTGCAACGGATTCACACGTTTTGAGGTCCCAGGAACCCAAAAAAGTGGTTTTTACGAAATGTCTGTCTGTCTGTCTGTCTGTCCGTCTGTCTGTCTGTCTGTGCATCGATTTCCGGGCAAACTACTCTGTCGATTTGGATGAAATTTAGCATGTAGGTTTACAAAAATCATACCTCGGGACCGTTTATTTTTATTTTGGGCCAACTCAATTTGGGGGGGTTTTATTCTCAAAAAACTAAAAAAAAACGTCTAAAAAAAATTCTTTCTCAAAAATGGCCCCAACGATTTCTTTTAAATTCTCAAATATTGTAGTCGTCATTAATGTTAACAAAATGCGGGGGTCGCTTGCCCCTTGATAGTTTGCTTCTGGGGGTAAAAAAATAAAAATAACTAAATTTTAATGAAAAATGACTAAAAAATAATTTTTCTGCGAAACCTTTCCATCGATGATTTCTACCTTCAGGCATGTTTTAGGTGTTGAATTGAGTAACGAAACCGGATAGGTTGCTTTTCCAAAAAAATATTTGGTTTTGCACAAAAAAATGATAGAAAATTCGCGCTCAAATGCATTGCGTGCCATGCCATTATTGCTGTGTGGTAATTAATGTGTTTGTCTGACGTATATAGAATTTATCTCACTTTCAGTGACGTCAGGTGGACAACCCCCCCCCCCCCCCCCCGCCCCCGAGATATCGGAAATTTAACCACTGGAAAATTATTTACCATGACATTACTCATTTTCTCTATCTACTAATGTTGATAAATTGGAAAGCATGTTCGAGTAAACTCGGACCGGTTCTTATTATTAATTATTATTTTTATTGTATTTTAATTTATATTATTTATCATAATAATCTTCATTTTGATTCATTATAACATGTGCACCGAATTATTTTTATTACAATATTAATTATTATTTTAATTTAATTTACTTTAAGTTTTTATTATTTATCATTATATAATCTTCATTTTGATACAAGATATGTCCACCAAATTTGTTTTGTAAAAAAGTGAGGAGTTCTAATACCCATCTTTGTTAGTGGCACATCACATTTAAAAATGTAGAGGGGTAAGTTTTCTTCTAAGAGTTGTGGCATTTTTATAGCTCTAAATTTACAATAGATATTCACTCTGAAATTTGATTTTGCTAAACAAGCATTGGGGGTGACCGATCGGTCCTTCACTAAAAATTTGAAACTTGTTATACAATCTGTGCTACCGTATAAATAAATATGTCGCTCATGCACGAGAAAAGTGACACATTTCTAAGTATTGACTTTTGAGATAATTCCAATTTTAGTTCTGACCATTTTTTAGTTTTTACTTGTAGTACTATCGAGGCACTTAATACTTTTGAGATGTGATAGTTTACTTGAAAGAGAAGTGTAATTACCACGTCAACGCTTGTAGCACATTTCGAATTATGTCAGTATTGCCAAACCCGAAGTAGTCAAACTTGACAATGGATCAGTGACAAAACGCAATCTTATGGAAACAAATTAAACTAGGTATGTGACACTACATTCATAAAATTTGCTATAGTTTCCTCGACATTTTTGTATAAATAACTAAATTTTGCAATTTTTTGAAATGTGTCACTTTTCTCGTGCATGAGCGATGTATCTTCAATTTCGATTAAGTGGTCAAATACCTACTTTTACGATGCGCTCAGGTAATTAATATATATATATTACCGAGTGGCCTTCCGAACGAATTCCTCCTCTCCAGTCTTCAGTCTCCTCATAAGGACACATGGCGAATGGTCTGGTGGCTCTGTAATGCAATACCTAGCTCAGGTATAGCGGTTGGCTATGTATGACCACAGTTGTGGAAAAGGTCAATACCGACGAAGGAAAGTAGTGCCAGGGACACCTACTGTATTGCAACCTGATTGTTAACGGGTCCCAAGCCAATGCTCATTAATGAGACAATACCTACCTACCAATACTTACTAATAAGTTTAATAATAATAGGTATAACTGCGAAGATAGAAGTACAGCCGTGATTGAAGCGGAGGTGTTCGATATCTCAATATGATATCGATATAATTGATAGGTAGTTTTTTTCAGTGACCCAAATTACCCACCCTTAGAGTCTAAATTGGGTCAGCGTTTTTTTTTTAATTTTTATTCTTAGTGAGACCACTCTCTTCGCAGAACTAGATTCCTGCTAAATCTCGTGTGCACTCTGATATGTATTAACGTACATAACTTTGAAATATTACAAGGAACCATTTCAAGAGTTGAATAATTCACTGCAAATTGACCCAATTTTCACGTTTTTACGGTATTGTGTTCGAGTTTCGACAGAGCTGTTTGTTTTCAAGAAAAGAAGAAAATGTGGGAAACACAAAAACATTCTAATATTTGATTTTAAATTTTATTCGTGAAATATAAGTCTTTTTACATTCAAAACTAAGTTATTAAGATCCTACTGTAGACAGGAGGGGACAATTAACCGTGGAACATTATTATATTTACCGTATTATTGATAAATAGGTAAACCGCCATTTATTTGCAAAAACCTAAAAGTCCAATCAAATACAAATATTTGTACCGAAAATTTTAGCATAATTTAAATTCCTTCATGCTACAATTTTGTTTTACTACATTACGTAAAATATAGAGTATATAGTAATCATCAAACTATAAAGACAAAACATCCTGCAGCCCATAGATCAAATTATAAGAAGAAAAAAAAATATATATATATATATGAAATGAAAAGAAAGTTTTCAATAGGCTATAGTGATTTGTGTAGTATTTTATGATATTGTATTTAAGGTGAATGTGTTGTCATCTAAAATGTTGATAGCAATGCTTATACTAGTATAATATAATTTTTTTTAAATTGGGACACGTGACATATAGTTTGGACTTACCCGGCCTATACCTCCTTCTTGTACTGGACCCCATTAATATATGTGACGGGGTTTTATCAAACTTAACACCTTCAATTAATGAATCGTAGTGAACACACGTGACATATAGTTTGGACTTACCCGGCCTATACCTCCTTCTTGTACTGGACCCCATTAATATATGTGACGGGGTTTTATCAAACTTAACACCTTCAATTAATGAATCGTAGTGAACACACGTGACATATAGTTTGGACTTACCCGGCCTATACCTCCTTCTTGTACTGGACCCCATTAATATATGTGACGGGGTTTTATCAAACTTAACACCTTCAATTAATGAATCGTAGTGAACACACGTGACATATAGTTTGGACTTACCCGGCCTATACCTCCTTCTTGTACTGGACCCCATTAATATATGTGACGGGGTTTTATCAAACTTAACACCTTCAATTAATGAATCGTAGTGAACACACGTGACATATAGTTTGGACTTACCCGGCCTATACCTCCTTCTTGTACTGGACCCCATTAATATATGTGACGGGGTTTTATCAAACTTAACACCTTCAATTAATGAATCGTAGTGAACACACGTGACATATAGTTTGGACTTACCCGGCCTATACCTCCTTCTTGTACTGGACCCCATTAATATATGTGACGGGGTTTTATCAAACTTAACACCTTCAATTAATGAATCGTAGTGAACACACGTGACATATAGTTTGGACTTACCCGGCCTATACCTCCTTCTTGTACTGGACCCCATTAATATATGTGACGGGGTTTTATCAAACTTAACACCTTCAATTAATGAATCGTAGTGAACAGCAATGAAATAGTTATTAGCGACTAATACGTAGTGAAGAGGGAGAAGTGAGTGCTTTTACAGTGTGTGCCTGAGACTTAACCCTTGCAACTGCAACACTTCGGATTCTAGAAATTTAGAAAGTGTTATTTCGGTTCATAAGACCTTCTACGCCTATTGAAGTCTAGTACTCTTAAAATTCTTGCACCTGAAAGAAGTTTATTCACTTAATGACGAGTGCAGAGTGTTGTTCTTGCAAAAAACTATGTCATCGTAGTTCAAGGGTCGGAGTTCTCGCACTTTCGATTTAATCATAGAGCAGGTACCTAAATAGTGCCCCATTGAAATGGCAGCCTCAAGTAGGCTTTTCATGCTGAGAGACATGATTATATATTGAATAGGTAGGCCTAGTGATTAGCTTACAGGTGACTTAAACTTTGACGCATCGCATCGATAGGTACAAGGTACAGACAGGTTTGTTGGTGCTATCGGCCATAATTGTTTTTATTGAAATATCGTATCTTATAATAAGACAACAATTAGAAGTACATGATGCCTATTTATTTTGAAATTGATGGTAAAACCCCCCAAAATTGAAGTAGCCCAAAATAAAAACGATGGTCCCGAGGAATGATTTTTGTAAACCTATAAGAAAAATCCCATCAAAATCCAATGAGTAGTTTGTCCAAAAATCGACTAACAGACAGACATACATACAGACCAAAAGACGAAAATTTCGTAAAAATCACTTTTTTGTGTTCCTGGGACCTCAAAACGTGTAAATCCATTGAAATCACGAAATCGAAAATTTCGACCATCACAAAGCTTATATTCCTTATATACTAACGTACAAACAGGAAAGTAATAAGGAAGCCGACTACGAATCCTGCATATATGTATATGAATACTGCATATATATTGTTCTATAATAATCATGAATGATGAAGCCTATGTAGACGTAACCCATATAGCGTGATGCGTGACGGCGGCGTGATTTGCGTGACTACAGGATAATTATCTAGGAGTACCAAGTCCATGTTATCGCGTTATATTTTTAACACTGTCTGATGATTATCGTCTAATGAAGGTTCTTCTGGCAGAGATGTAGAGGCCTATGCAAGGACAAAGATCTGAGTGTGCCAATGGTAGGCCTACTGTTGTGGAATTCAGGAAAAGTTAGTGATTCAATAGTGATGATCCATGTTGTAGGTTTCCTTTTTTGGAGATTATTTTCTTTGAAAGATCAGCTATATTTCTAGTTCAACACCGGCGTCAAATAACGTCCCGCCTGATTTGAGTACCTATCGATTCTTGTTAGCCGGCTATTCCACTTGTCAATAATCCGTCATTTGAGCATCAATAATTGATGAGATTTTTGTTTTACTCTATGTCCCCCACGGAGCTCAAAAATTTCCTCCTGGGGATACTTTTCCAAAGCCCCCTCTTTCAATACCGTAACTAATGGCCTCACAGCACAGCATAACGCAGTCATGTCAAATAAATAGGTTGTTTGAAACTCGAAAAATAAAAGTATTAAAACTTGTTAAAGACTATTAAATTTAGCGGCATAATTTGGAGCGACAATTCGAACAATCGAACAGCCAAACCGAATGTGCATATTAGGTGTAGCCTATCATGTTTCGACTTTATAATTTAATTAAACTTGACTCTTTATGTCTAAAAACCTGTAAAATAAAAAAAGTGTGAGAAGGGTACCCCTTCTCTGTTTTCAACTTAGCTTAAAATATTGCCGGAAAAAGTATTGCTATTTGCTACCTTCTTCTTTGGTTTCAATCTAACGATTGGTTTGCAGCAAATCTTTCCACCTCCTTCTCCACTCTTCCCTATCTAGGGCCGTTCTCTTTAGTTCCAAATAGGTTCCGCATCTCATATCTTTCTCGATGTCTTCTACTTACGCCTTCCTTGGTCACCCTCTTCCATTGGTGCCTTCGCTTGTGCCTTCTATTATGGTGCTTAGGAGTCCTTCTTGTCTGATCAGGTGACCCATCCATTTTGCTCTTCTCACCGAAATGGAGGTAATTAGGGTAGTTAATTGCTACCTCTTTGCTATAAAAGCATTTTGGGATGCACCGAGAAATAGTCCCAAAATTCGTCCCCTCCTTCCTATATGTTAAGTCTAACTAATTATAATAACTGTTATCGTAAAAGTTTGACACGCAATAATGCAATTTTGTTTGTTTGTTACAGAAAGAAGAGGTCTGAAGCCGTTGTCTGTTATGGAGAAATTGGTTGTTTTGAAGACACTGGACCGTTCGGCTATCTTGACATGTTACCTTCTTCGCCCGAAGAGGTAATGGGGAACAATAATAAAAACCGGGCGATTAGCTTGCGTTTCTACTTTCATTTCCGTGAAGATTTACTAGTCGACGAATATTATCATAGATAGGTCTATTACAGTATTGCATGTTATCACATATAATAATCATTTAATTCCCAATTAGTACAATACATAATAAAGGTTAAGCAACGAAGATGTTTGGGATCCCTTACTAGGTGTGCTTTTTTAGCACGAGGAAGTGAGGTGTAGCCAATAGTTACAAAGTAGAATACAATAAATGAATATGTAGCCTACCGTATGTAATATGAGATTAAATTAAGCATAGACTATACACGGTAACAATATCTAGGTGTTCAAATAAATATGACTTGTATTTCTTGCTAGATTCAGTCTGGATTCCTATGTTTATTAGATCAGGGGGTAGCATATTAAATGTTTGAGGTTCAATGTATAGAAACGTCTTGAAGAATTCAACGTATGGTCGGGGAATGATGCGCGCTACGTTCTGACGGGTTCTGCTGTCAGTCGTTCCCTGTTGTATATTCCCTGATCTCATAATATAACAACAATTAAAGGTACAGACTACAGATAGTACCTATTTAACTTTATAGAAAGCTTCCACAGATAGAAGAATTAGAGAAAAGACGTCACCTTTCGCATTAAAATTCCATTTTTTTAAAATTCGGCAACCCTCATTCTGGCCAGGATTTTTGCAGGCAACCCTACATCATCGTATTAGCAATAAAACGGCGCTTATTTCTATGTTTAATTCATCCATTAAACAAGTAGATACCTATATTTTTAGTACCTGTTTAAACCTTGGCAACCCTATGTATGGCCAAGAATAATATAGGCAACCCTACGTTTTCATACTCTATAGACTTAGTACTTATGGCTAGTGTAAATTTTTTTCGATAAACACATCGGTGAAAATTCGACATAAAAGTGATTTTTGAATTTTGAATTAATGGTAGCCTGGCCAGGATTTTTCCAGGCAACCCATTATTTTTATCATCTTTAGCCTTCTAAATTGCTTACAAAACCATTTTCATCCAATAACCAGATCGGTAAAGGTCGATCTTACTTCGGATCTTAGACAATAAGTAGTGAGAGGTGGCAGAAATTGGGAAAATAAACCTAATTGTTGCCTAATATAAAGATGTTTCATTCATTCATTCATCCATTCATTGATACGAGGTTCCTCCGGTACCTACTCTCCTTATAGCCTACAAAATGATCGACACCCCCCTTCTGAGTGCTCACTTACGTAAAACATTCTCACTGATACACCTGCTAAAGGTTTAAAATTGCATCGTTCCCGGTATCTGCGAGGTTTCTTCTGTACTCCCCTTACACAAGGAGGGACACCCCCCTTCTGAACGCCTTCTAACATAAAACACCCTCACTGTTACAGTTGCTAAAGGTTTAAAATAATTGTTTCATTCCAGGTGTCTACGAGGTTTCTTCTGTACTCCCCCTACACAAGGAGCGACAGTCCCCTTCTGGACGTTCCCTTCGCCAACATGAGTGGTGTTTGGCCGTGGGCAGTTCGAGCTTTCAATGTGTCTGCCCCCACCAAAATTATAGTTCATGGATTTGGCTCATCCTGCAGTCACGTCTGGGTATACGAAATGAGGACAGCACTGGTAACTGTGGTAAGCTGCCAACGATAAAGAACAAATTGACAATATTGAGTTTATGAGGTCATATGTCACTCTTATAGTAGGCTAAGTCTAGTCAATGTGTAAAATGCCTTCAAATATAGGCTACATATATGGTTGAATTTCATTTTTGTCTAATTCAGGAAGAATGTAATGTTGTATGTGTGGACTGGGAGTCTGGTGCCATCATTCCAAACTACGTGCGGGCTGCAGCCAACACAAGACTAGTTGGCAAACAGTTGGCCATGTTGGTACGGGGACTCCAGAAGCACGTGGGGCTGCGGCTTGAAAATGTCCATCTCATTGGATTCTCCCTTGGCGCCCACGCAGCCGGATTTGCGGGTGCTGAGTTGAAAAATATTAGTCGAATCACAGGTGAGTCACTGCAGAACTGAGGAAGAATGTCTGTCACAATAGAAGTCCGAGGAACCAGGGATGATCTAGATTCTAGAGTAAACCGTCCCTGCTCGTTTAAAGGACAGAGCCTGAAAAAACGCCGTGGCACGACAACTAATCAGGGTCTCAGCTTGAGGACTGACAGAGGAACCTCGTTCTACTACTGTTTTATTTGGGATGTTGAGGTCAGCAACATAATAAAATAAATAAATAAATAAGGGCTTTCTGTTGTTTCTATTGCTAAGTCAAAATCTAGTTCTCTATCGATTGGGCTATATTATATTCCTGCTGCCATTTGGGATCTGGTTTTTGAGAATTTAGGTTCCTATTCTTATACGCTTTAAAGTAGAGGATACTAACACAAAAGAGATTGCTGAGAATACGTCATCTTTGATTGTTTTTTATGCTTCTCGTTTGGACCATAGAGCCTCTTTAATGTTTAATGTACTTTATTAGTACCTATATCTATATTGATATCACAATGGTGAGCAGGTTAAAATACCGGCGCACAGATTATGTGGTGATTGTGCCATAGCCTGCAGTAGTAGTTAGTAGCAGTTAACTTATTGTATATTCTATGGTGACTTGTGATACAATTTTAGACCTATTGGATACCGTAGGTACTGTTTGAGTTGTATTACGCTGATCAGAGAAGATATAGAAATTGAAGAGAAGAGTAGAATTGAAGAAGACTGAATTAGAGTAGAAGTAGAAGTAGAAAATGAGCTAGGAAGAGTAAAAGAAGTAGTAGATACGTTTCTTATTATTCCGTAATTACACATTTATAATTCATCTTAGGGCTGGATCCAGCGGGACCTCTATTTGAAAGTCAAGATCCACGTGCCAGACTGGATTCTACTGACGCCGTATTTGTCGATGTCATCCACTCCAATGGGGAAAATTTAATATTAGGTGGCTTAGGATCGTGGCAGCCGATGGGGCACGTCGACTTTTATCCCAATGGAGGGCGAATGCAGAAAGGTTGTACGAACCTTTTTGTGGGAGCAGTCAGTGACATCATATGGTGTAAGTTAAACATAGCCCAATTATACAATTCATTGTCCAGATCTAATACCAAATTCATTTTACAACGATAGAAAGCAACATCTTCTCGCCACCCCAAGTGCAAATAGTTTTTATGCTACCCTTTAATTGGAGACCTATCTACAATATAATGTCAATACTTGCATGTACACTTGCTAAATATTATAAAAGAAGCTACATGCTGTTTATGCAGTATCCCATATCTATACTCTATATATGAACTTAATGTGTGAAACCTTCCAGTGCCGTATCGTGTGCAAGAAGTCTTGGTCTAATTTTAATGTTCCCTTAATTTCAGCTGCCAGCGACATTGAAGGCCGGTCCTTATGTAATCACAGAAGAGCCTACAAATTTTTCACTGACTCTGTATCTCCTCGCTGTCACTTCCCATCGTTCTCATGCGAGTCTTATGAAGCTTTTCTAGAAGGCAGATGCTTTCCATGCACTTCAAAACAACAATGTGGCAATATGGGCTACTATGCTGACAAATCATTAGCTCGGGGCACGCTGTTCTTAGTGACTCGAGAAGAGGAACCTTTTTGTGGTGAGAATTATTGGGATATAGCAATGTCGGCTTAGTAAAATTATACAACTTCTGCAATGTTGGTTCTACCTAGGTAAAAATTCACGTTACTAATTCAGTGTTAATTTCAATTGTTACAGCTCACCAGTATCATATAAGTGTGGAAAGTTCACAGAGCAAGCTACCTGTTGTTAGCTACGGCAAAATACAAATCACATTAATTTCTGAAAATAAAATTAATGAGACCTTCGTGATGACCAGTAAAGATGACGCTGAATTGGGGGTAGGGGCAGTGCTGAGCAAGATTATTGTACCTCATCCCGCCCTGTTACAGCCAACAGGAATTGAGATCCAATATACAGCTTACAGTGGATGGATCACTAGTGGACTTAAAAGATGGAGCATTGATAGAATAAAAATTAGCGATAGTTTTGGCAAAAGCGTATCCGTCTGCAGGAAGGAGTTGATACTGGAGTCTGGCGTACCTGTCACATTGAAACTTTACCCGGGAGAATGTAATTTTCCGAAAGAAACAACCGACCCCACGACAATAGATCCATTTTTCTTGGGAGATACAGATGTAAAGAACGCTACAACAACTATTGTTCCCGAAATTGTAACTAATAAGACTGTTGATGGTTATCCAGCATATACGATCACTTCTAGTAAAACGAAAAACTCAACCGAAGACTCAGCGATAAAAATAACAACGCAACGAAGTAATAACACAGAGACTTTAATAAGGAAAAATGAAATTGTTGAGCCGGTACTGCAACCCAAGTTGAAAGATTTGAAAATGAGCGAGTCGAAAATTTCTATTGTAAAACCTAGAGGAATTAATTTATCAACGAATGACCTAAATTCAAGTGATATTGATTGGGTTCCATCTGTTGAATTATTTCCTCCGCCACTGGGTGGGAAACAACTTTGGGAAACTTCGCGAGAACCTAAACAGTATCAAAATATCAGTCCTCCATCTCTACATAGAAATTCTGATTCGACTGTAACTACATTGCAGAATAAACTACTTAATAAAACAAAAGCAGTAGCACCACGGCAGAAAATGTATAGTTACACCCCAAAACAAACCAATAATGATGGTGTAGTGACAGTGCAATTGCTTCCTCAACACCTAGCATCTTTTCTTAAACAAGCCGAGCAATACGCCAAAATGAGTCTATTTAGTCCTTTAGATATATTTTATAGGAATAGAAATAACGTTTCTAGAAATGAAAAACGTCAAAGGGTTAGTGAGAAAAGAAATCTTAATAATGAAACCAAATTAGAAGAGAAGAAAGATAATTTTATTGGAACACCACGAGCTCTAGATTCGAAATCTAAAAATTTAATTCCAAGAATTTATGAATACTTTGAGAAGGGGTTTGAAAATGTTCGAAGCTTATTCGGATGGGATGAACGTGAAGAACAAAGTTTGGATAACTTGGATAACAAGGAAAATTCAACGTTAGTACCTTATTATTATGTTGAAAACGGGAAAGATGAAAGGACAGAAAAATATATACCACTTACACCTGAAGGTTGAAAGGTGGTGAAGTAGGTAGAGAAATCTCATGCATTTTCTGCAATTTCTAATTGTTTTACCTCTTGAGAAGAAGAATGAGTTAAAATAATTTCGTAGGCTATTTGTTTTGAGCATCAGAATTAACGGTGACCTCTGAATCGAACTTACTGAATGTTCCCTTTCGTTAAAAATGGGACATTGTATCATTATGAACGGTTTTTGTCCAATAACGGATATGCCTACTGGTTGCATGTTGTAATAATTCATAGATAAAATAATTATGTTGAATTTCAGAACAGGAGATGTTTTGGCTAATTTGCTTCAGCCTGTACTACGTTCACGTTCACATATTTAATACGGTTACTTATCGCATTTTGTATAATTATTAACTTGTCTAGTTAAACAAGGTGCTCACGCTCCCACTCGAATACTCCCTTCTACAATTTGTGACTACATGAACCTTTCTGATCATGGAAAAGATCGATCCGGGGAGTGGCCATGGCCGATCTGATCAGTTGCTAATGTGCCGCCGATATCAGTATAAAACCATCAAAGTAGGTTAACCTACCACTATAGATGTCGAACGCACTTTCAGATCTGCTCAAAGCCCCTCATTAACCCGGATTCTTTTGTTCCATTATTTCTTCTCTCGGGTACCTACACCTACATTCAGACAAAGGAATAGAGTAGACATTAATTATTTTAACGAATGTTTCAAATAAACTTTATTTAATGAGTAAATAACGTACTTGTTTGCCAAATTCGAGCAAGGCCTGTTATTTATTAGATACCTACCTACTTTAAGGTTATTGTTCAACATTTTTCAGAAATAACTTATTGCAGCACATGGCATGAAAAACATTAAGCATTAAAAGTAGGCTGTTTCAAATTTCAAGACCCAGCTGCTGCTGATATTACAAAAAATAATCTATGCCTTTCAGAAATCATTACGGTACGCATGGTCTGTCTCATTGTATTTTCTATATAAATATAGGCTATACTGTAATGTAGGCTAATTCTTTAACAATTCAAAGGTGCCTATTACAGGGGCTAAATATGACTATGTACTTCAAATATTAGAGTTAGTATTTATTTTGTTTGACTGTTGCTATTTCTATAAGTTACTTAAAATAAACATAATTCTAAAATTGAAGTCATTTCTTTAATTCCAATCTTTAAGTGAACAAAGGACTCAACAAGAACATTAATATACCAGTGCATGATGGATTGGAGTACGAACTCACACGCAACTTCACTCGAAAGGTTAGTTTTGGGTAGAGTCCCATACTGAAACATTTCATACTTCGGAAGGCATGTAAAGCAGGTGGTTCCGAGTCTTCCTAGTTGAGTGAAAGATTCAACATTGCCCAAAAATTCTTAAACCTAAAACAACCAATAATTTCTCACTTACCTATACTCTGATTTTAATTGTTGTACCCAAATACATTATCTGTAAAACTACGAAATCATTTAGGTGAAAAAATTGGTGGGCCCTTTTCATTTTTTGTTGACTTTTCAGGATCTGGGTACAGGCCCAATTTTACAGTAATATCTTTGGGTTTTTGTGGGCTTCTTTGGGGAAATGGAGTGAAATGTGTCTCGCGTCGGTACTTATCACTGAAAGACGATTTGCCATCAATATCCCCTTCACTATAATTGTGGTTTTCTCTATGAGGAACAAGTTCTGCTTGTGTAAGAGTAATTTCACGCCTTTGAGGTGAAATATTGAATTTATCTATTTGTCTTGGCTCCTTATCGACCTCACGGAATGTTCTTCCACTAGCACTATCAAATTCTTTGGGACGTGAATGGCGTTTATATTCTTCACTGCCATCATATGTGTACTTCTTTGACGAAGAGTCAACTTTTAGTCTTATGTCTTCTAACTCCGAATAGGTATTTTCTAAGCACCACTTGTCATCTTTAGTATAAGAAATAGCACTGTGATCGGACGTATGGCTAGAGCTATGCCATCGATTTCTTACGTCACTATCGCGATCATATTTTGAAATAAAAGAATAGGCTTCAAAGTCGCTTCTAAATGTGGCGGAGGACTCGACTCCTTCAGGAGTTAGTAATGATTTACATGAATTTGATGATGCTCTATATAAACCTTTCTGAGGAGACCTATTGTCTTCTCTTGGGTAGCGATAAGGTGAGATTCGTTCCCTTGGAGGCGATTTTTCATCTTGATATCTGTTAGAATACTTTTCACTATTATCAGGTGACAATCTGGTCAATCTGTTTCTGTCTTCGCATTTTCTTTCGCGACCAGTTAGAAACTCTGTGGAACCAACATGTCTATTTAAAACACTCGTTTCTTTCCATGGGCGATCACTCTCAGTACTCTTTAATATTATATCAGTTTCACTGCCATCGCTGGTTATTGTAATGTAGTCATCATCATAGCCCGTTGCGGAAGACTTGGCTTTTAGGTTGCAATAGCGTTTGGGGCTGACGAAGTCCGAATACTTTATTTTGGCTTTAAATTCTGGGCTCGTTGGACTTGAAAAGGCTTTGTAACGTTTAGAATTTGGCCTAACATACTCCAAGTCTTCATCATTCGAGCCGTAGCATTCCTCCAGCAACTGCTTAAATTTCGAAGTGGAATTTTTTGGCTTTATATAAGAAGGCGACAGTGAGATTGGTGAAAGTGTTTTAGAGTCTTTGATATTTGTGGGTGAAAATTCAAATCTACTGCAAGCAGAACGACCGCTGTAGCTTGAATCTACCATAGAAGAACCGTAGCTAATATCTCGTAATGGAGATGTGTCGTTTTGATAATGAACATCTACAGGCATTCTTGAGGTAGAGAATCCTAAATTAGTAGGACGTTTCTTTTCAGGTGAAGTTATACTAGATTGCCTTAAAAGTTTAGCCGTTCTAGAGGAAATTTCATCGAATGAAAGTGTTGAAACTTTCAGTTTTTTATCAGATTGAATTACGGAGGCATCCGTTGGATTTCTTGAGATACTGGGTGAAATTGACCTGCCTCTATAACGTGCCCCTTCTCTCCGCTCCAACTTCAACTCCGAAAGTTTTGCTCTCGTTGTCGAATCCAACTCAGCTATTTTTTGCATTTTATTTTCCCATTCCTGTTTTGACGATTCCTGAAGTTTTATAAAAATATCATTTTTGTTACTATGAGCGGCTTCAACCCTAATATCATCTTTATATTTCCACTTCACCTTTTCTTCATCTGCAGTCAATGTTTCTGACACTTTAGGTTCTTTATTGTCTACAACATATTGAGACGGAAGAATGGTATCTCTCGGAGGAACAATTTTTTTCGCTTTCTGATTCCCACATTTTTCTTCTAATGGCGATAGTATTTTTATTTTTTGTGGTCGATTATATCTCCCCGCAGTATTACAATTTATTAAATTAGGTTGATTGCCAATATCTTCATTAGAAATTTTCATCATACCATTTTCCTTCCTAATTTGGTCCTCATGATTTTCATCTAAACCGGCTTTCATTTCTGTGTCAAAATTACTACTGATTTTACTAAAAACTTCATAAGATCTTTCTGCACTCTTTTTTGTGTGGAAATTTGAGACAGAACTTTCAAATTCTTTATTAGTATTATGTAATTCCTCAATACTACTGGGAATTAAAACCTTTTCGCCATTTTTGGTCAGTTTGGAATTTTTTGGAAGGGGACTAATTAAATCTTGAAAATGAAAAGCTACTTTATCGCCAGTATGTCTAATGCCAGACTGCATAATATCATCTTTCGGCAATTCTCTTATACACTGAACCGAGTCACTTTCTTCTGATTGAGATTCAGCTCTAGTGTAGGCGGCTGGTATCGTATCGAAAATGTGTAGGGATCTTTCAGTCAAAGGATAAAGTTCTTTGTCATCAGTACCCCTCATTTTAGGGGTTAATTGCACACCATCATTTTCAAACATTTCATTCGAAATCAACGGTAATTTACGATGCTTCTTATTTTCACTTAAGCATTCACTTTCAGTTACCTTGCTTGATTCTGTTACGCCAACGCCTTCTTGCTTAACATCGTGTGAAGTCCATATTTGAGGTTCTATTTGGGAATTATCATGAAATTCAGCCTCATAACGCTTTTCAACTTCATGGCATTCAATATTTGTATTTGTATCTCCAATATTTCGTGTACTAACTTTTAATTTACTCATTTCTTTGGTTTCATTGCTGTCATGTAAATGAGTTGCTTCTTCTGCTTTATGTAATGATCTAACGCCCGAGATAAAATTTGCTTCAAGTTTTGGGGGCATAGAAACGTGTGCAAGCTTTTCAAATTCATGGCATTCACTTTTTGTTAAAATTACCTTCTCATCTGTGCTATTTGTATCTCCAATGTTTCGTGTAGGCCTACTAATTTTTAATTTACTTAATTCTTTGGTTTCATTGCTCTGATGTAAAATAGTTTCTTCTTCTGCTTTATGTAATGATCCAATGGGCGAGGTAACATTTGTTTCGAGTTTCGGGGGCACAGAAACGTGTGCGAACTTCTCAAATTCATGGTATTCACATTTTGTTATATTTACTTCCTCGTCTGGGCTATATGTATCTGCAATATTTCGTGTAGGCCTACTAATTTTTAATTTACTTATTTCTTTGGTTTCACTACTGTCATGTAAAAGAGTTGCTTCATCTGCCTTGTGCAATGACCTAATGGGCGAGATAACATTTGTTTCTAGTTTCGGGGACACAGAAACGTGTGCAAACTTCTCAAATTCATGGTGTTCACTTTTTTTTGTTAAATTTACTTCCTCGTTTGGGCTATATGTACCTGCAATATTTCGTGTAGGTCTATTACTTTTTAATATGCTTATATCTTTGGACTCACTGCTGTCATGTAAAATAGTTGCTTCTTCTGCTTTATGTAATGATCCAATGGGCGAGATAACATTTGTTTCGAGTTTCGGGGACACAGAAACGTGTGCAAGATTTTCAAATTCATGGCATTCACTTTTTGTTAAATTTACTTCCTCATCTGGGCTTTTTATATCTCCAATATTTCGGGTAAGCCCAATAATATTTAATTTACTTATTTCTTTGGTTTCACTGCTGTCATGGAAAGGAGTTGCTTCTTCTGCTTTATGTAATGATCTAATGGGCGAGATTAAATTTGTCTCGAGTTTCGGGGACATAGAAACGTGAGGAACAATGTTACTTAATATTGCTTGTTCTAAAGTGGCTCTTGAGACTAACTCCTCAAATTCATATTTTTCTCTTGGCTGGTAATATTGCTCATCCTCGTCTGCTGAAATTTGAAATGGTGATGGAGGAGGGTGTGTAAATTTGTCAGAATACATTTCAGGTTTATTTGTATCTGTATTGATTGGAACTAATGGCTCTCCATCATTGATTTCTTTAAAACTCATTACATCATTCGGCTGCACATCCTCTAATGGACTGTACAGAATTTTCATTTCTGTACGATTAAGCGTTTCCACATTACTAATAGTGGCATTATTATGTTGATCTTCGTACGTGATACTATAATGGGGAAATTCCTGTTCAGTTCTGAAGGATACTACACTTTTTGAATTATTTCCTTCACTAGGAATTGAAAAATTGGAACATTCATGTGTAATATCTTGATGGCTATGAAATGTTTCGGGATAGGATTCAACTGTTTCTCTGTCAGATTTAATAGTACTCAGCCTTTCACAAGATTGCAGCCTTTCTTCTATGTCGTCAACAAGTTTCAAGGCACAGAGGCGAACTTGGGCAATGTTTTCATCATCCGTTACATCCCTACCAATGTTCTCAGTTAGAGTTTCCACATCACGTATCGATTCAGAAAATTCTTCATTAAGTCTTTCATTGCGAATGTCACGAAGAGGGCCAGAAATGGACTCTTCAACATGGTATCCCGACTCGTCACTGGTATCTTCGGAATCGAAATCACTGTGTCTAGGATGTTCATCGTCACACAATTCCGTACTGGAACTTGAACTGGAGCTGCTACGTTTATGTTCTTTCTTTCTAAAAGATTCGTCCACTGAAAAGAACATGAAACTCATAAAAATCAGAAAAATAGGTGATGAGAGATATAAATATAGGCTACATAGGCCTAGGCCTATATTAGTATTATCTGATTGCGTCAGCGCTATTTGACCATATTCTTATTCTAACGGCGAAATAATTCGGATCTTTACTCACCTGAATTTTCTGTAACTCGATTCCTTGGTTCTTCGTTTCGGTCATGGTTTGTTCTCAGTCTCAATTCTCCGTAACTTGAATGGTTTGATCTCATTATTGCGCTATCGGTTTTTTGCTGATTGCATTTAGAATTACTTTCAGTGACGTCCTTCCAATGCACCGTCTCCCCGGATATTGGAATTTTAGTCTTTTTACCTGAAATCGGAAAAGTATTCTTGCTGCATACACAGTACATGTATAGCAGATAATATTGATACTAAGAGTTCGTAAAATCCATGCGGTATCTCAAGTTATTTTTGCTACTTAGTATGGCCGTATCAAAAGAACATTATCTATAGGTACTTTTATGTGATGTGCTTTTATGTCTGATCTTTTTGTTTCGCAGCTTTAGCTTATAGGCTAAGTAAAAAATGTTTCCATGGAAAATTTATTGTAATCAAGGGTCAAAAGATTTGAAAGAAGCTATGTAAGCTATATGTCTTAAAAGATGCATGGTAGGCCTATGGGATAGTAAAAGCGGATTCAGCCTACCCCTTTGATTATAGTGCATGTTATTAAAAATACAATCAGTGCGACATTGATTATGTATGCAATATAATTTGAAAGACAATCCAAGATTTCGTTTTTGCAACTTTCAGAAGAACGTGTACTCATAATAGAATGCAGCTTCAGAAGAATGTATTGTTGAGGGTGTATTGGCTAAAACAGCGACATCTGGGGACAAAATATAGCCTGTTTCAGCAAAAAATGTTGCGACAATGTTTTCTTTGCAAATTAAACTATGTTGTATACATTAGAAATTACTAAACTTAAAGCCTGCATCAGAAGAAATGCATAGGAAAGAATGGTTGGAGCGGAACACAAAATTAGGAATCGTACAATGTATCGTCTGGCTTAGACCTTATTATCTTTAGTCCTAGACCAGCTCTCCATTTCTAAAAATGTCGATATAACCACCTGGAAATTTTTGTTTAGTCACAACCTCATATATGTGATTTCAGCCACATACCTGAACGAAAATGTGGAGCAGAAGATGGTATCGACCCTTCTGGTGGACCTATTCGACGTCCCTTGCCTATGAGCGCACTCTTCCCTGCTAGCAGCTGGTTTACTGATACAGACGACCCCGCCACGCTGTTTGTGCACGCAGCTGATATTATCACGTGAGCTTGTCGCTGTCGTTGAAGCAATTTTGCATATTGCTGCTTCAGCACCCCAATGTCCAGTGTTGGGCCTGCTGGAGTCACATCTCTGCTGGTTGATTCTGTACAAATGGAAAATTCATCATTGCCATGGCTACTTATTTGCTGCCAAAAATATATGTAAAATCGTATATACAAAAGATTTTCGGGGGGGAGGGGAGGGCAAGACCAGATCACCTCTAGCCATGAACTTCTTGCCGCGGGCAGACATCTGAGACGACTTTGAATTGTACGTAGGCTACCGAACCCAAAAATCAATTAGATCTGGCAAAATATGCGTAACAACTCACATTAGTTAATTTCGTCACACATTTTCCGATTTCGGGTCTCCACGGCCCCCCATATATGTATATGCCACTTCCAACATTAAAGTGGCTTCAACAGTGTGTCAGCATGCAATCAAAAATTTTTGACCTCCCCCAAAATGAAATCAAATTAGTGTGTGTGTGTGGGAAGGATGAGGGAATCCTTCTGATTCTCTCTACTGCTGGTGACACCCTTAAAAGGTCACATTTTTATTCGCATCAGAATCTGTCGCTTTTTCAATATCCATTTTTCTAGCCAAGGGGACAGTGCCAAATTAACCTTCCTGTGGTCGGAGACCAACTGTGTGCGCCTTAGCTTTCACGAAAGGATTTTCATAATTAAATTAAAATCAAATAACTTTAAAGTTTACAGTTCCATCGCAATCTGTTGTTTTGTGCATATAACGTTTTTTGTTTTTACCGCCAAAATTTGAATGGATATACTATCACTAACGTACTTACCACAATTTTTATTCCAATAACGTTATGGTTAATGTTAATTTAATGCTAATTTAAAATAATTGCTAATCCAGCACTGCTAGAGGAAGCTTATTCAAAATCACCCTAAATTTATATCAATTATTACCAAGAAATGAGGAATAAATTCTTTCACCAACCGCTAAATTCAAAAGTTTCTGAGTCTGGCAAGAAACTGACGCGAAGCCGACCGCACAATAGTGCACGGGTTTTCCCTCTGCAAGCCAACTCATAGAAATTTTCTGAAGTCGACGCTGCGGTTTTGCACCAAGTCGATAAGCTACAATGATAAATGACAAGTCGCGTCGAACCGTCTGTTGTACTGGCCCCTGGCACTTAGCCAGGAACTGTTGAAAATGAGGTGGTTCAAGTGAAAAATAGAGCCCTTACCATCACTAATATGCTGTATTGTACAGTAGCACCGACTTATAGGCTTATGGTGCTCAGGAGCTCTAGCACCGAAAATAAAATACCCCCAACCCAGTAATCCCCTTCCTTGGCTATGACCTTGAGAAACGGATAATACATATTATATTCGTGATAAAGCAGCCACGGGTAGTGCTTGCGAAACACCTTCAAATGCTATAGAGATTTTTTAAGTCCACAATGCAGTCAAAATATAAACCTTAATAGACTCCCCAAAACACGATATTAGAGCAGACCCCTAAGTGAAATTAACTTGAGCCCAATCACCCTTAACAATTTCACTGACTGTACATGTGTTGAGCTAATGTAAGCCTAATCAAGTAGGTATATTCGGCAAGGATTTTACCTCTTCGGCGGAATACCCCATGAGCAGCAGCAAGAGCTTTGGCTGTTGCCTCGTCCTCGGTGTCATCCTGATCCTCGTTGTCGCTGTGGAAGAGCCGGAAGCCACGTTTGGCCACGGTCTGCACACTCTGCGTCCACGGACTTATGTTGTACAGGTACTTGTCACGGAGCTCTTGCAACTCCGAGTGGAAGGGGTCGACCAGCACGATTGTCTGAATTAAAATAATAGAAAGCTATTCGCAATTTAACGGAGGACGGGTTGAACTTTAATTGCCATTGACATATTTTTAGCTTGTGGAAACAGTGCTTCTTGCTGGAAATGAATCTGTCATTTATGAAACACACCAAGTTCATTTTTTTTCTTCAGGCTTTGGAAGTTTTTGTGCCTTAAGATGAAGTCGCAACGTTTGGTTGTGAAACCATGTAAATCCCGTTGCAGGGTTTTGATAATTTCGTTTGGTTAATAAATAACTCTAATCCAGGAAGTCTTTTGTAGCCCCGAAATAAATGAAAAAAGTGGATATAAGTTAGTTGGTTTCATAAAAAACTCATTCAAATATAAGCCTAGATAAATTATTATTTACATTATTGTACAAGATGAGAAATCATTAACGGAATACGAAATCACTGCGAGCATCAAGTCATCATAGAAATTGCCTGAATTTGGAAAATGTTTAAACGATGGGCTTTGGGTCCTTAGCTTCGTTCTTTTTTTACGCATACATTCGAGTTTAACGTAAAACGTCTTTTAGCATAACAGGACGAGTTAAGCTAGTTAACTGATCATTAGGTTATACATTATTGGGTCTATTAACCTTTATCAAATTATTAGCATCCATGAGGCCAAATTCTAGCATCTCTCTAGTAACCACGCCCATAATGCTGTAGAATTCATCAGCAGAATCCACGCATATGACTCTGTCTTGAAGAATTCCCCAAATGGCAAGGGCAGTTCGCAGTAGGACCTGGAATCAGAAATCAATTAGGTCAATAAAGTATTAGCCGCAGAACTGAAGAAGATTTTTGAATTTATTTATTAGCAGTCTTTGCGTTATAACTAGCCTACAGTTACTTACTGTTAGTCAATTTTTCTATGTGAATGAGCAAGATAATGAGGAAAAGTTCCCAGACAAGAGATGTTATTTTTTCGTTCAATACTTATTCCAAGCTACAGGACTGTCGTGGCACATGGCTTAGAAATGAGAATTTTTGGCGTGAATTAGCCTAATTTACGTTTGACGTCAATGATAATTAATAATCAATAATTAAAGAAAATAGTAGCATACGATACCTCGTTACCGTATAGAAAAACAAGGTCCCAAACCCTAAGGACGGTTGGCTGGGGCAGACAGTTGGAGAAAAGTGTCAGGAACCACTGCATGGTGAAGACATTTGTTAGCGGTGGTTCGTAATTGTTACCTGCAGTAAAATCATTATATTAATGTAAAAGTAAAGTAAAGTAAATGTATTTCAAATTTAATAATAATAATGACTTTTTACTCTATTACTAAGGCAACCTAGCGGAGTTAGGGCTATAAAGCCTTCTCTTACACCCAACTAGGAAGGCCTGCTTTACATGTCCTCCGAAGCATGGCCAGAAAATGTAGGAAGTGTAGGACTCGAACCAACAACCTTTCGGGTGTAAGTCAGAGTCCGTACCACTACTCAACATTCTCCTTCGTCATATTGGCCTACATTCGTGAACAATACAATATGGGGCCCGTTAGGTTACCGTAAAGATAATGAATTACAAAATATATACAATGGATTAGGTACCGTATATTTGATTGATTGGGAGAATATTGAATGAAATGAATGAAATGAAATGAAATGAAATGAAATGAAATGAAATGAAATGAAATGAAATGAAATGAAATGAAAATGAAAATACGACTTTATTGTAAACAAAACAAAAGGCGAACAATAAGACTATAAAGTCTTGTTTTCATGCTAACCTTAAAAACCAGAAAAAAAAACATTGTGAACTATTATAACTTAATTAAAATTAAATAGAGAAGAAGGAAACAGAGGAGTAGTAAAAAAGAAGGATAAAAGATATAGGGGGGGGGGAAATTGAACGTAGAAAATTCGCACCCAAATATCTGATAGGCTACTTAAACTGATATACTAATTCTTTTTATAAATACCCAAGTTAGGCTATTACTGATGTGGTCTATAGAAGATGTAGAAGTCTATTATATTTAATACACTACCGTGCGGATATTATAATAGAATAGAATATTTTTAATATTGGGGGTTTTTAATTTTTCCATGAATTTTACTTTTGGGTGAAATTTCAGTCCCCAGTAATTTTCAATCGAAAACAGCTGAAGCAAAAATTAAAAATGTTTTTAAATAAATTTATAATTTATTAAATAGTCTTTTACAATTTGAATAGACCAAATATTCACTAAGTTGCTTAGTAAATTAAATACAATTTAATAAGTATCTGTATCAGATTTTGGTGTGCCAATTTTCTACGTTCAATACCCCTATTCTAAAATTTTATGAGTATAGGCAACGGAAAACATAAAATCATTGTGTGTGAGTGTGAAATCTCAGCAGTACATAGCGGTAACTCTAGATGCGTTGGAAGTAGTATGATAAAGGGACATGTAGAGCAGTGGTAAAGACTCCGACTTTCACCCGAATGGTTGTTGGTTCGAGTCCCACACTTGCTACATTTTTTAGCCATACTTTGGAGGGCATGTAAAGCAGGCGGTCCCGGGCTTTCCTAGTTGAGTGTAAGAGAGGGCTTATAGCCCTAACTCCACTAGGTTGGCTTAGTAATAGAACACATATTTATTTATTTATAAAGTGTACATTAACGCCAGTACATTTCGCTTCTAATTTTTATTATATGTTGGTTACCGTAATTTGTAAATTAATTGCCTGTTAGTATGCTGGGTATCCCACTTGTCATATTTTCATCACTTGTTCATTAAAAAATGATGAGATTTTTGTTTTAATGTTATAATATGGTAGAGACTTATTATTGATGTCTCTACCATATTATAACTTAATTTATAATAGATAAGTTAAGTATCTACATAATAGTCTCCATAAAACAAAAATCTCATAATTTCTTAATGCACAAATGAAGAAAATATGACAAAAGGAATGCCCACCTAACATTTTAACGTACGGTACGGTACTTCTGACTTCGAATCCACCCTTATAGAAAAACAAACATTTAATTAGTAGCTACCGCCTCCGTACGTTTTCTTTGAGTATAGGATATAGCCTCCATTTTCTGACCCAGAAGTTTCTGGTAGTTATTCCAACGCAATAATTATAGCCTTGTGTAGTAAGCGTGTATAACTTTATAATTTGTCCATAGCAGTTACGGGGGTATATTTACGAACTTTATAACGAGAGTAGTGGCGACCGTAACCACGTTCATTCTCAACTTTGACTATGTAACATGTAGCAGCTAATTTTGTAGGTATACAGAGAAAAAAAAACTTCTGTAAAAACTAATTCACGGACTCCCATAGTTATAGTATAAGGTACAGCTCCTGATGATCGAATTCTTCAAAAGAAGGGGGTTTAGCAGTAGTGAGCCTCCCCTAAATATTTTACAGGTTACTAATAATAATAATAAATAATATTAAACATTTCATAAAATTCATAAAATGACAGAACAATACTGTAGGTAGGCTACTCAATATTTTCCCATCCACAGCATTAGCATATGAAAAAATAGTGATTATAAATGCGTGATTAACAGTACATCCTCTAAGTTTCGTTCAAACTTCGTAAGTATGAAAGAAGCAATGTTGATGAATCTTGGAATTTGTTGGCTATAGTAGCTTGATTGTGCCATAAATTTAAAAAAAAAAAGCCCGGAGAAGGTGCTGATATAAGGTATACTGTATATGCTCGGCGTTGAACCGTTGTATAAGAACCTTTTCACCTCATATCATATTTCAAGGATATTATTCTCGGCTGGGACATAATGTATCTGAGACTTATGCAATGCACAATCCTATATTTTCTTTCTCTCTCCCCCTGGAATATGGAATGTACAATGGTGCTTTCCACTTGATATTACGCAAACAACAGTTGCGTCCTTACAGCTTTGATATGAAACTGAACGCACTCCGATAAACTTGATATCATATATATTATACAATATTGTACCTGATGAAGTATCCTGTTGCAAGGCATCCAAGTGGCGGGACAGCTTGGGGAGGCGGGTTTTCATAAGGTCGCGGAACACAGCCATGTCGACGGACAAACCCCGAAGATTGTTAGCAAAGTAGCTCTCAGGCAAAACGCTGTCAATAAGGTAAATCATCACCTGCAAACAACAGAATGGTAGTATGAAGAAATAAGCGGAGTCTTTAAGATTGTACATGCGCAGGCTAGAACTCCAATTATATCTTAACTCCGCAATTAAAAAAAAAATTGCGTGCGTGTTTCAGTGTACACACGTAAGAAGTGAAACTTCTTTATGACATCGTTTTTCGAAAAATTCGAAAATCTACCTGGCCTCGTAGTAGTTCAAACAATGGACCCCCCTTCCGCCCCTCCTATACCCCATCCTATTTTACATTCTTTCCCCCCTTTTTATATTCCATATTTTACTATGTATACTGTTATTAAGTTAACATGAAAAAAAAAGACTTTATAGTCTTATTGTTCGATATTTGTATTGCAATAAAGTCGTTTATTCATTCATTCATTCATTCATTCATATTTACAACTTTACAGATATTAGTTAATTAAAGCTATATTAGATAACGTTTAAGCAAAAGGCTTAAATAATTATAAACATGGATCAAATAATTCAATTATTTTACCTTATTGTCACTGAGATTATAATAGCATTTCATTGATTATATTGGTTCTCTGTAAGTCGGTTTACAGACGATAGTTTAACGTGACAACGCCTAAATTACTAAATTTCACTTACATAATATATGGCTGGAAAGAGAAAGAAATGTGGAGAAGCCCTTAAGTAGTTTATATTTTTTAAATAGATATGTAATAACGCGGCCGAAAGAGGCCTATTTTTGTTGAAAATCGTGCGCACCCCATGACGTTTCACACAGCCGAACCCCTTGCTTGATCACCACAAATATGGCATAGCCTGAAAGAGAAATGATAGACGAAGACATGGGAATAATTTAAATTAAGATAGACTTTCTACATTTGCCCAAAAATGAGCGTCATCCATGAGTAGGCTGCAGAAATCAGGATGGCGCGTAACGCAAAAACATTACATGCGATTTTACATACGATTTTTTCTCCCTACATCGATAAAGAAGTTTCACTTAAAAAATTATGCCGATTGGCAACTTATACTTTGACCGATATGCCCGGTAAACTTTGCATTTATTATAGGGGGGGGGGGGGGTTCAACAGGGTTGAATCCCGACAAGTCCAGTTTTTTTATATCCCCTAATTTCGGTTATTAAGTGAAGGTTATCTCTTCAACCCAAGTTAGTTTAATGTCAGTGTTATACTCCGACTGTATAATAAAGCAATATATTATAAGAATATATTGTACTTTATGCAATACACACCTGTTCCGTTAGATAGTTGTGTAGCTGTCCTAAGGTAGGGATTCCACCGACCTCTCATTGCAGAATGCAAAGACATTTACGTGGTAGCAGACATTCAAGACTTAGGCGAGTATTCCACCGACTTCTCATTGCAGAATGCAAATGACATTGACGAAAATATTTGTTTCAATCTATGCCATAGTTAAAATTTATCAATCATCATAGAGTAAAATCACAAACAAACTAAAATTAAAAAAATGGCGTCATGGGATATGTTAAGTACAAACATTTTAATAGATTTCAATAAAAGAAAAATTCAAATTTTCATCAATGTCATTTGCATTCTGCAATGAGAGGTCGATGGAATACCCGCCTAAGTCTTGAATGTCTGCTACCATGTCAATGTCTTTACATTCTGCAATAAGTGGTCGATGGAAACCCCACCTAACCTGCCTAGAAATACGAATCTTGTCAATAAGAGTATATAATTAGAGGACACGAGACTTGTCCAGCTTGTGGTGATAGATCGTGGGTTCGAATCCCACCGAGTCCAGAGTTTTGTTCTTCTTCCTGTTCCCCGCAGCGTGCGGGGGTCGCCCCGTACCCATTTCTTGTAGTACTCGCTCCAGTTGGACGCAAACGCCTTGAGCTAGTTTTTTTCTGAATCCTCTAATTTCGGTTGATTCTGAAAGTCTTTATGACGCACACGCGTTCATGATCGGTACCATCGAACATAGCAACAGTAGGATGCACAGATCATGGATGGATACAGGAGGGGGGGGGGGGTAAGGGGGTACCTAGTTACCCCTCCCAAAATTTGGTAAATCTATTATAAATTAATTTATTACACTCTGATTTAATCGATCCTACATACTATGTTTTTCATTTTTTGACCCACAACTCCCCCCCCCCCCCAAATGGGCTGGATTCGTACCTGGTTCAGATCGTTTACTCTGATAAGAAGCTGCAAGTCAGAAATTCAAAGAAGAAGCGCATGCGTTTCCACATGCATGGTAGTTTTCTTTGTCAAACTTAGTAGGTGATTCCACCGGCGATTTTACTTCATTTGTGATTTGAGATTTTTTTGTTTGTTTTGTTTCAAGGTGACTATTAAGTAGATACTTAACTTATATATTATAAATTAAGTTATAATATGGTAGGCTAGCAGACATCATTAATAAGTCTCTACCATATTATAACTTAATTTATAATAGATAAGTTAAGTATCTTCATAATAGTCTCCTTAAAACAAAAAATCTCAAATCAAAAATGAAGTAAAGTCGCCGGAGGAATTGCCGCGTTATTAGGCCTACCTTTCTGATGGTACGTTGGGAAATTTATGTAGAAAAGTTATATAGCCGGCAAGTACCATATTTTCCTCTTGGCTGTTCTTGCTTTAAATTATGTATGCAAGAGCTCAAGCTTACTTTTGAATTTTTAATGTTCCCCATTTAGCGCAAATTAAAGAGGTTTCTGACTCCTAACTGCTGAATACTAATCAACAAAGCAAATACACACTTGTTTTAGCAAGATTTTGTTTTAAATCTCGTTCCATAGAAGCTTACATCTTTTTGGTTTATGTAGCCCTGCATGAGCCCCCTGTCCCCCCTTTAAATAAAGCCTACACTACTAGGCCATTCAAATGTAACAATTTAAGGGCCGAGTATTGCATTTATTACAGGCAGCAATTTTATTTTTGAGACATGTCATACCTCAAACTTTCATATTTGTCGTTGATTTAGATTCTGAGCCACAGCCTGGACCACCGAAGAAAATTGAATTAGAGTAGCTAGCTAATAAGTGATTAAAAATGTTATTATGTCGAGGATTACGTTATAAGCAAGATGTCCGTGTGGAGTAGGCCTACTGGGGATACCACGTAAAAAAAAACGCGCCTACAGACTCTACCTCATAGGTAGCGGAAAAAAGAGTTAGGAATAAAGTTATACGAATTTAACAACAATTTTGTAAGGATATATTTATTTACCATTAAAAGAAAAGAAAAATAAGCTAAACATTTCGTTTCGACCGGATTCTCATGAGCATTGACGAGCCCGGTCAGCTTTGTAGCGCTGTAACAGCGTTTTAAATGAATGAAATAAAATACAGAGAAAAATTTTCCTCAAAAGATCGTCTATAAGATTGATCTGAGGTAATTTTTTGTAAAATGCATGAAAATAAAGTTATAGAGCAAAAAAGAAAATTGTTATACAACTTTTCTTACTTTTTTGCTTATAACTTCTTTAATTTTTAATTTAGGGTGAAAAGTGATATAGGCATATTTGTAGGCAAAACAATTTGCTACAAATTATGTATGTACAAAGTTTTTGTAGGACGCATAGTTTCCGAGATATCGCGAAAAAATGTGTTCACCCCTTTTTTCAATATGGTGGCCGGGGGACAAGGGTGGCGACCACACAAACTTGAAGTTAAGCTTCTATTGACCCCCCTCACATGTCTCAAAAATAAAATTGCTGCCTCTAACACATGCAAAGCTCATGTAACATTTCAATGGCCTATACCTTTTTTGGGAAGTTTAAAGAGAGCCATTTTTTAGAAACATTTTTTAGTAATTTATGGGGGGTTTTCGGGGTATAAAACCCCCGAAATGAAATTGGCCCTGGACAATATTTTCGTGAACTTACGCCAAATTTCATCAAGGCAGGCCGACAGACAGACATTTCGTTAAAAGCAAGCACATTTTTGGTTCATGGTACCACACAATGTGAAAATCCGTTGGAATATTGAAATTCATAATTTCTACTACCACAAATATATTGTATATCTTACCGTATATGTTGTATAAGTGTCTCATATATTATATTATATAATATATATAGTCATATCGTGTTAAGCTATGCAGAATAGAGTTGTGCAGGAGTATATGTCAACAAAATATGAGCAGCTAATCCTGACGTACAGTAGCTGTGGCATATTCTACAAAGAAGACATCATATACGCTTCACCAAACCATAAAGGCTCCATTGCGGATTGGGCATGTGGATGGAAGCCCGAAGGCAGCCTATAAATAGAGAGAATGGAGGAAGGTAAAGGGGGGCGGGGGGTTAGAAGATTCTGGAAGATGCTTTTACAGTGCCGTGGCGGAAATGAAGTGGTGGGAAAGGTCTACTATATGAGAGGCCTAAATTCACACAGAAATGAGAAGCAAGGTAGAAAGAGGAACTACAGCAGCTCAAATACAATAGCTTATCGCACGCCAGAATACGTCCAATATAAATGATACCGTATTGTGCCTTATTTAAAAGGAAAGTTATATTTAATAGATTGTTCATTATTTTTGTCATTTCACTTTCACAAATCTTTGCGGAAGATTTGAAGTTCGAAGTAAACATAAAACTAAGCTGCTCGAAAAATTGCTGATATGTAGGCTTATTTTATTCTAACACTTGGGTTTATGGGGTGCGGTGTAATATTAAAAAGGTACGATATTTTTATTAAGCTGTATGTAACATTACAATTTACTTCATATTAATTATGACAGATATATTGTATTAGTTGAAGCCTTCAAATTCAAATACTATGTGTTACCAGAAAGCTAAGAAAGAAAGCTAAAGCTGGCCATTCACGAGGGCTCCAAACGGACTCGCACCAAGCCAAATGGCGCGTCCTGTTCCATTTGGCGTCAGCGCCATTTAGAGGGGTCATTCACGACTACGCTGAACCAGTCACTCCAAATCTTTCAAATTGTACAGTGTAAAAGTACCTCTTCCATATCGTCACACTCTACAATTTGAAAGATCTGGAGCGACTTGTTCAGTGTAGTCGTGAATGACCCCTCTAAGCTAACGCCAAATGGAACAGGACGCGCCATTTGGCTTGGCGCGAGTCCGTTTGGAGCCCTCGTAAATGGCCAGCTTAAGGAAAGAATTATAAATATACAAAACACTGTTATAATAACGTATACATCTAAAAAAAAAAAGAAGAAACGAGGTATTTCGTGTATATTCAATAATTCCAGGTCCAACACAGGGCCTATTTTGTACAGAAATTATAGGTGTTGTCAGTTTTCAACTCTTCAGGCCTAGCTAGTACAATCTGATTTGCCGACGTCTTTTCCATTGTAGCCATACGGCTAACAGAAGATTTCTTGCCGGAAGCAGGCGTGAAGCCGACCGCATGAAAGTGCATGGTTTTCCCATATAAGCACGCCAGAGAAATCTTCTGAAGTAGACTCAGTGGGTTTGCACCAACCATTCACAAATCGCGATTGCGGGAATCGCCTGTATGCAAGGCCGTAGCCAGGATTTTTTTTGTGGGGGGGGGGGGTTCAGCAGAAATTTCATTGGATATTACATAGTGGTTTTTATTTTTCCTCTCAAAATCCGATTCTATCTAGTATCAAGCCATTTCATTTCGGAGGGGGGGGGGGGAGGTTTGAACCCCCCATGAACCACCCCTTGGCTACGGTCTTTTCTGTGTGTCATTAATGTTCCGACGGTACCTACCTTTACAGCGTTTTTCTCATCGCGGTCCATAACCTGTAGAATGAGCGCAGCTAGCATGTTAAACCCCTGGCAGTAGCCCACGCTCTTGTTCCAACGCGCATAGGCCAGTAGGACCCTTTTCAGCAGAGCTTGATTCTGCTCCCCCTGGGGACCGCAGAACAACGAACAGCCTGTTCGATGAAGGTCCTGTGAAAATAAAATCATGCTCTATTGCTGACGAGACAGAATCCGAAATTTCGCTAGCCTTACAATGTACAACGGCCTTACCAAGTTGAATCCACGAGAATAGAGCGTGTTTCAAACTGCGGCAGACATGGTAGTGTGCACACCGTCGGCCGGGGAGCATGGTGGGACATGATAACGCGATGGAGACTATATCAGTCAGTCTATAAGACGTGTGGGTCGAGTCCTGGTCATCTCCGAATTAATCGCGTGACTTTACTGTGTACCCCAAGTGGTTCGGAATCCACTATAGCCAGGAGGTCCTCCCTGTCAGTCAACTCTCCTTCTCCCCAAGGTGGAGGAGTCTGCCCTTAGGGTGCCTCAAGTTAATAAACAGACTCACTCCCCCCATCAGGCTGACAGGGTTGCTAAAAAGCAAAAATGCTGAAAGCAGGAGTTGAAAAAAAAAACTATGTACAACGTCGGTTCTTATCCAAGCTCCCATTAATCAGAATTATGTAACTGCAAAGGCTTTCACGGCCGGAGTAAATTGAAGAACCAGTAGAATCCGGGCTGATGGGCCGTGGTCCAATTGAAAGTGAACTTCCAAACTTTCGTCAACATCTGCGGTCGACATCTTCAGTGGCGCTGCGTAGACTTCGAAAATTGTACCTCGGTGGCTCCGTGGCATGTGACAGGGTAGGGGGCTGCGCACTTTAAACCTGTACGTTGTTGTTGTTGTTGTTGTGTTGAGAGCGAGCGAATCCTCTGGGGAATTTCCATTACCTTGTTTTTCCCAATTGGCTGACGTCATCCTTTTTGTAGTTGTTTAAATTCGACCACGGCCCATCAGCCCGGATTCTACTGGTTCTTCAATTAATCAGAATTGTTGAGATAAATCTGTGTATGGAGTTGGATGGCTGTTTTCTCAGAATTAGGTTATGAAAGTAAATCATTGTGAAACGCGATATACGATGTAGAAAGGGAAAGATGAAAGTCGCGCTTACATTGTGTAGAAAACTTCACAAAAGAAAGTATCTCAATTACAATAATTTTATTTCAGACAGCGCAATACAAGAAAAAAACAACCTCTCATAAATGTCTGAGAATACACTGGGAAACACAAAATTAATGGCTTGTTTACGAACTGATTCTTACTCGTGTTTAGGAATGCAGAATTATATTAAAGACAATTTGGATTACTCAGCTAACGCCGTTTTTCCACTGAACAATTTCGATTCGATTCGGTTTTTTACAGTTTTTCCCTACTTATATTAACATTATTTTTATTTATTATTACTTGGGAACCGCTCCTAGCAAAAATCATCTCCAGTAACTTGCACCGGGACCTCGCTGTGGTAGCGTTCCGAATGGCCACACGACTGCCTCCAGAGCCACTTCCACAGAATCGGTATCGCTGATTGAGATGCCGATCACCTATTCAGCTGCACACAGGAGGAAATAGCTCAGGTCTACTATGTGGCCCGGCGTCAAACGGCCTACCAGCCAAGGACGGGCGTTGGCTGAAGAAGCAGAAGAAGACTATTACTGTACCTTAACAATTTGTACGCCAAGCTCCTCATCGTCGGGATTGCTCCACTCGCTGAAGATGACTCTCTCCACCCGAGGCCAGTCAATGTTCTTGTCCTGGAAATGCTTTTCTGACAGCTGGAGCCACAGTTTGGTACGGAACTCGGGGGGCATGCCACCTGGCAGCTGCGCCACCATCTTCATCGCGTCCAGCCATTGCGAAAATCCTGTCTCACCCGGGGACAGGGCGAACCGCATCTTCGCTTCCTCTTCTGAAATAAGTAAACAGCTTATGTCATAACAAAGAAACAATGTGACAGAGAAGTAATAAAATTGGTTAGTAGGTAGATAGGTTGGTAGACGGATGTAAACGGTTTTAGACGGGGAACATCGTTGCAATGCGCTCATGCTTGCAGTCTGCCTGACAAAGCCGGGAAGGTAATAAAAAAAATATTTAAAAAAAATGATTGAGAGGCTGTATGTGACTATGTGCACTTAGGGGGGGGGGGGACTCATGAGCCTCAAATTATGTCTGTTCCACACCAACTAGCCGCGAAATACAAAGGCAATTTGAACGCGCCAGGCGCGCTGGGAAAGTCGTCTTTGGAGCTAAAAAAAGATTCATGAACGGCTGGTGAAAAAAATTATATTTCTGAACGCGCTTCAGAACGCGCTTCAGAACGGTTTCGAAAATTCATGCACGAGCGTGAGCTCAGCGTCGGCTCAGCGAAAGAAATCTTCTGAGATAAACTCTACGGATTTGCACCAACCCATTTGCTTCCAATAACGAATTTCGAATTTCCCAGTTCGTCTGCCGCGTGCAAAGCGTCCGTACCGGGCTCCTGAGAAGGCTGAAAATAAGAAAGCTGATAACCTAACAATGATCGAACAGCAGAATTTGGGTTAATGAGCCGTGGTCGATGTGAAATTGAATTTTAAAACTTCCAAGCTTTTCGTTAACTACTGTGGCTGACTCGTTGACATTGAGTGACATTATACTTAGACGAAATGTCACCTTCAGACTATATACTTTCTCATGAGTGTATAAACGAAATAGCGGTTTGTGTATAGTACTGTACCTTGTTCTATAAAACTAATTAATTCCGCCATCCCTAGCTGATGTGGCTTACTTCCCACGCCTACCCCCTCCCCTACAGCACCCAGATATGAACCTCACGGGACCTGAACGTATTTAGTTATTCTCATCCTGCCTGCTTCACCAACCGGCTCCCTCCATAATCATTATAACTATTAATAATCTCGTACTGAAGTCATCTCATGCATCCGTTGTTAACGCGGTGGTTTTGATAAGGGATACCATAAGAGTGCCTTCGATATACTAGTACGTTGGTAGTAGAGACATAGGACACTCACTCGCACCGATGATATTTCAGAACTTCTGATGCTTCTTCGCCTAATATAAAGACGTTTTTCATTTCATTTCAGTATGAGCACGCCTTGGACACTTCCAAACAGCAACAAATCCCGTCGCGGCTGCAAAGTGTGTCCTGATTGGTCGAAACAAGACGTGTCGATGCTTAGATTGGTCGAAGAGAACGTGGAAGGTGGCACCAGAAATTCTAGAAATTACCTTGACTGTAGCGAATGTCCGATCTCTCCCATATTTATTATTATTATTATTTTTTTTTTTTAGAAAAGATTATTCGCAAACAAACAATTCAATGAATGTATCCGAATAACCTCTTCAGTCGCCTCTGTAGGTAATACCTGTGTTACGACAAGTCACCGATCGCATGACTCGCACAAGTACGAACAAGCTATCACTATGCCATCGCAGTCCTCATATGGGAGATATGTTACAGCCAAATTGATTAACCAGCCAGAGTAATTGCTGGCTATTATATATAATTACTAAATTGACTAGCTAAAGTGTTTTTTAAAGTGTTTTTTTTTAAAAAAATTTTTCTTCATTTGTGCATTAAAAAATGACCTTTGTTCTAAAGAGACTATTATGTAGATACTTAACTTATCTATTATAAATTAAGTTATCATATGGTAGAGACATCAATGTACAAGTAATAAATAAATAAATAATGACTTTAATATAGCTGAGCCCACCCTAGTGGAGTTAGGGCCATAAGTCCCTCTCTTACACTCAACTAGGGGTCAGCAACAAAAACAGAATACATTTGCAGTACAAGGCTCCAAAAATTCAAAAAATTCCCCAAGACTAAAACACTCACTCGCTCACACACACAAGCAGGGGGCGGTTCGAATAAATGATAGCCTATGTAATATTTGAAATTAGATAATCCTTGAGTCGAATCCTGAACACAAATAGTGAGGGGGGATTGAGTTAAACAGTCAAATTGAGGAAACCAGGAAGGATGAATGAAACATATGCATTGTAGTGGGGAATGGCTAAAAGTTGATCACTTCTGGTGAAAAATCTCATCATTTTTTAATGCGCGAATGAAGAAAACCTGACAAGCGGAATAGCCGTCTATCCAATTCGCTCATTGATTTGCCAACTGTTTTAAATGCAAAAAACATTTTTTTTTTATAAAAAATCATCAATCATCAAAAAACTACTCACGCACTTACTAACTAAAAGTCAACCTTCCCAATATACAATGTAGACCATACTAGCACTCGGTGTAAAAAATAAATTATTCACGACTGTCACTCAATAAAATCGAGCTCCAATGATTTCGAATGCTCTAAAAATCTAGCCTAGCTCGTTAATATTTTATTGCCCATTGGGGCAGAACAGGAAGGGGATCGATGACTAGCTAGAAGGATGAGCATCACGCAGGGCCGTAAAGAGAACCATGGTAGATTTCCGACCACGGAGCACTTTCGCCCCCCCCCCCCCCAACACAAAAACACTAGAATCCTATACGGTTGCTCCTCTAGTTTATTGACATCAATATATTTTATTGTTCAGCTGGCAACTGTCTCGATAAATATAATTCTATATTTGATTTTTTTTTCTTTTCCTTGTCCAGTAGCTCCCTGGACAAGGAGCATATATTACAAAAATACAATACATAATAATACCATCCCGCATCCCCAAGCTAGCGCTTATTTGGGACAAAAGGCTCATACAGTGCTGCTAAACAAGGCTTCATCATTTATAAACATAATAATAATGTCCTGAACTACCTTTTATGAATCAAGGCCCATTGGTCCCTTGTCCAATACCAACAACCCCATGGATTTTGGATATTATTGCTTTCCAATTTATACGTAGTATAAGGAAAGCTTTGTGATGGTCAAAATTTTCGATTCCGAGATTTCAACGGATTTACACGTTTTGAGGTCCCAGGAACCCAAAAAAGTGGTTTTTACGAAATGTCTGTCTGTCCCTTTGTCTGTCGCTCAGTCTGTCTGTTCATCGATTTCCGGGCAAACTACTCGGTGGATTTTGATGAAAATTGGCATGTAGGTTCACAAAAATCAACCTCGGGACCGTTTTTTCATATTTTTGGGCTAACTTAATTTGGGGGGGTTTCTTTTCGAAAAACTCGAAAAAAACGTCTAAAAACATTATTTCTCAAAAACGGCTCTAACGATTTCTTTTAAATTCACATATATAGTAGTCGTTATTAATGTTAATAAAATGCAGGAGGTCGCTTGCCCCTTGATAGTTTCCTTCTGTGAGTAAAAAAATAAAAAGAACGAAATTTTCATGTAAAAAGACTAAAAAATAATTTTTCTTCGACGTTTTAGTTGTTAAATTGAGTAACGAAACCGGACAGGTTGCTTTCTCCAAAAACGTTTGGTTTTGTGTACATTTTTTTTTTTAAATGATAGAAAATTCACGCTCAAAATCATTGCGTGCCTGCCATTATTACTGTGTAATGTGTTGGTCTGGCCTATCTAGAATTTACCTCACCTCCAGTGACGTCAGGTGGACAACCCCCCCCCCCCCCCCATGATATCCGAAATTTAACCATAGGAAAATTATTTACCATGAAATAACTAATTTCCTCCATCTACTAATTGATAAATTGGAAAGCATGTTCGAATAAACTCGGACCGGTTCTTTTTATTGTTTCCGTATGTAGTATTTGTTACCAAACTGCTATACGTCCTCATTGTCTACCTACGACGGCTACAAGCGATAATGAACAAGCTGAGACAAGCTTACCATTGAGGCCAAAAAATATATATTTATAACAATAAATATAGGCCCCGACCTTGGGAGTTTGCCACCCTGGGCAACAAGCCTTCCACCCCATTGAAACCAAATGTTGCGAAAGAAAATTATAAGAAATGCTAAAAAACATAAACTTCAAAGATATAGATTAGGATTAACACAAATGTATTTTGCCTTTCGTACCCAAATTTTTTGACAGCCTTAGAAAAGTAAGTACTGAGTTGTGTTCTTTAATGTCATAAATTGCGTATGAGGTATTTTTTCATTTCGACTTTTGAAAGTAATAAATATATATAAATAAATACAGTATAAACGGCATATTATGCCCGTTGGTGCTTACGGTTTTCCAATGGTTTGTCATAGGGTGGCTCAGCCATAATTATTTTTTTGGTGTAAAGAAATGTCCCATCTCTCCTATATAGAACTTTATTGAAAACCTCAGTAGAAGCCTCAATTGGGAAAGGAAACAGAAAGACATTGATGGGGAAATTTGGCCCGCAGCAACATAGAATAACATTTTCGCAGCATTGAGACAGCGAATAGAAATAGGGGAAACTGATTGAAAATCAGAGACTGCAATAATGCTGAGGAGACATTATTTCGAAACTAACGTATCGTATCGGTCTGGACAGCAGGCTATAAATATTGCTACTGTGACGGCGGGGGTGGCCCAGTGCTGACTCAGCCAGCTTCAATAGGTTTCACTGGTAAAAGGGGGATAATAGCTGTAAAATTCTGTAGTTTGGTGGAATGGACTCCGGCTTTCACCCAAAAGGCTGTTGGCTAGAGTCGCACACTTGCAGCAATTTCTGGTCATAGTTCGGAGGACATGAAATGATTGAATATTTACTGATCACCGCATAAAGGTGGCTTAGCCCCCCACTTTGACAAGAGTTCTTATAGTGGGGGGCTCTCCAGTGGCGTAGCCAGATTTGTTTTTTTTGGGGGGGTCCAGTTTTCATAAAGTTTGCCCGCTTACGTTAGGTTTTCGAATGGGGTGGTGTTTGATTTGGCGCCCCCCCCCCCCCCGGGATTGTTTTTTAAAAGATGGGCCTGAAATTTTGATTTGGCAGACGATATTAACAAAACTGGAAAAAGGGGGACCGGGGTCTCCCCGCCGAATTTTTTTTAAGATAAATATCTAAAAAATTTGCTATTTTGCTAAATTTTTTTTTTGGGGGGGGGGGGTCCGGACCCCGCGGACCTATTACGTGACTTAGTGAGGCGATTGAGAAGGCTAATCGGATAGATTCATTAAATGGTTTGTACGCGATTTAACCTTTTTTTAGGAATAAAATAAAATAAACTGTATTGTTTTAAATTTTGTATCAAAGAATCCATATTGTAAACTGTTATCCTTGGAGGAATATATTTTACTTTACTTTATTTACTTTACTGCTCTCTGACGTGTCACCATAACCCACCTCAGCAGAATAATATAGTTGAGATTATTGCTATAGGCAGATGACATCTTTATTTTAATTTAAAATCACAACTAATATTGACTATTGACTTGAAATTTACCAACAAATTTTTAAGTGTTCGTGGGTCCGTCTGCACCAGCAGCCTGATCGAGGTGATTATAATACTGGGGTTAAATAAATACCCTAGGATTATAACTGTAAACAAACAAATTTTGAACAGCACTTTCCATTACAAAATTATCTTGTTTACATTTTTACTACCAGGGGATTAAATAAATACCAGTATTATAATCGCCTCGATCAGGCTGCTGGAAATTAATCAGTTAAACCGTTTCCAGTACAAATTTCTCAACAACTACTCATTATATAGAAAATCTAAGAGAGAAATGCTGGTTGGTCTCTGCGGGGGTTGTGGGAAAATTAAATTTGAAGGCGAAGACCACCGGAAGCCCAGCGAGCCCAGATTTCTCAACTTTAACCTTTTTCCTTTTCATTTTAACCTTTCTATGGTTTTCTTTCAATACAATTTCATTTACAGAGCTAAAAGCTGCAAAGTAAGTTCTAGTTGTTTCATTAGTTTTTACACCACTTCACTACGTCTAAGCACCCAGGGTATTAGTCTTTTCGCTCTCCTATTTATACGAAAGTGGCTTGCAAGGAAAAAATCTAAGATCCTGGACTTTGTCAACATAAGACTATAAGAATCAGGAAGCAGCTTATATTACCTACGCGTTGCAAAATAAGGATGTGAAACGTGGACTATTGTGCCAGATAAGGAACTGAAGAAGCTTGAAGCGTTTGAAATGTGCTGTTTCAGAATGATGCTTCAGATCAGCTGGAGTGACCACGTGAAGAATGAAAAGTAATTGAAGCAACATTTTATCATTTATGTAGAAAAGCACAAAATCTCATTAAAAAGAAACTGCGCTTTATTTGAGAATTCTATGGTAAAAACTAGTTCATTTTGGATCAAAGGTTGAAAAGTTTGAAGTTTGACAAGAGCTTTGACAATATATTCTGATCACGTTCGAGTTGGTATAGGCAGCGCTCCAGCCAGCTTCGATGGAGCCCGCTGCTCAACATACGCATTTGTTTTACGTGAGATGATCACAGATGGTTAGCTATCTCCTTTCCAAGCGAGTTTGTAGCGAACTATATATTAATATGCACGATAATAAGCTGAGGACATTAGTAGCCTATTGCTTAAGGAAGTAGACCGCACATATAGTTTAATTCTATTTGTCAAAGACTCAAAGGCGCAATAAGCATTGTCATAACTTGTGGAAGCACCTTAGACCATAAAAACTCTAGACACGGCATTCTCATAGATGCACTGCATGAAAAAGTTGGGGACCAACATTAAGCTTACCTATCTTTTGCCAGCAGATGACGTCACAGCCCTGATGTTTTATGTTACAATGTTGGCATGGCAACATGAATTACACAAATCAAGAATTGTATGGTCTATGCCTCTAAGCTATGATCTAAGGGCGATTTAGTTCTGTAGTGTTTCAATTTAAAGTTTTCCACGTTTTTCATTAATTGTGGTTGCTTCTAGTGCGGCTTATAATTGCACTCAGCGATTCCAAAAAGGAAAAAGCTTCCACAGGTAATCAATTCAGTGCAAAAACTAGCAGTAAATTATAGTGTAGAATGTATTTGGACGGCAAGGTTTTACTGTTTTTTTTTCTTTCTCACTAATTATTCTACGTTTTTAATTAATTATGATTGCTTGCTAAACTGTAATCAGTCAGTCCATTATTTATTTGTTAACCAGTTACCTATAGCAACAGAGACTTTGTTGCTAGGTAACCAAGAGATCCAGCGGAAAATTTAGGGGGAGGTGGTCACAAGTTCTATGTAAGTTGAAAAGGTAATTTATTTGTTGAAAATTTGAGTTTTGTTCAATTAAAAAAAAAATATCAAAGGAATTTACTCACTTAGGGCGGGGGGGGGGGGTCATGATCCCCGTGTATCCGCCATTGGAAGTAACATGGTCACCGAGTGCCCTTGCCAGTGTGTGATGTCATTTTATGTTGGTCCCTCGGAAATTTTAACATGGCGTGTCTAGAGTATTATATGGTCTGTAAGATTCAACTACTAGTTACCTACAAGAACTTGGTCTCAGCAGAATGCTAACCAGGTGTAATATTCTTAACATCCAGAAGTCTAACATATTCCATGACTCAGTAAATAGCATCAGTAGCCTCATCGAGGCGATTATAATACCGGTATTTATTTAATCCCTTGGTATTAAAAATGTTACCAAGATAATTTTATAATGGAAAGTACTATTCAAAATTTGTTTGTTTACAGTTATAATCCTCGGGTATTTATTTAACCCCAGCATTATAATCGCCTCGATCAGGCTGCAGGAGGAAAACCTTTTATTTACAACATGCGTTTTAATGCCATATATACCGTTATTATTCCACTTGTAGTAACTTTGTCAAAATTAGAGTGTTTCCATATATTATATTATTTATTTATTTGCTTATTTATTTACAATAATCTACCAGAGAACTTTTACGGTACGGTATCTATACTATTTGATAAATAGGAAAGCATGTATGGGTTCACTCGCACCGGTTCTTTTTTTTATCCTTCACGGACATTTTAGTCACGAATATTTAAACGATGAGGTTCAATTGATCATGACGGAATGCGGGAGCTTTTTCGAAAAACTCGGAGTGAATCTCGTGGACTATAGAGGAAAAGAGTGCGAATAGTCGATAGGGGAAATATCGTCGCTGACAGGCAGCTAAGTAATGTTGGGATAGGGAGCTATTCTCAATCGAATTAGCATATTATTGCTGCCAGTTGATTTTCAAATAAAAGAGCTAACCCCTGACCTTTCATCAACAACGCTAAAAAACGGGGTTTCACATTATTTGAAAACGCAAAATATTAAATATGTTATATACTGTATATCGTCGCTGACGGTGCAAAACCGCGTAAGTGGCTTTTCTCTACTTTTGCTGGAGAGAGGACAATTTATTACGCATTCAAATGCGCCTTTTCATATGTGGTAACGTTTTTAGTTGTCTGTTATATAAAAAGAAACTTTTTCGTTATGGTTTAATTATAAGACGTTGTGGACTTTAAAATTTTAAATCAATGCATAACCTCGATGTCACTTACGCGGTTTTTCATAGTCAACGACGATATATGGTTTTTGTACGAATTTATAATATAAAATGGTAGACCATTAACATTTCTTAGTCACATTTGCACAAAAGTAAGCAAACGCTTAATATACCCTAGTATAGTTAATACCTCCAGTGGGCGGATTATGGCGATTGGTAATAACTTACTCCTGGGGTTAAAACCGTAAACAAACAAATTTTGAATAGCACTTTCCATTGTAAAATTATCTTGTTTACATTTTTAATACCCGCAGGGTATTATATATTAACCCCAGTATTATAATCGCCATGATCGGGCCGCAGGTACGGGCCTGTTCCCACAAAATAAAACTGATGGAAAATACACAAATAACAAAGTATAAAGCAGTTGAGGACAGTGGCGTAGCAGGGTCCAACCCCCCCCCCCCCCCAAAGTTAGCAAAATAGAAAAATTTTCAGATAGGCCCCCTGTTTCCAGTTTTGTTAATAAAGTTATCGTCTGCAAAATCAAAATTTTTTTGCCGGCAAACTATTTCAGGTTTATCTTTTAAAAACGTTCCCCGTGGTAGCCCCCGGCCCCCCTTGTTAGCTGTAATATTCTTCACAAGTCATGTAAAATATGAACATAACTCCTTTCAAAGTGCGTAAAATCCACTATTTTGGGCTATTCTTTTTCAAAATAATTCCCCCGGGGGAGATCCCCGGGCCCCCCTTTCTTGCAGTAGGTCTACTATTCTTCGGCTGTAAACCCTAAACATTATTAGAATATGTTACAAGACGTATATGCATCACAATGTGTAAAACTCCGCAATTTCAGGCCTATTTTTTTTTTTAAAACCTTCCCCGGGAGAGACCCCCGGGCTCCCCTTCGGCCTCTCAAAATTAAGATCATGCCCTTGATTATAAGATTAGAACGGCTTACCTCTTTTTCTATTTATTATTTGCATGAAAACTGCTGGATCCCCCCCCAAAAAAAAAAAATCAGACTACGCCGCTGGTTGAGGAGGTTCAGAGTAGTGAACTGGAGCCAGGGACAGCTTCAGAAAAAAATTTCGGGGGGGGGCGGTGGACTGAAAAATATCGCGTTTCCTTTACTTGAGTAATAATTTTTCTTAATTTCCTTCAAAAGTCCATTCTATCTAGTATAAAACTTTTTCTCTCAGGGGGGGCCGCCTCACCCCCCCCCCCCGCCGTCCCTGACTGGAGCGTTGAGAAGTAGGACAGTTGACCGCAATAGTAAAACGATAACGTGATTTCAACAATAAAGATAAGAAAGGGAGATTGTCTTTATTGTCCATATGAGCGAATTTTGGGTCTTTTGGCCCGCTCTTATACAATCAACCCATAGATAGTGTATTTTTATATACCAATGCTTTTGTAAGATGAACATAATCAGTGGCGGACTGGAACTGGTAATCGGCCCTGGCATTTTCTGATACCGCGGTCCCTTCCTCAGGTCAAAAATACATTATTATTATTATTTTTTTTTAAAAATGTAACGATTTTTTTCCGTCCGGCCCCAAACAACTATTTTTGTGGTCCAGCCCACCGGCCAGAAGCCCGCCTGCCCGCCTGCCCACCTGCCCGCCGGCACAGTCCGCCAATGAACACAATCATCACTAATCACACTACATTTTTCCTCTTCTATGCGAAAAGACTTGAAGTATCATCCGGATCCATTAATTTCCCGTTGTAGCTTTAGCTGTCAACTGATATGTCCAATTTTATGTTCAATCTACCAGTACACTTTATTCATTACTCAATTATAAAATCATAAAAAAAAAACGTCATCAGACATGCAAATTAGGTATCCAATATTCTCCGCGAAGGAAAAACCCTCACCATTTCCTTCATTAATATTTTCTCTTTGAAAAAAAAGAAACAGCCCTAGTACCAAGAGATGAAGACATGTGAAAAGTCAGTATTTACGAGCCTTATTAAATGTTGGGTACGACGTACTTAAAGGGTAAATGTCGACATAAAATTCTACTCACTGCCTAGCCATCATGAGCCAAATAGCCATTACCATTTGATAGAATTACCAATGGCAAATAGCTTGGTTTATTATTATTGCCTCTGACGCATCTTCGTTATAAGGGCACGTAAAGGATTCGTCCATTGGGGCAACAGCAGCGCGGTCAAGTTTCTCGGCTTCCCAAATTCTAAGTTGACTTAATTGACTTGACTTAATTAGGCGCGATCAGCCTAGGGGGACTTTTGGCCGCTCTGACAACTTCCCTCCATCTTTTTCAATCCTCAGCAGCCGGTGTCCAATCTGCTGCCTCCACGCCAACTCGAAGGAGGTCCTCCTGGAACTGGTCCGCCCATCTTCGCCTAGGTCTTCCCTTTGGTCTTCTTCCGCGGGGGATTGCTTCCACACGGCCTTTGGGGATCTGTGGTCCGGCACCAGGTGCACATGTCCTATCCATTGTAGCCTTTTTGATCGTCAATGACGCCGAGGGCATTGTAGAGCCGATGGATTTCGGCGCTGCATTGGATTCGCCAGACTCCGTTGATGACCGTACCTCCAAAGAACCTGCGGAGCATTTTATTTTCGAAAACCAAAAGCATTCTCCGGTCCCGATCAGTCAATCTAAGTTGGAATATCCATATTGATTGCATAAGAGAGATCATAGAGGGAACTATAGAAACGACCTGGGCGCCCGAGGAAATAGTATCTACAGCAAGTTATGGAGGATGTAGGGCCCAATACTGACGAGGGCGTGTCAGGATCGAGGGGAGTGGAGGCATCGATGCCACATGTTGCTGTCAACTAGCCAGCCGGCTGTAACTTGAAGAAGAGGAAGATTGCATAAGCTGAAACGCTGGAAGGAAGAGTTGGAAACTGAGCTTCGCGAGTTGGGAGTCCGGAGATGGTGGAGCGTTTCACAAAAACCGAGATGACTGGAGGAGTGTTGTCGAGCAGGTCAAAGCCCATCAACAGCCAGAAGAAGGAGACGAAAACTTTCTTTTCAGCATTTCTGCTTTAAGCAACCCTGTCAGCCTGGCGAGTCTGTTTGTTAACTTGAGGTACTCTAAGAGCAGACTCCTTCACCTTGGGGAGACGATGAGGAGTTGACTGACTGGGTGGACCTCCTGATTATAATGGATTCCGAACCACTTGGGGAACATAGTAAAGTCAGACTTAAACTCTTTATGTTATAGTTAAGGTTTTTAACAACAATGAACATTTTTTTTTATAAATAAAAGGTTAATCGCATACAAACAATTTAATGAATGTATCCGATTGACATCTTCAGTCGCCTCGCTAGGTTATTACCCGTGTTGAGCTACGACACGTCTCCGATCGCATGGCGTGTAAAGACTCGCACAAGTGCAAGCACGTTACCACCTGGCCATCGAAGTCGATATAATAAGGAACCTTTGGAAAAACAACTATCATTTGATATAGAATAGAAATTTCCTATGTTTGGCTACTATTTCCAAAGAAAATGAGAAAGCCTTACCACAGCGCGATTTGTAATGTTTAATTTTTAAATATGCGCAATTTGTATTGTAAATAAATGCTGTGTAAAAAAATCTGGAATCGTAAATGTCACATGTTTGTCAAGAGCCATAAGACTAAAAAAGGGGTAATTGTTCGCAAAAACAAAAACGAAAACTAAATCAATTCTGATGATATAGATGGGTCTTTGATTTAATGTAGGCTAGCCTATATTTAAGGTAAAATCGAATAAACAGAAAATAACAAAAACTTAAGAGTTTTAGAAAAACTTGTTATAACAACCCGAATTAGTAAAACCCAAATGTGCATTTGCATCTTCTCCTCGAGTTGAGCAAGTCTCAATCGCAGATAAGGTGTAACTGTGCTAGTGGGTTTCCCTCTGTAGATGTCAGTTCATGCCGAAAGCGCTCAGGGATTTATACTAACACAAGTGGGTTTCTTAGACAAAGTTAATTTCTTAACGATTATTTGGGTTTTACTAATTCGGGTTGTTATAACAAGTTTTTCTAAAACTCTAAGTTTTTGTTATTTTTTGTTTATTAAAATGAAAGTGAAGTCACGAGTAATCTAATTATTTATGTAAAATCGAAATGGAAAGTGAACAAGTTTTTCTAAAACTCTAAGTTTTTGTTATTTTTTGTTTATTAAAATGAAAGTGAAGTCACGAGTAATCTAATTATTTATGTAAAATCGAAATGGAAAGTGAACCTCAGCAACGACTTGTTTTATTATACACTATTAAAGAACCGCTCACTGTAATGCCCCAAGCGTGGGAAACCAATGAAATTCCTTGCGGTTATGAAACACCCGGAAAATAGGGTTATTTGAAACATTCTAACACGCCTACGTACAAATTATAGCGCATTGCTGAAAACGAAGAAACACATGCTTTTAATTACAGACACACATTAATTAGGCGTTTTTAGCCCAGTGGGACTCCACCTTTCGAGGTCTTCAGCCACTGGTGGCCAGGCAGCAGTGTCGATGCCGACGTGGAAGAGGTACTCCTCGAACTGCTCTGCCCATCTACGTCTTAGTTTTCCTCTAGCTCTTCTTCCACATGGGGCGGTTTCCCAAGCTTTGGACGATCTGCTATCGGGCATAATGTGTACGCGGCCGATCCACTGTTGGGGAGTATTATATACTGTACATCACTGTACGCTGACCATTTTTTAGTCAATATAATTTGTTAATATGTGTATTTTACACATTTGTAATTTTATAATATGATTTTTTCGAATGTCTGATGGTTTTGCAATAGGCCCGAATGCTTAAAAAAACTAGCAATGAATTCTATTTGGGAAAAAAATGTAATAAACTTACCTTCATTTTTGGAAGCGATCCCAGTTGTAAGCTTCTTGATTGAGTTGAAAAGACTCATTGGAATTGTTCACATTGTTCATAACAAATCACAAAATTATACAATAATTTCACTGAGTTAATAGAATAGTGATAAGCTAACTATTATCCACTGTAACAAATAATGTGCTGGCATCTCGTATGTGTGGTGGACAAGTATGAAGGGGAAAACTTTATAGTCAGGGAATGAAGAGTAGTGGTACGGACTATGACTTTCACCAGAAAGATTGGTGGTTCCATTCCCACATTCGCTACGTTTTTTGCTTTCCAATTTATACGCAGCTTTGTGATGGTCCAAATTTTCGATTCCGAGATTTCAACGGATTTACACGTTTTGAGGTCCCAGGTGCGTCGATTTCCGGGCAAACTACTCGGTCGATTTTGATGAAATTCGGCATGTAGGTTCACAAAAATCATACCTCGGGACAATTTTTTTATATTTTGGGCTACCTCAATTTGGGAGGGTTTTATTTTCAAAAAAACTCCAAAAAAACGTCTAAAAAAATGATTTGTCCAAAACTCCAACGATTTCTCTTAAATTGACATATATTGTAGCCGTTATTAATGTTGACAAAATGCGGGGGGTCGCTTGCCCCTTGATAGTTTGCTTCTGGAGGTAAAAAAATAAAAATAACTAGTGCAAAAAAAAATGTTTTTGAAAAAATGATAAAAAATTTACGGCCAACCCCCCCCCCCCCCCCCGAGATGCTCGAAATTTAACTATAGGAAAATTATTTACTTTGAAATTACTCATTTTCTCTAGCTACTACTTGATAAATTGGAAAGCATCATGTTCGAATAAACTCGGACCGGTTCTTTTTAAAAAAAATTTAATTTTTCTGAAGAGTGCGCAGATCGGCATGCTACATTTTGTGGCCATGCTTCGGAAGGTATGTAAAGCAGGTCTTCCTATTTAAGTGCAAGAGAGGACTTTATAGCCCTAACTCCACTAGGGGGACTTAGTAATAGAAGAATATGTCATTATTTATTTATTTGTCGGTGTATCAAATTCAATTGCACAAGAAATATGGCTTTTATAGAGCTTCCATTGAGGAATTAGTAGAAAAAATAAGTGTTCTTCTACATTTCATACATTACAGTAGCACCAATTTGAATGCAGTTGCAAAACTCCCATAAGAAGAGATGGTAGCTAGACAAAATATAGGTATACATTACATATACCCCCAAACTCCAAGACGCTTTGTTTTTCTTAAGTAACTGAAAATGCCTGTTTTGTTTACAAAATAATTGGAAATTCTTACCATAATAAATGTTTTGCAATTTAATAATTTTATTATACTTGTACATTGCATTACGTACAGTATGTCACAGACACACTGATAATCCCTACGCAAATATGTCACCCCTTTGAAAATAATTTATTAAAGCTATTCTTTGATCAGAAAAATATCATCTCTATAGCTTACGTTGAATATTAAATGTGTCGATGTAATAAATGAATGAGTGTAGGTGAAACGAAAGGTCATGGGGTGGAATTGGTGGAAATCAGTAAAAGTTGATGTGAAAAGCTCGGGGGTGTTGTTGGGATAGGATTACATTTCAGTATGCGGTATGGAAAGTACTCAAAATACAGAATAAGCTTTTGGAAGCTTTTGTTTTCAACTCTTCAGGCATAATTCATGAACAATGGGAATATTCATCATTAAGGTATCGCGAGTGCAGTCTTGCTGGCTAATGTACCGCCTAACCTACTTCCCCGCTCCATTTTTTTTTTTTTGCTTATTTACTATACTTTTAATGTTGATACTACTTTTAATTAAGGCACTATATACCCGGGTATTGTCATCCGCCATGTTGTATCCCATATTTCCTATATGGTAAGTATTGTAAGAAAAGTAAAAGATTGAAAAATATTGAAAAAAACGAATACACGTTATAGTTATTTTTTATTATAAACTTCCCTACTTGTTAGCACGATTTTTTAAATAAAAATAAATAAACAACGATAAATTTCTAAAAATAAATAGGTAAACACCGAATGCTTGGCTTATACACAAGACTTAAAATGGATACAACATGGCGGATGACAATACCTGTCTAATATAGAGCCCTACTTTTAATTAAACAAAACTTCATTTAGGCGGGTATTGCACATACGTCAATCGTCAATGAAAAATTGAAAAATGACGTTTTAGCAGACATTAAAGACATACTAAAAATTCTGCTACCACGTCAATTTACGTCATTTTTACGTCATTTTTCAATTTTTCATTGACGATTGACGTATGTGGAATAGCCGCCTTACTTATGTTGACCTTTGGGCGAGTGGGCATACTACTCCGTTTAATACGAACATTAATCTGGGGGTTAACAATGTAAATAACCAATTTTGAATAGCACTTTCTGTTCTAAAATTACCTTGCTTACAATTTTAATTTTAATAATTTTGGAACTCTCGTGCGAACATTATAACAAGGTGTCACCACAATCTGATCAATGATTTCGGGACACACAGGGGACAAACATTCAGTTCTAATTTCTATTCAGTGGAAACGCGGCTCCCAAAAATGGCCTATCCTAGGGCTATCCAATGTATAACCGAAATTAGAGGATATGGAAAAAACCGGGCTTGGCGGGATTCGAACCCACGATCTACGCCTAACCGGGGCGTCGCCTTAACCGCTGGACCACAAGCCCCGACAAGTCCAGTAAATGCCAAATCCTCTACTTATGCTCTATTAGCAATTCTAGCAATATTAGCAATTAGAGCATAAGTAGAGGATTTGGCATTTACTGGACTTGTCGGGGCTTGTGGTCCAGCGGTTAAGACGTAGGGCGTAGATCGTGGGTTCGAATCCCGCCAAGCCCGGTTTTTTCCATATCCTCTAATTTCGGTTATAACGAGGAGGTTACCTCTTCAACCAAAGTTAATTTAATGTCAGTGTTATATATACCATATAATACTACAATGTAAAGCTATCCAATGTGTTGTTGACCGAATTTTTAGCCAGGCTATAATATTATTATCTACTGTATTTACATTGCGTTAAAATCTGTAATGGGCGTCACCATGGATTACCCACTATAAAGCTACTGGCCTGCTATGCCCATAAAGAATAACTTATTCTGGGAGTCCCCTTCTTCTACCATACTTTTCAAATATATTTTATTGCTCAAATTTATTAGGTACTCTAAGAAATGTGAATTTGAATGGTGAAATTACACTTCAATCGTTTGATCACAAGATCACACCAATTTTTTTTTCATGCTGAAGCTATATTGCTGCTGTGCAGGGGTGTACCAGCCAAAGACGAAAATGTAATGGATTATAAAAAACAATGTGGACAACAGAGATAACCGGGAAAGAGAGGGGGGGGGGGACAAAAATCAACTCCAAAGAACCCTCCATTATAAAAATTTCCCTTCAAGCTAAGAATAAAGTCAAACTTTAAGAAATTACTGTTTAAATAATGGCAATGGACTTATCTGGTATAGCAACTCAACACATCCAGTAAGCTAGTATTTTAGGTAGGTATTGATTTTGTGCTACATAGTTGGACAAGATCCAAAATTATTCCCAGTCAACAGTGACCAAATTAATTTGCAATAAAAAATAAAAACCGTTATTATGGTAAATTTAAGTTTTTTTCCGAAAATAATGCACTTATTAAACTTATTATAACTTATTAAACTAAAAATTATAAACTTCGGCCAATTGACACGTATTCGTATTTTGACCTTGCAGCCACGATGGAATATTTTGCTGTTTGGATGTGTTTTATTGGTTGAACAAGACGTGGCAGGAGACACCAGCTAGTGAATATCTCATCTCTCCTACATAGAACTCTAACTTTTTCTACTCTACGTATAGAGCAGTGTTGGATTAACTCATAGGTACTTGGGGCGCAGGCCCACGGCCCCCACAAATTTTTTGTTTTTTTTTCCATAAAAACAATTAAAAGTAGAAAACAATTTCTAAACAAGGGTTTGAAATTGGTGGGAAATTAAAAGTTTACACCCACGGCCCCCACATATCTTGTGCCCACAGCCCCACAGCGGTAAATCCGGCATTGGTAAAGAGAGAGTAGGCCTAAGCCTTCTATGTTGATACTTGCATTGTGTTAACATTTATTTATTTATTTTTTATTCTGTATTATTAAGTTAAAATTTTTAACGCTATTGTATTGAAAATCGGTGCGATATAATAATAATAATAATAATAATAATAATAATAATAATTGTGTATTGACCAGAAAATTAACAACTACATTTAAGAGAAAATAAATACATTTCTGACAATACATCAACGACTGCGATGAGCGTAAGCCCATGTAGCCCAGATGATATAGAACTATCGTATCTTATCTTATCTTAAGCTCAGCTCAATAAATAATAATTTCTGAAAATACGAAACCCACAACTGTGAGTTTCAGCTTTTTCGCAGTGAATTCCAAAATAGCCTGAAGCTATACTCAGACTATCAGAGAAAGGGTTACTCGTCGCGCCTGGCCACCCACAGACCACCCCATCCCCCAACCCCCCTCCCCCTTGTTGGCAACCGAACACGCCTCTTCTAGGGATTAAAAAGTAAATTTACTGTACAATGGAGCGTTTGAAGCTTTATAGCTTTGTAAAGCCTGTTTCAGACTCTTTGCAGTTAGCAAATAGAAGTGATAGTCTAACTAAGTTACCAATTGTTATAGCCTGCAGTGGCGCATAAATGTAAACTTATATAAAGCTTTTCGTATAAGGATATTTTTCACGGAATCACAGATTCACAAAGTTTTAAAGCGTTTGATTGTTCTGAACTTCGAATGATCTAGGACCTCAAGGGCGTAGCCAGGATTTTTTCCCGGGGGACAGGGACGGTTTCAGAAAAAGTTTTCGGGGGGGGGGCGGTGACCTGAAAAATATCGCGTTTCCCTTACTTGAGTAACAATTTCTCTTCATTTCCTTCAAAAGTCCATTCTATCTAGTATAAAGCTATTTTTCTCGGGGGGGGGGGGGGGGGCGACCGCCCTGCCGGGGGAAGGGGGGCTGTAGCGACTGTGATCCTATCTAGTGTAAATAGTTTTCTTGAGAACTCAATTGTATCTAGTGTATTCTATAGAAGGTTATGGTGTTATGTGATAGAGTAGGCACATCAAACTTCAATTTATTGGGGGATTTAGATTTGGTGCAGGCACAGGCAGATAATATTTTGCGGATATGCGGACTAAATCGCAATGTTATCATTGCGACGGCGACGGTTAAGATTGTATAGAGATATTATTGCATTTAACGAAAGAGGGGAGGGGGGTCTCCCCCGGGGTAAAAATTTGAAAACATAAGTACAAAGGAGTGGGGTTTTAGGCATTTTAATATAGTAATAAAGTATAGCTGTAGATTTTACAACGCTAACAAAGGAATACTGATATTCATATTGCTGCAAGGGGCCGGGGGTCTCCATGAGCCATGTCTTACATTGCTCGAGCCTGGAGGGGCAAAGCCCCCCCCCCCCAAAAAAGTAGCTGGAGGATGGACCGTACCCCCGCCAACTTTACGCCCCTGATAGGCCTTGTCCCCTCCCCTCCCATATATTGATCAAAGGAAATATAACAGTACAATACAATAATGGGGAAATGTAAGACAAAATTAATTAATGTGAGGTGTAATCCATAATTTGCCAAATCTATATTAGATGTTCGGGTCAACAGTGCGGTAAGTGGTTTGGCTGGTAAATTCAACGCAGTCTCGGGGCTCCGCCCACGGCAAAACTGTTGATAGCTAGAGGCGATCTGATCTTGCCCCCCCCCCCTCCCAAATACTATACATTTACGCCACTGAATTCGCCTCTTACGCTAATAAAGCTGACTGAAATATGTACAGTTGTAAATGTGTTTGCATACAGTATCTATACTGTTTATGTAAAACTGAAAAAGATTACTACATGTACTGTTAACATGCAGTCTGATTTTAAAGAAGCTTCGTAAACTTATTATTATTAAAGCCTAACTAGATTGATGGATTATATCACAGCCGAGGCTTTAAAAATTAATACATAATTTGTTTCATAACCTAGTGTTTCATAACCTAGTGTTTCATAACCTAGTGTTTCACACCAGTAGTTTACCTACTCCCCCGCTCCAAATTTTTAGTTATTTTCATTTTTGAGTTTTATACAGTGTCGAAATAATTTAATCTCATTGACTATGTATGTTATAAATGTTTTGTCCAGAAACCATCAGGAGCGTCCCCAGAACACCCCAACCAAGTTTCATCACAACCCAAGGCCGTACCCAGGAGTTCGTGTGGGTTCAACCCCCCCCCCCCCCCCCCGAGAAAAATTCTTGCTATGTACGGCCTTGTTCCAATCTGTGGTTTTGGAGCGGATTAGCATCATCCGATAAATTGGATTGGTTATTATATTTTACCAAGGTACAGTATACATAAGAAGATAATATAAAAAATATTTTTCCTTGTCAGTAGAATCCTACCATACAATAAGATATAATAGATGACAAATATCATGTTAACACCTGGCACGTTAAGCTGACATAAAGTCATCAAGCCGTTTTTTGAGAAATCTACAAAACTTTGAATGGATGTCGTGTGTTCGGGAAACAACCTTTTACAGTAATTATTAAAATCATGAGAAATAAAGTATTCGTGCAAGTACTTATAAATTATTACATAAACATTTCGTGGCTTACCGAAACTCCCACACGATGCTAAGTTATAGGTATAGCCTATATTATCAGGCCTACTTTGCAATATAAATATCGGAACAAGGGAAAACGATAAGGAACCCTATAAGGCATGTCATAAAAATGATCAAAAACAAAATACATACGGCACTATTTTACTATACCGGAAATATTACTGAAATGGGCACCCATCCTATCTAGATTTCAACATGAGAACTTATGCCCGTTAATCTATTAAACAAAATAAAACACATTTAATAAATAAGCACTAGACTTAAGACGTTCAGGACACAAACATAAGGCGGTTGGAGGGCAGTATAGTATGCTTACTCCCATCAGCACAGTGCTTTGGTACTGGGGTGACTACGTCACGACCCCCAGTGCGCATGAGCTTTTCCGTTGTACGGGGGGTTGAGTCATAGAGATTTCTAACGTTTAGTGACTTTCCTTTCTCGCAACGCTCTACTGCTTTTCATGAGTGGGTTTATTGGGAGTTTATCTATTGTATTGACTCATGTATGAACTTATTTGAATCCCGCCAACTTGTCCATTGTCGGTTGATTTCAAGGACTTGTATTAATTTGCCATTAATTTCATATAGAGACAATAATTTGCCAATAATGTCCGAACACTCAATGGGGTTTTAGTAATATTTACCACGTTCCCTTTGTATGAACTTCGTCATCGTATGTAAAATAAAATAACTTGGTTAAGTATTACTAAAGTATTACTCATTCAGTAGTACTTGACAAAGTTATTTTATTTTATTTACTACTCAATGGGGTCGTTGGCAACGTAAGATTAAATTGGCCACTACTCGTGGGCTACTACAAGTCCATAAAAGGCCTTCCATATTATTAACTTATTGTACTCATGTAATCAGGCAAGCCTTTTAGGTTTATTTAGAAATAAACTATAATAGGAAGAGCTATATAAAATTACAAAGGCTTTCACGGTCAGAGTTACGTGACGAAGTAGTATAATCCGGGTCGCTCTGAAAGCTTACTTCTAAACGTTTCGTCAATTTCTGCGGTCAACATCGTCAGTGGACTTCTAATATTGTTTCTCGGACGTCTACGCAGCTTCACTGAAGATGTTGCCGCAAATGTTAACGAAACGTTTGAATGTACGCTCTCAAAACGACCGTGGCCTATCATCCTGCTTCGTTACAGAGGAAGAGCTGCTCATAAAAATTGTAGGTTTCCATTTTTAAAAAAAGTCGAATCTAACGGATCCCGGAGTATTTCGCCATGCTCTGGAAGAATTAGGCAATACAGGTATTCCATGAAGTCTGATAAATTCTGATACATATTGTACACCACAGGCCCGTACCCAAGGGGATATGCCCCCCCCCCCCCCAATTTTGATCGGATGGATATTGTATTTACAACCTCACAGGTGAATTACTACGGATGTATCCTTTATAAATAAATAAAATTGTTCTTGGCCTTGCCCCCCCCCCCAAAAAAAAAATTCTGGGTGCGGGCCTGGTACATCACCGTCTTTATTCTTTTAAATGCTCAACTGCTCGTACCTATTTTAGACTCCTATAACATGTTACACAACACGAGCTATTAGCCTATTCTTATAACCGAAATTAGAGGATATGGAAAAAACTGGGCTTGGCGGGATTTGAAACCACGATCTACGCCTAACCGGGGCGTCGTCTTAACCGCTGGAAACCGCTGGACCACAAGCCCCGACAGGTCCAGTAATCGCCAAATCCTCTACTTATGCTCAAATTGACACGATCAAGTTAGATAGTTGTGTAGTTGTGTTAACCTGTCTAGCAACATGAATCATGTCAATTTGAGCATAAGTAGAGGATTTGGCGATTACTGGACTTGTCGGGGCTTGTGGTCCAGCGGTTAAGACGACGCCCCGGTTAAGCGTAGATGGTGGGTTCGAATCCCGCCAAGCCCAGTTTTTTCCATATCCTCTAATTTCGGTTATAACGAGGAGGCTACCTCTTCAAACAAAGTTAATTTAATATCAGTATTATATATACGATATAATACTACAATGTATAGCCTAATCTTACTTGTTTTCTTAGACAGCGCTTGTATATAAGCTGTGATGACGTCGCAATGTGACTTATTCACGTTTAGCAGTAAGTCTCTCTGGCGCAGTTCATGTGATAAAGTATGGCCAGTTTTCAAGATGGCTTCTTGCAAAAAAATTATCCTGTTCCTTATTTCATGACAAGCTAAAAAAAATGGTTGTCTATAAAGTCGGTTTGCGGACGATTTTTTAACGTAACAACGTCAAAACAAAAACAAGAAAATTAAAAAAATAAATTAAAAATTAAATTATAAATAAATTGTTGTAATAAGCCATGAAAACCACATTAACTGCAGCGTAACGGCTGAGTGTCACGCATCGGCGTCACCCTTTTTCGTGCATGCACCCAGTGTTCCAGCCAGCGCTCATCGATTCATTAGACGTTGTCACGTCAAAATATCTATTATTGTTAAGCTCCATGCAAGTATTATTTATTATTTTATCTTTGGTAGGGTGCCAACATAAACTAATCAAATTGTGGCAAAGGAAGAACAAATATACAATCCAGCAGACAGGCTTGCCAACATAATCTGACTCACAATCTAAATAACTTAATTAGTACTGTGCATAGCTTATGGAGAGAACCTTCAAGCTTAAATTTCAGTCATAACATTTTGCCGCTTCATTGTTTACGCTGCAGAGTGCAGATGCCTATCTTACCCGCCTGCATTTATTGCTGCACCTAAACTGTAGCAGTAATAATAGCTACTTACTCCATTGTCTTTGATATGCAGTATAAATTGGCTACTTATTGGATAACTTCCGTGATATACAGTAATTATGTAGTATTCAGTACATTATACTTACATAATTGATATTGTTTTTGTGCCAAAACATGGCTGTTACTTATTTTCAGCTTGTTTCCTTGTCGCTTTTTGGTAAGGTGCAATTGCTTCTGAATGTCACTAAGCAGAGCTTCGACCAATGTGCAAACTGGACTGCCCATTTCGTCATCTTCTTCGGATTTTGGTGTCATTGCAGTACCCGAATTTACATTTTTCTGTTTAAAAAACAATCAATTGTTTATGTTATGATTTGAATAGGAATTTTAAATTGATTTTTTTCCATTCGAACGCACAAGTAGTTGGGCGTCAGGCTGTCAGGATTGTGGCTTCCAGCGGGTGGAGAGACCACTGCCGACCTCTGTTTGCATCTATGGGCATTCCAACGGTTTACAGCCAGTATATTCTTTCATGCTTACTGCACATTAAAGCCAACATAGAACTGTTCCCTGAAAGAAATACTGTCCATCTGCATAACACAAGAAATGCTCACCGTTTGGATCTGCCCGGATGCAGGCTGAGTAGGTCCATCGCATCATTCCCAAACTCGGCAATGAGATACTACAACGCCCTACCCATCAGCCTTACTAATAAGGATTTTTCAGGATACAAGGCCGTGGTGACAAGGAAACTTAAAGAATGTCCACTGTACAGCTTGGACGAGTTCAGGGAAATAAGCTGGGATGCTCAAACATAACCCCCCCCCCCCTCCCTCCATCTAACGTATGCTTCCGCATGAAATTTTTTGTTTGTTTTTGTTTCTGTTCTAGATTTCTTTTGTTTTGGACGCCGTCTATCCAACCTTGGTGGGTCATGGACAAAGACTGATTGATTGATTGATTGGTTAGACTGGTTACTTTTGTTTTGCAAATGTGCCATCTGGTTTTGACGAAATTAATTTTATTAAGGCCTCTTCCAACACAGTCATTAAAATCTATGGAAACGGTCAGATGAAATATTCACACAAAAATAATAAAAGAATTCAATCTATATACATTTTCGCAACTGAAATACTGTTAGGTAATTAAAAAACGATAAAGTGCATTAAAAAATAGTCTAGTAGCATTCAATAGCAGTTGGTCAATTCAATAGCCTGCTTTTAAGAAAGCTAATATTCTTCATGAATTTGTCACATTACCATTTTCATATCTATCGTATCATATCTTACCATACACCCCATCAAGCTCGGCATTGCCCAGATGGGCAATAAAGCGCGCAAACTGGCCTTGTACCAAGCTAGCCTAAACATACCACAAACTGTCAGCAGCAGCGACAGTGATAATGATAATTTCTAAACAGCATAGAGAAGGCGGCAGAGATAGCGATGTGCAAAACCAAACGATTCAATCGAAACACCATTTAACTCGGGGGCGTATAAGCAAGCCATAGCTTGCAGTCGCCCTTAAAACAATTTTTAAAAAAAATATCTTTCCGGCTTTAGAATTTTAAATTATCTCATCAAAAATATACGGTCATTCTTTACTAAATATGTTGAAATCTCATATCCTTTAACGTTGAAATAATTAATTGTTGTTGGCCTAGTTTGTAAAAATTACCCATCAAATTAATTAGCTAGACCTGATAATGGAGGTATTATACGGTGAGAACAATATCCAAAATATCTAAAAACAAATCTCAACGAGTTAATAAACAAAAAATAACAAAAACTTAGAGTTTTTGTTATTTTTTGTTTATTAATATGAAATACCACGAAGTCACGAGTAATCTAATTATTTATGTCAACGAGTTAACACCGACAAACGAAGACTAAACAACTTACTTACTAAATGTTAGATTAGGCCTTTTTTCACATTTCAGCTGCACAGGGCTGAGCCCTGCAGCATGCTATTTCGAAAATATATGGGTTAATTTTAAGAGTGGGCCGAAAGGCCCAAAATTCGCCCATGTGGAAAATAAATACAATTTTCTTTCTTTCTATCTTATTATAATTATTGTAACTTAACTTTCAATGGAAATATAAATTTATTGTATTGTTATATTGTACTGTATATACTTTGGAGGACTGGCCTGGGCCCCGACTCCAAGTTTATAAATGCATCCTATAGGCATGGCAAACCTAAACTAAAATCATACACAAATCTGGAGATACAACTGCGCAGTCACAAAATTTTAATTAACAGAAGTAGCTTACCTTCGATCAAACTTTAGAGGCGATGTATCTAACTTGAAATTATTTACACTGAGTCAATAACGTTCTGCAAGAAGTTGGTGATGGTGTGTGCACAAACGAGTTGAGTGTACCGCGAACGTTTGCGTTAGACCTATATCAGCGTTGACGAGTTGGAGAGGAGATAGTGCGGGCGGAAATGAACGTAAAGCAGCGAACACTTGTTAATTTAGATATTGCAGACCTACATAATTATATATTCATCACCACGTCCTCAAATTTCCATTGCAATAACTTTGATTTCACATTGAGGCTATGTCTGGATATTTTAACAAGATGGCTACTTTTATAGGGTAATAGGTAATATATCCCTATAGTAGGGAATTTCATTAGATAGCATATCCACCTTGTATAAAAAAAGCGTAGGGGGGGGGGGGGGTAGTACTCCAACCATAATTGAAGATATAATATAGTATAATATAAAATGTTTTGTTTATTCCAAAATACTTGCTTGAACTTACTTTTTAAAATAAAAGAAATTCTGGTTTCGTCATCTTTTATTCATACTCACTCTGGAAGTCGTGTTACACATAAAAAATAAAAAAAATGGTTCCTGGAAGTTCAAAATATACTGAAATCTCGAAATCGCAAATTTCGACCATCACAAAGCTTTCTTTATATTAGCCAACTATAGATAGGAAAGCAATAATAATGATAATTTACCGTATTTAATTGGTAGGCTATAATGAATTATAATGAAAATAAATAGAACCATAAAAATAGACCCATTATCGATCTCATCTTGTTTATTTGTTTGTTTGTTTTCCAACGCCTGGTTTAAGCATTTGTACTTAAGCAACCATGTTAGCCTGGCGGAGTGAACTCACTCACATTACATTTTTTTTGGAGGGGAAGAGGGAGAAAGATAGGAAGAGGAAGAGGAGGTTTCAGGGGAAACATGGCAGGTGAAGAGAAACAGACTCGTAAAGCAAAATGTAGATCAATCACCCGAAAGGAATTAAATAATAATTGCGAATTATCACCTCGCGAGCTTCGAATGGCGCGTAAAGACGAGGAATCTATGTGGCACTATTACTAATTTACAAAAAATAGTTCGTAAATAATTTATGAAAATAGTCATAGGCCTACAGGAATTTTTGTAAAATGCGGACCTTTTATATTCTTCATCCGAAATAAGTGTGACAGCGATGTCTTTGCGAAATTCCCACCCATATTAATTTTTGCATAAACGAATAACAGTCCGGGGATATCCTACCTATACCTACCCATAGCAACTGTCAATGCCGGTCTGACTGCTGTCCACGGCCGTCTCACAACTGTCCTTCTATTTTTATTCTATTGTAGAATTAAAGCGTGATTTAGATCAGTCGGTGATCAAAGAGGCTTCAAGGAGAAGTCCCTATGCGGTTTTCGTTAAAAAAACAACAAGAAAAATTAAATGAAAATTACAACAACAAAAAACACCAAAAGTGACCGCTTTCAGGATTGAGTGATCCGTTTCTCAACTTCATGAGGCACGCTAAGGGTGGACTCCTTCACTTTAGTGAGAAGAGGAGTTGACTGACACGGTGGAGCTTCTTATTGTAGTGGATTCCTAAATACTTGGGGAAGATAGTAAAGTCACACGAGGATACCAGAACTCGACACGCATGTAGACTGACTGGCAGTATCAGCGAGATGTTGTTATGTGCTACCGCATGTTCCCCTGCTAACACTCTGACACTCCCAAGTTTGCTGCAGTTTTGAACCGACTCTTCTTCTTCAAGTTACAGCCGGATGATGGCTGGTTGGCAGCAACATATTGCAGCGATGTCTCCAGTCTCCGCGATTTTGACATGCTCTCTTCAGCTCCACATAGCTCCACAAATCATGTTTAACGTGTTGGAGATATTCGTTTCGTAGCCGTCCCCATCGATTTACGCCTTTCATGGTCCCCTCAACGACGCAGCTGACTGTGTTATCATGCCGAAGCAGGTGTCCGATCCAGCGTGCCCTCCTAGTGGATATGGATGCAATAAGGGTCCTTTTTTCATTCCGACTCTGTCTGGTGGATTCAACTAAGTATGTCCGTTGGCTATTGGCCTAATCTAACAATATAGGCTAGGGAGTGGATCATATGAATTTTTGGTTTTCAATAGAATAAAAAAAAATACTAAGAAGGCGTGTAATCAGGTAAAATAGGGGGACAAGTGCAAACTAAGTGCTTATCCCCGTAGGCGTCGTCAATTCTGCCGCACGTAGGCCAGATTTTAGTATCCCCTCGGACAAATGGCTGAAATAATAAAGAAGACATTACATTGCGGATAACACAGCTATATTATACATACTTGCAACTACAGGAGCAACGTGGATCTGAAGAGCCATCCACGTCGGAGAGCTGCTTAGTACAATTGTACAACCAATTGTACAACCGTTTTTTGTACAAATCAATTCTGAATATTGTTGCCAATCGGGTTAGTAATAGCTACATATTATTTTAAGAAAATGTATCATGTAAAGAAAATTTTCTTCTAGTGGCTATGGTATTTTACATAGCTTTTGAATGAATACTGACGGTGAAATTCAAAAAACGAGTGGCGTTGGTGTCCCGGGGGAAGTTAGGGGTCCAATTGGGCCTTAGACATCACAATTTAGGTGATTTCGATATGTTATCATATAACAGCAGTGAGAACAGACCCACCCAGAGGTTGACGGAAGATGGGACACAAGGTAGAAGACCCATTGGCAGACCGAGGACAAGCCTTGAGGAAAGAGTCGAACAACTCGTCGGAGCATGAGGGAAAACAATGGCTGAGCTCGATCAAGACGTTAGCGTCCGATCGGGTCGAGTATGTAGGAAATGGGTCCGGGCGACCCCCCCACGCTGCGCTCGCGGCACTAAGAGGGAGGGTATGTAAAGCAGGGGGACCCGGGCCTTCCTAGTTGAGTGTAAGAGAGTGCTTTATAACCCTAACTCTGCTAGGTTGGCTTAGTTATTGAACAAAAAAAGTCACTATCGAGGAAGTGCAAGAAAATTATGCACGGGAACACATTGTATAAGTTACTTACAGCAGGAAAAGCAGCTTGCTCTCGAGGATAAGGCCTATTCCACTCTGAGTTGATGACGTCGTGCTGAGTGTGGGGAGCCATCTTTAAAGGATTTGTTCGAATATCCATACGACCCTCTTCGACCTCTCGAATCTCTTCACGAATACCTGAAACATAAAAATGTGCATTCTCTTATACACCTGTAGTACCCTAGTTTTATATTCCGCCTGCTTTTAACATTTCTGCTCTAAGCAACCCTGTCAGCCTGGCAGGGGAGTGATTCTGTTTGTTAATTTGAGGCACGATGAGGGCAGACTCCTTCACTTCGAGGGAAAGGACTGACTGACTGACTGACAAGGTGAACCTCCTGGATTCCGAACCACCTGGGGAGCACGGTAAAGTCACACGATTAAATCGGAGGTGACCAGAACTCGACACGCATGTAGACTCACTGATATAGTCTCGGGCAGCGCGTTATCATGGCCCACCATGTTCACTTGCCAACGTTGTGCGCACTACCAAGTTTGCCGCAGTTTGAAACATGCTCTGCTCACATGGATTATTCAACTTTGTAAGGCCGTTGGCAATGTTCAAGAGCACGACTTCCAACAGTCTCCAAGGTCCAAATTGCCATAATGATTGTCAATCATCGAGGTATTTCAAGAAGACGAAGAAACTTGAATATTGTAGAATTTGTCCCTTACGACACGTCTCCCATCGCCTGGTATGTACAGAGACCTGCACAAGTACAAGCACGCAATCACCATATGGGAGCAGGACGGGATTCAAAATATTCTAGTGAATACGAGCAAAAGCTAGTAGATTAAACTATTACTCACATATGAGTGCTTCGCAGAATCTATCCATCTCCTCTTTGTCTTCGGATTCTGTGGGCTCAATCATGAGCGTCCCCGCCACAGGCCAGCTCATTGTTGGTGCATGGAATCCATAGTCCATCAATCTAAAACAAATGAGGGCATTTAAAGTAGTGGCACAGATTCTGACTATCACCCGAAAGGTTGGTGGTACGAGTTCCGCACTTGCTACATTTTCTGGCCATTTCTGCTGGGGGGGGGGGCGATCAATTGCTTCTCAGCTCGATTGATTTTACCAACGGCCCTTCTGATAAGGGTAGGTACCTAACTAGTAGGCTATACAGTTTAGGTACGTACCTTTTAGCTACGTCAACAGGTTCAATATTGGCTGTCTTTTTCATGTCCCTGAGATCAATAATAAACTCGTGAGCGCACAAATTGCTGTTGCGGCCCTTGAAAAGAGTGCGGTAATGACCATCGAGCTTTCTAGACATGTAGTTGGCATTTAAAATTGCAACCTGTGTTGCTTTTCGAAGTCCATCTCCACCCATCATCTGTAACAACAAATTTATATTATTTTACGTACCTAGGTTGGGCGTGTATTCCACTGGTCAATATTCCGTCATTTGTGATTAAAAAAAGTTGAGATTTTTGTTTAAATTATGTAGATAAGTTAAATATCTACATAATAGTCTCCTTAAAACAAAAATCTCAACTTTTTTTAATTACAAGTGACGGAATATTGACTAGTGGAATACACGCCAAAGTTACACAACGTTGGACCACTTCAGTTAACATGGGCGTAGCCATAGAAGTGCAAGGGGGGACTTGGCTCCCCTAAAGATTTGACGAGGTATTGTTTTCATTTTTTCATGAATTTCCACATTAGAAAAAGTGTGGGGAAGTTTAACTACTACAAAGATATAATAAATCAGATTTTAATGCTTACATTGAAAACAATCAAATATAGGCCTACACCTACTGCATATATTTTATACACTTATATTCATTTACAGTAGGTAGGTACCTTAATGTATGCCCAAGAGATTGGCAAAATTGCACTTGATCCAAAAGGTGCTGCGCTAACGACCCCAAAGGACTTATTTTCTCCTACTAACGGATTAACTACAGGATGGGTCGGCAAAAATGGAGCTAAATGCTCTTTTACTCCAATTGGTCCCATACCTGTAACCAAAAACAAATAAGTTATTGAGTTATTGATTTGGAAGTATTCGCTAACCTTTGTGTGTATAGCTGGTAGCTTACTCGTTCTTGTGCAAGTCTCCACACATCATACCATCGGAGACGTTTCGTAACTCAACATAGCAAGCCCGTAGCCAAGATTTTTTTTTTTTCGGGGGTGGCTGCGGCAATTGTGATCCTATCCAGTGTAAAAAAAATTTCTTGAGAATTCAATTGTATCCAGTGTATTCTTTTGAGGTTATGGAGTTACTGAGTATATATGATAGCATAGGCACACCAAACGTCAATTTATAGGCGGACTTAGTTTTGGTGCCAACACTGACACATAATATTTTGAGGAGATGCGGACTAAATCCTAGTGTTACTATTACGACGGTTTAGATTGAATAGAAATAATATTGCATTTTAACCCAAAGGGGGGGTGCGGGGTCTCCCCCGGGGGAAAATTTGAAAATATTAGTGGATAATAGTGGGGTTTTACGCATTTTAACAGCAGTAAAGGATAGATTTTACAAAGCTTACAACGGAATGCTTACTCATGGAAATAATATTGCATTTAAACCAGAGGGGGGCTCAGGGGTCTCCCCCGGGGGAAAAAATCCTCATATAAGTGCAAAACAGTGGGGTTTTACAGCAGCAAAGCTTACAAAGGAATGCACATTCATATATCTGCAAACAGGGGGGCCCGGGGGTCTCCCCCGGAGGAAATTTTTCCCCAAAAGTTTTCATTTCGGGGGGGGGCTGCAGCCCAATAAGCCCCCCTTGCCTACGGCCTTGCAACATAGGAGTCACGATTATGAACCTGCAGCTAGAGGCGACTGATGAAGTTATTCAGATACGTTACCTTAATTAAAGAAAAACATTTTTTTTTCTAACGCGTGCTAACCAAATTTCTGATTTAAGCAACCCTGTCAGCCTGGCGGGAGGATTGAGTCTGTTTATTAACTTGAGACACCCAAAAAGCAGACTCTTTCACCTCGGGGAGAAGGAGAGTTGACTGACAGGGTGGACCTGATTATAGTGGATTCCGAACCACTTGTCACACGATTAATTCGGAGGCGACCAGGACTCGCCACGCCCGTAGACTTACTGGTATAGTCTTAGCGCGTTATCATGACCCACCCCTGTCAACGCTGCGCACAATACCAAGTTTGCCGCAGTTTGAAACACGCTCTGTTCTCGTGGATTCAACTTGGTAAGGTCTTTGGCGAAAAAAAAAATTGAAAATCAATAAAATCAATAAAATCAATCAAAATGCGTTTGGCCGCAGTTGAATTCATACTTTGGCGTCAATACGCTTCAATTGAGCTTTATGCTGAGTAATAGAAGCGCATAACCAACCTGGGCCACCACCTCCATGAGGGATACAGAACGTTTTATGCAAATTCAAGTGAGACACATCGGAGCCATAATCGCCGGGTCTGCACAAGCCGACCTGAGCGTTCATATTGGCCCCATCCAGGTACACCTGCCCACCGTGCTTGTGGATAAGGTCGCAGACATCAGCCACCGTCTCTTCAAAGACCCCGTTGGTGGAGGGGTACGTGATCATTAGGCACGAAAGGTTCTTGCTGTAGTGTTCCACCTGAAAATTACATTTTGTTAGTAAAGCCATCAGCTACGATTGGTTCACGAACCTGACTAAGTTGGACATATAGCCAAGTCATGCCTTTTTCTTATTGTCTATGTCTATGGCGAAAGTAAGCATGTCCCGTCTTGTACTCTTGACCAAATTGTCGCTTGTAGCTTGTATGCTGGGTTAGATAGGGGATGAATGATCCCTCAAATAAATCTAGACTTAAAAAAATTAAAAAAAAATTTTATGAACCTAGGTGCCAAATTTCATCCAAATCCATTGAGTAATTTGCCCGAAAATCGATAAACAGACAGACATTTCGTAAAAACTAGGTACTTTACTTGGTTCCTGGGACCTCAAAACGTGTAAATCCACTGAAAACCCCGAAATCAAACATTTCGACCTTCCCAAAGCTACAGGTACCTTATACTAGGGCTATATACTCGTAAATATAAAGCAAAAAAAATACTGAAGCGAAAAGCAGGCCTAATATAAAATTAAAATGCGTAATATTATTAACCTCGCGATCGGATCACAGCTGTGAATGGCCATTGGGTAGCTACAATAGTATTTGTATTTCAGAAATGGGTTTCTGATAATTCAATTTTAGCAAATTAATTTAGCAAAGAGGTGCCTACTTAATTAGTATTAACTACTGTAGGCTTAAATAATAAAAACTACTATGACACACAAAATGAGCTTCAGCCTACATTCAGCTCAGTAATTAGAGAGAACAACAAATTCATGGGGCCAATGCAATCTGTGGGGAACTCACTGGAAGCTTAATTGGATTTTCTAGGCATCGATGCGTGAAAATCCGATGCGGGTGATCAAAGGCTACTAGAGATAAATTTCTCCAGTTGTTTAATTTAGTTGAAATTAGCCTAGCTGTGTTGCGTTTATCCTAACTGGAATAACTGCCTGTAGTCTATTAAACTACAATACAATACTACAGGTATACGGTAGTAGTTCCCAAACTGTGTCCTAAGAGCACCACGACAACTCACTAGGGGCACCGCGGCGTCATGGGACAAATTTAATTCCATTTTTGAATTTAGACTAGTTAAAACATTAATAAACAATAATTTAAAACTAGCCTATTGCAGTATTTTTTTTTCTTAAAATTGAAACAATTTTATTATCCCCAAGGGTTATTTATTTCCAATAAAGTTTGGGAGCCACTGCTATGCACGTTCATTTTGATGCCTGCTCAGAGTGCGAGTGTGAAGATGTAAACCTAGTTATTATATTGGAATTTCCTCGTTTTGACAGGAATTGCAAAATTTTAGTTTAAAAACTTGGATTTACGGATTAACGGATTGTTGTCCGTTACCCTTCTCATTAAAATGTTTCTTTGCCCGACTAATTTTTCAGCTTTTGCACTTCTGCTTTCCTTTTTTTAAGAACTGTAGCATTCTGGTTTGATTTTGGTGCGGTTTACCATTGTTTTACATTTTAGAATAGAATAGAATAGAATATTTTTATATGCCAACAACAGAAATAAATCGATCCAATAAAGAAGGCATTTAAAATAACAACGCAATTAGCAATTTACAACACAGAAATATTTCAAAATTGAAATTAAAAGTAATAACGTAAGCGTTAATAATTATTTGCTTGTTTTTCTTCCAAATGTTTATTCTGTCGTTGATGTTCCTGTTTAAATAAATTCTGACTTGCTGACGTTGGAGCTAACTATATGCAGCTCACCCGTGGGTAGCGGGTTCCAGCCGGCCTATACCCACAAGGTCATAACGTAGTCCAAAGTTCTATAGGGCTCTATTTTGAGGGGAAATGTAAAATAAAAAAATTACAATATTCCAATATTATTCATTGAGTATTTGACAATTTTTATTCAGTTAGCAGCCTATACTTTTTTTTTACATTTACTACAAAACACAGAGTATAGAACTTTTGCTCACTAATTTAGGCTAAACATTACCGTACCGTGCAGTAATTAAAGTGAGAAAGTAGTGTAGGCCTATGAATACGTAAATAATATAAATCTGCGAGTGAATTATATAATGATATAATAATGAATGATATAATAATGAATATAAAATTAACTACACCACACCATTGAATATATAACACTAGTGTTATATAATTCAATGACCACACGTTGGGTAAACACTACATGCATTGATCTATGTTAATCCTCTACCGTTTTTTTTTTTTTTTTTTTTTTTTTTTTTTTTTTTTTTTTTTTTTTTTTAAGTAGAGCAATATCGATTGCGCCATCCAAGTAGAAATTGACAGGTTCCACCCCCATGCCTTATATTGTAAAATATAATAAATATATAATAAAATATATAATCAAATATATATACGCCTTACCCTATCTCTAAGGTGAGCCATGTCGATGGCGCCATCTCTGTCAATATTGATGGGTTCCACCCTCATGCCCGCCATCTGCGCACTGGCCGGGTTAGTTCCATGCGCGGAGATCGGGATCAAGCATATATTACGGTGGCTTTCGCCATTGGCTTCGTGGTACCCCCGGATGGCGCGAAGACCTGCATATTCCCCCTGCGCCCCACTGAAACAGGCAAAAAAAAATCATCATCTTCTACTTCTTCATTCATCATATGCGTTTACGCCACTTTCTAAGCTGAATGAATTTGAATTGAATGAACGTGCATTGAACATAAAAAAAAACAATTTATAACAACCGGTCCGAGTTTACTCGAACATGCATTCCAATTTATCGATTAGTAGAGAGAGAAAATGATTAATTTCATGGTAAATAATTTTTCTATGGTTACATTACGGAAATCACATTAATAACGACTACGATATATGTGAATTTAAAAGAAATCGTTGGAGCCGTTTTGAGAAATAATTTTTTTAGACGTTTTTTTGGAGTTTTTTGAGAATAAACCCCCCCCCCCCCCCCCCAAATTGAGTTAGCCCAAAATGGTATGATTTTTGTCAACCTACGTGCCAAATTTCATCAAAATCGACCGAGTAGTTAGCCCGGAAATCGACGCACAGACAGACAGACAGAGCGACAGACAGACAGACAGACATTTCGTAAAAAACACTTTTTGGGGTTCCTGGGACCTCAAAATGTGTAAATCCGTTGAAATCTCGGAATCGAAAATTTTGACCGTCACAATGCTTTCCTTATACTACGTATAAATACACGGAACCCAAAAACGTGTTTTTTACGAAATGTCTGTCTGTCGGTGTGTCGGTCGGTCTGTCGGTCTGTCGGTCTGTCGCTCTGTCGCTCTGTCTGTTCGTCGATTTCCGGGCAAACTACTAGGTGGATTTGAGTGAAATTTGGCATGTAGGTTCACCAAAATCATACCTCAGGATCATTTTTTTTTTTCTTGACTAACTCAATTTGGGGGCGTTTTATTCTCAAAAAACTCCAAAAAAACGTCTAAAAAAATTATTTCTCAAAAACGGCTCCAACGATTTCTTTTAAATTCACATATATTCTAGTCCTTCTTAATGTTGATAAAATGCTTACCCCTTGATAGTTTGCTTCTGGGGGTAAAAAAATAAAAATAACTTAATTTTAATGAAAAATGACTAAAAAATAATATTTCTGCGAAACTTTTCTATCGATGATTTCTACCTTCAGGCATGTTTTAGGTGTTAAGTTGAGTAACGAAACCGGACAGTTTGCTTTCCCAAAAACCTATTTGCTTTTGCGCAAAATTTTTTTTTTTTTTTTTTTTTTTTTTGAAAAAATGATAGAAACTTCACGCTGAAATGCATTGCCTGCCCTGCCATTATTACTGTGTTGTAATGTGTTTTAAATATATTGAGGCTACCTCACCTATAGTGACGTCAGGTGGACACCCCCCCCCCCCGAGATATCCGAAATTTAACCATAGGAAAATTATTTACCATGAAATTATTCATTTTCTCTCCCTACTAATTGATAAATTGGAAAGCATGTTCGAGTAAACTCGGACCGGTTCTTCTTCCGGGATCTCTCCAGGATATCTCGAAATTGGTTCTCCTTTCCAGACACTACGTTTGTTCAAAACTCCGTAGGCCTATATATGCGCTTTATATATTGCGCCTTCTGAATACTCGTATCTAGCTTTTAGGCAGCAGCGGCTGTTATTCTATTCTTGATGATTCTCTCTGACTATTCTTTCCAATAATATATTGGTAAAGGTTAATGGCAATGGTGTAATATTATTTAATAAAGGATTAGTTGGACTAACATTGCCTTTCGTGTTAGTAGTCATTAGAGGCATGGGCCTCACAGTCATCCAAAAATTAGGGCGAAGTCAGTTGTCAGAGGAAGTGGGCGTCGTTTCGAGAGTGGGAGCTACTCCCATCATCAGGCTTGGTATACTGATAAGGACTGATGGTTCGTGGACGGTTGATTCGTTGCTCTTGTATCCCTCTCTGAATTACTGAGTAAACCCAATCTCCTTCATGATTCGAACTATCGTTCTCCCAATTGAAATACAAGCTCTTTAACCATCCGTCCACGGTGAGAGTCGCCGTCGCACCCTTCCCCTGACATCGGGCTCCGCCTCACCACCCTGCCTCTAATGACTACTGACGCAGGCAATGTAAGTCCAACTAACCCTTTGTTAGGTAGGTACTTTCTAAGCTTAACAATCGAGATACCTATAGTTAACCACATAAATTAAATCAAATTTTATCACCCGATAGTGATACTCTCTTTCATATCTTTCCCTTATTTCTTAAGATACGTCACACCTTCATTTCTCTGTATACCAAATCCATTGGCTAAAGACATGTGTAGAAGTCACAACACTTGAAATTGGGCTGTGACGCAATGAACCTATTTCCTATACAAATTCATGCGAAAATGACGTCAAATTCCAATGTTTTGGTTGGTTAGGCACGGTTTAGCCCATGATCTGATTAGGTGCGGGCCTGAAACTTTTCCTACACGAATGTGGTCCATTGGAAAATTCCTAAACGTCAGCTTACATCAATAAGATGATGCTAGGCACCACTTCAATTTTACCTTAACTTGAGACTACGGCCGTGTCGATGCCTGCGGCTCAACATCCACAGTATATCTTATCTATGCCATAATAGAAAAGTGAACATGAAAGCTATCTGGAGAAACCCATATCCATTTTGATGGAATCTACAAAAAAAACCACTTTAGGGGCAACTCCCAGACTCCATATGAAACGTCTTCTGATTCTATTCAAATCGCAAGCCGCTATTCCCCCCCCCCCCCCCCTGTATTGTTTTCTTTCCATTTTTCCATTTTCCAACAACAAACTAATCTAGCCAATCACCTATTCGGTTGAAAAGATATTTTTTCGTATCCTGTAACAGCACACAGGTCTTCTTCGAGCTCCCTAAACATTTGGCGGTAGCCTTCGGTCTGGTCCACGGGCGCAAAAGGGTGGATGTCTGTGAAATGGGTGAAACTGCACGGAAGCATTTCTGTTGTACTGTTTAGTTTCATTGTACAAGAACCCTGAAAATTAAAATAATTTTAAGGGATATAGAACTGATTTAAAAATATTTTGTAAACTAGGAATAGCCTGAATTTTATCTACTGCGCGTGTTAATCAGTGTTACTACAATAGTTATGTATTACGTACATACAGTAGGTTTCATATTTTGCATAGCACTATTAGACCTATTATATCAGGAACATGTAAAGAACAAACACACACTTACACCAGCTGCAGCCCTATTATTTGGTATTTTTGTCATTCCTGGGTTTATTCAATTGTTTTAAACAAATGAGTGGAAATGCGGGAATTTCAAATTTATATATTAATCCTTGGCTATAGGTATTTTTGGTGAGTTTTCAATTTTTTTTCCCTTGGATGTAGACACATAAATTAAAATTCTTAATACATTTCATCATTCTACCTGTACATTTTAATGTTTTTTCGTATTTCCTTCAATTATAAGACAATGCAACCATACTCTTGTATTTCAATAATTTTTTAATATAAATTTCCCGCACACATTTTAACACCGTCACGTGACACCTTACTAATCCGGTACGGTATCAAAGAATAAACCCCGGTATTGCATAAATGTGTTACGGTGTTACGTCAATCCCAAATCGCCTTAATAGGGCTGCTGAGCCTCCATTTGTATTTTGCCCATAGACATTGTACCTAAGGCGCATATTCCACCGACCTGCTAGAGCTAAATACTAATACGGTGACGTGGTAGCAGACATTCAAGACTTAGGCGGGGTTTCCGCCGACCTCGCATTGCAGAATGCAAATGAAATTGACGAAAATGTTTGTTTTCCTCTATGCCACAGTTAAAATTGATCAATGATCATACAGTAAAATCACAAACAAACAAACTGAAATTAAAAAATGGCGTCATGGGATATGTTAAGTACAAAAATTTTAATAGATTTCTATAAAAAGAAAAATTCAATTTTCCGTTAATGTAATTTGCATTCTGCAATGCGAGGTCGGTGGAGACCCCGCCTAAGTCTTGAATGTCTGCTACCACGTCACCGTATTTGTATTTAGCACTAGCAGGTCGGTGGAATATGCGCCTAATTAGGCTATATTGTATCGTATCATGAAAAGAGCTATACTGTTGTAATGATATGTATTGTATTATAGTAGTAGTATGGTTGGACACAGTCCCAGGCCGCGGTGTGGGCCCATAGGACAGGGGACCTCCTGATTATAGTGGATTCCGAACCACTTGGGAAACACAGTGAAGTCACACGATTAGTTCGGAGGTGACCAGGACAAGTCCTACCATGTTTCCCTACCGGCACTGTTCACACTACCAAGTTATCTGCATCTTTGAACCTGCTCTGGTCCGCTGGATTCAACTTGATAAGGCGGCCAGCTATATTGTATTCTATGTATTATGTATTGTATAATGTATTGACTTACTAGAGGAATCATTGAGTGCACCAATGATATATCCTTGTTCTCCAGGCTCTTCATGTACCGAACAATTCTGGATTCTGAATGGTGGCTGTTAAAAACGTTGTGCGTCAAATATGGCGAAGTTCGTCGCAGTGTTGAGTCCAGGAGAGAACTTTCCTTTTCAGAATTTTTGGCTGCCTGAATTTTTTTTTGAAAAAAAAAATGGTGGATAATATGAGGCTTATTATATAAACTTATTGATATACTTATTGATAAAAACTTATTGATAAAGAAGACGATCGATGGGAGAGAAACCTTATAAGTGTAAACATCAAATATCTCATGAAATATCAAGCAGCAAGGACGACCGAGATAACGACGGCTGACAAATGCCTCGAGTGACCATTGCGAAGTAACATCGAAGCGCGCTGAACCGCGAAATTTGGGAACCATACATGAAGTGTAGCGCAGGTGGCGCTATTTAGACTGGTTGGGGGGGGGGGGGGCGTTGCGCTGCCCCCTAAAATGATTTTAGAAAATATACCCTAAAGTGCTAAATCAACTTATTCTATTTTATGTATGCACAGTCCCTTTAATTCTTCTTGCCCCCCCCCCCCCCACAAGAAAAACTTATAAGGCGCCAATGAGTAGTAGGCCTCAGTGCCGGGTTTGGGCTTGTGGGGGCCCGTGGGCCCGAATTATGTGGGGGCCCTTTCTCGGGGAGAAATTTCTAATCCCCTTAGACGAATATCCCACAATAAATTATAAAATGGTGACACAGGTTGCAAAATCATTATAAAAAAGAAAAGCGATTCTTAGTAATATAAAGTCAAGTCAATAGTACAATACAAGCCTAAGGGCTACTCAACTAAAGCTGTAGACACTGCGGTGTATTTTTAAAAGGAATAAATTAATAGGTACCTAATTATAAACACAAAATTTTAATTTATTTAAAGATGCACTCTTCGACTCTTTATTACAGCAAAACTGTCAATTATATCGTCATAATTTAACGCTGCCACTATGTCGTGATTTATATTCAGCATTGAAAGATGGCTAAGCCGAGCTTCAGAAGAACTGGTGCGACGAGGATTTTTTATGTGTTTTAGTACGGAAAAAGATCGCTCGCTGCTTATGTTGCCACTCATTATAACTAAGTACATCTTCAAAAGTACTTCTACATTGGGAAAGCTATCAGCTACTCCTCTTTCTAAAATCAAATTGTACATGAACCGTTCAAAACTGATACGTTTTTCTTCGATTATATTGTTTTTTTGTGCATCATCTATCACAAATAATTTCACAAACTCACGAAACTGTACTAGCTCGAAGTACAAGTTACCGTCCAAGTCACCTGTGTAACAACTCACCAGGTTCTCTGCCCTAGTTTTCAAATCATCAGGGCTTATTTTTTCTAAATATTGTAAAAATCCAAATTTCCTATTTATGTCTTCATATGCTGAAATTCTCCGATCCAATGATTGCATAAACTGGTCAATTATGGGAATGAAACTTTCGATTCGGAATTTCTCGCTATGACTGAATTCAGCTTCCTCAGTTTTCCCATAATCCAAAGGATTTAGCCTCACATTTCGGATCCGCTTCCGCAAAGTTTCCGATTTATAAGAATTGTGCCCACACAATTCAACACCCTTTTTCTCATATTCTTGGAAAGAATCCCTAAATTCCCCAATGAAGATCTTAAGGGACTCCATCACACTGATCGAAGTATTAATGTCGATTCTTGGATTCTGGAGATTGATGTTTACTGCATTCACCCTTGCCAGTATATCGTTCCAAAGAACAGCGTAAATTGCTATCTCCAACGTGGTAATTTGCAAATAGAGTCCACTTGCTTGGACATCTTCTTCGGAGAGATCTTTAAGGACTTCTCGTATTTCGTTATAGCCCAAAACTAGGCTATTAGTAGCTTCCGCTCTTGAGGACCACCGGGTTAAACTGATTCTTTTGGGCACTGGTATGTTGTGGCCATACTTCTTCGCAGCACTTTTTAGAACATTTGAAAGGACGTTGAACCGAGCTGTGGAACTTGTAAAAAATACATAAATTTGCTCAAGAAAGCTAAAAAATAATTTCGATTGGGAGCAGGAGTCCATCGCTTTTGTGCCCACTAAGTTGAGGGAATGATTGAAACATGGAACCCATAAAGCCAAAGGATTCTCATTTAGCACCAAAGTGCGTAGACCACTATATTCTCCACTCATAGCGGAAGCATTGTCATACGACTGCCCACGAATATCTTTCAAATCCAGGCCGAACTTTTTTAAAACTTTGTTGAGGCCATCAAATAATTCTTTAGCTTTATGGCCTTGGTTTGGCATAAAACTAAGAAATCTTTCCTTTGGTGTGCTTTCTTCTAGATACCTGACAATCACAGTCATTTGATCTATATGGCCTTCGTCAGTTGTTGAATCTACCGAAACCGAATAATATTTGCAGGCTTTTAAGCGTTTAATTATTTCATCGCTAACTTTGGTGGACATCAGCGCAATTAATTCTTCGCAAATGTGGGCAGATAGGTAGTTAACGCCGCCACTACCACTGCCACGATTTCCATGCTTCTCTAAGTGGCCTACTAAAAACGGATCATATTGTGCAATTAGCTCAAGGACTCCCAAATAATTGCCATTTTTGGTTGATCCCAAAATTTCGTTGTCCCCTCGAAAGGCAAGTCCTCGTCCAGAAAGAAATATTATGACGGAAATCAATCTGTTTAGAACGTTTCGCCAATAAGCAATGCTCTCCTTCACTTGTGTGGCCAACTCACGATCAATACGCATTGCCTCGTTTGAGAGATGCTTAAATTGGCAAACTATTTGCAAATGCGTTACGGTAGTTTCATGTCTTTTCAAACGCTCAGACGCATGCTTCCAGTCAGCAAACCCTTCAGTTGAAAACTGATTTGCTGATTTGCAGAGCAATTTACAATAAAAGCAGTATAGCTTCCCCGTACTAGGTGAAAAACATAACCAAGAGCGGCTTATAGACTTGCCTGCCTGAGTTTGACGAAGGAATAAACTTGCATGGCATTTTCTTCTTTTCACTGCATCTACTTGTCCCAAGCTTTTTTCTTTCAAAATATCTTCATTACAATGCTGAGTTTCCAAATTTCCTTTCTTGATCCAATAGTCGATGTGTTGTTGACTAAGAACTGCTGGCCACAATCCCACGTCATTTTCTTTGCAAAATCCATCATCAGCAGTATTTTCGGATTCGTCATTGTTATCAATTACTGCCTACAAGTAAAACAATTACAGTTGTAATTAATTTTGTAAACAATCCTTTCGGCATGGCCGACTCAAGTTTAGGTAGGTTTAATTCATACAGTAAATTAACAGGAGTCCCCCATTTTTAATTCCATAAGAATTACTGGGGTGAGTGGGGTCGGTAATTTTTGATTGCGGTCACCTTAATTAAGTAATTAAAGTCAAACTCTTACCCCTTGGGTAGGGCTAGCAATAACTTGAGAAGATGCAGGAAAATCAGAATCACCACTCATCATTTCAACAAAATTAGAAGTAGAACTAGGAGTAGATGGACCCGTCTCTATTTTTGTTACAAAATCCGTTATACGGCGCGTTTTAGATAAAACATCTTGAATTTTGTTTTCTTTATCTGCTGCGATTTTCCGCTTTTCACTGCCGCTTGCATATTCGCGTTTTCCCTTGTGACGATCCATTATTTCACTACGGAATCAAAAATAAAAATTGTAATAAATTAGTTTTTTCAGAACTCACTAGCCAGAGCCTAATTATCTAGTCCACTTGTTCCTATTGCCCTACTTAAGATGAAATGTGCAGCCACGTGGTCACCACAAAATCGAATACATTTTATTTTTTATCCCCTTTTGTATAAAACATCTCAAAATTCCGAATCATGCGTCTTATAATATAACATTTTATGACATATAACATTTTAGACCAATGAATTTTATATTTATAACGTGCTCGATTTTGTGGCGACCACGTGGCTGGGCACATTTCGTATTAAAATTAATAGGCTTACAAAGTTTTGATGCGTTCTGTGAATTGTGGTAAATGGGCGCAGAATACGAAAAATAAGGACCTTATCTTATAAAGAACAACTATTAGGTACTTCCGCCTCTAATATAAGAATTAACTTATGCTACTTACCTTAACAATATACCAACCAGAAAGTGCTGATAAAAGTAGTTTCAATTTAGAAATTTGATTTCAAATTTTCAATTTGTATTTAATGAAGCAAAACAATCGTGGTTTCAGAGCAGGAGTGGACATACTTCATTTTTTGTTAAATTTTTATCAAAAATGAGTCATTAATGCCACGATGCGTTCGAATTTCCCGCGAAAATTTAAAAAGTTATCTGTTTTGATTTTTTTTAATTTTTTCAATTTTTTATTTGTATTTTTTCGTTTTGTGGGGGCCCCATTTTTGTGGGGGCCCTGGGGCCCGGGCCCACAGTGCCCCATAGCCAAACCCGGCACTGGTAGGCCTACTATGGGACCGGGGAAAGGTGAGTATAGGCTAAACATATTCAAATCTACCTCATCTAGGTTCTCCTCGTAACCGAAAATCCACAGAAGGTCCTTCAGGTCCTTTTCACTGACTGTTTCATCCAAAGCTACGCCAACTGCATCATCGAAATATCTTAGGTTGATATTCTTTGCCTCGGCTCGAGCCTTGATTGTTTCAATACCATTGTTAGGCGTAATGTAAAGCGTGTCGAAGAAGAGACGGTTCTTTACAGAGTGACCAGCGCTTCTTACACCTGTAATATAAGTTATGAAAAGATATTGAGCACATCGATACCCTAAGGCGTGTTGCTGACCACAACTCCCAAAATCGAGCCTGTGATACTCATGTATCCAGTCCGTGCATGCACTCGGCAGGACTTAATTCAGTTGTTGACGAGCGGTTGCCGAAGTAAGTAGATGGTAGTATTTTATCCTCTCTTACAAACCATACAATAGACCATGCACAGAGCTGCAAAGGGAGAGGATCATCTACCGGTCCCCAGGCCTGGGTTGTCATGGCGGGTTTTAGCCTATTAAAAAAATTAAGGCACTACATCGTTAATTACCAGCACTAAGTAGCAACGTCGCCTCATGGACCCTGGTAGCAATGTCCTTCAGACCTTGAGGCCCATGGTAGACACCGTACATTGCTGACATATTGGCCAGCAGGGCCTGAGCCGTGCAGATGTTGGAAGTGGCTTTGTCTCTGCGGATATGCTGCTCCCGAGTCTGCAGGGCTAAGCGATAGGCATCGTGTCCCCCGGCATCTCTGCAAAAATGCAAGACATCATTATCATTATGGCATCACGCAATATAACAGCAACAAGGCCAAAGGTAGGATTTGTTTTTACCCCCCCCCCCCCCGGGTTTAGAAATTTAATTGGATATTACATAGTACTTGTTACTTTTCCTCCCAAAATCCGATTACTATCTAGTGTCAAGCCATTTCATTTTTCAATTCAGGGGGAGGGGGGTTGAAACCAACCCCCTTGGCTACGGCCTTGAACAGCAATATAATAAAGCAAAAAATTTTCACAATACAGTAGGGCCTCGGTAATCCGGACTCCTGCTTGTTCGGTGATCGCTGTAGTCCGGCCCGGCAATGGGCATTGCGGGGGAGGCGAACGTGTGTAGGTGTTGGCTGCCATGAGCCAATGCGTCGTCAGTCTTGTATTAAATTTCTGGCCTTTCGTTTAGTACGTACAGTGTCAATTTAGCAATTTTGGAAATGTACGTTTTTGTATTTATGCTATAATTTAAAAATTGATTAAAGGAACCAAGGTTAAACATGTGTTTTATTACCATTAAATATGGCCTAGCCTACTATAGGAAGGGGTCCTTTTTTTCCCTCTCCAGATTAACGAGGCCCTACTGTACCTGCATTTTAGAGCAGCTCCGAACACATTTGCGTAATTTTGACGAAAAAATCACGTCCTATGGATTGCTCATTATTTATTGTGCCAGGGGTCTGTTCTGTTTCTTTTCACCTTTGATAGTCTAGGTCTACAGTCAACACCGGCCAAATGGGTTGCATACATTCTTATGGATAATCTTATAGTGGACCCAATCCAATATCCGTACTTGTACTGTATTCTGTACTGTTGTTATAAGAACACTCAACTCCGAATTTAAGGACCCATTGTTAAATATGGAAATAAGACTAATTTTCAACGCCTTTGGGAGAATCAGGGTGAAATTGGAGCCAGTTCTCAGGATACAGAAAGTTTTCTCTTCACCCTAGTCCAGGTCAAATTTCCTTCCACTTTCTCTCTCTTCCTTTCTTCCTCTCCCTCTCTATATTTATTTTCTATCACAAGCACTCTCCCTTTCTACATATCTCTCTTTTCTCACTCTCTTTCTCTCCCCTTTCTCTCTCCCTTTCTCTCCCCCCATCTTTCTCTGTCTCTTCTCTCTACCTACCTCGTTACACCAATCATCCTGCCGGGCATCAAACGCACTAGACTTTGACGGCAGGCGAAGAACCCCGCATGTGGTCCACCGTAGTTAAGAGGGACTCCAAAGCGCTGCGACGTTCCTATCGCTATGTCGACGTCGAACTCGCTGGGGGGACGGAGGAGCGTTAATGCTAGTAGATCTGTCGCACAACAGGCAAGGGTCTGCGAAAAAAAAACTAATTTGTCCGTGCAAATACTTAAGTATAAAATTGTGATTTTTCATCACTGCGGCGAGAATAACTTTTTAAACATCCCCCGCTCCCCATGACTGATTAAAGGTGGTAAATTGTGAATTTAATTATGGTGGAAGGAAATGAAACTCTCTATTAAGGTTTAAAAGCAGTTAATTTTTAGCTTTGAAGGTTAGTGGTTTTATTTGACTTAAAGCCTTAAATGCTTCGCAAATGAAGGAATAATAAGAAGAAAGAGAGTGGCAGCACAACTTATTCAATAGCGTTTTAAATAGATTTTTGGATATCCAATTTAGGTGCCGCATGTATAGCATAACCGGCGCAGTGCAGTTGGCCGAGAAAAGGACGTTGGAACGAAAGGTTCGTGGCTCGACACAGGAAAAATTTTTACAACGGCAAACAGCAAACCCTAATGGGTACATGAACTTCAAGGCGGCAGAACAAAAACACGGCTGCCTGGTATGTGGCTGACCATAATGTCGCAAATTTACCAGTCCTGAGGCCTTAACAGGTTCTCGTTCTCAGGTCTTTTTACTATTGCATATAAGGCATATATTATGAGGTCCTCGAATGAGTAGTTTGAGTAATTAAGGCCACTCCCCCGGGGCACCGCAACGCCACTCATTTTTTGTACAAAGCCGAATTTCTAATTAAATATTCATTGCAGAGCTATAGTAGTAGTATGGTTTGACACAGTCCCAGGCCACGGTGTGGGCCCATAGGACTCCAGTGGACCTCCTGATTATAGTGGATTCCGAATCACTTGGGAAACACAGTAAAGTCACACGATTAGTTCGGAGGTGACCAGGACAAGTCCTACCATGTTTCCCTACCGGCACTGTGCACACGACCAATTTATCTGCAACTTTGAACCTGCTCTGCTCCGCTGGATTCAACTTGGTATGGCGGCCGGCTTTGCAGAGCTATAAAAAATATCAAAGGTACTAGAAGAAATATTTCTCTACATTTTGATACATGTTATGTGGCCAACAGCACTAACACCAATTGGTAACATAATATCATGTATCAAAATGTAGCGAAATATATCTTCTAGTACCTACCTTTGATATTTTCATACAATAGCTCTAAGATACAAAGAATGTTTACTATCAGGTTGAACTTTGTACAAAAAACGATTGAAATTCGTGTCCCGGGGAACGGGGGTTGGGTCCATTTCACTAGGGCAATTTGGATACATTTTTCAGTATTCATGGTTCTACAGTCCAGTCCCATCAGCGCTTGAATACGGGGAGGAACACTGAACGACACCGCCATCGTCCAGTGCAGTCCAGTTCCTCACTGAGACTTTTCATTCTACAGTGAGACCCGCCCTAAATAGCTATAATTTCACCGCACTCACCCCATGGGAATGTGCTTGCTTAACCAGCTCCGAATGGTCAGCAACGGTACCTTCAGTGTCCGGGTACTGAATGAGAACTCCTGCGAAATCTCTGTTGGAAAAGTCAGCATCCACCAAATCGCCTACTACAGCTTCCATACCTAAGGATTCCGTACGTGTGACAACTACAGAGATTGTCTGCGGGTGTAGTTTATGCGACAAAAACACTCGTGTCCTCTTGTTGTGTCTAAAATAAAATATTGAGAGTTGACCGAAGCGCTGAGCGTATTCCTCAAATTCGTCAAATTCGTCAATATAATTAGGCCCTTCATCATATTTAAAATAAGCGCTATACTATATTTGGCCCGAAGACTTGGCCGAATCCAATTTTTTTTTTCTGCGCAACCCAAATGCAAAACCAAACAATCATCGCATCATCTTCCTCCAACATACCCGAACACGAGGCCACAAGGCAAAGCCACATAGCATAGTCAGGACGCAGCTTAAAAATGTCATGGTATGCATTATGCACGGATTATTCCATAATTTCCATAATCGACAATTTCTTCGATATACGGTATACTGTACGACGTACGATATGCTGTACCTATATACTGTATATGTTTGTTTTGGAATTAACCGTCTTTCACCTAATTCAGTTGCTGGTCGAACAGTAATGTAATATTCACGTTCTAATTAGTAGATAGGTACCTGTAGCACAGACTCATGGCTTCAGCGGCGGCCGTTCCTTCGTCCAAAAGGGAAGCGTTAGCTACTTCCAGCCCCGTCAAATCTGAGACCATCGTCTGATAATTTAGCAGACTTTCCAAACGGCCTTGTGCCACCTCTGGCTGATATGGCGTATACTGCGTGGTCCTAAAAATATCAGGTACGATATAATTAATTGGATTCTACGTGTATGTATACACCCAGATATCACTTTCAATAAATGAGTTATTGGAGGATCTATGGGCCCAAATTGTGGCCTGGATCCTGACTCCAAGATCATACATACCTAGGCAGTTTAGGTAATAAGGTTAGGGTAACAAACCCGCCTGTCTTTTCCTGCTGTAACCATACCATTGGTCATGGCTTCATGGACACGGCAAAATCAAACCACATGAGAATTTTTCTCTGAATAATCCAAATTATGACTGCATTCAGAAGCCCGTATTCTCTAACATGATGCTTTACAGGGGCTATGAAATCCTGTCCAGCAATGGAGATAGTACTGGACTTCCCACCCCTCCATGTTGCAGTGGAAACTTCAGCCGAAATGGCATTATTAGGAGTGGAAGGGCAATTAAGAGAGACTTAGCCTCTCTGACTACGTCTGACCACTGCCTGGATATGCCAAGCGATAGAATCCATCCAAAATACTGTTTTAGGAGGGAATTCGAAACTACATTAGGGACAATGAAAGAATGCTGCTAATCAGCAGAAATTCTCTATAGTCACACAATCAAGTGGTTTACTGATGGCTCTAGGCTAGGAAGTACAAAACCAATAACAGGCCTTGGCGTCTTTGGTCCTGGGGTTAAATATCTGGAGTCTCTTGGGGAGACAACTATAGTCTTGCAGATTCTGCAATGAAGGTGCGGAGGACCTGCGATGCGATGCGATGCAATCGCACGAAGAAGAGCGGGAAGCTTGCAGTTGCATGTAAAAGACAAATTTTGTAGACAATTGTCTTATTTTGTAGACAAAGGCTATAATATTAAATTTGAAGAAAAAAAAATCATATTTACCAGCCTGGATTTTCAAAGATGTTTCGCATAATAGTATGGGGCACACAACAATTGTGATACCCCATTCCGATGTAGGATCTCCAAATTTTATTTTTCTCCGAAATATCACGAATTCTTTGAAGTAGCTCATACTCCCCTTTAAAGAAAAAAGTACAAGATAATACAATTAGTATAGTGGTGGAGTAGTAGTAAGTATTGGCATAGTCCCAGGCCACGGCGAGGGCCCCCAGGACACGCCCCATCTTGCTCACTCGGACAACCCAATGGCGAAGCGAAGCGCGCCACCTCTTTTGCTGTGGGTGAAGCTGTTTCTCAGCCAGTAGCTCTCCAATAGCGAAACCGACCGCGGAAGGACGTTCTCGCCAGACAGTCGGGCAGTCCATCAGCATGTGCCACCCGGTCTCAGCGCCAATCTCGCAGAAGCGGCAATCCTGCAAGGGAAACTCAAGCAAGCAAGGTGAACCCTGAAGGGGCTCAAGAATAATTAAATATATACAATACTAAAATTGTGTAGGCACAGGCGCGGATCTACGGGGGGGCGGCTATGGGGGCTACAGCCCCCCCATTAGGTTTCTCAAAATGCTTAAAACCCCACTATTTCAGTCCCCCCCCCCCATTAGGTTTCTCAAAATGCGTAAAACCCCACTATTTCAGTCCTATGTTTCACTCCCGAGTCCCCCTTGTGCTCGATTGTATTACTTACCTATAATATAGAACCCTTATTGCTCTGAAAATGCGTAAAACCCCAATATTTCAGCCCTATTTTTCAAAAAAAAATCGTATTTAATCTTAGCCCCTCCTTGGTCTCATTCTAGATCCGCGCCTGTGTAGGCACTTAAACCATGTACCAAAAGCTTTCACGGTCAGTCAGATAACGGGACAAGAGCATCGCCAGGCCAATGTGAAAGTGTACTTCCAAACGTTTTGCAAACAGAGCTGTGGTCGACAACTTCAATGGTACTATGTAGCCACATAGGCTTCAAAGGTAGTGCGCAGTTAGACCACGACCCATTAGCCCGGATTCTTCTATTATATCATTCTCGATACAGATATTATGTTAGTAGGTATACCTACCGAACTATATCAGAAATTATGACGAGTCAGATGCATAGCATCACAATATAGGAATGATGAGATTAGGAAATTGAACGTTATCGTTTTTCCAGAGTAAATAGCTTTTGCCCTAATGGACTTTTCTAACATAATTTAACTACAATAGTATTTGTATTAGGCCTAATATTCTAAATTTCCGGTACTACTACTTCTTCAAGTTAAAGCCGGATGGCTGGTTGCAGCAGCATGACGTGGTCTCCACTCCCCTCGATTCTGGCACGCCCTCTTCAGCTCCACGTACGTACTGGCCCTTACGTCCTCCATAACTTGCTGCAGATTTTCCTTTCTAGGGCGCCCAAGTCGGTTGACGCCTGCTTTGATTCCTTCTGTGATGCAACTGACGAAGTACTCGTGTTGTAGCAAATGTCCGATTACTTATTAAAATATAAAATATGTACCCAGCACGTACCGAGTGGCCTGCTAATGTTGAGGGGTGTGTTGTATTGTATATTCTTCGGTACTGCTCTTGAAGTTAGTTCATCTAAAGTCTGAAAAAGAATTACAACTTAAATGATGGTCACGCCCAAAGGTAGGTGTACTTTTGAACAATAATGCTGATTGTGTAGCCTGCAAGAAAGTCGGTAAGTACCGCTGCAGTTACAATTATAAATGAGCCATTGGGTTATACAATAGGCCGTAATGAGGTTTGAATCATGGACGGACTGGTTTTGGTTGAATTCTCCTGCTTGTGTGTAATAAATAAATAAAAATGTTCACCATAATTGTCATGTACATGTTATTGTAAATAGCGGAAAATGTCACGCATCATACAAGTTGAAACAAGAGCAAGCAGCCATGATTGCAATGGATGGAAAAGTAAACAATGACCACTTTTGGTGAGTTAATTTATATCGTGACTAATCCGAATAAATGAAACATTCATGAAATATCATCGCAAATACATAACAATAATATTCGTGAGGAAGTTGTGCGAATCTAACTTTCGTTATCTACTATAACAACTACTACTAACCTAAAAGTCTCAATAGGTTGAGGGTGGGAGTGACACGGTGCCGTAGCAATCTCGTGCGTTGGGGACTTTCTGATAACCCCATGTGCGACTGCGGAGCCCTGCAGGACGATCGGCATCTTCTGATCTGTCCAAGGATGAGCTGCCCTATCACGCAAGGGGACTTGGACCAGGGAACTGAGAAGGCCATCCAGGCCGCAATTTTCTGGCGGAACGTGTCCTGATGGCCCGGACACGTAAACTAACTAACTAACTAACCTAACAACTACTAACCTACTTACAACTCCTGCAGCTACCTAAACTAGACCTATACAATAAATGCAATAAAAGTAACAAGTAACATAGTGAAAATGTGCTAATTAGTCAGTAGTATTTAAAAACTCAGCGAGGGAATAGTAGCATAAGCTTCGATGAGGAACTTCAGAGAATTAATACCATACTATACCTCCTCAAATGTAAATTATATCTGGAAGGCGAATTGAGAAAATTGGGGACAGAACGGGACCCACCATCTATGCTTTTCCGGAGGGTTCATGGGTTCGAGATTTCCATTTTATTGGACTTTTAGGTCTGTTTGCAAATAAATGATTATTTTTTATTTATTTTATTTTATTTATCACTCTCGCCAGATTTTTCTCGATATCTTTCCGGGTGTAATATCCAGTGATAATTGCTTTCTCAATTTATGTAAGTCAATTTAATGGCTGTATTATATACCATATATGCCGTAATACTGTACGGTAATAAAAATTTAAAATCAATAAAAAATTTAAAACATAAATAAATAAGGGCTTTTTATTGTTTCTATTACTAAGCCAACCTAGAGGAGTTAGGGCTATAAAGCCCTCTCTTACACTCAACTAGGAAGGCCCTGGACCGCCTGCTTTACCTGCCCTCCGAAGCATGGTCAGAAAATTTAGCCAGTGTGGGACTCGAACCAACAACCTTTCGGGTGAAAGTCAGAGTCCGTACCTCTACGCTACATGTCTTGACTAAAACATACGTCGGCTTTTGAACAAATATTTCTTTTACCTTAAAGCCTAGTTCATCGAGCATCTGCCTCTGGTCATGCTCTCTGGGACCAATATGTCTCGCTTGGAACTCCGCTTCCTTCGAAAAAAGTGTCTTCGTGTTTATGCATCTCACAATCAGGATCCGATCTTAAAAAACACCGTACATCGATTAGGAAAATTGAAAGAACCGGTCCGAGTTTACTCGAACATGCTTTCCAATTTATCAATAGATAGAAAAAATAAGTATTTTCATAGTAAATAATTTTCCTATGGTTTCATTACGGATGCCTCGGGGGGACGGGGGGTGTCCACCTGACGACACTGGAGGTGAGGTAACCTCTATAAATTTAAAAACCTTTAAAACTCCATTCTATCTAGTGTACGCTGTAACCATTTGGGAACCCAAGGACCCCCTCTGGCAATCGCCTAGGATATCACCAATCTCAAAGGAATGCTGAATTAATCGATGGCATTGCTTATTCTAGACCGGTCAGACCAACACATTACCACACAGTAATAATGGCAGGGAACGCAATGCATTTGAGCGTGAATTTTCTATCATTTTTTCAAAAAACATTTTTTGCCTAAAACCAAATACTTTTTTGGGAAAGCAACCTGTCCGGTTAAGTTACTCTTTTTAACACCTAAAACATGCCTGAAGGTAGAAATAATCTACATAAAGGTTTTGCAGAAGAATTATTTTTCATTAAAATTTAGTTATTTTTATTTTTTTACCCCCCGAAGCAAACTATCAAGGGGCAAGCGACCCTCTGCATTTTGTTAACATTAATAACGCCTACAATATGTGTGAATTTTAAAAAAAATCGTTGGAGCAGTTTTTGAGGAATAATTTTTTTTAGACGTTTTTTGGAGTTTTATGATTTTTATGAACCAACAAGCCGAATTCCATAAAAATCCACCGTGTAGTTTGCCCACAAATCGACGAACAGACAGACCGACAGACAGACCTTTCGTAAAAACTAGGTACTTTACTTGGTTCCTGGGACCTCAAAACGTGTAAATCCGTTGAAATCTCGGAATCGAAAATTTTGACCATCACAAAGCTTTCCTTATACTACGTATAAATTGGAAAGCAATAAGCCTATTCATTGTTGTTTCTCCTGATCCAGTGTAATCCAGTGATCAGTGTAAAAGGGGTTGGCAACCTTTTTTATATCGACTCACAAACCTTCTGAGAGCTACCGGTATCCATAGTGTAAGTATATTGAAATGAAATGAAGCAGAGGGAACATTTTAAAGCACAAAATCTATGTGTGCACTATAATACTAGTACCTAGTCAAGTAAAGTAAGTATAGGTCTTATTTTTCTTATTTTCTGTGGAAGAGTAGCCACCTAGTCTAGCCGAGTGCCTGAGAGTGGCTAAGAGTGGCCAAGTGGAGTTACACGAGATGTTCTTCGGAGCCAGGTTTTCCCGCCCTTGTAGTAGCCCATAGTACATTTTTTCGTTCCTAACGAGCAAAAAGGGCACAGTGGGTCATGTTGGTAAAACTGCGATGGGCAAGCTGTGTTGCATATATTTTTCATGCCTTGCATTTTCAGGATAAAAATTCTGCGAGGCTCCTAGGCTAGCTACTCTTAATGAAGAGAAATAAGATACAATCTAAATGCTTGTAAGCGCAGACCCCCCTCGAACCGATGAAGGGTCACATTTAATCTATCACGCTATCAAATTGGCCATAGGGCCTTCATACAAACGCCATCGCTATGGCTATATTACTGGCTGTTAAGTTCACCGAATAGACCATAGTCTGCTCGGTATTCGGTATTGTATAATTTCAAATGATTTTAAAAAATTGAGTAAATCTTATGTAGGCCTAAACAATCCTATTCATACAGACGAAATATTTGTTTTGGGTTAACTATTACCGTAATTGTACTCTGCGAGTAACATTTTTTTTCCTACGTCGTTACCCCATGACATACTTTTTTTTCATTTTTTTTTAGGTGCGGGTCGGGAGTATTTGCGCCGGTCGGTATGTGTGTGCCGAAGTGATGGCTTATTTGGTTGCTATTGGTAGTTGTGGCTTAGAATGGTTTTCTTGAGTTTGTCTACAGGTGTGCCATGACTCCGCGGTCATACTGTAGGCTCATAGAAAGGCTAGAATTATTTAACTTGTAGCAAATCTTATTCAGGTCTTAGGCCTATATACCTACATATAATACCTTAAATGGTGATAACCATAGTAATGTCCTATAAAGGACTTTTATGGACCTAGGCTTACTTCCAGTGGTCCATTGGCCCCTTGTCCAATGCAAACGACCATCACCGCTAGGGGGGAAACGTGGCTGCAGGGCATGTTGCTGTCCACAACATTCTAAATAGAGCAGTGGTCAACACAGGAGATCCTTTGCCAGTTCTCAGGCTCAGACCCTGATTGGAGGATGATATGCAGGTAGTTGCTGGCAACCAATCGTTGAGATTGTGACCTCAAAAGGAGATGATAGAATTTATAATAAAATAATATAATATAGTAACAATTTTTTACAGCCTTATATTAGAGCATGTTACAATACATTAAAAAAATACAAGGCTTTAGAGAAAGGAAGTTAGGGAGATCGGCCTTTGAAAAAAATTGGACTTGAACGCGATTTGAATATAGGCAAGGTGGAAACTGCATCGAGGTTTCTTGCAGTACAATTTTTCAGACCTTCCTGGTATGAATGGCCTTTTTTTACCTGAAAATGTAGTACTTTTACAGTTGACGCGGTAAAAACTTCGCACTACTCGCAACATTTTTGACCGGCCACTGAAGACTATCGTTAAGACTGACCCGGGATTATCTAAGGGCAAAGGTTTAGTTTACCATGCATAGCTTAAGAAGAACACGAGACAGCCGACATTTTATAATAACATACGATTATACAGTATTGTACAACTTAAATATTGGGATGTCATATTATATACTGACAAACAGTGCCGTGCCGTGGATTTTTCAAGCATGAAGCAAGGTTCGAAAATGGCGCCCTCTTGTATGCATATATTATATATACGTATATAGTGTATAGGCCCTATATATAATATATGTATAGCACCATAGGTACATAATATATTTCCCAAATAAAAACAAAACCATCTTCATCGAGAAAAATTTATTATTTATTACGCATTGAAGTTATAAAAAAGAATTTTCCTAGTTCTTCATGAAACTCCTCATAAAATGGAAAGTAATTACTGGCATAATGGTACATTTTAACAATATTAGGCTACTTCAATTTTACTTTCCTTACTTTCAATTTGGCAAATTCGTCAATCAAATCAGTATAGTCGAGAGTGGCGGCCAAGCCAGACTCAATCGATATTACAGCTAAGTTGGACAGTTTCAGTTGACTAATAGAATTTCTTAAATAATTTTTAATTATTTTCAGTTTTGAAAAGCTCCTCTCCCCACTCGCAACAGATACGGGCAGGGTGAGGAGTATTCGTAAGGCCACAATTAGGTTGGCGTACAACGGTTCCAACTCGTTTTCCACTAAATAATTGAGAGTGTCTAAAGGCTTCATGGATTTAGGCAATAAACGGGCCACATCACGCAACTCATCTTGTAAATCAATTCCATTTATATCAGATTCATTGTCAGCTGTTAAAATATTTCCAAGTTCTTTACAAAAAGTTTCAAGAGTTTCGTCATCAATATCTCTAATTTTATAGATATCATATAAAAATTGGAAATTCTTACTATGATTTTGTAGAAGTTGGAATCGCTCACACAATGAAGTAATGGTTTTGTCTAAAATATAATAAAAAAAATTTACAGCAAATTTTTTTTCTTCATTTAAAGGTTCATCTTCTGCTTTTTCATCAAATTGTCGCTTTTTTTTTCTGGCCCTTACCTCCATTTCTTTAGGGAATTCCTTATTGCATTCCATTTCGTCTGCGATTTCGTTGGCTGTAATTTTTATATGCTCCAGCCCTGCTTCTCTAAATGCTTGAATCCTGTTAATTGTCTCTGATAAAAGTGTTACGCAGTCCGAAAGATTTATTGTAATTGATTGAAGTAACTTGGAAACCACATTCACTTCAAATAAAATATTATACCACAGAACTAACCCACAGATAAATTTGTAATTATTAATGCTTCTAGCCAACCCTCTAGCTCTTACTTTAGCCTCTTCGTCAGTCCTTTCATCTTCCATGATATCTATCAATGTGTCATACACATCGCCTAGTTGATACCTCAGTGGTTTCAATGCATCGATTCTACTAGACCATCTAGTAGCACTCAAGGGTTTGATAGTCAACTGAGTGACATGTTTTTTTAAGGCCTCCCAACGCTTTGTAGAAGCGGATAAAAAGTTATATAGTTCTTGTACGGTAGAAAAGAATGATGTGGTTTCCAAGGTACATGAAGCCGCATCATTTACAACAAGGTTTAAAGTATGATTTGCACATGGCACATAAAAAGCTCGAGGATAATTTTTAAGGATGCGACTTTGTACACCTTTTCTCACTCCTTTCATGTTGGCGCCATTGTCGTATCCCTGACCTCTTAACCACTTCAACGTGAATCCCAATTTCTTTAAATGCGCCAGAATAAGCTCAGCCAAAGCTTCACCAGTCGAATTGGTAGCCTCAAAAAACCCAACGAAAAATTCATGAATTTCATACTTTTTAATTTTTTTGTTGAGGGTAACAATTCTTACTGTTAAGGACAGTTGCTCAGTATGGCTTACATCAGGCGTACAATCTGCTATCACTGAAAAATACTTAGCTGTATTTGTTAATTCCAAAATTTTTTCTAAAACAGTTTGCCCCATTAATTGAATCAATTCATCTTGTATACGGTTGCTTAAATAAGTAACAGACGGTTTGTCTGATGCCCTTTGAACTCTTCTAATGTGTTCCTCCATAACAGGATCAAACTCTGCAAGAAATTCTATAAATTTAAGAAAGTTTCCGTTATTTTCGGCAAACAAATGTTCATTTGATCCTCGCAGAGCTAAACATTGCGTTGCCAACGCCCTAATTAAAGAAATTATTCTTTTAATGACTCCTCTCCAGTGCTGAATCTCCATTTCAGTAAGTCGTTGGTACTCATCGTCTATGGTTCTTTTCATCCGCAATCTTGAGTTAAATTCTTTCCATTTTCGAAAGGCATCCCTGTGGTATTTCGATTTTTCATGAGACTTGAGGGTTCTGCCAATATTCTGCCAATCGGAAAAGCCTGCTTTTGGCCATTGAGAGACGTCTGACTGATCAAAAAGTTTGCAACAGAAACAAAACACGGAGTCGTTTGAAACAGAATAAATGAGCCAATTTCTTTGTACAACTTCGCCATTTTGCAAAACCATCTCATAATTTGATGCTACAAATCTACGTTTTGAGCTGTTGGCTGGAAATTGGAATTGTCGTACTTGTTGCGGGCCCCTTTCTACCAATATTTGACGAATTGCCGAAGTAATTGAAAATCCCCATAAGGCTGGGTCAGAACTTAATTCAGAGACTTCGTTAGAACTGGATGGTCCCGATGGTGTATCATCATTTATCGGCTCGGATGCGTGACAATTCAATATCACAGGCGATTCTTCGGTTGAATTATTGTTGCTGGTGAAGGCCTTCATAGCTTTACTCAACTTTATATTTTCTTCTTCTCTCTTCTGTCGTTTTAGCTTGTTCTGATATCCGGACAATTTTCCACGTTTTTCTGACATGCTTGCACTGAAATAAATTATTTTCTGAATTACACAAATTTTCTGGAGGAAGTGACTTTGGTATTTTTATTGATTTTTATGACTAACATCTCTTAAAATTTAATCAAAATCGTTAGAGCCGTTTTTTAGGAAAAAAAATTGAAAACCTGATTTTTGGGGGCAGTGAAATTTGCAATCCTTCTGTTTTGTGCTCGTGTCCCTTAATATATGTGTGAAGTTTGATCAAAATCCATCCATTAGTTTAGGCTTTAGCTCTACGTGCATAGTGCATGCACACCCACACATACAGTACAGATACTAGCCAATGGAAACCGGCAACCATGGCAATGAATGCCTAAATACTTACAGTAAATAAATTAGCTATTGTAGTGTACAAGGCAAACGCGCTACCCTTCCTTCACTGAAATATGCAATAGCATAGCTACATACATAAATAAATACATATACTATATGTAGCCTACTGCTCAAATTTACTTACCATAAGTTATACTTTATACAGTATGTAGCTAGGTAAGGTAATTGTTCACAAAAGCTACCCACGGCGTCTGTATAGAGGATTTGTACTTTGTATTTAAGTCAGCCCAACGGGGTCGGAAAGCACTCACCAGTCACTGGGGCATTGGGAAGGGCAGAGTATTAGGGGAGGAAGCTAAATTTAAATTTAACACAAAGATATTTTTCGCAAGAAAATAAAAAAACACCAATTTGGGCCTTTAAAAATTAACCAAGCGCCATTTGTAAACAAACATGATACCACGCGACACGCGTAAACAAGAAACACTTACCTATCGAGTATCGACTGAAAAGCCGCCAAAAAGTTTGAAATAGTTTGTTTAGTTCTGAGTTTTACAATTATTTTAAATTTTATTCTTTTTTATATTGCATTCATGTCAATATTTAAAATTTTTGTTTTCAATAAAAAGAAAATCTAGAAGGTATATTTAGGATACATTTTTGTCCAATTTGGCGCCCCCCGCAGCGTGGCGCCTGAAGCGGCTGCCTCATTGCCTCAATGGACGGCACGGCCCTGCTGACAAACGTGGCCACCTCCACTTCTTCACAAAATGAGGTTTTGATCCGACCTTGCAGAAAATTTTAATGTGTATCTGCACATTGTACAATAAAGTGACAATAACAGCTAGGGTCCAGAAGTCTGGGGTTAGTTACAAGTTAGTTGATATGTCAAGACATGTAGAGTAGTGGCACGGACTCTGAATTTCACACGAAAGGTTGTTGGTTCGAGTCCTACACTTCCTACACTTTCTGGTCATGCTTCGGAGGGCATGTAAAGCAGGTGGTCCCGGGCCTTCCTAGTTGAGTGTAAGAGAGGGCTTTATAGCCCTAACTCCGCTAGGTTGGCTTAGTAATAGAACAAAAAGTCATTATTATTATTTTTAATTACGCGATAGAAGAGTTAACGGAAGTCTAAAATCTGTTCCATATGTGTTCTAATCAGCAAGATTTTGATTGTTTAAGAGGGTACCTACCTATTTGGAGTTTTGTGTTTTTGTTGTATTGTATTATGTATTATGTGACGTTTTCTGGCGATACTATTGTATGTATTTATATTATCAATTATTGTATTGTGCAAAATACATATTTATTATTATTATTATTATTATTATTATTATTATTAATTATTAACATCTTGGTGCAGGGACGAAAACACTTATGTAAATAAAGTGCAAAATGCCCAAAATAGAATAATGAAGAATATGTTGTCAAACAAACTAAACAAAAAATTTAACCACATTGATGATAAATATAAGTACCTCGAAATATTAAACCTAAAACAACTCTATACATTTAAAGTAATTAAATATAACTTCTTTGACAAGAATTTTAACATAGAAACAGAAAACAAATCACATCACAATACTCGAAATCCAAGAAACGTCAATTTGAAACCAGCCTACAACAAATACGGGAATAGATTAAATAGTATAAAAAAAAATTTTAATGAATTGCCCATACAACTTAAAAAATTAACTAAAATAGGAGAGATAAAAATGAAAATTAAAAAATGGCCTTTGAATTAAAATACTTCGCTTTAAAACTTATTACTTTACTTTTTACTTTAATTATTTTACTTTACTATAATTACTCTTTACGTTAACTTACAATTTTAAATGGTATGAATTAAACTGATTTGAGATTAAATTTAGTTTTTTTTTCTAACACAGACGTGAAATAGAAAACATGTTGCATCATCTACAGCGTTTACTGTGCGAGCCCCCGACAAGTTGATTAACTTGGGGGCCCACAGGTTATTTGTATTATAAGGGTAAAATTGTTAATTGTATAAATATATTCCTTCGGCGCAGGGGAGTACCGGCCGAAGAAGAATAAAAAAAAGGGGGGGATACTGGGCAAGGAAAAGAAGAAAAGAACCATATTTTCGACAGAAAATTCGCTCTCCCGAAAAATTATTATACATCTTTGGGTTGGCCATATTTTTGAAGTTATATAAAAACATTTCTATTTACAACAATAAAAGAAAACAATTTTTAGGGCGACCGCGCCCGGATTCTGGTAACTCGGTAATTTCGTTTTGGTTTGATTGATGTGCCCACGGAGGAATTTATACATATATATTTAGTAGGAAAATTGTTAATTTCTTAGTGGGTTTGTTGTATAATTATTAATTTCATTTTGTATTGTATGATAAATATATTTCTTTCTTGCTTTCTTTTTTTTTTTTTGTAAATAGCCTTCTCATTTTTTTCCTTCTATAGGTTTTGTATTTTATGCTGAACTTTGTGCATTGCATTACGGTTCCTACTCCATTGCTTCATAAGTTAAACTTTCGGTTTAAATTATTGTATAATTTATTGTTAAGCCATAGTACCCTAAAAAAGGGTCAGTATAAAGCAAGTCCACTTATTCTTCTAATTACATGCACTACCATTAAAATTATTCTAAAAGTTCAATTCAGCGGTATTATAAAGTAAACTGTTAAATTGACAGCTATAATGTTTACAAAAAAAACTAGAAAAAAAAAGTTTAAATAAAACACCGTAGATTTAAAATTTAAAATGAAGGTCATTGCGCGGTTTTTTGCTGCGCAGGATGCACTGCGCATTTACGCCATTGCTTGCTTTCCGTCTGCTGTTGTTGTCAAACATCCAACCCCAAGGCCTAAACCGCCTAGTGGCTAGTAGATAACCTCCATGACATGAGGGCGAAATATTATTGACTTTTTTCGTCAGATTTATCAAAGCGTCTTATCAATCAAACATGCTTGTTTACAATGAGACAGTTGAAGACGAGAGTGACACTATGGCGCATGGCTCTGCGGCGGGAGGCAATTTCAAAGATGCTGCTATTAACTTTTCCGCGGGATCTCTGGGTATGTTTTTAAAATTATGACTTGGCCTATTAAATAGTTGATACTTTCTTAAATGGCATGTAGGCTAAATACCGTCTGTCCACTCAGCAGTTGCCATTATAATTGACCAACTCAAGTGTCAATTATTAGACTGATTTTCCGCTCTCAAGGTGATGCAACATTGAGTCAAATGATCAACCGGAAGCTTCTTGCGTAGCAGGTTGAACCTATGTTAAGGGAATGGAAGACAGCATTGCCGAATAGTCGCCCCAAAGGGTAATTCAGTAGAACATGACGTCTGCGAATCTGTAAATAAAAGGTCAAGTTAAGCTACCTATTGCCATTAATAAAATAACAAAATTTAGTTATGTAGGTATCGTTTATTTAGCTTAAGAGAGACCCATTTCTGAAAGAACTATAGGTCGGCAAAACATAGTTATTTACTTACAATTTTATCTCGAATTTTTGTATTGGCAGGTATAGCCATAGGTACTTATGTCATAGGCGTGCCAATACAACAATCCTTGCTTAAGATATAAATTATCTTGCCAATGGGACATTTGGCTTCCACTTCATATGCATTTTCACCCGACTACTAAGGGGTAGCTTAAATTAACTTGTACCAAGAAAAGAAGCAGCCCACTAGGCTGAACACTGATGTTGAAAAAAAAACATTGGCCACAAACTCTCATTCTACCTATACCTGTTGTTATTAGATCCCCTTCTATCGTTTTGTCGCAATATCTCACACGAGCATATCAATAGTGATCTTAGAGCACGTCTCCCCTATGATTGCTTGAAAGTCTACAATCTCACTGATGACTAAATCTAACTTCAGAAAAGGGGTGAAGGTACTGCGGTGTTGTCCATACTCCATGAGTGAGTTTATGGAGTCTCTAAACTAGACAGTCCGTGCACTAATTTATAGATAGATCTAAAATTGAGTAAGTAATTTATAAACAAATATTAGGTTTTAATTAAGGCTGTTTGTCTTAAACCAATAATTTTAGGCTATTTACTATTAACGACGTCGAGAACCTTCAATGCATTGTACCTTGAGGTTAAAATGAAATATATATACTGTATATTGTCTATTGCTCGCTAAAACCTTTTCTATCAGCTCAATATTTCTGCCATACTAAGCAGATATTCCTAGTCTAGTATTTTAATTGCTGACATTTCTATCCATTCAGGGGGAATCGCGGCAACGTACGTTGGTCAACCCCTTGACACAGTTAAAGTGAAAATGCAGACATATCCTCATCTCTACAGCAATATGGTCGATTGCATTAGAAAGACAGTCGTGAGAGAAGGATTCCTCCGCGGCTTATACGCCGGCACTGCACCCGCCATTGCTGCTAATGTTGCTGAGAATTCTGTTCTTTTTGCTGCATACGGCGGCTGCCAGAAAGTCATGCAGGTTGCCACTAACTCGGAGGTAATTGAAATTCGGGTTTCAAATCCGGCGATTCTCTCAAAAGTTGACTATTTTTTTTTTTTTTTTTTTTTTTTTTTTTTTTTCAGTAGTCCGTTTAGTCCTTTAGCTAGAACGCACCAAAATCATAGGCTGGGATTTCTTTACGATGGGCTGTTTTGAAATTAAAAGAAACACGCGTAGAGGAGCTCATTTCGTATGCCCATGTCTCATTTAGAATTCATAAAAGAGCACCTTATCAATATTTAACTGACACACCTTCATTTGATAGGACTCATAAAGATAACAAAGACGTTGACTTTATTTGTAGATATTGATAAATCCTTGAATGAGTTGAAGATTACTTAAATTGTATTTAATCTACTGTTAATGTAAATTATTTCATTGGCGTAAATAGGGGGGTCCTGGGCTTAAAACCCCAATATATTTCTTCGGGGGAGACCCCCGCGCCCCCCTCAGTGGTAAGTTTATTCGTTGGTAAAATCTCAACTGTACTGCCTGCAAAATGCGTAAAAAGTTCCTAATTTGGGCCTATTCATCAGACCCCCGGGCCCCCCTTTCTCTAAGGTAGAGTATTCGTAAAACCACACAAATTTGAACCCATTTATCAATTTTTTTTCTCCAGGGTATAATATGCGTAATACCTCACTAATTTGGGCCCATTTATCGATTTTCTTTCTCCGGGGGATCGAGGTCTTGGGGTCCTAAAGCCCCCCCCCCCCCCAGAAATTTTGGGAATTTACGTCAATGAATTATTTCTGGCATATTAATAAAATGTATAATTATTAATTACACATTACAAATATTTTTCGATCGAATAAATATTGGAGTGTGTAATCTGGTCCAATGACATAGAAATATACATCTACGACATTGGTAAATATTTATGGAAAACTTCCTTACGAATACTAATGAAATACATTGGAATATTCCACTGTCTTACATAAACAAACAACTCACAGCGAATGACAATGAAGTCAATGTTTAGGAGTTTATGAGAGGGAACTTACTTTCCTGCTACCAAAGATATGGAATAGAATAGATAACTCGCTTTATTAAATAAAATAAATAAGTGTTGACTTTTTTGTTCTATTACTAAGCCAACCTAGCGGAGTTAGGGCTATATAGCCCTCTCAAACACTCAACTAGGAAGACCCTGCTTAACATGCCCTCCGAAGCATGGCCAGAAAATGTAGTAAGTGTGGGACTCGAACCAACAACCTCTCAGGTGAAAATCGGAGTCTGTACCACCACTCTACATGTTCTGACAATTATGACTGCAGTTAGTTTATGACGAAAACCTCCAAATTTAATATCAGTCACAACTATTTGCCGCTTCATTGTTTACGCTGCAGATGCCCATCTTACCCGTCTGCCTATTTCAAGTTGCATATTGCGCATCCACTTCTAAATTAGTGAGGGCCCTGAAAACTATGTGTCTCTCCTTCCTTGCGTATACTGTAGATAGTCGTAAGCTGACCATCGAGCAATGGTCTCACACCATTGAATTTAAATTCATTGCTTCTTATGCCACACCACCTACTCTGGTACGGCGCACAAAGGCAAACTGTTTGTAACAGACCGGCTGGGAGACAGACACTAGAGGCTAAAATCTGCTGAAGTCGAATTGCCTTTGTTCCCCAACCCATTTGCTCCAATGGACCTCGACAGATCTGCTGCGTATTTGTTGCCGTAAAATCTGTCTTTGTGTACAAGGGCTTATAGATTACTTTTTAGAGTTTTCAAACTTGTTCAATGTCATTTTTTTTATTTTCTAGAGTGTTGAATCTATGTCAGTATTAAGCAATGCCACAGCTGGTTTTCTGGCGGCATTTTTCTCTTCATTCACACTTTGCCCGACCGAATTGATAAAATGTAAGCTACAAGCTGCGCGGGAAGCTACCATCATTGCTGGGACAGACTCCGGAACTGTAGGTATTGCCTTTATATTTATTTAAACGAAAATAAAAAAATAAGATAACAGTGGGGCTCTAATTTCGATTATAACGTTTAACGTCAGTATTATATACCATGTAATGCTGCAATATATTGAATAAAGCATTGCCTTTAAGCAATAAAGTTAGCTCACAGACCTGTCCGGTTAGAGAGTTGTGCTACCTGTCTATCAAATGAGGTTCTTGTCAAAGAGCATATAAGTAAAGGATTCATCGAATTCTTTACTTGTGAGCTTGTGGTCTAGCGGTTAAGACGATTCTCCGGTTAGGCATAGTTCTAGTCCAGATTTTTCTAAATCCTCTAATTTCGATAATGTTAATATTAATCATACCCCAGGGCATTCTTGTTATTGTTATACAGTGCATCAAGGGTTATGTTTTTCATCAATTTCATCGCTGGGTTTTCTGGAGGTCATCAACATTGACTTGATATAGCCTACATTATCATTAAAAGAGATATTTTAAAACTATTTGGGATAAGCCATTTTTGTAAAAACAATAGACTATTTGCGTCTTTTCATCACCGGTGACATTCAGGACCAGAGTAAAATTTTGTGGGGGTTAAATCCAGGACCTTCTTCTCCAGTAGATCCCGTAAAGTAGTATTATACACTTGGGCCCGGTACCACCACGCTTAGAAATCATTACCGAGCCATTGCTATAGAGTATGGTGGCTCCCCCATATTCCAATGCATAGCGTGCCTCTAGTACAGTGGGTTTCCCTCTGTAGATGGCAGTTCTTGCCGAAAGCGCTCAGGGTTTCATAATAACACAAGTGGGTTTCTTAGACAAAGTTAATTTTTTAACGATTATTAGGGTTTTACTAATTCGGGTTATAGTTATAACAAGGTTTTCTAAAACACTAAGTTTTTGCTTTTTGTTTATTAAAATAAAATACCACGAAGTCACGAGTAATCTAATTTTTTCTATTTTCGAGATTTTATAAACTCTAATAGCTGTCAACATCGTGTTAGGCTATACAGGAAATTTTAGTTGTTGTTGAGTTAAATTATAACACGAGGAGCGAAATTTACGTCAGCAAGTCATGTCAATAATTTACTGATTAAGCAGTGACGTAGGTCTAGATTTTGCTCCGAGGTCACTGTCAAGCGCTGCGCTATCTCCATTCGATTGCCTCTATCTCTTTTGCTTGCTTTACCGAGCTATTACAAATACAATGGCCTTCTCAAGAACAGTTATTGAGGATCTGTTTTAATGTAACTGCAAAGGCTTTCACGGCCGGAGTCAAATGAAGAACCAGTAGAATCCGGGCTGATGGAAGTGAACATCCAAACGTTTCGGCAACATCTGCGGTCGACATCTTCTGTGGCGCTGCGTAGACTCGCTACGGGGCCACCGAGGTACAACCTTCGAAGTCTACGCAGCGCCACTGAAGATGTCGACCGCAGATGTTGACGAAACGTTTGGAGGTTCACTTTCATTTCGACCACGGCCCATCTGCCCGGATTCAACTGGTTCTTCATGATCTCTTTTAAGTTTACTCAAAACATTATTCAAAACTACTTTTTCTGTAGTTGTAAAATTTCAATAGATTTTGTCATAAAATTATAACATTATCCCATAAAATCACTAGATATTGACGTACTGGAATTTCAATGAAAATAGGCCAAGCAACTGCGAGTTCCACGATATGCCTGACGTAGGTGTACATAGAAAAACGCTTGAATTCTAATCAGTATAGGGCAGCCTGTGCCAAAGTAAGGCAGCCATTTTGTGACGGTGTATATAATTGGGCTACAATACATTTCTTATTTCAGATGAAATTGGGGATCGGACCATATAGACTTACCCAATCTATTATCAAGTTGGAAGGGTTCCGTGGCCTATTCCGAGGGCTTGACTCCACCATGTTCCGGGAAATGCCGGGCTACTTCGTCTTCTTCGGAGGATACGAGCTTACAAGGGAATTACTTGCACCTCCTGGTGGTTAGTGCCCTATATTAATTTCTGTTTAAGAAAAATCTGCTTCTTATAGCTGAAAGAGAATAATTAACTGATTTGTTTTCATTACCTGTAAAACTCCGGGTTCCCGGGGTGTGATTTACGAGCCTCCTCCACATGTGAGGAACCAGTAGAATCCGGGCTGATGGGCCGTGGTCGAATTCAAATCAAATCAAATCAAAAAGCTGTATATTTTTACAAGTTTTTTTTTACAATTATAGGGGTGACTTACCGCAGGACTAGTCCGTGTGCGGTTTAGGCTTTTATACAAATAACTCAATAACTACAAATAACTGTATGGAAACCAAAGTTGAATTATGCTAGTTTTGTTGTTGTGTTAGTATATTAGTATAATCACGTAGGCTTCCCTGGCCGGAGTCTGGTGAGGAGACAAAGGGATGCGAGCTAATAGGCCGTGGTCGATCCGCTCGTACTCCTCCGTCTCCTCATGTTAGTGTATTAGTAATTAGTAATATGTTAGTATTGTGTGCGTAAAAGGTTGGAGATATTCTGTGTGTTATTTATTTTTTTGTCTATCTTATGCATCTATTTCTTGTTTTACCCATATTTTTAATTGTTTTTTGAATACTGTCATGTTTTCGATTGCTTTTAAATTTATGTTTAATCTGTTGTAGTGTTTTATTCCTACGTATTGCGTTTGGTGTTGTATTAGTACGGTTCTTGCACGTTGCTGCTGCAGTGGGCGTGTGTGCTGCCTTCTTGTATCATAGGGGTGTTCATATAGGGGTATTATGTGTCTATTTTTTTGTATTTCAATTATTGATTCTTTTATAAATAACTGTCTGATCGAAAGTATTTCAGCTGTTTGGAACAGTTCTTTTGTTGGGTGTCTGTTGTCTACTCTGTAGATAATTTTTAGGATTTTTCTTTGTACTACATTCAGCTTCTCTATCACATTATGATATGCTCCTCCCCATGCAGTTATTGCATAGCTCAAGTGCGATTGCACTATTGCGTAGTAAATAATTTTGTTTAGTTTAATGCTGACTATGTTTCGCAATTGGACGAAGTTATGTAGTGTCTTCCTTAGTTTTTTTGTCGTGAGTATTATTTGGTGGTCCCATTTTAATTTTTCATCTATGATTATTCCTAAATATTTTGTTGCCTCCACTTGTTTTATATTTGGGATTGAAAGTTGATGCTCTGGGTTTTTCTTATTGGTGAAGTCTATGTATGTGGTCTTGTTGAGATTTAGGGCTAAAAGGTTGCTATTCAGCCAATCGTGTATAGTTTTAAAATCTCTGTTCATTTTGTTTTGGAATTGAATTGAATTGAAAGTGAACTCACAAACGTTTCGTCAACATCTGCGGTCGACATCTTCAGTGGCGCTGCGTAGACTTCGAAGGTTGTACCTCGGTGGCTCCGTAGCGAGTGACTGGGTAGGGGGAACACAACATGGAAATTCCCCAGAGGGACATGTTGTGTTGAGAGAATTTCCATTACCTTGTTTTCCCCAATTGGCTGATGTCATCCTTTTCGTTGTTGTTTTGTTCAGCGCCGGATACCAGAGTTTGTTCACTTTTAAGCCTTCTTCCTTTCTGTTGAAAATGTGTGGGTGCTTGTATATTTCAATAGCTTCTCTGTGTAGTCTGGGGAAATATTGAGTAGCCCGTGACAAGACAGTCGCCTGTTTGTAGTGCACCGTGTGTCCAGATTGTGTTAGTACGTGCTCGGCAATCGCGGACTTCTCCGGTTGTAGACGGCGGCAGCTTCGTTTATGTTCTTCTATCCTCGTATTTACGCTGCGTTTAGTCGTACCTATGTATACTTCTCCACAAGAGCAAGGAATTCGGTACACACCGGCTGATGTTAATGGGTCTCTCTGATCCTTGGCTGATCTTATCATGCATTGGAGCTGTTGCGTAGGCTTGAACACTGTTTTGATGTTATGACGTTCGAAAAGTTTCCCAATGCGATCCGTGACTTTCTTTATGTAGGGCAAACACACCATTCCTATGGGTTGGGGTCTGTCTGCAGCCTTAGTGTTCTGTCTAGGATGGAGAGCTCGCTTGATTTCTGGAGGCGTATAACCGTTAGCTTGTAATGCTCTATCCAGGTGTTTGAGTTCTGATCGTAGTTGCTGGAGCTCACAAATCCGATTAGCACGGTGGATGAGAGTTTTCAGCATCGCACGCTTCTGGCTCTGATGACGGTTGGAACTCTTGCTCAGGTATCTATCCGTATGCGTTGGTTTGCGGTATACCGTATGTCCCAATGAACCGTCTCTATTCTTCGCCACCAAAACATCAAGGAAGGCCAACTGGTAATTTTTTTCTTTTTCCATGGTGAACTGGATTCGCGGGTGAATTGAGTTGATGTGATCCAGGAATTTCGTCAGATTCTCCAGACCATGATTCCAAACAACAAAGGTGTCATCTACGTATCGGAACCAACATTTCGGTTTTTGGGCTGCTGTGTCTAACGCCGTTTTTTCAAAAGATTCCATGTAGAAGTTGGCAACCACCGGGCTAATGGGACTCCCCATTGCGACGCCATCCAGTTGTTCGTAGAAGGTTGAATTCCATTGAAAGTATGTAGTTGTCAGGACGTGGTGGAACAAAGACGTATATTTTCCCAGACTACACAGAGAAGCTATTGAAATATACAAGCACCAACACAATTTCAACAGAAAGGAAGAAGGCTTAAAGGTGAACATACTCTGGTATCCGGCGCTGAACAAAACAACAACGAAAAGGATGACATCAGCCAATTGGGAAAAACAAGGTAATGGAAATTCCCCAGAGGGGCATGCTGTGTTGAGAGCGAGCAATTCCTCGCTCTCAACACAACAACAACAACGTCCAGGTATAAAGGTCAGTGCGCAGCGCACCCAGTCACTCGCTACGGAGCCACCGAGGTACAACCTTCGAAGTCTACGCAGCGCCACTGAAGATGTCGACCGCAGATGTTGACAAACCGTTTGGAAGTTCACTTTCAATTCGACCACGGGCCATCAGCCCGGATTCTACTGGTTCTTCATTTGACTCCGGCCGTGAAAGCCTTTGCAGTTACTCCTCCACATAACTTTTATTTTAATAGAAGCGCAGGACCCATGAGGTAAACACGCTTACTGATTTTATAATAAGTAAGATCTACTAAGATTCAATTAGATTTTTCATTTGTTGTGTTAATTGTAGGCTATCCATCTGTATTTTATTTTGTTTGACTGTATACCTGTATTCTCAACCATTACTTTCAACCAGGAGTAAAACCCGTGCATGAGCTGTGGCTTACGGTACCATAAAATATGATTTTTGTACAAAAATAGTAATAGTAATTCTGGAAATAATATATTACTAAGGCGCAAAGTCCACCGACCTCGTATTGCAGAATGCACATGACGTTGACGTGGTAGCATACATCATTAATAAGTCTTTAATGTCTGCTACCTCGTCAATGTCATGTGCATTCTGCAATACGAGGTCGGTGGAAACCCCGCCTATACTATACACCTTGCTGTCACCTCAACACGCAGTATTTCCTATCGTTCCAGTCCCACTCTACAGAGATGCTATTTGGTTTCTGTATCTTTCTTGGTCGGCTCCTTCGTATAATCTCAATGGTTCTTCAGCATCGAACTTTCTTCTAATGGAAATAATAATAACATGAAGTTTTTTTATGAACCTAGGCCTACTTATAGTGACACAATCACTGATAGTGACTCGTGGTCCTTGTCCATTGCCAGCTTTGCCATGATTTTCGGCGGGGTTTCCACATACGTCAATGGTCAATGAGAAATATGGTTTTGACGTGGTAGCAGACATTTTTGGTATGTCTTTAATGTCTGCTAAAACGTCTATTTCATATTTCTCATTGACCATTGACGTATGTGGAAACCCCGCCTTAGGACATTAAAGATGTTGCTTCTGTATGAAAAAAATCTGGTACACGTCCTCGATGTGAACCCACACCGGCTACAAGCGAAGAACAAGCTGAGACAACCACCATTGCCACAATTTAACAGGCGTAAGCATGACTTGTCCCAGTTCGGATGCGAGTCATCTCTTCAATCTTCATTATTCCCCGAATTTTTTTTCGACATTGTTGTTGTTGTTTCCAACGCCTATTTTCAGCATTTCTGCTTTAAGCAACCCTGTCAGCCTGACGGGGGGAGTGAGTCAGTTTGTTAACTTGAGACACCCTAAAGGCAGACTCCTTCACCTAGGGGAGAAGGGAAGTTGACTGACAGGGTGGACCTCCTGATTATAGTGGATTCCGAACCACTTGGGGAACATGGTAAAGTCACACGATTAAATCGGAGGTGACCAGGAATCGATACGCACGTAAACTGCCTGGTATATCGCGTTATTGTTTCCCACCATGTCCCCCTGGCAACGCTGTGCACACTACCAAGTTTGCCGCAGTTTGAAACATGTTCTGGTCTCATGGAATCAGCATGGTAAAGCCGTTGGCATTTTTTGACATTGTTTTCTTATCCCCTCCCAATCCATATGTTACTGTTTCAGGGAGCAAGGAGGATGTGGGAGCTCTGGGGACCATGGCGGCAGGCGCAGTTGGCGGTATGGCACTGTGGACGGTAGTCTTCCCGGCCGATGTTGTCAAGTCGAGGACGCAGGTTCGAGGCGTCACTGGGAACATGTTTTCTATTATGTATTCAATTTGGAGGCAAGAAGGTAGGTAGCGCAGAGTAGAGAAACCATATTATGCGATGTCAGTCATTATTATGTCAGGAGATGCAGAGTAGTGGTACATACTCGGATTTACACCCGAAAGGTTGTTGGTTCGAGTCCCACTCTTGCAACAGCCATGCTTCGGAAGGCATGTAAAGTAGGCGGTCCCGGGCTTTCCTAATTGAGTGTAAGAGAGGGCTTTATAGCTCTAACTCCGCTAGGTTGGCTTAGTAATAGAACAAAAAGCCGATATTTATTTATTAAGAGCAAATCGAACGCCCCCACTACATGCTTTTTATGAAGTCAAATTTCTCATAAAATATCAATCTTCATAAAACCATGAATGAGTAGTAGTGGTAGAAAAAATGCTCTTAATACATTATGTGACCGTTTGGCCATCTAACTTATGTTCCATATCTTCTTGAAAACGTTCCTACAAAATTATGCAAACATGGTTAGGGTTAGCATGAAAAAAAGACTTTAGTCTTATTGTTAGCTTTTTTTTTTTTTTTTATAAATCGCTCCTTGATTTGCCAACTGTTCTAACATCAAAATGCTAACTTATCAGGAGAGCGTTCTGAAGTTTTTTCCGGTCATTTTAATTTATGTATCTCCACTACAATACTCGGAGGGACGATCTTCTCGTTTTACCTACTCAGTTAACCCAAACCTTTCATGCCTCCTTCCTCGTCTCGTCAGTTCTCCTATGGAACTCCCTCCCCACGCACATAAAAGAATCTCTCTCTTCCAATTTTGAGAGTTCGCTATCGGGAGCATCTAATTAGGGTAATACACTAGATTCGCCAAGATCTGGCTTTGCTTCGCTCTCCATCTGTGAATGTCTCAGCAGTGTTATAATTTTTTTGTATTTGTAATTTTTTGTATTTATATAACTTCGTAACACTAATTAACTAGCCCTCTAGTTGAGTGTTGAAGGCCCTAACTCCGCTAGGGGAGCCTAGTACAATAAAGAAACTATTATTATTATTTCAGCCAAGAAATTTTCAAGTTTTTTACAGGCTTGCAGATACGATTGGACGTACGAAAAGAGAGAATTTTTTTTGACGCAATAAATTTTTTTTTTTTTTTGCAGTTAACAGTTGGCAAATCAAGGAGCGAAATCTAGCTTACGTGTAAAATTCGAATTTAATTTCAAATCTTCCTTTGAGGTTATTTTAGTATACATTAGGCGTCCATTCCACCGGCAAATTTGCTTCACTAAAATTCACTTGTGTTTTTTGAGATTTTTTGTTAGTTTTATTTTAAGGAGACTATTATGTAGATACTTAACTTATCTATTATAAATTAAGTTAATAATATAATTAATAATATTATTAATGATGTCTACTACCATATTATAATTTAACGTTGTAGTGAAGCGAATTTTCCGGTGGAATGGGCGCCTTATACTCTGTGTAGCCAAGGATACCAAATATCCATTTTATTTTCAGGTATCCAAGCGCTTTACCACGGGCTGGGTCCTACATTAATACGGACAATTCCTGCAACAGCCGCGCTTTTTCTCACAGTTGAAACTACCAAGAAGTTCCTCCGCTCATCATTCTAGCATCACTGAATCTACAATTTACCTACATGTAAATTTTTAAATATCATTTTCAATGTAAATCTCATTTTATCATGTCATAAGTATGGCGAAATTGACCTAGTTGTTTATTAAAATGTTTAGTTTCGTATTTTGAAACAGGTTAGTTACAGTAAAACTTACCATTCCTAATTCTCTTTCGGACTAAAACGTGAACATTACTCGTATGTGAACACTGCTGAACCTTCCCACCTTCTGATGTTTCCATGCTGTTAAGGTGTTTCTTTCTTCTGAGGTCACAATGTCAACGATTGGTTGGTAACTCTCTGCATATCATCCTCCAGCGCTCTCCTTCCTCTTCAGCTCTTGGTACGTTCGGGCTCCTGCGTCCTACTTCAGTTCATCCATGACTTCTTCAGCCGCCCTCTTCTATTGGCCCCTACCACTGTGCCCTCAATGATGGTGTGTCTTAATAAATGTCTTAACCATTTCGCTCTTCTACTTTTTATATGAGTTTGTCTCTCTTCTTTAATAACCTCTAGCACTCTTTCATTGGTCACGTGGTCCGTGTGAACCGATGCATCCTTCTATAACACCACATTTCAAAGGCTTCAAGCCTTTTCAGTTTATTTGCAACAGTCCAGGTTTCACATCCGCATAATAAAACACTCCATACGCATGAACTGCTTTCTGCTGTTATAAGGTATGTTTCAATTTTTTTGTAAAGTGTGGTCGGAATTTTTTGGCGAAACCAATTACTCGTAAAATCTCGAACCACGGCTACGAATATCTATGAATATTCTTTTGAAGGCTCCTTGTGAGAGTTTCCTTGGTGACTTCGTGGAACTTGGAGAAGTAGAGTAGAGGAAGAAGAACGCAATGATCCACAGTAAAATACTTTAATAGTGACCGGTTTCGGATAAAATCCATCATCAGACTAACAACACATGAAAAAACGCCAGCTTAAATACTACGGGATGGGAGTGGGAGGTGGATGTACTCAACCCCCGCCTCCACCTCCCACTCCCATCCCGTAGTATATAAGCTGGCGTTTTTTCATGTGTTGTTAGTCTGATGATGGATTTTATCCGAAACCGGTCACTATTAAAGTATTTTACTGTGGATCATTGCGTTCTTCTTCCTCTACTCATGATCTTTTGAAGACATCATAAAAAAATTCAAACTTACTCCAGAGGCAGACTATTTACCCCTGCTATACAATAACCATCCCACACACTGGTGAATTCCCATGTGTTTGCACATTCTTATTATATTTTGGCAATCTCAGCTCGGATGCTACGGGGGGACTGACCAAGACCATAGATCAGAAGAACTCAGGGTGCACATGATTCAGATTGTTCTTCCATGTCGCTGCATACATGAGTGTCAACATAAACATTTATGTTTCCAGAGGCAAAGCCATTGGCTATCTCGACATTTTAGATTTCTGTACAACATATGTTTGTGGGTACTTCAGACAAAACAGTTTAGCACACTATCATGGGGATAGAGAACAAAATTAACTGCCCAAATTACTTACATTGATAAGATTAATTTTAATCACACGATATTACAAATGCATTAACATCAGCAAAGAATCAGATAAAAAAACCTACTTAGTCCAAGAATCGCGCCTTAGAATTGTAACCATTGGTAAATGTCCAAGAATCGCGCCTTAGAATCGTAACCATTGTTCGAATAGGTACATTGGTAAATGTCCAAGAATCGCACCTTCGAATCGTTATCATTGTTAGGGTAGGTACATTGGGAAACAAAAGCTTTAAACTTTAACTACCATTCACAATTATCATGCAGAAATATACCATAGCCTTACATTAGAACCGTGTTCATAGAAATTGGCTGGGATCAGTAGGCTTTTTGTAACTCTCTAACTTCAAAATCAAAATATTTTCGTAATAATCCAATTCATTTTGATTTCAAAATAAAAATTCACAGTCTCAATTCAACTTAAGAGAAGGCCCTGAATATTTCTGAATTAGCTGGTTGGATAATAAGAGGGACATATTTTTAATACAACATACAGTACATGGGAAAACTTTTGATTTGGTTGGTTTCCTTAAAAATATGCTATACGGTTGGTACACATTACGAAATGTAGCCCCAACCCAAACATTCAGAAATTACCTGTTCTGTTACCTTAACTTAAAAAAAATCCTCAAAAGGGGCTAAGATACAAGACCACCCCATTTGTCTATTGGAAAAGGTTAATGGTAATGGTGTAATAATATTTAACAAAAGGTTAGTTGGCCCCTTGCCCTGACAATGGGCTCCGCCCAAATTGTTGGGTGGCTGTGAAGCCCCTGCCTCTAATGACTATTAACAGCAGGTAATGTAAGTCCAACTTATCCTTCGTTAAATAACACCCTTTTGGTCCAAAAAAGGGCTTCAGTTTCAAGAATTGCTATGGCCAATCTGAAAGTTCAGATAAACATAGTAGTCTCCTTAGTAACTTTGTAAAACTTGCTGTCACTCATTGTTAAAATTAACTTAGTATTAAAAATTCACAACCGGTTTCGGCACACTTGACGATGGCGTGAGCCGAAACCGGTTGTGAATTTTTAATTTAATTTTATTCGTAAAACTATACTAAGTTAATTTTAACAATGAGTGAAAGTTCAGATCTCATTTTGAAACTGAGAGGCGTGTCGCACTCTCGTGAATAGACCAAAGTAACATTAATGTTGATTATAAATACACACATGACACAAAGGCGTTGCATGGATATGCTGAACCAGCCAGGCATGATTAAGCGGATTTTCCTCGTGGCTTGGCTGCTTGAATGGACATGAAAACCTTTGCGAATGTATTGCAATTTTTATCCGCAGTGTAAAAATGGAAAATGTGTAAAGTTCAACGACCTATTCGTCATTAGCATAGCAACCGCACGTTTTACGATCCATCGTACTGTAGCGTCATATGGATTTAAAAACCAACGAAAGCTATAAAAAAATCGATCAACCCTTGAGTTGAAGACAGTTATTTCAAAATATTGCGTACACAAAGCACGGCCGAGTCATTTAGACGAAATTCATTAGTTCCATTGCATGAAAATGGTTTATGAACAATTTCAATGACCACTTTCACAGCTTGCCAACGGCCATACCAAGTTGGATTCACCAGAACAGAGCCTGTTCCAAACAGCAGCAAACTGGGTAGTGTGCACAGCGCTGGCAGGGGAACATAGTGAGACTGGCAGTCAGTCGAAGTGCGTGTCGAGTCCCAGCCACCTCCGAATAAATCGTGTGAATTTACTAAGTCAAGTGGTTCGGAATCCACTATAATCAGGAGGTTCACCCTGTCAGTCAACTCCCCTTCTCCTTGAGGTGAAGGAGTCTGCCCTTAGGGTGCCTCAAGTGAAGAAATAAGACTCACAACATGGTTGCTTACTAAGCAGAAATGCTGCAAGTAGGCATTGGGAAACAAACCAACAAACTTTTATATCTTTGCAACGAGGAATTTAAAAATAACTCGGTCGTCCTTTGTGACGAAATACTTTGATACGGTAACTCTGCCTTTACTGGACATGTAAGTCTCATACTGCATATGAACATAACTAAAACGGTCAATCTAAATGCCCAACATCAAGAGATAGTCAACTGAAAAAAAAACAATTCGTTTAAATAGACAAATACAATGAAATTTATAACAGGAAATTAACTTTTTTTCATGCATACGACTATAGCAAGTCCGTAGACCCTAAACGCTTTGACTCTTACATACGCACGCATCAAAAAAGTCATGCGCGTTATCTTAGCTCTCCATGGCACGAGTGGGGCTTGTGAGACCCATTTTTAATGGCTATTTGCTATTTTTCCCTCAATAGCTACCTCAGATTTACTATTAGTTTTCAATAAGATGATGTGGACCCATTTTCACAAATAAACAACAGCTTAGGCAATCTCTATTATCTTCGCTTATAAAATGCCATAATTTGTTGAATAATATTTTCGTATGGATGTCTTAATAAATCCCCATAGTCATTAGAAATCGATACGCAAGTTCGTTCTTACAACTCGAGGTATTCTTTATTAAATTCTTAGTTTGCAGTAATAGGATGAACGTAAGATGATAATGTTCGAGGCAAGCATTAAACAGTGAAAGGCCCAAAATTCGACCAAATATAAAATAAAGACCATTTTCTTTCTTTGAAACGGATACAATTTAAGAGCCGTTCTCAGGGTAAATTGTGTCCATTGCACCGCTTAGGCGTTCCCCTGACCTGATCATCTTACATTCATCTCTATTACAGAACTAGGTAAGGTCATAACTCAAGTTATGAACTAACAGATTGCGTGTCGGAATAAAGCAATTCACATGGCATTTAGTTTACACGAAAAAAATCACTCCTAAATCAAGACAATTCACATTGGCTACCTCAGGTACTGGTGCTGTGGACCCCCGAACCTTTACAATGGGCTACTAACTTAACAACAGCCTGCATAGGTTACCGGTAGTCACCTGAGGTGCTTCAAAATTATGTGCAAACATTAATTACGTTATAAAACATGGCGCTTATCAACTATAACTATTTTTTTTTAATAATTTCATACCCAACGAATGAAGACATCGGAATGGCGAAAGAAGAATCCAACAGAATCGAAAGCGGTTTTCGTGAGTCAGTTGATCGCAACAATGGAAACAAAGATGACGGATTAGAACAAAAAACAACCTAACATTGTTCACATTCGCACTAGTTTCACAACCTAGAAATAGTTTTTTTTACTATAACACTGTTCCACTATCAAAGACCAGTTTAACGAACCACTGTATATTACAAGCCATCCGTCCCATTTGAAAAGCCCAACTCTAGTTTATGATGCCACTGTTCAAGTTGTGCCTGACTCACATAAGGCCTTCTCGTCAGAGAATGCCACAAACCCTTCGGGTTATGCTAATACTTCATACTATCCACAATTTTGTCTTCTACAAAAACAAACGAATTTACAAGGAGCAACCAAAATTTTGGATACTTAGATGAACTATAGCATCGTCGATTTTCTGCTTTTACATATGGTACCATCTACAGACAAAAGTGCATGAGGCACTGTTTTTAAATTCCACGGCAATAAGCGATCATCACCCATAACCATAGCGTTCTATACTGTTTCCTTCTCCACATTACAGTTCAGTGGTGTCAGCTGCTCGTCGTTAAGGTTACGCGTTTTTTTTAAATGCAAGTTGGCCAATCCATCGGCTAGGACCATTCATTTACCTTCATGCTTAATAACAGAATCGTCGCTGATACTGTAAAATGTCGCATGTGAAAAAAGCTTACTTTTCAGGAGCAAAAAAAAACTCAACTTTTTGTCTTATTAATTTATTATTCTTATTTATTTATTGCTTCCTTCCTATTGGCTGTAGACAAGCGACCGTTTGCAACAAGGTGCATTCATTTATTTTGGTCGCCATGGTGTGTTAACGACATTTTGCAGTATTGGCGACGAAATGGTCTGGCGTCTTCTCTTACTGCTCTCAAATAATGGACACATTTCAAAATGATGCTTACAATCATATTCTTCCAAATTCTCTTTGTGCCAATGTAAAACATAATTTGTGCGTAGATAAACATACCGTAACAACTGTAGTCCTATCATTCCTAAGTAAATTATATTTCCCGCGTCAGAAAAAGATGGTACTTCCGCAGCACTGGCAAGCGCTTTCTACGGTGGATCTTTACTTGATTAGTGAAATCTTCACATTCCACACCCAAGACAAAAACTGTCCAGCCGCGAACAATTTCTAACTGCAATTTTTTTTAACGAAATTGCATGGCGATTTAATGTCCATGAAAATATTATATTTTCTGGACATGCGGCCATTGGGAAAGTTACACTGATCAATTCACCTTAGACAAAAAATCAGTACCACTTGCCAGTGTTTGTTCAAGTGAACATTAATTTTAGAGAGCAGAAAGGGTACATGAAGCTTCTCTTTAATATACAGTGGTTGGTAAACGGCAATTAGACAAGAAATTTATAAAACTGGTTAAAATAGAAAAGCACGCTGCATTGGTGGTAGCGTGCATTAAACATATAAAAAAGCAATGTCGAAAAGCCTCCAAGCCCACTTATTACACTGTATTAAAGTCATCTTCGGGGCTGAATTGCACAAGTCCAGGGCAATCTAAAAAAAAAATACATAGTATATTAACCGAATGCGTTTGGTCCCGCTTCGTAATTATCTTTCTTCTATTTATGAATGAATGAATGAAAAACGGCTTTATATTAGGCGAGCTTTAGCCCCGAAGGGCTACTCTACCTATTCTTATCTTTATAACCTTTGTAAATTAACATTCTTAAATGGCAGGGGCCCGCAGGGTTGCCAATGTCCGGAAAATATCAATTGATTTTGAAGACTGTCGGTAGAAATATTGCGTGCATCTCTCAGCATTTAACAATTTCAATTGTCCTCCGGTTATAAATCGACAGACGGTTGATAGGGGCTATAGGTAATAAAGGGCAAAATAACACCTAATATATCCAAAATAATTCGAATATTAAATGCAGCCCACTGTAATGAAACTCAAATTTCAAAATTCATTCGGAAATGGCTGATGACACGGGAAGAGGTGGAAGCCTTATTTGAAATAGTGGATTAGAGTGCTCGTTTTGTGGGATCTGTTATTGTTATGTATGTTTAATTGTATGTACAATATTTTATTTTATTTCATGGGAGGGAAAATGGTTAGTGATCTAGCATTCTTACAATACAATTGTGTATTTTTGTTTTAATACATGATTTTCTTTAGCTCGAAACAGAAGTGGCTTGGCAGTAAGGTTAACACACCTTGTTAACAAAAAAAACACCATCCGATCGGAGGCGTGCCGTAACTCAGCACGGGTACTAACCTACAGACGCGACTGAAGAGGTCTATCCGATACATTTCTTAAGAGTGTACAGGAGTGTAGGAAAGTTGCAGCCCAAAATTTATTACTTTTTATTTTTTATTTAATTAACTGAGCATGTTATTAAAGATTTAGCTCATCAAAGTTGTAGAACACTACTTCATGCATCATATTATAAGATATTTTTAATTTTCGAAAATGTTGTTTTTTCATAAACATGCAAATATTTTTTAAACAATAACTTTTCAAATATTTGCATGTTTATAAAAAAACTACAATTTCGAAAATTAAAAATATCTTATAATATGATGGATGAAGTAGTCTTCTACAACTTTGATGGGCCAAATCTTTAATAACATGCTTAGTTAATTAAATAAAAAATAAAAAGTATTAAATTTCGGGCTGCCACTTTCCTACGGGCAGTACACTTAAATTGTTTGTATGAGATTGATATTTTTTTAAATGTAATTTAGAAATAAATCAACTTACCAAATGAGCCATGGTAGTATAAACACAACACAGCCCTCCTCCGTAATATCCACAACTGTTCCATAACCAGATAAAATGTTCCCGGAGAAAAAACAACTAAGGAAGATAAAAAAGTTCGTCGCAAAACTAGTGTAGTAGTAGTAGTAGTAGTATATGTACGTGGCAGAAGAACAAAACAGCTTAATTCCATATCCGGAGGAATGAGTCCCAGGAGCCAGTGGCGACGGCCATGCCATCGTCTGTGACGCCGAGACAGCTAACTCGGTTGTCGTGTCCCGCCAGGATCCCGGCCCGCTCGCATTTGAGTGTGTCCCATACGTTGCAGTTGAAGTCATCGTAGCCGGCCAGCAGAAGCCGTCCGGATTTACTGAAAGCGACCGACGTGATGCCGCAGATAATGTTGTCGTGAGAGTATATGGCCAGCTCCTGGTCCGCACGGATATCGAAAAGCCTGCATGTGGCGTCGTCTGACCCAGTAGCAAATGCATACCTGAAACAAAAAATAGCAGGTCAAGTAAATCCACAAAGGAGGCACAGCGTCGAAAATGCAAGCAATGAAAAACATACCGCATGGTATCAACCCATTCCACTGCCTGTATCTCTGCGGCGAATATCCAGCTTTCTGCATCGGGCCTTAATGATTTGCGAAGTTACTAGAAATACACCTAGCTCAGAACAGCTCGCCAGAGCTTAAGAAGGGATCGGAATAAAAAAAAGTGACCAGACGAGAGTTAGGAATGGAAGATCTATTGGTAGAGAGGATAGCGAGAAGGAGACAACATTGGTTCTGACACGTAAAGCAAATGGATAACAGCGGGAGAGGGAGGAAATGGCTGCAGGAGGAATTAGAGAGAACACCAAGGAAGAGAAACAGAAGCCAAATTGAGGACGATCTCAGAAAGAAGAAACAAAGAAAATTGTCTTTATTTTATTAAACCAAGTAGAAGAGAGGGACTGGTAGCAAAAAGTGTTGAGTAATCTAAAGGGGAGAGAGTGGAGGAGGCTCAGACTCGGGAAACTGGAGCTGATTATTGTTGATGATAATGACACTTAGCTTCTTTGTCAATCATTGCGAAAATGCATTAAAACGCTACCAGTTACGGCACTACAACGCTTTCAAGCTGTAAGGAACACGACAAGACACTAAATTAACTTTCATAAGACATAACCATAAGCATTACAGTATTTTCCTGTTACATTCGTGTATTATTATATTGATCCAATTTCGATAAAAAATTATCTACCGCAAGGCTTCAGTCAGCCCGTGTGCGGATTCGCTTTTGGATATGCAGTACATGTAATTCAATCGTAATACAAATACAGTGGTTAAATAATTATTGGTTTGTAGCAGTTAATCAAATCATGTTAGTTGTATTAGTTTGTTATAATAGGTAGTTAGTAAGTTAGTAAATAGTTAATTCAATCAGTAATGTTTGTTGATGTTCGTGATTTGGAGAGCAGCATTCCGTTCAAAATTATAACAGTGGAACATCTGTCCGTGAATATACAATAAAACACTTTAAATAGCCCGATTCGGTAACCAAACATGATTAGCCGTCATAATTAAAACAATGGAACCGTTTTGGCACCTACCCATTAGGGAAGAAATGGACCGCATTAATGTCGGACTCGTGCCCCGGGAACGTCTGCCTACACATGCCGTCGCGGATGTCCCAGAGTTTCGACGAAGCATCGCACGCGCCAGAGACGAAGGTCCGCATGTCTGGGGCCAGGGACAGCGACATCACGTCGCCCGTGTGTCCTACAAATGTCGTGCACGGCTGTCCCGTCTCAATGTCCCACAGGGCACAAGTCATGTCCCCGGAGCTGGTCACGATCTGGTTATCGTCTATGAACCGGCAGCATGAGAGGTAGCTGGAAAAAATGAATAAAAATAATATTTTACTGGGATGCAGCTCAAAATTAATTGGATAAGAAATCGATGTCTAGTAGTCGAGTAATAGAGGCGATGGCACGTTGAAGCCCAAAGCTCACCTTGGAGGGAAACATTATAAGCAACCTGCAAGATACTGGGCTCACAAGGGAGGACGCTCAAGACAGAACCGTCTGGAAACGCCGCAGCTCTGCCGCCGACCCTCCATGAGGAAATGGCGCGGAAAAAGTAAGTAAGTAGCCCACATGAATCTACCAGGCATGCATTTTAGTAGCATTCGACGCTTAATTAGTTATTACGTCATTTACATAAGAAAGCTTAATTCGATAAAAAAGGAGCAACATTAGATTAAACAATGGCTTCAAAAGTGGTCAAGAAATAAAGGTTTTTTTATGATAGCAACTGCATTCTAGCTTACTTAGTCTTCCCTACCGGTGCAGGTTCGATGGAAAAAGACGCACTGAAGGAAATTTGGCTTATAGAGAAGCCAGAATCCCTACAGCTTTTGAGTAGCAGCCCATAAGGCCCATTCACCAAATTTAGTGTTTTTAGCTGTTATAGCGGTATGAAGTTGAGACAAGCTTACCATTGACGCAATATAACATTATTATAACATTGCCTTGCCAACGGCCACGCCAAGTTCAATCCACCAGAACGGAGCCTGTGCAAAACTGCAGCAAACTTGGTAGTACGCAGAGCGTTGGCAGGGGACCATGGTGGGACATGATAAAGCGCTAAGACTCCCAGTCAGTATAAGTGCGTGTAGAGTCCTAGTCACCTCCGAATTAATCGTGTGACTCTATTATGTTCCCCTAGTGGTTCGGAATTCACTATAATCAGGAGGTCCACCCTGTCAGTCAACTCTCCTTCTCTTTGAGGTGAAGGAGCCTGCTGCAAGGGTGTCTCAAGTCAATTTAAACAGACTCACTCCCCCGCCAGGCAGACAGGGTTGCTTACCTCACCTCCGGTGACGTCAGATGGACCCCCCCCCCAACAAATTTCTGGCTACGGCCTTGCTTCCAAATGTATCAACTTGATGCTTACCCAGTGTGAGAAGAGAGTTCACGGGACACGCGAACGTTCCCTTCTCGAGTTTTCAAACTGTAGATGGAGCATATGTTGTCGAGTCCACCACAAGCTACAAACGAGCCGCTCGGAGCATATGCACAGGTCATGACCCAACTCGAACGCAATGGGATAGCATGGACCTTATTGGTGGTGAAGCTATCCCATACGATGAGCTTGCCGTCTTGACTGGCAGACACTAGATTCCTGGAACCGCAGCCTTGGTCCGAACCCCAGTGCATGGCATATATTTTTGCCAAGTGGCCACGAAGTGTTCGTCTCGTACGCAGTTGGATTCTGGAATTATAAAAGGTGTTAAAAAATGTTAGCCTGAGCTGTAGGCTACTAGCGGGGTCGCAGGTGGCGGATATATAGAAAAGGTCAATAAACAAAAAATAACAAAAATTTAGAGTTTTAGAAGGACTTGTTATAACAACCCGAATTAGTAAAACCCAAATAATCGTTAAGAAATTAACTTTGTCTAAGAAACCCACTTGTGTTAGTATAAAACCCTGAGCGCTTTCGGCAAGAACTCCCATCTACAGAGGGAAACCCACTAGTACAGTTACACTTTATCTGCGATTTGAGACTTGCTCAACTCGAGGAGAAGATGCAAAATGCAATTTCTTAGACAAAGATAATTTCTTAACGATTATTTGGGTTTTACTAATTCGGGTTGTTATAACAAGTTTTTCTAAAACTAAATTTTTGTTATTAAAATGAAATAGCACGAAGTCACGAGTAATCTAATTATTTATAAGAAAAGGTCACCAGATATAGTGTCTAGCTGCGAATATTGCGAATAAGCAGTCGCCGACCAAGCTGCAGCATAATCGGAGGGTGTGGTGGCAAGTCTGGTGGTGTAGGCTTGTCTATAAAAACTAGGGCACTCTTTAGTCCTGGAGTTGGCCCACGAAGGCGGAGGAACTCAATGAAGAGTCAACGGCATAAGGATGCAGGATGCAATTCTCTAGTACAGTTATCTTGACTAAGTACATTCGATACTTTACATACCTGACTTCTTTTTGGAAGTCTGAAGTACGGTATCGACGTGCCTACGATTGTCAATCTTCAATAGAAGAGGCATTCGAAGAAGAATAAAATGCAAAAAAAATATACCTGGCAAGTTTAATAGCAAATCAAATCATTTAGAATTACCTGCTGTCATTGGGTTGTCAACTCCCAATTATAGTGCCCATGATTAACTTATGGAGAATCCTTACACTGTTTGTTGATTGGTTGGCTTGGATGGAGCATTCTTTCCCATAAATATTATTTTTTAATGTACAGCAACTTAATATTCAATCTACATCTAAATTATAGACTAATAGTCCAATAAAAGTTATTAATTTTAAATATTACGTTTTAATAATTCAAATTCAAATAATGAACCAAGTCAACTGCTATTCCGTCGCAGAGAATGAAATAAAATAAAGTGATAATATAAGCATCTCTCCATAAGCTAATGATGGGCGTTATATTATGGAATTGATAACGCTATCAGAGGAGGGCATTTCACCACATTATTATTATTTTTTTTTATTTCTACATACAAAATTTGTATTTGCAATTTAATTGCCAATTGGTCACAGCTCTTGAACTCCTTCGCCCGTTATTTTTTAAAATAAAATAAAATTGTGTTTTTGACGGGTACATATTATCATTTTTTTATCAAATTGCAATCCTCGGATCGTGTCAGTCAGGTAATAAGAGAGGCGCGACAATTAAAATGTCCTTTAAATACGAGGGGTGTCCGTAAAATAAGGTCTCCAACGTTGCCGTTTTCGATCGCGCAGAGCTAGGTAAAATTCTACTACACTGTTGTTATCCGCCACTAACTAGACCTCGCTACGATGCTCGGTCTTGGCTCAGCAGTCATCCGCGATGGATCGGACGATCGCATCACCCGCCAGGTGCGAAGTCCGATCAGTTATTCTTTTTTTGCACTTCAAAGGAACTTCACCCATTGAAATTCATCGGCAACTTAGGCTGGTATATGGCCCAAATGTTATGAACATCAAAAACGTCAGGAAGTTGTGTAGGGAATTTACAGCGGGCCGAGCAAACGTCCACGACGAGCCAGGTAGGGGATGCCCATCCATTTCTGACGAGACCGTTGCACGCGTGGAAGCTCATTTGCGCCAAGATCGCCCCATGACGGTTAGGGAACTTTGTGAAATGCTTCCAGATGTTTCAAAAACTACTGTTGATAAGATTTTAACAGAAATTTTGGGAAACCATAAGGTCTGTGCCCGATGGGTACCCCGGATGCACAAACGAAAACATGTTGATTCGCCTCGTGAATTTCTGCACCGATACGAAGAGGAGGGGGAAGAATTTATCGGCTCTATTATGACTAGGGACGAGACATGGGTCCACTATTTCACCTCCGAGACAAAAGAACAGTCCAAATAGTGGCGGCATGCAAGCAACGAGGAAGTCACGGCAGCGATGAACAAATTTCTCCGTGAGGCGGCGGGAGAACGGTATGAGGAAGGGATGAAGAAGTTCGTGGGGCGACTTCAAAAGTGCATTGAACGAAACGGTGACTATGCCGAAAAATAAAGAAATAATTAAGCTTTCAGAGTGTGTAACTTGTTTTGTAAATAAATATAATTTACTATGAGAAAAATAATAGGAGACTTTATTTTACGGACAACCCTCGTATGTTCGAAAACAGGCAGTATCCAAGTGCCTTACTGCTAATGGCAACTTATCATATAAACGGTGTACAATTATCGGGTAGAGGAGTCCCTAAATATGTTCAGACGACACTTCAAAGCCTCGTACGTGTATCATGATGCACAATGCTCCTAGTCGGCAGTCCAGAACTCAACTTGACTGCCATGAGGCTATTAAAAATACTAATAAATAAATAATAATAACAAAAAATAATAAACAGTGGGCACTCCAGCAAGTTTATAAAAGGGTCTGCAAAGAGCAAGATAGGCGTAGTGAAATAAATCGAGCTATGGATAGGACCCATAAAAAGCGCTTCATCGCCGGAAAATTCAACATATTAATACAAATTAGTTGCAAATAAGAGAAGCTTAGCAAACGACAACACAGCGACAGTAGGGACAGATCCACAAAATGATTATCTGATAATTTCTGTTGAGTCATGAGGTATGTCACTGCATTATCATTCAATAGACAACAGGGAAGATCCAATGCGTAAAATCGTGAGTCTTCCGTACTTCACTCCAATCAACAAAAATTGGCATTACCAAGGTCATTCACATTTCATGGCAGAAGTCGTGTAATGAATATACATGCCAGATACAGTGTACAGTACACAATGGCTTATGGGTACTGTATCTTGGACGGTATTGTTTCGCAATGTGTTTATATACATGTTGTGTTATGATGTGTCTGTGGTTTAATAGTAGAGGGAAAATATGACAATATTGGTTACACATAGTTTTATGTACACGAATAGATTATGATAGATATAATATATTATATATAAATGCATTAGTTTATTCACTCGACATAATCTATTTGTGTACATAATCTATTTGTGTACATAAAACTATGTGTAAACAATATGGTTACATTTTTCTTCTACTATTAAACCACAGACACAATATCACAACACAACAATACACAAATGCAATTTTAGGCACAACTGCCATTGCCCTGTCTTTCATTTGAATAAAATAGCTGAGAAGGAATTCCTATAGTTAGAAGCACTATCAAATGGTAACTTCACATCAAAACTGCTCTAATAATGGGAACATAGAACAGATTGGGTAAAAAGCTGGAAATGTGAAAACTACGTAGGTTTTTTGAAGTGTAAACCGTCTGGATCTTTAACATCCTTCCATTCCAAACACGGGCAGTCAGCCCAGACGTATTTATAAACACAGTAACTATTGCATATTTTTTGCAGTGGATTGCTAAAAAACACGAGTAAAAATGAAGTGATGAAGCAATAGAATACGGGATGGTAGGCTGTTGTAGATCTGAAAGCGTACTTCCAAGTTAGCTTTTTGGAAGTATACGCTTTCAGATCGACCAAGGCCTATCATCCCGTTTCAACTCATGTCACCACGAAACTCTGAAAGAAAGTCTGTAAAAAGTCCAAGCCCGGCCCCGTATAAGGTATGTAAAAGGGGCATTCTCCCCATCACTTCGGGGAAATTGACATCACTTCATTGACTTCAGTGCTAGCTGGAATGGAATGTAGTTGTAAAGTAGCCACCTCGTTTGTGTAGGTGATTGTGACGTCACTTTGTAATTTGGAACAATGTACTCGCAGTACTCGCACTGTACGTGAGAGAGTCCGCATAAACTAAGTACTGGGACTCATAGTCTTTTCTCTTTTAGTTCAATGAATAACCCCGTTTGAGCAAAATGTCAACAGTCATTCCAAATGCACCGCAATTCCAACCCTCAAGTCATACATACCGTTCAAATTACAGGAGCTAAAATTTAAAATCCATGTTCCCATCCAGAGAAACCGAAAATGAATTGTTCACCGTGGTATCTTTTTAATGTCTCGAAAGACAGCACAACTACAATACTGTTGAGGACTCATAAGCGAGATATCCTACATGAAGTTGGGAAAACAATTTTTGTACCTTCCGACTGGCTCGATGTTTGCTGTGGCTTGAAGGAGCCCTGTGTCGCAGGCAGCCTTCCTGGCATCTCGAATTGCATTTTTGAGGGTCTCCGATTCCTGACGAAGAGCTTCCGCTTCCTTCATTATTCTTGAGTAAAATGCAGTATTTCAGTTTCAACTGCAACATAACACACAAACGTATTGTCAAATTATGGCCTAATCTTTGTAAAGCAATTAGGAGTAAAGTTAAAAAGCAGCTGGTTCAAAGACAAAACCGCATGAAACACGAGGAAGGCAGCTGAGTGCAGCTCTACGGGCCTAAAAGCTTCGACTTTCCATGATTCTGATATGTAATTAAACTGGAAGTGGGTACGTGGGGACGCCGTCTATCCCACCTTGGTGGGTCATGGACAAAGACTGATTGATTGATTGATTGATTGACTGGCTACTTGGAAGTGGTCTAAAACAAAGATTTATGGCCCATTCTATTATTTTCTTACACTGCTACAGTAGGCAGCATTATTCTCTAATTGATAGTGGTATTTCACATTTAAAGGAGACGTAAGAACGCAATGATCACACGGATACAATCCATCGTCCGAAACCGGTCATATTCATAATTGTGTTCTTACTTTTCCTTCAAAGAATGAACAAGGAAACTCTCACAAGGATGGTATTTCATAGGCTCACTCGATATTTCCAATGTGACAAGGCCAGTATTCTCAAGCTGAGCGATGTTGCTTCGGGCCCTTTTTAATAAGAAATCTCTTCTGGCAATTGCTGGTATATCGAGAAGCCTAGAGCTTTGGGCATAGGCTTGTGAATAGACATCCAAAATTTGAATGATTACTACACGATGACCTGATAGTCAAAACCATCATGCTGAACATTAAACATCTGGCTTTATGCCACAAAGTTGAAAATACCAACACCATAGTAAAAATGATTAAGCATCACTTTTCAGTGGCATGAAAAGAAAATGTCGTTCTGGTCTTGTCATGTAAAGTGGCTACATTACCTTTATGTTTCCGCTTTCCCCTTCACTTGCACATCAAGGAACTGGTAAAATATAACAGCCCGACATATTTACTCGCGATAAAACTATAAATTATTGCAAAATGTTCAAAAACCTGGAAATATTCAATAAATTACCGGCTCGATGTAGCCGACAACACCCTATATTTATCGATTGCCTTTCAAGTTCTTGCCCAAAATGTGTTGTATGTTTTTAGTTGAATATTTTCATTTGTCGTAAGCTAAACATTAAATCTAATTTTTCATATTAACACAACACATGAACATGAATGTGCCTTTTACGCCCTATCTTCTGCTGCCAGTGGAATATGCGCGGTAATGCACTTAAGATAAACATAGAAAAAGTTCTGTCAATAAATACTGTTTCAAACACACCTCCAAATGCCGCGTAAAAGTTTGAAAGTTTAGGTTTGTTCCCAGTTTAACTAGACTTCTTATTTTTTACTCTTAATACTTATCTATAGATTTTAAATTCGGAAATACATTTTTTTCTCTTATTTTATAAAATTGAAGTGAAATTGAGTACTTACTTACTTACTTACTTACTTACTTAAGTGTTAAATAACGGCAGTTCTGCGAAATTAGGCCTAAATAAATTTTAGGACCACAATCTAAAATCAATATTAGCGACTGGTGTCAATTTCAATTATATCAAAAAAATCTTCTTCCAGTTAAGAGTTTTTTGAATATTTTGTAAAAAAAAATGATACTCGGTATTTTTATTAAAATTAATCAATTTCTCATTCAAAGAGACGCAACCTCCCAAACAAAAATTGGACTAGGTTTTTACATTTACAACTTACTGACGTGCCAGATGGTCCTCCGCACCGTAAACAATGAAGCAGCAAAAAGTTGTACTGGAAACTGAAATTTAGCTTGGAAGTTCTCGTCATAAGCAATAATAAAATTACCGTCATAATAGCTATTTAGGTTGCTATTTAAGTGCGCAGACATTCACAGCGCTGGTTTTGTCAGCAAGCCTGCCTGCAGGATCCTACACTAATTGTTATTTATTTGCCGCAATTTTTTTTCTTTTTTATGTTGGAATACGACAAACTCAGACAACCATTGTCATTTCCTTTGACATTTCCCCTATTATTACGTTTCACAGCTATCGGTTTTACTAATTTTGTGGTTATAGGGGCCATTTATTCTATTTTGTGTTTGATTTACAACCATTTTATAAATTAAATAAATATTAATATAAATATTTTTGTTTGAAAAGTCGATTTTTGATCGATCGCGGAGTGCCGTCCAGAATAGCCCTTAAATTAGCAGCAACGCTCCTCTGCATTTCGATACTAACACAGAATGGGCCAACATTGCTTGAACTCCTTGGGTTAATTGTAAGAGTTGGCCGAAAGGCCCAAAATTCGCCCAGATGGAAAAGACAATTTTCGGGACTTTCGCTTTTTTTGTGTACAAATCAAATTCAATAATTGCGGCCAATCTGTATTGGAAAGTAAATCAAAATGCTCAAAAAAAATTCTTCTGCTCGTCCTGTTAATTATGACAGCCCTACAATAGGCTATATATATTAATATGATATTTCATTAGATATTTGATGTTTACCCTTATAAGGTGTCAGGACATGTAGAGTAGTGGTACGGACTCTGACTTTGACCCGAACGGATGTTGGTTCGAGTCCCACACTACCTACATTTTCTGGCCATGCTTTGGAGGGCATGTAAAGCAAGCGGTCCCGGGTCTTCCTAGTTGAGTGTAAGAGAGGGCTTAGAGCCCTAACTCCGCTAGGTTGGCTTAGTAATTGAACAAAAAAGTCCTTATTTATTTATTTATAAGGCTCCCCTCCTCCCTGATTGTGTCATAAGTTCCTTGAGCAGCCAGAGAACAAGTTATACAATCATTTAAATGATGACAAAAACATAGGTAAAGAAAAGCCACCTGAAAGGGTGCAGTCGTGAGGAGAGTATATTTACTTATACCGTCTAATGACTGGGATCGAACTCAGTGGTGTAAATAACTTCTGCTGCCCCCCCCCCCCCTGGCGCAGAGACCTTTGATGCACCCTATCTTGTCTCATTACTTTACATAATAGTGGAATGGGAAGGAAAACGTTTGTAGCATAAATAATAAAATAATAATTAAAAAATGTATGGCCCAGATCAAAGTAAGTGCAGAAGCGGCATGTAATTTTCTTCAACTTTTATTAAGAGATACCTCAGTGCAACAGACAGTTCATCAATATTTTAGATACAGCTTGAGGTGTAGGCCTATCAAGGATAAGGTTGAAATGCTGGGATGATTTAATTTTAGCTATAAGTTTTTTTTAGCACAAACCTGGAACTGGGAGCCGAAGTTCGCCCCCCAGCAATGCTGCCCCCCCCCCCCCGCACCGCGGGGGTTACGGGGTGCTATTTACGCCAACCGGTCGAATTCAACCAGGCTCTACGGTGTGTCAGTAAGCTTGCCCTTCATATACCTATATGTTCAACAACATTCTCGCATCTAGCTACAAGCAACGGCTGAACAATTGTTGTAAACCTATTTTAATGCATATAATTTAGTACAGATTTATTTTATACAATACATCCTTAAAATTAAGTTATTTTTTTCATGCAAAAAACGTTATTTAGTAGTTGAAAAAAAATATTTTCCCCCATAAATTGAAGTTTAATAGTTAAAAAATGGGACATGTGACTGCAAAATGTGACGTCATTTGTGATGCCGGGAAGTAGCCACCAGTTGGGGGATTAGGTTCAAGCAATGAGGTTATGTAGGGACTGTTTTGGTCCCTATAGGTTCGCTGACGACAAACCGATATCCATATTATTCAAAATGGCCGCTGTTTGCATGTGAAAACTAAGCACTTAGCATCTAATTAATTCTTTAAATATTTTTTATAATATTTTTACTATGCCTGGACCTTATTTCGCTGCATATAATTTAATGTATATATTCTCCATGATTTTTACAAAAATAATGCATAAATAAAATAATTTTAAAATATTATTGAAAAATTATATAAAAATCAACGCTTTGATATCTTAGCAACTGGTGCTGCCATCTACAAAATGACGTCACAAATGAACCTCATTGTATTGGCAGTGACGTCAATGTGACGTCATTTTCTTGTCCCCAAACACCAACATTTATTTGCTTTTTTATCAAAATTTAAAACATATTGTATTTTTTTAATCTACAAGCTAGGTACCTTATCCTTATATCTTATCTTTATATTTTATTGTTATAACTGCCAAGTATAGCCTATTGTCGCACAGTTATATTGGGGCAGCTGGTTGGACAGCCATTAAGCAAGTAGGGGGACAGAATCACTGGTTAAATTAAGGTGACATCAAGGTAAATCAAAATTTCTTGCCGAGCGTGTATTATATAAGAATATTCTTCATTTCGGATGCCGTCGAAGCGGCGACAGTTACATACGGTACATAATACGTCCGCTTGTATAACCATAATGAAAAGGAAGAGGGAAAACTGGGCCGTAATAATTCTTGGGGGCAAGGGGGTAGTTTCATTTGACATGGAAATATATATTACGAAGACTAGTGCCAAGACCCGCCAACAGGTGGCAGAGGCAAACAGGGGGACGCGATGGGTCGATGGCCAGGCGACGATCAACAGTTGGTCTCCCACAGACCGTCTGGAAAGAGAGAGAGCGGCAGCAAAATCCGACGGGCTCCACTATGAATTTATATTGACTCATTTTCCACCAGCAGCCTTTTCCCTATAGTGTGACACTGCAGTAAATAACTCCCCTCTTCGATGCTATTATTTTAATGAGGCTAGGCTGCACGTCTCACCATGCGTTTTCTATTTCCCCGGGAATTCTCCTTGTTTTAATGTACATATATTGGAAAGTTTAGTGACCCATTCCAGCTCCCCCTTGTAAGTGGCTTATTATTATATTATGCTTATATTATTATTATTATTATTATTATTATTATTATTATTATTATGCTTATTATAGTTGCTATTGTACTTTCAAGAGTAATATGGAAGTATTGTATGTAGTGTAATTGGAATATCCATTTCTTGTGCTGACAGTTGTTCGCAATTGCATAATCCTGATTCACTCTGGACAGCTAGGTCTAAAGGTAATACACGTGTGTACCAGTGTATACTTATAACCTGCTGTCATCAATTGTGCGTCATTATTAGCCAATCAGAGCGCTAATTAGTTTCATGCCTTTTAGACTACTGATGGCTAGGCTCCCTGAAGTGATAAAGGACTTGTAACGGCGACTTAGACGACATCTCCCAAGCAGAAGATTGAGAAGAAGAAAGAGAGCGTCTGCAAAATGTGATTAGGGTAAGTGTGTTGATATTGTATTATATTGTACAGAAAGAAAGAAATATAATGGTATTTCCTGGATTTAATTTATTTTCACCAATTAAGATTACCCCTGGGATAACTGTTCAGATTATTCTGTACAATATATTAATTAATCATAAGTTCATTTATTTGGTTCAGCTTCCTACTATATCGTCAAATAGACCATAACACATTGTTAAAGCTACAGTATTATGGAGGTCGGCAACCGTTTAAGACGGAAAATGACAGGTTCTTAAGCCCCTTCAGCTAATCTATGAAGGTGGATGAAGTTTTTTGCCTAGCCTAGCCCCTGTAATTAAAAGATCAATTTCACCTATTCATGAAACGATTACACTATTTTTAGGCCTATTCGTATTATTGATTTTCGGGCATGGAACAAGTCACAACTTGGGGTGTAGGAAAGGAGCCTCCCCGAAGATTGCTATTTATACACGTGATATACAAACCGTGGATGAAAAACCGATCGGGCGTACCCTGCTGCTGGGCAACGCAAAGTGGAAACATCTAGCGGCTAATCCTTTCACCACTGGGACCAAAGACGACCTTTGGGTGTGCACCGACCATGGCGTCAGGTTAGAAAGAATACTGCGAACCAGCAGGAATTCTCAATACTCACAAAGTCAAGGTGTTTATTGATGGCTCTAGGCTATGACGTACAAAGCCAAGAACAGGCCTTGGTGTCTTTGGTCCTGGGGTTAAATATCTGGACTCTCTTGGGGAGGCAACTGCGGTATATCGTACCTCTCTGGACTTTGCAACTAGAAAGGACATCTGAGTAATATAGGTGTCAGAGAGTCTATAGAGCATGCAGATTCTGCAATGAAGGAACGGAGGACCCCGAGCACATCCTCTTTCACTGCGATGCAATCGCACGAAAGAGAGTGCTTGGGAAACTCGCAGTTACATGTAAAAGACCTACCGCTTCTAAACCCCCTCAAGATCCTGGCTCTCCTGAGGGAGATAGGCCTCGAGGAAGTGAAGCGATCTAGATATTTTGTTGTAGGGGGCACAATAGACCCAATAGGCTTAAGTGCCGATAGGTAACACCATTAAATTTTAAAAAAAAAGTCACAACTTAACATTGAAAGAATCCCAGGTTGCCAACACCTGTGAACAATACCTTGGTATAGAGATAAGGCCATCTTCTTCTTTGAATGCCTTCTCTATCGAAGATATATCCTGGCGATCATCATGGCAATTGTAAACATGTAGGCCCTACTTTGGACTCCCAAAAAAAGTCATGTATGTAGAGTAGAGTATGTAGAGTGGCTTTTTCTAGACAATCCTGTATATGAGGTTCTGTAGGGACAGTTTTGGTCACTAGGTTCGCTGACGACAAACCGTTATCCATATTATTCAAAATGGCCGCCGTTTGCATGTGAAAGCTAAGCTCTTTGCATCTAATTAATTCTTTTAATATTTTTTATAATATTTTTACTAAGCCTGGACCTTATTTCGCTGCATATAATTTAATATTTATATATATATTCTCCATGATTTATAGAAAAATATCACTTTAAAATAATACATAAATAAAATAATTTTAAAATAGTATTGAGGCTTATGGAAAAATCAACGCTTTGATAACAGTGCAATTGGTGCTGCCATCTACAAAATGACGTCTCAAATGAGCCTCATACCTGTATACCCTCCGACTGTACCGCTGCTTGGACGGGTACTATATATATACGTTAGATTCGCAGCGTTATCCGCCACCTGCGCTAGTAGCCTGCAGCTCAGTCCTAGTTACTAGTAGATAAAGACTAGCCTTAAGACTAAAATTACCTGTATAATAACAATTGAAAACCAAATTGTAAATCAGGCAATAAAAGGGTAAGTAGGCTATGAGGGAAAGACACAAACAAAGGCAAATGACCTGAATGCCCTGGCTGGTTGGCTCAGTCGTCACCACAGCTGGCCCCAGGGGCGGATCCATCCCATTTTGAGGGGGGGGGGGGTGGCTGTAGGTCAAAATAGGAAAAACATATACACAATAGTATCGATTCAATCAGAGCGTAATAAATTAACTTACAATAGATTTACCCCTGTATCCGTCCATGGCAGGCCCTTTGTCCTATTCACAATTCATGACTTCAACAGACTTTTTTCCGGGAGCCAAGATTTTTCATTGAATGATACCGTGAACAAATAAGTTAGGTAGTGATACCTATGTGGCCAATGGGTTAATTGTAAGGATGGGCCCAAGGGATCAAAATTCGTCCATGTGGAAAATAGGGACAATTTTCTTACTTTCGTCCTTTCTTTCATATTCAGATGTCTGCTTAAATTAAGTTCTTCTAATACACATGCTATAAGCTACATTACAATGCCTGCAATTTTGAGGTTATACAGATATACATCACCATCGTAGGCTAATTGATTTGCATTTTATTGGACTTTTAGGTCTGTCTACAAAAAATTATTATTTATTTATTTAATGCTTTTTCATTAGCATATATGTTACCGGAAGGAGGCACACATACCATGTGAAATGCTCCTTTTCATTAACCCAAAATCACGACAATGCATATGGTTTTGCCCGCAAAACCGCTGCACTATATCTCGGTAAGCAAATTACTAAGGAATATACAATATTAAGTCGTCTCACTAATTAAACCAATGTGAAAATGAGGTTCTACTGTAGACGTACTGTATCCGGTTACATACCTCACATCCCCGTCCTAACTAAATTAACATGCAAGGTTTACCCCATTAGCATCTCTTCATCGACTAACTTCAGAATTCTGCACTATTCCACTGAATTTAGCTATAACATTTACTATATTAACATGAATAACTTACTGCGTGGGCAAATCTAAATTGAAATGGGTTTCCACTAAATAGAAATGAACTCGACGATTGCTCATTCTAATAGGCTACTTGACGGACTGCAGCAATAAAATATACAATATGCTAGATAAGATAAGCTGGATAAGATATTATGGTAGATAAGATTGGAAACTAAGCGACAAAAATGAATATAATCATGCACAAATTTTCCTCCCTCCCCCCCTCCCCCCCCCCCCCCTCTACGGCACATGGTGGCCACTTAGCTGCTACACAGAATTTATCCTTTATGAAGGGTATGCCAGGCAACTGCTAAGGGCTAATTACAGTATTAATTACATTATTAGTATTACCTATTTAAGTTATATCTTCCACATTCACTATGTAATACTTCGTCATAGTTGATAAAATAAAATTGCTTTGCCAAGTATTACTAAATTATTTTATTAATACTTGACAAAGTTATTTTATTTTATTTACTACATTATTGCCTATCCTACATTCCTTGAAAACTAATGTTGAACAACGCTTCATGTGCATAACTTAACAATATATGACCTTAGGCCTACATATTTACATTCTCTACATAAATGAATGAATGAATGAAAAACGGCTTTATATTGGGCGAGCTTTAGCCCCGAAAGGCTACTCTACCAGCTAACCTATTAAAGACAACCAATATGAACATTTTAATGGGACCAGCAGCCGTAGCACCAACGCTATTGAACAACTTATCAGGGACTAAGTGTAAATTATCATTTAAAAAAACCAATGAATGTAAATTGAATTACGGAAATTAAAGCGGATTGAGAATTCAATTATATGGCCTAAATTGTCTGTCAATAGATAAGAGATCAATTTCTGCTCATTGTTCTATATACGCTAGCAGTAAGCCGAACATTTTTTTCTGGTTTCCATTGGGCCAATTTGACAAAATAGTAGCAAGTCATCCGCTTTGGAGTGGGTTAGTTTTAATACCATTTTTAAATGTTTTCAATAATTCTCCAGATTAGTGAAATGAAATGAAAAACGGCTTTGCATTAGGCGAGCTTTAGCCCTGAAGGGCTACTCTACCAGCTAACCTCACTTAGTCAGGGGCGGATCCAGTCCATCATGGGGGGGGGGGTAGTTAGTTGTAGGTAGGATCGATTTGAAAAATCAGAGCGTAATAAATTAACTTACAATAGATGTACTAAATTTGGGGGCAGCTACCCCCCCCTCTCTCTCTTGTATCCGCCAATGAGATAAGTCCCTTTTCCATTGGTGCTATGCCTGGCATAATTTATCATTTGCTACATGAGTTGTCACCAGCATTACTATACTTTTATAGTTATACAAGTGTCTAGGATGTGAGAAACGTTTGTAGCGTGTTTAATTAAATAAAATAAAATATTAACTTTTTGTTCTGTTACTAAGCCAAACTGGCGGAGTTATGGCTATAAAGCCCTCTCCTACAGTCAATAGGAAGGCCCTAATGTACCTAATTAAGCTATGTTGAAGCGATGAATTGATAATCTTAGTGTAAGGGCCCATAATAATTAAATCAATATTCAAGGGAACTTACTTTGAAGTTAAGCAGCCGGTTGTTCAGTCTTGCTGCTGATACTGTATAGGCACTCCAATTACTATGTATTATGAACAGAGATAACCTTCCCCCCCCCACTTGAGATTTCCCTACAGGCTAGCTAAATAGACAGTATACACTCTACAGAGTGGTCGACCACTAAGGTTTCTGAAACGGTATGAGATGGGTACCGTATGCTATAAAGTAATAGAAACACGTACTGTACATGAATGCTGGGAATTCTTTTTTTTACATTATAGAGATTTTTTCATTAGGCTGTGAGTGACGTTTATTTATGCGTAGACCCTAATTTATTAAGAGTGTACGTCCCGTAGGAAATAGGTAGGTACCCAAAATCCGTTGTCTTTACAGACTTCTTCTTTTTAATTGAATTAACATTTTTAATTTTTGGTACCTACTGTAGCTTTTTCATAAAAATGATTGAGGGCTGAAATTTCACGTAACATCTACCAGTCAGGACATGTAAAGTAGTGGTAAGGACTCTGACTTTCACCCGCAAGGTTGTTAGTTCGAGTCCCACACCTGCTACATTTTCAGATCATGCTTCGGAGGGCATGTAAAGCAGGCCTTTCTAGTTGAGTGTAAGAGAGTGCTTTATATATTTCACTCCGCCAGGTTGGCTTAGTAATAATATAAAAAGTAATTATTTATATATTTTATTATTATTATTAAAATAGATACATGAATAAACTACAAAACGAAAATTAATAATACTGTATTATATTATGGAAAAAGTATAGTCTTCTACACTTAAATGAACAATATTATAATAATTATACTATATAACATTTAAAGGCAGTTTAGTGTAAGAAAGGGCCACTGGCCCTAACAACGCTGTTCAATAAAGACGACTTATTATTATTATTATTATTATTGCAACACGCCCTGGTTGAATCCATAGTAAGTTACGGTATAACAGTATACTTCAAAGATAGAAACACATACACCTACAAACTACAAATGATACAAAAGCGTATAATAAAAAAAATGTTATCAAATAAAATCAACAAGAAATACAAACAATACGGAGAAAAATTCAAACATGCTAACATTCTGCCAATAACGAAACTATTCAAGTATAAATTAATAAGAGATAACTATTTTAAAAAAGAATACCAAATATATGATAAAGGGAAGTACAATACAAGAAACCCAAAAAAGCTTAAGTTTGAGATAACATATAACAAATACGGAGAGAGATTAAACAAAGTACTAATACCAAAGATATTTAATGAACTTCCTCCACAAATGAAAAAATTTAAACAGATGGGTGAGTTAAAAGCGGGTATAAAAATATGGCTGGTCAATGGGAGTTAATAATAATAATAAAAACTGACACTAAAATAACAAGTTTAAATAAAATAAAAATAAAATAAACATTATAAACAAATAACAAAAATAAATGATTAAGCCTTGTTTAGCAGCACTGTATGAGTCTTTTGTCCCAAAAAAGCGCTAGCTTGGGGATGCGGGATGGTATTATTATGTATTGTATTTTTGTAATACATGCTCCTTGTCCAGGGAATACCGGACAAGGAAAAGAAAGAAAAGAAAGATATTTTAATAACTTGCTTAGTTAATTTAATTGGAAAGAAGAAGTATTAAATTTCGGGCGGCTAATTTCCTTCAGGACGTACTGTCTTAAGAGAAAATCGGATACCCCCAATACTAATCAGTTTTTGAAGTTTAACTTTTTGTTTGACGCAAGAACTGAGTAGTATAAAATGTTAGGAGGTACATCTACACCACACAGTCTAAAGCTGCCGGTTATGGGTAAACTTGATATCAGTCAGGACATGTTGAGTAGTGGTACAGACTCCGACGTTCACCCGAAAGGTTGTTGGTTCGAGTCCCACACTTCCTACATTTTCTGGCCATGCTTCGGCGGGCATGTAAAGCAGACGGTTCCGGGTCTTCCTAGTTGAGTGTAAGAGAGGGCTTTTTATCCTTAACTCCGCACTAAGTTGGCTTAGTAATAGAACAAAACAAGTCAATATTCCTTTATTTTATCTTATTTGATTTGCAGAGTAACATATTGTGAGAATGTACTGTATATAGGAGGTACAACCATAGTAAAAAAGAAGTAGCAGCAGGCTTCGCAACAGAACTAATTTAGAGAACCGGTCTGAGTTTACTCGAACATGCTTTCCAATTTATAAATTAGTAGATGGACATAATGTGTCACTTCATTGTAAATAATTTCCCTATGGTTAAATTTCTGATCCCTCGGGGGGGGGGGGGGGGGGGTTGTCCACCTCAATATAATAAAACCCCCTTAAAACTCAATTGCATATTCTGTAACGAACAGACCAATACATTGTAACAGTAGTAACAATGACAGGGCACGCAATGTATTGGAGCGTGAATTTTCCATAATTTCTTCAAAAAAGAAAAATGTTTTTTGGGAATGCGACCTGTCCGTTTTTGTTACCCTATTAAACACCTAAAACATACCTGAAGGTAGAAATCATCGATAAAAAGGTTCCGCAGAAAACTTATTTTTTAGTTATTTTTCATTAAAATTGAGTTATTTTTATGTTTTACCCCCAGAAGCAAACTATCAAGGGGCAAGCGACCCCCCGCATTTCGTTAACAATAATAACGACTACAATATACGTGAATTTAAAAGAAATCGTTGGAGCCGTTTTTGAGAAATAATTTTTTTAGACGTTTTTTTTGGAGATTTTTGAGAATAGAACGCCCCCCAAATTGAGTTAGCCCCAAGTATAAAAAATGGTCCCGAGGTATGATTTTTGTGAACTTACATGCAAAATTTCATCAAAGTCGGCCGATTAGTTTGCCCAGAAATCGATGAACAGACAGACAGACAGACATACAGACAGACAGACAGAGCGACAGACAGACATTTTGTGAAAACCACTTTTTTGGGTTCGTGGGACCTCAAAACGTGTAAATCCGTTGAAATCTCTGAATCGAAAATTTCGACCATCACAGCTTTCCTTATACTACGTATAAATTGGAAAGCAACTAGTAATTGTGGTCAGTTGAGGCATTAGCATTAGCATTCAGCAAATTGCCGAAAAGGATTTCTTCTGCTAGACATGATATTTTTGTTGCCTCTACGTTCGATATTTCAAGTGATTTTTTATTTTGTAACCAGTAAGACTTTTTTCCTTCTATTGTATCTTAACACAGAACAGCTTTTTCACTAACTTATCAAATGCCAAGTTTTGTAATTACGAAGATTTTCATGACCGGAGTTACACCAGGAAGGAATAGAATCCGGTATGATAGGCCGTGGTCGTGAAAGCCTCGTCCCCGCATCGTAACTCTTCAATAACTCCTAGCAATACCCAGTAAAGTCGAGCGAATTTTCTGACAAGTTCATTGGGCCCCAGCTTGAACGTATATTGATTACAATTTGATTCCTATACATCTAGACTAGCTACTTTACAATTTCATTAAATTCTAATTTCAAAGCTCTCCTTCTTATTTGATGCAAGCAAGAAAACAAATAAATTACGGTACAGTATTCACAAAATTGCAAGATCTCAATCCATTGAAGGGGAGAAAAGAAAGCGAAAAAAAGAGATTAAACTTGGACAAAGGACGTAATTCCTTTGAAGATAAGCCATATAGAAAGAATGGCTATCGAGACAGTCTTACGCCTAATTAACGAATAAACGGAAAGAGAATGGCGGCCTTTGCAAATTATCGCAGGATTAAAAGATAGCGATTAGGGCGTTGTGAGCAAAAGGACCTGTACGACTAGGCTAATGTCTTTATTAAGTTACGTAGGTAATTACTACCAGTATATAAGGAATATTTTTACGGGTACCCTACTGATCCACCAGTGCAGACAATTTATTATTGTAATACAAATTTATAATAAAGATTTACATGTTCTACGTAGATATCTATTTGCTGTATATAGGCCTATACTACTTGATGATACAGTAGAATCCGAGATGATAGGCCGTGGTCGATCTGAAAGCGTACTTCTAAGCGTTTCGCCAACATCTTCAGTGGAACTGTGTAGACTTCTTCGATTGTATCTCGGAGCCTCAGCAGCAACGTATAGCAGCAATGGCCATCCGTGAAAGTCTTGGTAATTATATAGTTCTACCACTGTAGTCATTTTAGACTATTCCGTGGGGGGGGGGATCTCTTATTCAAACCCACAACAAACGTAGGAAACTCTCCCTCTCTGCCTTAGTTCGTTTAAATTCATAAGCTCACTTTAAGAGAAAACTACCTTTTTTTCTACAAAACTGACTACGGTACCTCCCCGTCACATGATATCAATGATTCTTCAGGGTTTTTATCATAACTGTTTTTTTTTACTTTTCCATGTAGCCTAGTGTAGTCGTGTTATTAATTTATATAAAACCACAAGGTCACTTCCCCATGGCTTATGAACAATAAAATAAAAATAATTATAAAAATATTATATTGGCGAAAAACATTTCCATTGATGCTCCTCAACTTCTGCGATGATTTAGATTGTTAAATAGAGTAACGAAACCCATCTTGGTTACTGTCTCAACCAAGTTTTAGTTAAGAAATGTTGTTAAAAAAAAAATGGGTACCTACTTAAATCTATTCTCTTAAATGCATATTGCATAGTCTCCTGCTGTGTTACACAGTATTATATTGGCAAATTGTACACATCGGTTCTTTCTGCACAATGGAATTTTTCTGTAAAGCAATCAAATGCTTTAGGTTAGGGACCATCGTAGCAGTCGAAAATAAATTCTCAGAACAATTTTAAGTCTGCCATAGAAAGATGGCTGGAATTTGGAAGTGGAACTACTCCTTATTATCTAAGGCGGGGATTCCACCGACCTGCTAGTGCTTAATACAAATACGGTGATGTGGTAACAGACATTCAAGATTTAGGCGGGATTTCCCCCGCCTCGCATTGCAGAATGCAAATGCCATTGACGGAAATGTTTGTTTTACTCTTCTTTTTTTCTTTTCTTTTTTAATAAAGATAAATCGCATACAAACAATTTAATGAATGTATCCGATTGACCTTTTCGGTCGCCTCTGTAGGTTATTCCCCGTGATGAGTACGACATAGTATGCCATAGTTAAAATTGATCAACGATCATAGAGTAAAATCACAAAAAAACAAACTAAAAGTAAAAAATGGCTTCATGGTATATGTTAAGTACAAATATTTTAATAGATTTCTATAAAAAGAAAAATTCAAATTTCCGTCAATGTCATTTGCATTCTGCAATGCGAGATCGGTGGAATCCCCGCCTAAGTCTTGAATGTCTGTTACGTCACGTCACCGTATTTGTATTTAGCACTAGCAGGTCGGTGGAATCCCCGCCTATGTACTGTTATACTAATTGATGAATAGGAATTATGGCATGTACGGATTAATTCGAACTTGTTCTATTAGTTTGTGAAGAAACATTTAAATCAAATACAAAACAAAAATAAGAATTATTCTTGTATTCAATGACTATGTTACGGCATACGTTTTACAGTAATTTCCAGGGACAAAGGTACTGTTATATTTCAACAAGTTAAAAACAACATGGTAAGAAAGAAAGAAAGAACATTGTCTTTATTTTCCAGGTGGGCGATTTTTGGGCCTATCGGCCCACTCTTACAATTAACTCGGTACAAATAAAATCTTCTTATCATAGGCTCACGCCAACTGCAGGTTGTTCTATGATAAAATGCAATCAGACTGATTTGTGGGATGCATAGGCACTGCAGTATTTCACCATGTGTCTGAAAAATAAAACATAAACAATCATTTCTTACATATTATTTTGTCGTCTTTATTAGGAAAACATAGGGCAAAACTGTTCTTTTTGTATTGTAGTATTGTCTTGTAGAGATTGAAAATACATGATTCATTCATTCATTCATTGGAAACATACCTTCAAAGTAGGAGCATAACATACTCGTAAATTGAACTTTGAAGTTTTAGTGCTCAAGATCAAGCTGCGAATGTAAAGGAAGAGTTTCTATATTCTGGAAAGAAAGTTACCACAGAAGAATTAAATTTCCTGTAAGAAACAAGCTCCTCTACGCTATATTTGGAAAACTAGCGTTTTTTAGGCGTTGTTGTTTGTTTTTCGTGTCCGAGGAAGAGACCCCAAGTTTCCGGGCCCAGTATTCTGCCAACCTGATCCAAAAGTGGAAGCCTTTGGTCTCTTCTCGGTGGTGAAAGGTGGTGAAAGGTGAATGTTTCCTCTTAGCGCTGCCCGGGGTACGCCCGATCGGTTTTTCTAGTCCACGTGCATAAAAAGGGACCTTCTGGGAGGCTCCTTTTCTCTACCCTAGCGTTTTGGGTGTTAATAAACACGGCTTCAAAGTAGCAGCATAGAATATGTTGAAGTTAAGTATTCCAGATCAAGCAGCTAATGTAAAGGAGGAGTTTTTATATAATTTGGTAAGAAAGTAACCACAGAAGTAGACTTGTTTACGAACTTGGTTAAGACTGGATAATACCGGTTACAATGGCAATGGTAAACATTTCTCATATTTCCATTGTCACTTGTAGTCAGTGCGGGTTGACGTCGGGGACGTGAACGAGTTTTCCAACGGCTAAACATTCATGGGGAAACAACTCCAATTTATGTCATAAACCCAATGGAGTCGTTGGCAGGGTAAGGTTGAATGTGGCCTAGGTTAATAATAAGCGCTTCAAATAATATAAACTACAGAAGTATGGAATAAAACATGCTCTTCAACACTAAGCTAGGTAAAATCGCGTTTTAGGTGCTTATGAACATGCCTTTTTAGTAGGAGCTAATCATAAAATGATGTTTCAAATTCCAGACTAAGCTGCGAACGTAAAAGAAGAGTTTTTATGTTTTGGAAAGGAAGCTGCCACAGAAGTATTGAATTAATGGTAAAGAAACTTCCCTATATACAACAAAATACATTAGGGAAACTTACGTTTTGGGTGTTTGTAAACATGCCTTCAAAGTAGAAACATAGCATAAAATGACATCAAGTGTTCCAGACGTAGCTGCGAATGTAAAAAATCAGTTATCATATTTTGGTGAGAAAGGAAAGAAAGTGGCAACAATTTACGGTAAAGAAACTCCCCTATATAACTACCACAAAATGCATTAGGAAAACTTCAGTTTTGGGTGTTCATAAAAATATGCATTCAAAAAAGGAGCATTGCTTAAAATGACGTGAATAATTCCAGACGAAGCTGCAAATGTAAAGTAAGAGCTATGTTCTGGAAAGAAAGTTACCATAGAAGTAAGGAATTTACGATAAAAAAACTTTCCCATATAAGTTACCACAAAAACACACATTTTCAAAGCGTTTAAAAACAAACCTTCAAAGTACCTAGTAGTATTATATTTTTTTTATATCACACCGTAGCAAAATGCCGTGAAGTACAGTAGCTGCGAATGTAAATTTTCATGATGTAAAAACAAGAGTTTCGTTTATGTCTAAGAACTCAAAACCGACTATATGGAAAACTGGTTAATTTTTTCGAATTCGTTACTTTAACAAAGTTCACCACTTTAACTAGGGTTGCCAGATTTACAAAACATAAAAACAGGACAGGGAGTCAATGCGCCATTCTATCTAGTGTAGATTCTTCATGTAATGTCATTTTATCTATAGTATTGAATTTTGAGGAGCTTTCTATCATAGTAGCTACAATAGGATCAAATTTTTTAAATAATTTCATTCTATCCTTCAGAAAAAAAAAATTCACACTCGAGCTAAAAAACCGGACAAAACAAAACAATTTACAAGCCTTCAAAGTAGTATCATACCGAAGTAAAATGACGTCAAGTCTACCAGAAGTAAAGTAGCTGTGAATGTAAATATTCATGATGTAAAGACAAGAGTTTCGTTTATGTCTACGAACTGAAAACCAACTATGGAAAACTGGTTAATTTTTTTCGAATTCCTTACTTTACTAAAGTTACTAATTTAACATGGAATAGTGAAGACCCCTCATTCGTATCCAGTTCCCGGCTTCGAAATCAAATTAAAATTGTACAGTATAATTAATAAAAAGAAGTTCACAATCCTTTCTGTGAATTAACCAATTTGTTAGAATGGAGGAGAACATGCTCTGACCGTCTTTATCATTTCTTTTCATTTAATTTTACTGGTAGAGTTGGGCCATTTGTTTTTATGAGTGTACGTGCTACTTGAGACTACTCAACGTTAGGAGGAAAATAATATCGAGGAGCGGGAAAACTCTACCCCTATACTTTCGCAGTTTCGTCTGGAATACTTAGCGTCATTTTATGCTAGGCTCCTACTTTGAAGGCATGTTTCTAAACTTCAATAACGTAAGTTTTCCTAATGTTTTCGTGGTGCAAATTTCTTTACCATAAAATCCATACTTATGTGGTCGTTTTCTTGTCTTTCTTATATACAGTATATACAATATATGTATACATATGCATATTATATAGGCCTGCTATTATAATAATACAATACAATCAATTTATATTTCCATTTAAAGTTAAGTTACAATAATTGTAATAATTATGCTGCCGGGCTCATCCCGCGTGTGCAGCTTAAGATTGAAAAAAAAACCTAATGTAACATTCCGTAAGTAAGTCAGTAAGTAAGTTGTTTAGTCTTCGTTTGTCGGGGTTAACTCGTTGAAATTTATTTTGTTTTTTGTTTTTACTAGTAAATTTAGGTAAATTTTTTATAACATTTAACTTTTTTTAAACAATAATCAGCCTTTCAATTTTTGGTGTGGTTAAAATTTTCCAATACCCCTACCAAACAAACAATTAAATAAACTAATTAATTAAGGCGCCCATTCCATTGACCGGCTAGGGCTATTTCCAAAACGGTGACGTGGTAGCAGACACTCAAGACTTAGGTAGCATCTCCACCGAACTCGCATTGCAGATTGCAAGTGACATTGATGGAAATGTTTATTTTTCTTTTTATAGAAATCTATTAAAATGTTTGTAATTAACATATCCCATGAAGCCATTTTTTAATGTTAGTTTGTTTGTTTGTGATTTTATTGTATGATCATTGATCAATTTTAACTATGGCATAGAGGAAAATAAACATTTCCGTCAATTCTGCAATGCGAGGTCGGTGGAAACGCCACCTAAGTCTTGAGTGTCTGCTACCACGTCACCGTTTTGGAAATAGCCCTAACCGGTCAATGGAATGGGCACCTAATTAAGTAAGTAAGTAAAAAGTTAAATTGAAACTATTGAACACTATTACGGTAGGGGAGATTATTATTACAAATCTATCCCATCATCTAAGTTGCATTGTAGATGTAGGCTAAAGCGTAAATAGTTAGCTTAAAGCGAAGCTATTACAATAGTTGTCAATTTTTAGTACAGTATTACCTTCTATGGTATAAGCTACAGAAAGTCATTCGGCCGAATTAATAAAAATAAGTTATATAAATAAGTTATATAAATATTTCTCCTCTTCTTATTCTTCTTCTGTTCTCTGAAGATCAGTAGATATTGAGTCACTTACACACCTGAAACTTTGCTCACCTTCCTTCAAATACTGGAGGTAAAGCAACGATCAGGCGACAAGGAACTCTTTGAAAGTATGGCTGGAAAAGACGTAGACTAGACGCATACAGTGAAGACGCAGTATGGTACCATTTAGGATATAAAATAAGCAGACCTGTAACCAGGATTTTATAGAATACTATTGGATCCTATAGTATGTAGAAAATATTGCACCTATGGAATTCGACGTTTATCTGGTGTAAAACCCAGAAATTTCGGGGGGGGGGGGAGGCAGCAGTCTCTTAGCCTCCCCCTGGTTATGGGCCTAAGTGCTGTCTCAGGCAATAAGTAAAGTCAGCAATAGAGTAAACAACACAAAACATAAAATAGACAGATGCAGCCAATGCCTTTCGCAATATGCGTTCATTGAAAGATTTGAGCCTAAAGAATTATGTATTGTGTGTCAACCCCCTCTTTAAAACAAAATATTTTAGCAGCCCTAGTACCAACGCAAAAGAAGAATGACCCTCGGGATTATTTAAAAAAATTTAACACGGTGTTAAAACGTACGGGTTACAATAATAATAATAATCATAATAATTCGAGTATTTTCTTAATTTTTTTAAAGTGCTCCTCATGCATAAAGCAGGAGATTTTCAGGTTTCCCGTTGTTTTATCAAGCGAAAGTGCCAAAAGAACGTTCCGTCTATGTCTTGTATATGCAAAAATAAACAGCAATTAATCTCCGTTGACAATCAATTTTTAATTTAATTCTTATCGGTTCTTGGCTCTTACTCCCGTAAGTCAATTTACATTAGGGTTATTTAGGTTTACGCAATTCACACTTATTTCCGGTTTAGGTATTCTTTTGCACTGGTCCTGGGCCAGCAGACACAAGGGCTAATACATTCAGTTCGACAATGTTTGGCGTTACAATGCCTCCTAAATAGCTAAACCTGCCTACCTGGGATTCAGCAACCCGATCATGGTGATTTGGGATTATTATAATACCGGGGTTTATTCAATTGTTTGCATGAGTGCACAATGCCCGGGAGATTCAAATTGATAAATTAATATAATATTTTTGGTGAGTTTTCAATTTTTTCTCCCTTATAGATGTAGACACATTAATTAAAATTCTTGTTATATTTCAAAATTCTACCTGTACATTTTAATGTATTATATAATGCAACCATTCTCTTGTATTATAATAATTTATTAATTGAATCTCCCGCGCATATTTTAACATTGCCACGTGACACCTTACTACTGCGGTATTAAAAAATTAATAATAATCCCAAATCGCCATGATCGGGCTACGGGTACAACTTGGGGCCTTTTATTTCCACTGACAGACTTCTTAATTGTTATACTTACAAATGAACTGTGTAATAATAAAGAATTAACTATAGTATTAGCGAATACAATAACTATTACGATAGTTCTGTGTTGATGCAAAATAAACAACATTTTCTCAATTTTTGCATTCTGTATTTGTGACGAAATTAATCAATTTCCATATAATAATATGAAAGTGGTCAGATGAAAATTTAATTAAAAAAATGCATTTTTTTCTCAATGAGCAATATATTTACCGACTGATTTTATTACTACCTACTCTGTAAAATCTGTTTAATACACTTTATAATGAGTAATATTATAGGTGAGAAACTGGAAATTCACTGCAATAACTTTTACTTTTGTAGATTTTTCATCTGGTCAATTTCATATCTTTGTGGTTGTAGTAGAAGGAGTATTTCTTCAAACTGACTCACTCATTTTTCTTTTACAAAATATTTGAAAGCTCTGCCTTAAACACATACCTACTAGTTACCTTTACAGTATAACAAAACAATACCACTAGCTTATTCGCTGAAGACGCGAAGACTTCGCTGATGAAGGTAGTTATTGACGATGATGATGACGATGATGATGAAAAAGAAGAAGGCCGTGACGACGAGTGGAACAAATCCACCCACACACCTGAAACTTTGCTCACCTTCCTTAAAATTTCAGGTCGAGCAAATTTTCAGGCGGCAGGTAGAAGTGTGATTTCTGGCCATAACCCAACTCCGGACTGAAGCGGTAATCAAATCTGAAATATAAAAAAATAACGATAAAAGAAGGTACTTATAGAAATCGCATATGATAATATCAATAAGAAATTCATAATTACTATTTCATTATACATAAATTCAAACTCATTCAAGAATGGGAGAAGAAAGGATCATCTGGAGACTAGCCGAGGCGAGGCCACAAGGTCACAAGGCCACTAGGCCGTAGCCAGGATCTTTTTCGGGGGGGGGGGGGGGGGTTAGAAATTTTATTTTTCCTCTCAAAATCCGATTCTATCTAGTATGAAGCCATTTCATTTCGGGGGGGGGGGGGGTTTGAACCCCCATCAACCCCCCTTGGCTACGGCCTTGCAAGGCCACAAGGTAAACCGATAAAAACACTCGAAGAATTAATCCCGCATCATCAGGTGGCTAGGCCCTAGCCAGATAGGGACACGCCCCCCCCCCCCCAAAGTTTTGACGAGCTAACACTAGATAGAATTGGGTCTTTGTTGATTAATTTCCACGTTATAAAAAAGTGTGGGGGATTTAAACTAGATATAATAGATCAGATTTTAATGCTTATATTGAAAAACATTTCAAATAACCGCGCGAAAACCAATCGATTTCATCGTACTTTTGCACCTGTCCCCATCCCCCTAGATCCAATCCTAGCTACGCCCATGTGTGTAACATAGTTCAGGTTAACCCGGCCGTTAGCATTCAAATAAAACAAAAGATTATGGTGGCCATAAAAGAACAATGCATATAACTTACAAGGCTTAACATTTTTTATAGCAGTAGTGATCATAAACCACATATTTCTACGGCTAACCTGAAGATAACGGAAAGTAGGCCAAGCCGATAGGGTAAAGAATACAGCATAGTATATTGGTCTAGGCAGCGTCAAAGTTACGAAAATCCCGTTAAAAATAACAGTGTGCTTTCAAAATGTTACCTTGAGCGACTATAACATTATCACTTGATAAATATATATCCGGGGAAAATTCTGCGGGCTAGAAAATAAAAAGGATTATAGAAGTTAGGAGATGGGGAATCGTGGCCGGACGAGCCCCTTTGGGGGGTTCCGCTCTTTGGGGAATTTGTTCTTGGAGAAAATTCGCAATTCTCCAACCCAAGTTTCAAATAGGAAACTTGCTGCCTCGGGTTTACTCCTCGTCGTGCAATAGCTCAAGGTAAAAAAACCTAACGGGATTATATTACATTTTATTTAGCTACCGAAGTGAATATAACGTGATTTGCAATGTTGGGAATATACAGTTGTATATACAGTATAGGTAGACACAAAATTCAATCGCTTCAATAACTCGTTTTGCGGAATTCACCTAGTGGCATCCCGCTGTGGAAAGTTTAGAGAAAATCGAAGTAAATTTTATTCTTACATGTTCTTTTTTTAAATTTTAGGTAGATTTTTTCGTTTTTGTTCGTCAGATGTCAGCGGCGGATTGGTAGAGGAAGCCTAAGGTGGTATAGGCATGCTTCCGCATGCAAATCATATGGAGGTGTAAGAGGTTGGGTAGTCTAATAACTTCATATCAACGCTTTGAACTTCAAGCACAGATGCAGAATGGGACAATTAAGACTGAAGAAATGTTCCATAAGGGGACATAAGGGGACTAAGTCTTGCTCATTGCACACGTCTCAGTCTCCAAAAGTAGCAAAAAGGGACAAAATCACTTAGTCTTACAAAACGCGTAGAACTAAATTTTGGCTCTCCTGTATATTTCAATTGAAGGCACTTGTCCCCTTCTGAAAACGGACGACAGATAAATAGTATTCTAAAACTGTTTAGTTAGTAGTTACCAAAGTAATAAACTGAAAACACAATAGGCCTAATATATACGCAGACAGTTCTTGAAAATCAAGCCATTTAACTTAAAATTAAAAGCATAAAAAATTGGTTGGCTAATTAACTAAATTTATTTCTAAAAAAAATGTGCAAACTAAGTGAAAATATGCGCCATAACAAAAAAGAATAACTTTCAAAAAATGAAAATTGAGCCCATTCGGCGAATTTGAAGAATAAAGGGATTCCGGTGAAGTGCCGACTATTTCTCACCTGACTCCCCTCCCCCCTCTCTCCAGCCAACCAGAAAATCAACCCCCCTCATTACCTTTATTCATTATTCTAATTTACTCTAAACTTACAAATTACAAAGAATTCTAAATTAAGTCTGTAACTAAACAGCATCCTGAGACTGGCGGGTGCTTTAAAAGAATCCGCTGAGTCTCCAATGAAATTATGATATTTTTTAATGAACATTTTTTTGACTGGCATTATAATGATGTTGCGTAACAAAGTGTTGTAATGTAGCGTTTAATGAGATCATTTTATTTTACAAGGGTTGATTTGTTGTTACGTAGAATGTTTTCGTCAAAGAGAAGAATATTAATAATGAATTCAAATGATTACCTAATTTAAACCGGTATACGGTAGTATATTATTTTACCCTAAATTTTACATTCATTGAGTCGATCGTGAAATCAACATGATTGCATAATCACAGTTGTACAGGAAATATTACTAATACCAGTTGTTTTCCAGAGGATCTACACTAAAACTTTATTACGAGACTTCTGACTTACTTAAATGCAGTCTGAATGCAAGTGCCTATCTGGATACAGTCCCAGAAGCACAGCAATTTTTTTTATTGAATAAGCCTACCCACTCGGTTAAACTGCAGAGGTATCATTTGAAGTCCTTCGCTGGCAGAAAATAGGTACTTTAAAAACCCTGTGTCTTGGACCACTCTTCCTAGTTGTAGGACACAATCAAAAACTCAAGCTAAGAAATTCTTCTGCCAATGCACATTCTTTGCAAGTAACCTATGTCCTAGCATCGGCACTAACATGTTGGCATGGCTTAAAGCATTTGAAAACGCAGACAAGACACCTGAAAAGAAAAGGTTGCTGTTTACAAGAAACAAGTGCGTTCAGCTGATAATCGGTAAGGTGTCTTTTGGCAAGAATCTCTATGAGAATTCTTTACAAGTAAGGTGCTCTTGAAATAAAAAAGTTGATCAAGTGTAGCTGTGTTAGTGCAAGGCCGTAGCCAAGGGGGGTTCATGGTGGTTCAACCCCCCCCCCCCCCGAAATAAAATTCCTGGCTACGGCCCTGTGTTCGTGGGCTTCCCTCTGCAGCTGGCAGTTCTTGCCGAAAGCGCTCAAGGTTTGACTAACACTAGTGGGTTTCTTTGACAATGTTAATTTCTGAACGATTATTTGGGTTTTGCTAACTCTAGTAATTATAACAAGTTTTATTAAAACACAATTTTTTTGCTTGCTAATTAAAAAAGTGGTTAAGCAAGGCAATTTGTAGTTTTTAGACAGGACGCATAGAGTAGTGGTATACGGAAATACAGGAAATATTATTATAAATAAATATCGTAGGCTACATACCGTATATAGAAGCCATGATACCAGCACTGAACCAAATCGTACTATTCAGCACACAACATGTCTCGAGAAGCACAACAGAAGTTACTGTGGTCATGCCTACAGAGGAGTGGCTTGTGCTAGTGTGTTTCCCATCAGTTCGCAATAACAAGCCTCATGGCCTCGCTCATTGAATGAGTCACAACTGTAGCCGCATGGCTTTACTTAACAGTTTACACTGCCAAACTGCCAAAGCCTCCATATTGGACTGGTGTGAAAATAGCCATGCAGCCATCACGAATGCACATTAGCATGGTTCGATATTTCCTATCCAGGCTGCGACAGTGCCGAATTCAGATGTTGCTTTGAACCTGAACTAGCTGATCCACTGACTTAGGCCCGATCCAACGACTGATACTTAACATTTAAGTGACGCTTAACTTGTTATTATTTTTGTTGATATTATTGAATCAGCTGACGTAGCCGAGGAGATAGTTAGTCTAGCTAACGCTCCTGAAGTTTTTGCAATAAAAGGTGTTCATAGGCGATCCAATTTAGATGCCGTAATTAGTATTGATAAAATTTAAAATACAACCCTTGGACATTGAAATTGGACCATCTTGCAATTTAACAGTGTTAATTTTTTTGACATACAGTATATAACGTTCCAGCTTCAATGTCCCAGGGTAGTATATTGCCTACCGTATTCATTAAATTGGTGCCTGCATGGAAACCACCTGTTTCACGCACATCACGTGTTCATGAACACCTTAGGAAAAGTTTGGGGAAAGAAACGAGTTGTAGTGTGGGTATTTACAAACTGAGCTATGGATGGAATGAGTGACTTTCATAAGATTGCTCGGTATGACTCACTATATCCTGTGATGATGTCAGAATACATGTAGACTGCACCGGCTTTTGCAAATCATTCTAAATTAGTCGTACAGTCGGCATAAGTTCAACTAGTGAATCGATAGAAGAATCAGGTAGCCCAATCAATTAAACGGTATTTTCTAGGTTCACAAGTTAATTTAGGTAGCCTAAATGGAAATGCAACTAGTTGTTTTGTATTGAGTTAAGTTTATAGGGACCATCGGCGTTGGTGGCAAGGTGGTAGAATGCTTCTTCTTGTGCGAGTCCTCCTCATCATGCGATCCCATCCGAATAGGCGGGGATTCCACCACCGTCAATAGTGATAGTAAATGTTTTTTAGTATGTCAAAAAATGTCTGCTACCACGTCAAAAAACATTTACTATCACTATTGACGTTGATGGAATCCCCGCCTTATCAAGTGTGACAAGTCGTACTACTAGTATTTCATTCATGTACATCAGGGGTTCCCAAACTTTTTTGTCCGTGAACCACTAGATTATTTTATGATTTTCTATGGACCACCATAGCTGCCAAAGAGAAATCGTCAAATTCTAGGATGATTTGCGTCTACAATTACATATAAAATTATATACAATTTTTGATTAAATGTTTAGGGCTGGTATCGGTTGGATTTTATAGTTCAGTGCCAAGACTTACTGTATTTTACAAGTAGGTACATCAAATTTCCAATATCTCAGCTGATTTATTTTCTTATTTCTTACTTTGGTCCGTGGACCGCCTGATATATGTCTGTGGACCACAGTTTGGGAACCCCTGATGTACATTAAGCTCATCGAACAAAGCAGTATATTGGATGTACAATGTTTTCCGATTGGTCGGACTACGAGCGTTGCTGCAAATCAAGTTCCCAAAAGAAGCACTGTGTTTGCATTAGCTATGGCCAATGGCTTTCTACCAATTTAATTTTAAAAATAAATAAATATTACCTGCAGTCGGTTTATAATACGGGTATGACTGTATAACTTAAATAGTTGATTAGAAACGCCGAACTGCACCCAAATAAAATGAACAAAGACACGCGAGAAGAATAAAAAATTTATAGCAAGTTCACACGTTACGTCTTTGCGAAATGTCAATACCTAACTCAAATAGCCTGTTATTATTAATTATTCAGCCATAACTACTGACTGTAGGACACGATCATACGCTCAGATACAAGTACAGATAATTATTATGTCTGATAAGTTAATAATTAGGAAGTTAAAAAAAATCATGAGGTCCAAATGGTGAGATCTGTCGAAAAAACGACTTAAAACTTAACATGTATTGCAGCAGGGTAAATTTACAATTAATAGTAGTCTATAGTTTAAAGAATTAGAAGGGGTACTATGACATTTCAAGAAGATCATATTCTTGGATTAAAAATGTAATCAAAATAATTTTTGAGTGCAAAGTGCTACTCAAAATTATTTTGTTTAGATTTTTAACTTCATAATAACTTGTTCATTAAACGTCATAGTACACCAGCTGAGCTGTAATGGCGCATGGTCGATCTGAAAACACAACGTCAACATCGCCACGTTTTTTTAAATTTGTTAAAAGGTTAATCGCATACAAACAATTTAATGAATTTATCCGATTAACCCCTTCAATCGCCTCACTAAGTAACCAAATGGGCACAGCCTGTCTTTTCCTGCTGTAACCATACCATTGGTCATGGCTTCATGGACATGGCAATATCAAACCACATGAGAATTTTTCTCTGAATATTCCAAAATATGGCTACATACAGTATTCTCTAACACGATGCTTTACAGGGGCTATGAAATCCTGTCCCACTGCAGCAATGGAGATAGTACTGGACTTCCCCCCCCCCCCTCCATGTTGCAGTGGAAACTTCAGCCGAAATGGCATTATTAGGAGTGGAAGGGCAATTAAGAGAGACTCAGCCTCTCTGACTACGTCTAACCACTGCCTGGATATGCCAAGCGATAGAATCCATCCAAAATACTGTTTTAGGAGGGAATTCGAAACTGTATTAGGTACAATGAAAGAATGCTGAGAAATCAGCAGGAATTCTCAATAGTCACACAATCAAGTGGTTTACTGATGGCTCTAGGCTAGGAAGTATGTAAGAATGTAATCGCACGAAGAAGAGCGGGAAGCTTGCAGTTGCATGTAAAAGACCTGTACCCCAATATTAAAATTTAAAAATAAATAAAATAAAAACCAAATGGACACTTGTGTTGAGTTACGACATGTCTCCGATCTCCGAAGTACCACTACTTTGAAGTTGGAGGCTCAGCAGCTGCAGAATATATCGACCGCAGGATTCGACTTATCACATGGAAGCACGCTTTAAGACCGACAACAGCCCATTAGCCCGGATTCTGATATTCCATCATTTGACTCTTTTTCAACAATAAAATCACTCAAGCACATCTCTCTTTCCCATCTTCTCCCATTGCATGTCATGTCTCTCTTTCAAATTTCGACGAAGTAAGCCTAGTGATGCATTTCAGATACACATCTTGTAATCTGGTAGGACTTTTTAAGACCATAGGCCTACATAATATGGTGGCCCATAGGTCCCTTGTCCAATTTGAACGGCCCCAAGGACTTCGAACATTATTGCTATCAAATTTATACGTAGTATAAGGAAAGCTTTGTGATGGTCGAAATTTTCGATCCCGAGATTTTAACGGATTTACACGTTTTGACGTCCCAGGAACCCAAAAAAGTGGTTTTTACGAAATGTCTGTCTAGAGCTCAGTCTATCTGTCGCTCTGTCTGTCTGTCTGTTATTCGATTTTCGGACAAACTACTCGGTCAATTTTGATGAAATTGAGCACGTAGGTTCACCAAAATCATACCTCGGGATCATTTTATTTTTATTTTGGGCTAACTCAATTTGGGGGGGTTTTATTCTCAAAAAACTCAAAAAAAAGTCTAAAAAAAGATTCCCCAAAAACGGCTGTAACGATTTCTTTTAAATTCACATATATTGTAGTCGTGATTAATGTTAATAAAATGCGGGGTCGCTTGCCCCTTGATAGTTTGCTTCTGGGGGTAAAAAAATAAAATCAACTCAATTTTCATGAAAAATGACTAAAAAATAATTTTTCTCCTGAACCTTTCCATCGATGATTTCTACCTTCAGTTACGTTTTAGGTGCCTAATAGAGTAACAAAACAAAATCGGTTGCATTCTCAAAAAAATGTTTGGTTTTGTGCAAAATAATTTTTTAAAATTAATGATAGATAATTCACGCTCAAATGCATTGCGTGCCCTGCCATTATTTTTGTGAAGTAATGTGTTGGTCTGACCTACTACAATTTATCTAACCTCCAGTGACGTCAGGTGGACAACGCTCCACCCCCCCCCCCACCCGAGATATCGGAAATTAAACCATAGGAAAATTATTTACCATGAAATTACTCATTTTCTCTATCTACTAATTTTGATAACTTGGAAAGCGTGTTCGAGTAAACTCGAACCGGTTCTTTGTATTGTTTCCGTATGAATTTTTGGGCATTGGCATACTGGTATATGTCCTCGATGACAACCTACACCAGCTGCAGGCGATAATGGACAAACTGAGACAAGCTTACCATTGACGCAATGAATAAGCATGACTTAACCAAGTACAGTTAAGAGCCGCTAAGATCCACATACACTACATAGTATAGTTTTAATACTTGTACTCTATTGTATATTTTCTTAGCGTTGTTTACTGATGGAAGAAAACTCAGATAATGTTACGATTAACACATAAAACCATTAAAACGGAATAAATTTAATACGTAGAAAGCTTTCACGCTGCGGGACATTACTTGATTTAATGGAAATACCGCCGTAAAATCTCGAAATATAATTTATCGCATGCAATAAAAATTATAAGAGAATTTATAGCAGTGAATAAAAGCTAAAAAAAAGGCATTCCAATAGGGAAAACCCAATACAAAAGGTTGGATGGCTGGCAGAAGGTGTTCGGCAGGTACCCTTCAGTATCTGAACAGTCTAAGCAGCTTACCCTACCCCTAATTCCCCTTTCCGCCCCCCCCCCCCCGACCGCTATAAGCTGCGTGGTAAAGGTCGCCCAGAAGAGCCCCCAATCGAGGGCAATCCATCACCTTTATTGGCAATAAATTGTTTACAAAATATTCCGAATGTGTTGATTTATTGCTTCAACTACCCGTATTTGTACATGGTATGCTGAGAGATTAACTTAATTTTTTGCTTTCCAATTTATACGTAGTATAAGGAAAGCTTTGTGATGGTCGAAATTTTCGATTCCGAGATTTCAACGGATTTACACGTTTTAAGGTCCCAGGAACCAAAAAAAGTGGTTTTTACAAAATGTCCGTCTAGAGCTCAGTCTATCTGTCGCTCTGTCTGTCTGTCGTTCTGTCTGTCTGTCTGTGCGTCGATTTCCGGGCAAACTACTCGGTCGATTTTGATGAAATTAGGCATGTAGGTTCACAAAAATCATACCTTGGGACCATTTTTTTTTATTTGGGGCTAACTTAAATATAAAAATAACTAAATTTTAATGAAAAATGACTAAAAAATAATTTTTCTGCGAAACCTTACTATCGATGATTTCTACCTTCATTTTATTACAACTAGAGCATTGCAGTGCTGGAGGCTATTGTAGAATTGAGACAGTTGCTACCTCTTATAAAAAGTAGGAAAGCAAAATGGGCAGGGCATTTATTAAGACACGAAAATCTGTTACACACCATCCTTGATGGCACAGTGGAAGGAGCCAGAACAAGAGGGCGGCCGAAGAAGGAATTCGTGGATCAAGAGGAAAGCTTAGAACCAAGAGTACTGGAAGATGATATGGAGGGAGTTGCTGCCAACCAATCATTGACATTGTGACCTCAGAAGACGAAGTAGCAGAAGTACGTATTTGAAATGGTTATTATGAACATAGGCTTATTTTAGGGCCCTTGCTAATCGATTTTTTGGAAACATCTACCCTTACACTACTAAACCACTGGATATAACAGAAATCGGACCGTAGGTTGTTGCACGTTAATATTTCCAACAGGAAGCACTGTGTTTCCGCCAGCTATGAAAATGGACAGGACATATAGAGTAGTGGTACAGACTCCGACATTCACCCGAACGTTGTTGGTTCGAGTCCCACACTCGCAACATTTTCTGGGCCATACTTAGGAGGACATGTAAAACAGGCGGTCCCGGGCCTTCCTAGTTGAGTATAAGACAGGACTTTGTAGCATTAACTCCGCTAGGTTGGCTTAGTAATGGAGCAAGAAAGTCAATATTTATTTATTTACATGACTATGGTACGCATGTTTCAAATTTGACTTCTGAAATGCTGCTGGACATCAAGAGTTTCATCAAATCATCAAGAAGGAATGTGTTTCCACAAGCTATGGTGAGCATGAATGCAACGAAAAAGACAAAGAGAGCTGCTGTTCGACTAAAAATAACCAAGCTTTCAAGCATTGACGAAAAAAACCCCTAAAGGTTGTCTGACAAAAGAAGCTCAAGCCGTGGCCTAGTTTCACTAACAAGCGTTAAGTGTGATATACAAGATACTGTCAAGAAAGTTGTCAGCAACTTATCGAAATACCTAATTCATCCAGTGAACAAGAACCCTAAGAATTCTCTTAAGATTTAACGATGAAACATCGCTTACAATTCGCCCCCCCCCCTATCCCCCAGTTACTTTTTAAGGTTCCCTTTTTTTCCACAATTATAATTTTACACCAAATGAATTTTCTTAAAAAAAAAAAGAACGATTGTTTTCGGTGGAATCGATATGGGACGAGGGAGTGACAAGGACGGAAAATGAGATTTTCCTCTTATTTTCAGGTCCACTTAAAATTAAAATTGGAGAAATGAAATGACTGAAAACTGTGATGCGCATTAAAAGAATTTTATATTCCGCTTCCACGTTTTATTTTAATGTCGTTTTATAGCAACTTTTCCCTCCGTCCCAACTTGAATGTTCTGCAAAATTTTCATTCTAAAATCAAGCACTTAATCGGATTTTCAATTAGCTCCAAGTGAAATCTTATTTGCCGCCATGGAGATATGAATTTCGATGACCTGACAATATTAGTCGTGAATTTTTTCCCCCCGTTTATAAAGGCTTGTTTAACCAACAAAAGCATATGCATAAGATTACTATTGTACCGTTTTTGTTTATGCCTATACTACTTTAATTACGATTAAATTACGATTACGAATATCGTATTAAAATTAAACACTGTGTTTATTCTAATACAAGAACTTCAATTCTTATCTTATAATATACGTTACGTATGCATTCCCGAATTAGATTTGTTTATGCCTAGGCCTATAGGACTTTAATTATGATTAAATTACGATTATGAGTATCGTATTAAAATGAAACACTGTGTTTATTCTAACACAAAACCTCATTTTCTTATTTTATAATATACGTATGCATTCCCGAATTAGATTTGTTTATGTCTATAGGACTTTAATTACGATTAAATTACGATTACGAATATCGCATTAAAATGAAATTAAATTAAAATTAAACACTGTCTTTATTCCAATACAAGAACTTAAATTTTTTATCTTATATTATACGTTCCGTATACATTCCTGAATTAGAACAAAACAGTTTTCATTATCTTCAATTATTGATGGTTGAATAGTACAGTACGTTTTATAATTAAACAGGCCAAATACAGGAATATGGGAATCAGTACCTGACTTCACAAATATTGCACTCGTTATAGAAAACACTGGCCACCGACGATGAGGCACTATCTTACAATAACTTACACCAACTACAGGAAAGCTAAAGATAAGGCTGGCCTTCGGCCATTGCTGTACCTGGCACCAGCTATGACTTCAGACATTGTAAGTGGAAGTACAGAGGTGTGGAAATGGTGAAGGTCTCAAGTAGGCAGAGAGGAAATGCAAGTGTACCTGCATTGTGGCATCGCCGTGGACAGGTGGGGCTCGCCCTCCGGAATACTTACTTGTACAATAGTTTGCAAAAACGACCCCACGCCCAAAGGATGGATGAGAACAGGACCACCAGGAGTTTGGGCGGAAGCAAGGCCACAAGTTAGAAGACCCATCGGCAGACCGAGGACAACTGTCGAGGAAAGAATTCAACAAGGAGCTGGAGCAAGAAGAAAAATAAGAACAAGAAAAAGAAGAAGAAGTAAAAATGACATGACGAAGAGACTAAAAATTATAGCTATTAAGAGAACATGAAACATAGACGATGACAATTAATTTCTCAATCCACAGCCATTGGCACTTCGAAATCACTAATCAGTTACTTAGTATTTTTCATGTGATTTAGCCTACCAAGGAAGTTTTTACAGATTTATTTATAGGTATATAGGATTTATAATGAGCACAACTGCTGAAATTAGGAAATTTTATGACTGAAACTGACCTAAAACAAAAACAATCAAAAGCGTTCAATTGGGTGAAAGGAACCAGTATCCCAGTTCCCAATACTAGGATAACCGTTGAAGCCCAGACAACATTATAAAGGGAAAGAAAACTTTGAAAACAGTTTTTGATACAAAGAAGATAGGTAATTTGGAAAATCGGGTTTATTGATGGAATACTTTCAGTTTTTGGATAACAAGACTCGCCTTTCCCCTCGTAAATACGGTTAGGGTTTAAATATACGCTCCAGAAAGGGCTTTCTTGCTAAATAAAAAAAAATACTTACAATACAGCTAGAGGTATCTTTTAAACAGCCACTACGTCCCTCTGTTGAGAGGCTACGAACTAACATGGTCACATGTCACAATCGACTTCGATGGCAAGGTGCTAGCGTACTTGTACTTGTGCGGGTCTCTACACGCAATGCGATCGGAGACGTGTCGTAACACAACACAGGTACTTACCTACAAAGGCGACTGTAGAGTTCAATCGGATACATTCATTAAATTGTTTGAATGTGATTAACCTTTATTTAACCATTTAATTTAACTAACTTAAGAATTTGATGATTAGGGAAGCGCCTCGTCACTGCGAATTCTGAGCAATATAAATAAATAAATAAATAAGGACTTTTTCTTGTTTCTATTACTAAGCCAACCTAGCGGAGTTAGGGCTATAAAGTCCTTTCTTACAATCCAAAATATTAAACGTTGGTACATTTTGATTCTGTGTTGAATGATATTATACGAGAATTTTTTTTCTAACGCCTGCTTTCAGCATTTCAGCTTTAAGCTACCCTGTTAGCCTGGCGGGGGGGGGGATGAGTCTGTTTATTAACTTGAGGCACCCTAAGGGCAGACTCCTTCACCTCAGAGAGAAAGGAAATTGACAGACAGGGTGGACCTTCTGATTATAGTGGATTCCGAACCACTTGGGGAGCATAGTAAAGTCACACGATGAATTCGGAGGTGACCAGGAGTCGACACGCCCGTAAACTGACTGGTATAGTCTCAACACGTTATCATGTTCCACCATGTTCCCCTGCCAAAGCTGTGCGCACTACCAAGTTTGCCGCAGTTTGAAACACGCTCTGCTCTTGTGGATTCAACTTGGTAAGGCCGTTGGCACATACGAGTATAACTGGAATTGCAGTAATTTTCGTACAGTTCCACCTTAAATTAGGTTATTTAATTTAAATATTGTTTAAATGATCTTAAATAATTGACTACGTCTTTTACTTTCAGTACTGAAGAAGATGCATTTACATTAAACTAAAATGTAGCGAATTTATAGCATCGAATCTCACAGTTAATTAACAATAAATCCATTATAGCCTTCAATAGTACAGTACAGTATACTTTATAGTGCCTATTAATCTTTATGACCTACAATAGGCTGAAGATAGTTTCTTAAAGGTACTATTATGTTTTTTATGGCAACAGGCCATAGGGTTATGACATTATAGCATTACTCATGATTTAGCGCGAGAGGTCTATTTACTGAGTATTTAGATGCCTAGCCATTACGACCGGATAATTTGAGTTGCTGGTTTACAAGGCGTGCTGCTACCATTCCTTAAGTAATGTAATGCAATGTAATTATTATTATTATTATTATTATTTTTGCCCATACAACTTAAAAAATTAACTAAAATAGGAGAGATAAAAACGAAAATTAAAAAATGGCTTTTGAATTAAAATACTTCGCTTTAAAACTTACTTTACTTTTTACTTTAATTATTTTACTTTACTATAATTACTCTTTACGTTAACTTACAATTTTAAATGGTATGAATTAAACTGATTAGAAATTAAAACTAAGTTTTTTTTTCCTAACACAGACGTGAAATAGAAAACATGTAGAAGAGTAGAAGCAAGGCAAGGAATTTCCGCCTATACAGTAATAATGGTCTTAAGAGGACGGCCTTTTTTAAATGAGCATGTGTCAACACCAGGTCCTGAATAAACAGAGATGCGACATTTTACAAAATTCAAAAATACACACCGCGTTTAAGAACTCATCAGGAGGCCTATATACAAGAAATTGGGGGATGTACTGTTGTGGTACGGAACCAAAATGAGAGGATATCGAACAAACAGGACTTGGCGGGATTTGAACCCACCATCTACGACACTCTAGTTAGGCGTAGATCGTGGGTTCGAATCCCGCCAAGTCTAGTTTTTTCTATGTCCTCTAATTTCTGTTTAAAAAATAATATATAAGAAATTGATTGTTTCAGGCATGGAGTGCTCCCATAAGAAATAAATAAATAAATACAAATTTGTCAAAAAAAAAAAAAAAAAAAAATTTTCATCGTCTCTTAGGACTTTATGTGAGTATCCCGCTCCGTCAGGGCAAGGCGATACCCAACGTAGTATAAAGTATGAAGAAAAAAATACCTAAGTAAATTAATAAGTCTTCTTCTTCTTCTACTGGCTCTACAGCCCCTGATGGGCACTCTTCCTATCATCTCAGTTTTGTACGACGCACCTTCTACGGACTCCAAACTTGCGGAGGTCGGTTTCTAGTTTGACCTTCCAGCGGTTTCTTAGACGTCTCTAATGTCTTCTTCCCGTCACGCTTGCTTTGTGTATTTTGTACGGCATGCAGTCCTCTGACATTCTTACGACGTGTCTCAGCCATTTTTGTTTACAAACTATACTATGTCTTCTCCCTTGAGCATTGCGTCTATTGCCCAGATGATTCGTACACGTCACTTGCTGTTCTCATGCAGGGGTTCATTAGGTAATTTCTCCCTATTATCATTCTTCCAATACATGGAGTTTATTGGCGTCGATGGTTGTAAGAATCCAGGTTTCTGAGCCGCATGTTGCAACCGGCCTTATCAGGCTGTTGTAGATCTTCAAGTTCGTGGTTCTGGATATCAGTTTTGACTTAAGTCATTTTAGGTTTGCGAAATAAATATGTAAAAGTATAAAAATGAGTATAAATAAACGGCTCCATCAAAATCTCCACTTATATTAGTAAGAAAGAAAGAAAGAATTTATTCAATTAAACATCATAGAAATCAAAATAAAACTCTAAATTCTATATCCCACAATTTAGTTATGTAGTAAGTATGGGTCATATACAGTATATACTTATTGAACAGTGGGCTACCCCTATTAGAACCATTCGGTTGAGCAATATAGTAGATACAGTAGGTATTTTTATTTTATTTTATATTTTTTAAAGCGCCAGACCCGTGTGGGTAAGGTGCCCATTCCATTGACCGGCTAGGGCTATTTCCAACAACGGTGACGTGGTAGCAGACATTCGAGACTTAGGTAGCGTTTCCACCGACCTCGCATTGCAGAATTGACGGAAATGTTTATTTTCCTCTATGCCATAGTTAAAATTGATCAATGATCATACAGTAAAATCACAAACAAACAAACTAAAATTAAAAAATGGCTTCATGGGATATGTTAATTACAAACATTTTAATTGATTTATATTAAAAAAAAAACATTTCCGTCAATATCATTTGCAATCTGCAATGCGAGGTCGGTGGAAACGCTACCTAAGTCTTGAATGTCTGCTACCACGTCATCGTTGTTGGAAATAGCCCTAGCCGGTCAATGGAATGGGCGCCTAAACGCGCTTTCTGGTTTGTAGTTGCGTAGTTGCCGGTGTTGTTGTCTGTGGTGTGTGTGTGTATGGTATTAGTTGGTGGTGTGTGACAAACTGCGATCAGGAGGGCATTGGACAACGGGTTGCCCAGTGACCGTCTAAGGGCAGTTTGCCAATGCTTGTATTAAAGCAGTGTGTTGTTTGCTAGATGAGGCTTGCCAGAGCTGCTGAGTGAAGAAAAGGAATGGTGTGCTGGAGAAGAATTGTATTGTGCGAGACTGCTTTCTGGAAATCTGTATCAGGAGGGAAGGTTCTGTATCTTGAGTAGACAGGGCATTCTATGACAATGTGAGGAATAGTTAGTCGTACCTGACAATTGTGGCATATGGGTGGTGGGGTGCCTGCCATTAGGTGTCCATGTGTTAACCTAATGGCAGGCACCCCACCACCCATATGCCACAATTGTCAGGTACGACTAACTATTCCTCACATTGTCATAGAATGCCCTGTCTACTAATAATAAATTACCTAGTAGACTACTTAAAAATGTTCAACTATAGCATACTTACCTTCAAGGCTCCATCTGTACCATTTCGAAATTACTTACCATGCCGATTGAAGAATAATTAATGTGACGTAGAAAATGTAAAACATTTAGCTAAATTTACTAAAAAAACATATTTTTTTACATTTTGAACCCCATAATAAGTTATTCTTTATCGGTATAGTAGGCCTGCAGGTTGAGTAAGCGGTCCCTCGAATTATTGGAAAATGGACCTGAAAAAAAAACATCAAAAAATCAGCTGTGGTCGGCAAAAGGCAATTAAAAAGGGCAGGAAAAACCACTCCAGGGTGTAAAAGGGGATGAGAAAATCCTTCCTTGGAAAAGATTTTCCACAACAGTGGCATTTTTACCCATCCTCACATAGCCGGGGTAACTTTGATTGGATATGACAAACTTATGCTAACTTAACTTCGTATTTTAATAGGAATATCGAAGTTTTCGCGAGTTCCGAACTATATTTTTATTAGAAGGGGCTCTCATGGAATCGTAATTATAATACTTTCATTTCAAAGTTTCTTTTAAAAAGTTTGAGTTACTGAAAATGAGATTTTGCACGGTGATACTTGCTATGCACCATATATAATTGCGTATATGGGTGTATGCCAACGATAATATAATAAGACAGATCGCACCTGTTGTGCTGACAATTCTTCTAAATTGCATAATAATCATTCCCTCTGGACAGCTAGGTCCAAAGGTAATACACGTGTGTGTCATGTGTACCTATAGCCTGCTGTCATCAATTTTGCGTCATTATTAGCCAATCAGAGCGCTGGTTACATGTCTTTTAGACTAATGATGGGTAGGCTCCCTGAGTGATAAAAGACTAGTAACGGCGACTTAGCGGGCAGTTTCGAGGCGATTCCCAAATTAGAAGACTGAGAAGAAGTGAGAGAGAGCGGCTGCAAGATGTGATTAGGGTAAGTGTATTGATACTGTATTATGTAGCATAAATTAATAATAAGTTCCTTCATTACATACATATTCACTATATTTTTAAACTTGACACAATTTATGTATTTTAAACTGCATGCATTGTATTATACTAGTATTTAGAATATTGTAAAAATTTCCACCCTAAAACGGGCCTAGCCCATAGGGAAGTGACAAAAACTGTAAAAATTGTATTTTTTGGAAATAGATTTTCATTGATTGATTGATTGATTACAGCCTCCTACTATATGGTGAAAAAGACAATAGCACACCTAACCATAAGCTAAGTATTGTGATAAGATAGTAAGATAGTGGGCAAAAGTAGGGCAAAATGTCATAGGAGGTAGCCAATGGCTACTGAAATGTGACCAACTTGTAAAGTTACAAACATTAAAAATGAAAAACAAATTAACAATTCAACAGGCAGGTGTTCAACAGGCACCTATCTCGGAGGCTCAGCAGCAACTGTACACAGACAGACACAATCTTAGAAGTCTACGCAGTTCCTCTGAAGATGTCGACCGCAGATGTTGACGAAACGTTTGGAAGTACGCTCTCAGAAAGACCACGGCCTATCATCCCGAATTCTATTGCTTCCATTACTCAGGTCTAGACCCTATTTCGGTGATCATTTCTGATGCCACGGCGTCGCCACTGTAGTCTCAGATGCATAGGTAGGGGTAAAATGTTCTAGTTCAAAATGCCTGAATAGGCGTCATTACCAAGCTATGTCCAAAATAGGAGATATTTCGTATGTTAGTCAGTAGGTGCACTTGCAACCTACATTACCTCATTATCCGGCAAGAAAATAGCATTAATTTACATAGATGTTACCAAGGTCACAACTAATAATAGAAGTCTTTTCAATATCCCTGTTCGACGCCGTAGCCCAGTTAGCGACTTCGGTGGCTGGTAGCGTGCTTGTACGTGTGCGAGTCTCAACACACCTTGGGAGACGGAGACGTGTCGTAACTCGACACAAGTACTTATAGGGTTACTTTGTGAGGCGATTAAAGAGGTTAAACGGATACATACATTAAATTTTTTGTACGCGATTTATTAAAAAAAAAAAAAAAACAAGTTGGTCAAGACCTGGAGTATGACCGGAGGACCTTGGTACAAAGCCCGACATTTAAAAAAATCCACCCACCTTCTTTTGAAATAGAGTTAAATCAGTACAATTATATTAAATATTAAATTATTTTCCAAATTAAAATATATACTGTATATATTATACATATGATGAGAGATGGACCATTCGCTCCCGCTAAACATTTCTGGGGCTACCTGCCACGTCATGTCAATGGCTTTGGCACGTGGCCTCAGAAATTTAAAAATTTATTTTTGGCGGGAAGCCAATGTCCCTTCTTTCCTATATAAAACTCCATTTCAAGCAACCATAATTATTAACTTTACTTCATTATTCTTCTTTCCATTAACTTCAACTCAAAATTTTATATTTACAGCATTACAACAGGTCATCAGCATTTTACAATAATTGGTGGTAGGGGGACCCCAAAGGGTTAACCAGTATTGGGGCCCCCTATTAATTTATAACAGTTTAGAATGTTAGACTAATACGACACAATGGCTGTAAAAATTCAAATCGTGTCGTACTTCCTTAAAAGATTCCGAATTTGGGAAAGCGACGCATTCATCTATACCTCATAGAAGTAATAATAATAATAGTTTAATTCTTTAAATAAATTCAGTCATAAGTAGAAATTGAATTTTTCCTTCTTTGGGTCCCTTGCCATTTTGCACGTGGAGGCAAGGTGCCAGGGCCGTAGCGCTGAGAAAAGCATTAATAAATAAAAAAATAAATATAAATCAACAATTACAAATAATCATTGTCCAAAAATCAATACAATTGCAGCCGCCGTGTTTTGGTTTTGCTAAAAAAATTACAAAACCCTTCGGGGCCTAAAATTTTCACCCTTTTCTTTCGAAGCCCAATAGTGTTAACTGTCCTTTAATTTAATCCTTCTTGGGGGGGGCGCGACAGGACGTTTGGGGGGGCTGACCCCCCCCCTGCCCCCCAGGCTACGGCCCTGCAAGGTGCAGAAAACAATATAAAAGTTTTAGGTAGTAAGTATAGGTATATTATAAGCAAGTATTAAAATAGGTTAAACAGATGCATTAGGTATACAGATGGTGTAGGTAACAGTACGAGTTTATAAAACCAAAAAAGATGTTCTTAGAAATTCCAAAGTGCTGAGTCTTTTCTCAGTAGTGCTTGTTTCCCCTTATTTTGAAATATTTTGAGTGTGAAAACCAGTAATTATTAAATATTTATTCTATGGTAGCAACCAGCACAGAGAAATAACATTTCTACAGTAATTGAAGGATAAAAAATATTTTGAAACTCAGCGTTTGTTTTGAAAGAAAAAAAAAATAAAGGTGTGAATTTCAGTAAAATGGGAAGTGATCAAATCAACACCCCAATATTCACAAGCTCCCCTCCTCTTTCATTTTGTCAGTATAATTGGATGCCTCTGATTGGCTATTGGTTTGTCAATCTCTACAGAAAAATCAAATTGTGATTGGCTGGCTGGCAGCGTGTGGTTATTGCAGCTATGATTTATTCATGTGAGGTGACAACAAACATTCCTTTCAGAGACCCAAAAAATGCATTTTTTTAGGTTTATTCCTTAATCGCAATATATCGGCATGGCGTTTGAAAATACAGTGTTTTTTTTTTGTTTTTTTTTAAATCTGCCTTGCAGCTACTTTTTAAAAGTGATCAAGGCCGTAGTCAAGATTTTTTTCGGGGGGGGGGGGGTTCAGAAATTTCATTGAATAATTCATAGTAGTTTTTATTTTTCCTCTCAAAATCCGATTCTATCTAGTATCAAGCCACTTGCATGAACCCCCCCTTGGCTATGGCCTTGAAAGTGATCAATTTTAATACTGTTGCATTCTTCTGCTGCTATGTTGGAAGGTTCATTGGTCCATGAACACGATAGGGACTGCCAAAAAAAAATGTCAAAATGTGCAAACACTTGCAAATCTGATACGATTTTTGAGTCGCTACGTTACGGGGATGAATGATAACCGGGCTATAGCAAAGCAAAAATAGGACGTAGTTCAGGGGTTAACACAGCTACCAGAGCTATGGAAAGGTAACCAGAGGGACCCAACCTCAGGTTACAAAAAGGAGCCGACTTGGGTTACAATAAGCCAAAGGCTGCAGTAAGAGTTATAAACTCCGACCAGTTTGGCCGCGAAAAAAACCGCTTTCGCATAGTACACATGGTATTTATGTTGTACTTGGTGTTAAAAGCAACTAGGTTGATAATGTTCCAATTATCTCTTAGGCGCTTTTTCCACCGATGTCAATTTTCAATGTGCATGTGGATGACGTGGTAGCAGACATCATTAATTAGACTCTGCCATATTATAACTTAATTTATAATATATTAAAATATGGCAGAGACTAATTAATGATGTCTGCTACCACGTCATCCACATGCACATTGAAAATTGACGTCGGTGGAATAAGCGCCTTAGGGAAGCTATCTACAGTGTCACTGAGGCACCAGCACAATGACAATGACACAACTACCTGATTTTGACGATGTTCTCTACTATGACTTGCTGGAACTTTATACTGGACATAATAAATATAAAAATAATTACTAAACTTAGTCAATTATATTATTATACGGCCGATTTGGCACTAGGCCATCGTCAGGTGTAATAGAAATGGACCTGACTATGTCCTAGTGCCGAAACTGGTCGTATAATAATATAATTGTTTTTATTTTGAAAATATTATAAATTATAAATGTAACAATCATCCTCATGACTGAGGAGCTTGGTTACAAACGTGGCCAATTCTATTTTTTCACAAAATTGGGTTTTGATCCGACCTTGCAGAAAATTTTAATGTCCACCTGCACGTTGTAAAATAAAGTGACAAAAGCAGCCAGATTGCTCACAAAAGCGCTTAGAAGTCTGGGGTTAGCTATAAACTTAATGCAATTTTCAACAGAAAATCCGCTCTCCTGAAAAATTCTAAAACTTGGAGTTGGCCTTGTTTTGTAAACTGCCTCCTCATGTCTTCTTCTTCTGCCTCTACATGACGTTTGGCCTGCTCAACAACACTCCTCGATCTTGGTTTTGTACGACGCTCAACCATCTACGAACTTCCAACTCGATTTCTAGTTCGTCCTTATCATCATGTCACAGCTCTGAATATTATCCATCAAATCTGTCTCAGTTCAGATAATTCCCTGGTGCAAAGTCAAGCATACAGGTTGGATGAAGATGAAAATTGGAAGGGCACAAAGGCAGGGTAAGAGGATTAAGTGTGGTGGAACACCGTCATCAATTTGCGCTGTATTATAACGAATACCAATTTATACAACACAATGCAAGTTAAGTTAAGTTTATACAAAGTTCCCGGGAAAGCCAATGCTATTTATTAGCATCGACACGGAAAGTGCTTTGATTAAAAAAAATTTCCTTCACAATTAGTGCATGCACGTCTCTCATTAGTTCAAACGATTGTGATGACAATTTTCCTCAATTGCATAATAATGATTTTCTTGTTGATAATCGGCCGCCATCTTGAAAAAATGGCGGATCTAGCTGATGGTTAACGAACTTGATCAAGACATTTGTAAGATAAATTGTGCCAACATTCATAAAAATCGGATATCTTCGTAAATTACAGGGTTTCCTAAAGTCTGAATGAAGAACCTGTAGAATCCCGGCTGATGGGCTGTGGTCGAAATGAAAGTGAACTTACAAACGTTTCGTCAACATCTGCTGAAGATGTTAACCGCAGATGTTGACGAAATGTTTGGAAGTTCACTTTCATTTCGACCACGGCCCATCAGCCCGGATTCTACTGGTTCTTCATTCGACTCCGGCCGTGAAAGCCTTTGCAGTTACATTTTCCTAGAAAGTCTATATTCAATACATGTACATTGTACATACTAGTACATTTACGAGGTTTTGAACAGGGGGTGGTTCATGAAACGAAAAGTTATGAAGAAATTTTCCGGAATTCGAACATTGGTCGCCGCCTTAACAGGTAGATTAAATCTAAAAATAGTAGTACAGTTTATAATCTACACTAGATACCGTCTCCACTATGTAAAAACTAAAAAGTATAGCGTATAACAGTAGATAAATATTTGATAGGTTCATACGTGGCGCGAAATAATATATGCTTATGGCAAACAAAGTTTTTTTTATTTTACGTTGGGGAGGAGGGAGAAAAAGCTGAAGCAAGTGGTTGCAACCACCCCGAGGTAACGCTCAAGTACTCAGTGCTTCTAGACTATTTTAAACATGGGGAAGGGGTAAGAGATAAAACTAAAAGCATCGTATCGTATCTGCAAAAACGTATGGCTTTTGTGTTTTTGAAAAACTCTACTGAAACATGGGGCGACGCCCCGGTTAGGAGTTGATCGTGGGTTCGAATTCCGCCAAGTCCAGTTTTTTAGATCTTCTCTATTTTCGGTCGCATTGGATTTCGAGCCCCCGTTTTTCTTTTTCACCCCCAATGGAGTTAGACGATCAACACAACGCTGAAGCACCCAAATCCGTCTTAACTTACTAAAGAAGATTCGGCACTGAACAAGGCAGGCAGGGCTTGGCGCGGCGCGGCGTTAGACGGTCTGGTCAACGCCGAAGCATCCAAATCAATCAGGCTATAGCATATTCCTAAGGAAGTTTCACGATTTTAGAACGTTTTACCAACAGTAACATTAGTAAAAGTTCTGCCAACTTCCAAATCATTAAACATTGGTGAACACGACTATTTTGATCCGAATTAATATTTGGCTTCGGCACTGAACAAGGCAGACAGGGCTTGGTTCGGTGCTAGACGATCTGCACAATGCTAAAGCACCCAAATCAGTTTTAACTTCCTAAGAAAGATTCACGATTTTAGAACGTTTTATTAACAGTATAACATTAGTAAAAGTTCTGCCAACTTCCAAATAGTTTATTATTGGTGAACACAACGTACTCTTATGATAAAAATCAACATTAAGCTTCGGCACTGAACAATGCAGACAGGGCTTGGTTCGGCGCGGCGTTAGACGATCTGCACAACACTTAGGCACGCAAATCAGCTTTAATTTCCTAAGGAAGATTCACGATTTTAGAACGTTTTACCAACAGTAACATTAGTAAAAGTTCTGCCAACTTCCAAATCATTAAACATTGGTGAACACGACTATTTTGATCCGAATTAATATTTGGCTTCGGCACTGAACAAGGCAGACAGGGCTTGGTTCGGTGCTAGACGATCTGCACAATGCTAAAGCACCCAAATCAGTTTTAACTTCCTAAGAAAGATTCACGATTTTAGAACGTTTTATTAACAGTATAACATTAGTAAAAGTTCTGCCAACTTCCAAATAGTTTATTATTGGTGAACACAACGTACTCTTATGATAAAAATCAACATTAAGCTTCGGCACTGAACAATGCAGACAGGGCTTGGTTCGGCGCGGCGTTAGACGATCTGCACAACACTTAGGCACGCAAATCAGCTTTAATTTCCTAAGGAAGATTCACGATTTTAGAACGTTTTACCAACAGTAACATTAGTAAAAGTTCTGCCAACTTCCAAATCATTAAACATTTGTGAACACGACTATTTTGATACGAATTAATATTTAACTTCGGCACTGAACAAGGCAGACAGGGCTTGGTTCGGTGCTAGACGATCTGCACAATGCTAATGCACCCATATCAGTTTTAACTTCCTAAGAAAGATTCATGATTTTAGAACGTTTTACCAACAGTAACATTAGTAAAAGTTCTGCCAACTTCCAAATCATTTAACATTGGTGAACACAACTCTTTTGATAAGAATCAACATTTAGCTTCGGCACTGAACAAGGCAGACAGGGCTTGGTTCGGCGCGGCGTTAGACGATCTGCTCAACTCTGAAAGCACTCAACTTGGAGTCCGACCCGTGAGAATAAGGCGTTCCGTAGACTTGAATCCTTGTTCGGCTCACATCCACCCTCACACTACTGCTCCACAACGATTATGAGGTTGCTCGGGAAACTAGAATATTTTATTTTCCCCGCAAGCAAAAGCCAATATTGCACGAATCAAGTCTTGTTCAGAGCCTCCTCACTAATATGCATCTCGAAACAGTTGAATAGTTTTTAATAGCTTAATAATTACCGTAAGAAGCTCGTAAAACGGTCATGGTGCTGCGAATGAGCGTGAACTTTCAACACTTCTTTTATGCATAAAGTCATCTTTTTAACAAGAGTACTTCGTCATCCCGCTTCTAATTCGCCAGTACATGATGTCGTCTATGCATTTTTCTGGTTTCCTGTCAGTCAGTGCCGCAGGAAACATACACGGTCAATAATAATGACATTATCAGTAATGTCAATACTATAATGACATTATCAGTAATGTCAATACTATAATGACATTATCAGTAATGTCATTACTATTCAGAAAATCCAGATCCACATCATTATTTTTCGTCATTCCAAACTTCGTCCACCTTACACGATCATTATTACTGTCATCTTGATAAGGTAATGTCATTATTACTGACCGTGCAGGGACCGCTTTAGAGAGCAGGGGACAATTATTTACTAGGGTTAGTTGGAATTATATTGACTCGTATCTGTATTTGGTTGAGTCATGCTTTTGCCTGTTTCATTGCGTCAATGGTAAACTTGTCTCAGCTTGTCCATTATCGCTCTTAGCCCGTATAAGTTGACATCAAGACCGTATACCAGTTTGCCAATGGCCAAAAATCCATACGGAAATAATGCAAATAATGTCCGAAATCCATGGGGTCGTTGGCATGGATCCATAAAAAGTCCTTCAAAAATTACAATTATTTGGAATTATATTGCCAGATGTATTAGTAGTAGGAGGGGGAAATTTACTTTAGAATTAATAAATTAGAAAAATAAATTAGGACTGAGGACTAGTAGATGATCCTCTGTTTTGACCACTGCACTATTTACCACTGGCTTACCCTATCATACCCATACTGGTAGCAGAATGTTTGGCATGTGCTCAGCTTATAAATTTGACAGTCCAGATACGGCATTTTACCTGGGTTTTCTCGACTTACCACATGCAATTGAGTACCCCTATCATGTATAGTTGTGGTACAGACTCCGAATTTTACACGAAAAGTTGTTGGTTCGAGTCCCGCACTTGAGATATTTTCTGGCCATGTTTCGGAGGGCATGTAAAGCAGGCGGTCCCGGGCCTTCCTAGTTGAGTGTAAGAGAGGGCCTTATAGCACTAACGCCGCTAGGTTGGCTTAGTAATAGAACTAAAAAATCAATATTTATTTATTTAACCGTGCTGTTAGCATTTTCGGCACGTGCTTAGCTTATAAATTTGACAGTCCACACAAGGTATTTTACTTGAGTTTTCACGATTTACCATGGGCAAGTGAGGACCTTTATCCGCCTACCATAATGGCAGCAGAATTTTTTGGCACATGCTTACCTTATAAACTTGACAGTCCACTAACGATATTTCTATGGAAAATCTATTATTATTCGGAGCACAACGTACTTCTACATTGACGGAAATTTCATCAACAGACTCGAATTTCCAGAGGTGAACAAAGCCACATTTTGAACGGCAACATGAAGTAATTTTCCAATAATGTGTGCAAAGCACTTTGTTAATTCCACTGGCTTTTTCATCAGCAATCCAGCCTAAACCACAGGGTTAGCTGTTCTCTATAATCTAACCCCCCCTCCCCCCCCCTTTTCTCATGTTTCCCTCCTTGGTGTACCCATTTATTACACGTTTATCCAATATTTCGATGAGGAGATTAAAATAAAATAAACAATAGGAATCAGATTTAAATAACGCAACTTTTAATTTGTATTATTTTCTCTCATTTTTCGTTATTTATGGTAGTCATGCACATATGCAGATGAGGGGGGGGGGGTTTCCAATTGGTTAGAGGTGTAGAGTCCACTCTTAATAGCCTGAAGGACTTTTTATGGACCTAGGCCACTTATAGTGGCCCATAGGTCCCTTGTCCACTTATAGTGGCCCATAGGTCCCTTGTCCAAGGCCAATGATCCCATGTATTTTGTATGAGTGTTTGGCCATTGGCAAACTGGTATAAGTTCTCTATGTCAATCTACCTATACACCGGCTGCAAGTGAAGCTGAGACAAGCTTACCATTGACGCATTTAAACAGTAGAAAACATGACTTAACCAAGTACAGATACGAGTCCACTTTTTCACTCAACTGGGTCCAACTCAGCCAAAAAATATAACAACAGCGGGACTCGAACCAAAAACCTTGAGGGTGAAAGTCGCAGTCCTTTCCACTAAACTAGATGCTCTCAACAATGTCGGTCTAGAACCATTTCCATAAGCAAAAATTGCGAGAAATGGTAAAAAGATGGAGGGGGGGAGGGGGTAGCGCGTCATTAGCGTTATTCATGAACGAAAGGACAGTGCGTCGCAAAAAAATTAACCTCATCCATCCACCCTTTTACATTTTACAGTCATTTTATTCAAATGAATTTTCAAGGATTCATTTCAAGTAAAGAGCTCGCAGACTTTGCGTTCTTTATTTTGCATTTGCCCTAAGTGTTATCCAGAAAGCTGGAAGTTAGAGGCACGTGATAAAGAGAAAAGTTTTCGGCCGGTCGCGAACTTGTGGGCCCACGAAACCATAATGGAAGCCTGGAGATGACATACCCATGGTGCATGGATAAATATCATTTAGAAAGAAAATCTAGCCGATAAACAATTATCTAGTAACAACATCTAACTAGTAACTACATCCTCCCGATTTCTGCGAGAAAGCTGGCAGTTAGAGGCACGCGGTAAATATTTAAAAGCATCAGATTTAATTAAATCGTTCTTAAAACCTACCGATCGTGCGAACATGCGTTTTCTGCTGTCATGGTAGTTTGCTTCGTTGACTAATAAAATGCACACATGCGCTGTAAAATTCGGCGAATGCTCGCACGGGGCCACGAGTAAATAATTAATCACGAAACCTGGTTATAATGAGCTCTATGTTTAAAAAAAAGTGCCAAACTGCTGCAGTCTGCAGAATTTCAGCTCTTCCGGTTGTCCTCTAGAAAATAGAAACATTGCATTAAGGATTCAAACATTTCTTTGGACCAAAACGTCAAAAATGATGTCAACAAAATAAGAATGAATTTATAAAAGAAATGCTCTGAACAGGTAAGTCCATAAAGACTTGATCAAGACTCCTTGGTAGAGATTGAGTCAAATTGTCAAACCCTTTGAAATGTCTTTCCTCAAGGTATTTTACCTTTTGATACGGATATCAATTCCGACAGCCTTTTCAGACCAGGTTCATAATCTTATTGCGGTACAATACAGTAGGAAGCTTCAGTTTCGCCTTTGAGCAGCAGTAGGTAAAAAATACGATTTGGTATAAAAATTGGATAACAAAATAACGTGTGTACTACAATCTGACTGATTGTTGGCATAGCGCTCGGAATAAATCAATACATTACCCAGCCTTACATAGTTGTTGTTGTTTTTTGCTTGTTAATAGTGCAGGAGTCGTAGCGGTAACACACTCCGGGTTATGCGTATTGTCATTTGTTATGGCGCATATTCCACCGACCTGCTAGTGCTAAATACAAATACGGTGACGTGGTAACAGACATTCAAGACTTAGGCGGGGTTTCCACCGACCTCGCATTGCAGAATGTAAATGGCATTGACGGAAATTAGAATTTTTCTTTTTATAGAAATCTATTAAAATGTTTGTACTTAGCATATCCCATGACGCCATTTTTTAATTTTAGTTTGTTTGTTTGTCATTTTACTGTATGATCAATTGTAACTATGGCAAAGAGGAAAACAAAAATTTCCGTCAATGTCATTTGCATTCTGCAATGTGAGGTCGGTGGAAACCTCGCCTAAGTCTTGAATGTCTGCTACCACGTCATCGTATTTGTGTTTAGCACTAGCAGGTCGGTGGAATATGCGCCTTAGTAATGGGGTTCATTTGTGACGTCATTTTGTAGATGGCAGCACCAGTTGCAATGATATCAAAGCGTTGATTTTTCCATAAGCCTCAATACTATTTTAAAATTATTTTTAATTAAGTATTATTTTAAAGTGATATTTTTCTATAAATCATGGATAATATATATATTAAATTATATTATATTATATAAATAAGGTCCAGGCATAGTAAAAATATTATAAAAAATATTAAAAGAATTAATTAGATGCTAAGAGCTTAGTTTTCCCATGCAAACGGCGGCCATTTTGAATAATATGGATATCGGTTTGTCGTCAGCGAACCTAGTGACCAAAACTGTCCCTACAGAACCTCATAGACCCGGCGGTCTTTTGAAAGACTCTGTTCCAAAGGGTTTCTGTTTTTTTTTTGGCAACAAGTCTAGCATTTCTTGATTTTGAACTTGTAATACATTTGCAATTTGGTGGAATGAAGTACAAAATTATTATTGTATTATATTATGTATATGGTGCGTTATCCTAATTATAAATAAATAAATAATTAAATATTGACGTTTTGTTCTAATACTAAGCCCTCTCTTACACTCAACAAGGAAGACTCGGGACCACCTGCTTTACATGCCATCCGAAGCATGGCCAGAAAATGTAGCAAGTGTGAGACTTAAACAAAAAACCTTTCGGGTGAAAGTCGGAGTCTTCTTTACCACTACTCTACAGGTCCAAATACCTATAGTACTTTTTCACACCTCAATTTGCATATGCGGGGAGACTGTATCAACTTGGGGGAGAGAAATAATTTTGTCTATTCCCTTGCTAGTGCCCCCCTCTTTAGTAGAAACCCTGGATTGTATTTACATGTAAATTACTATGGATTCCCCCGGTGACCCTAAAAATTCGCGTTCTTAGTCCCCCATAAAAAAAGTGAGTGTGGGTACTTATGTACGAGCGTGGGAAGTTATACTTCTTTGCCATCATTAAAAAATAGTTTTTAATTGCATGCAAATAATTCATTACAATAAAGTAATAAGAGGACTGGAAAAGGATAATCAACAATGACAATGACAATACCTGTCCAGACAATAGTGATCAGAGGTGCCGAGTGTACCAACATGCGCGACTAATATCGAGGTTTTTATCACAACTTTTTATTAAATGTATTTCTTTATTTCGTAAATATTAAATAACCAATAATACATATTTAACAGTAATAATTTAATAATATTTAGTGTTAATAATTATATTAAATACAAATATTTCGATTTATATCAAGAAATAATACGTAGGCTACAGATAGAACTAAAACACGGGTACGAAATGGCGGATGACAATACCTGTCCAGAAAATAGTGATCAGAGGTGACGAGTGTACCAACATGCGCGACTAATATCGAAGTTCAATTTATATTTTGTTGTAGCTTCATTCTGTGAACTTTTTCTGTGAACTTTTGGGTGTTACAGATGCGCGCGCATCCTCAAAATTCACTCTCAATCGTAAAGAAGTATAACTTCAAAATCTTGGGCACGGGCCTGGGCTAAACAGAAAGAATATTCATAAAAAATATCCTGCGTTGGAGCGAATGCAATCTCTCCTATTTAACTCTAATTCATGTGACACTACAATAATGGTGTATTTATGCATAAAATTTTTTTTTACCCTTTAGCCACATGCTACACAAATTTCATTTATTAGTTTTTTTTCACAGCCTGAGGCGGCTATTCCACTTGTCAGTTTTTTATCAATTTTGATAATGTCATTGTGGGACATGATAACGCACTGAGACTATACCAGTCTGTCTACGTGCGTGTGGAGTCCTGGTCACCTCCGATTTAACCGTGTGACTTTACCATGTTCCCCGAGTGGTTCGGAATCCAATATAATCAGGAGGTCCACCCTGTCTGTCAATTTCCTTTCTCTCTGAGTCAACTCCCCTTTCCCCGAGGTAAAAGAGTCATTGACGTCTTTCTTTTAATTATAATCTACAAGAAATTTTATGATTTAAATTACGAAATAATTCGTTCGTTCTCAAGAAATTAATTTAAATTATTTACCATCTCTGGACGACGCCATTGTTTAATTTTAGTTTGTTATTGTTTGCAAAGCGTGATTTTATTTTATTATCGTTGATCAATTTTAACATGCGGAAGTTAAAATGGACAATGGCATAGAGTAAAACAAAAATCTCATCAATTAATGATGCACAAATGACGGAATATGGACAAGTGGAATAGCCGTCTAACCTAATGAAAAAGGTTATCAGATAATATGATAACCAATCGTATATTTATGCGAATCTTTTTGTCAAAAATGGATGTTAGACATGGATTATTAAAATACGATAATAATAAAAATATTTCTAAAAACCTATAATATTCTTCAGCGATTTCTAGAATAGAAAATTTTATCTGATGGACGATGGCTTCCGACAAGATGGATGGGTTCTCGTAGCTGATACAGCGTTATTCTTGAGCATAGTACAATACAAAATAATCCTTTCTTGGGTCACTTAAAAATTAAAAATCAGAAATCGATAACGGCTGTCCTATATCCGGGTATAAGTTTCCCAGAGCTTCCATCTACAACTACAATAGCGCATATTATATCGGTTCACTGAACCTGTAAAGCCTCTTCCGTATAATGAATGTTATTAATAAATTGGTTATGGTCCCAGTTTTAAGGTTTTGGGGTAATGGACACATTCATGAGTTAAATTACAAACAAAGAAATATACTATATATACGGTATATATAACGTATATATTTCTGCCAACGGCCTTACAATGTTGAATCCACGAGAGCAGAGCGTGTTTCAAACTGAGGCAAACTTGGTAGTGTGCACAGCGTTGGCAGGGGAACATGGTGGGACAAGATAACGCGCTGTCTGTCTGTCTACGTGCGTGTCGAGTCCTGGTCACCTCCGATTTAATCGTGTGACTTTACCATGTTCCCCAAGTGGTTCGGAACCCAATATAATCAGGAGGTCTACCCTGTTAGTCAACTCCCCTTTCCCTGAGGTGAATGATTGTGCCCTTAGGGTGCCCCAAGTTAACAAACGGACTCACTCCCCCCGCCAGGCTGACAGGGTTGCTTAAAAAGCAGAAATGCTGAAAGCAGACGTTGGAAACAACATATATATATTTCTTTTAAATTATACAATCAATTAATCAACAAGTAATTGACAAGAAAGTATAAAGTAATATCGTGAAAATATCGTCAAAATCTGGTAGTTTTGTCATTGTCATTGTGCTAGTGACAAGTGTAGAAAGCTTTGTCTAAGAGATGGTTTCTAAGCAATTTAGGGAAGTTAGTAGCATTTCTCGCCGCTTTCAGTTCAATCGGGAGTTCACTAAGGTAGGCGAAACCATGCAGTATAGCATCCAGTCGCTCACCCTTGGCTGTGCGGGGTGCTGGTCTTACAAGGTCTCCCCTCGTGTAGTAGGTGTGGGTATCCCCATTTTGTTTAAATTTCCTCCACACCTTTGACAGTTTCAAGAATAATCATCGCCGGAGATATGAGTAATTTGGGGCTCTCAACCGAAGACGCACAGAACAGGACTGTGTGGAAACGCTGCCGATCCTCCATGAGGATAAGGGGCAGTAAAAGTAAAAAGTAAGTAGTATCATATTTATTTCTAAATCCAATTTCAATACATTATGAACACAAAAAAAAAGATTGTGATATGCCTCATATGGCACAGTAAAGAATATGGCGTCCTCGGGCGCCGACATCCATAAGGCTGGTAGGTATGGCACAGGACATATCAATCTGAAAGTTGGTATGACTGGGACCAATACCCTCCCCCCAATTTACCCTTGCTGGGCCATACCAATAAATTGAACAAGTTGTCACCCATGAGGGCGTCATAAAAAAACTCCTCTTTGAGCACCTTATTGCCTAGGGGCTAAAACGGGTTCAAATAATCATGGCCGTGCCCAGGGGGTGGTCCATGGGGTCCGGACCCCCCCCCCCCCGAAATAAATTTGTTTGTGTAAACCAGTATGGTTTGAAGAATTTATCCATTAATTCATAAATAAATTACGTTAAAAAAATTTGGACCCCCCCCCCGAAATCAAAACCTGGGCACGGCCTTGGATTCAATGCATTGTAGAAAGGTTCTGGAAGGTTAAAGAAATAACAAAAACCAATCCAAATGCTTTCGTCTTGCCAAAATTGTAATAAATCGTACCTGATGTCACCCTGCTTTTGACAGCAGGTAAGATTTATTTAAAAGTGCTTTACCATATGAAATTTTTTTCCAGCTCGAAAGAATATACAAATTTAATTTTATAAAATTTTATTCCGCACAACTTCGTACTTGTTGCAAAATTCTTTGCATCTGGTTTGTACAAGTCAAGTAATCTCCTAACTTGTCAAGTAGTGTTACTTTTCTCATACGTTCCTCAAACGCAACGAGAAGGTACAGACAGAGTATATAGTAAGTAGTACTTCTTGATGTATGAATGTCATTAAACCGCCCGTGGGCCCTCCAATACAAACATATCGTAAATGCCACATACAGCGTTTTGTCACAAAGGGTTCAAAGTAATAAAAAGCAAACTCATAAACTGCATAAAAATGTGCGCGGAACTGAACTGGGGTAAGCTAAGTATAAAAAATTTAAAAATAGTTCAAGAAAATAAACTCATTCAACAATAGCACCCGCGAATGACTGGCCTCTCAAATGGCAAAATGAGGCGCAAACGGTCTTCTAAAGAGTGAGAACTGAGGTGTGCCTAATTATTGAACTGAACGCTTCACCAAAGACAGACGGAACTGGGGGCCTTTGGGACAAATTCGCAATGTTATGGGAGTAACGGACGAGGAGTGTCGAGCCACTGATCCAGAAAAAGCACCGATCCTGTACATTGCCATTCAAAGTCATAGAATGGGGTCACCTCTATTTAGAATACGCGGGAAAATCGGAGATAACTAGGGGCTATGTTTCAAAGCCCCATTAGCAGCCCAATCATGGCGATTTGGGATTATTATAATACCGGGGTTTATTTTTTTAATACTGCAGTGGTAAGGTGTCACGTAACGGTGCTAAAATATGCGCGAAAAATTTAAATTAATAAATTATTAGAATACAAGAGAATGGTTACATTTTTCAATAATTGAAGGAGATACTAATAAACATTAAAATGTACAGATATAATTTTGAAATATAGTAAGAATTTTAATTAATGTGTCTACATCTAAGGGAGAAAAAATTGAAAACTCACCAAAAATATTAATCTATCAATTTGAAATTCCCGCGCATTTTGCCGTTGCAACAAGAAAGTTTTGGTGCGGCTCACATGGGCTCGTTCGTTCCCACAATAAATCGGTAAACTTATCTTATCGTTTTGTCGCTCGAAAAGCCGCTATATATAAATGGGCTGTACTGTAATATGTTCATGGGATGAAAACTATGGGCAGATAAGCTTGTGGAAGTTTATAAACCTTTGGATTTGGTTTTAAGGAACAACAAATGGACAACGCGCCTTCAAGATGCTGTAGGCATATATTTATTTCAGTTATTTTTTACTAATCTACGACTACCGTGGCTTTCTGATGGTTCCCAAGACTAATGCCCTGTATTTGCAGCACATTCGAGATAAGCGAATATTTCACTACTGGCATTAATAGTAATAATAAATATTAATTTTTATTAATAATTGTTTCAAGCCACTATTCAGGCGAACCACCTCTTCAAATCATAATTAGTAGAAGCATCCTCTAGCCGCAACCTAGAAATTTGAGGAAAGCTCCTGAAATTTCAGGGGTAAGGGGGCTCAGCAGTGTTTGCCATATATTAGGCTCGGTCAAAGTTCCCATGATAACTTTACCGTTAGATTCAGGACCCCTTAAGCTATCTAACACGCTAAATCAGCAATCAAGAGATCGCTTTGTGAAATTCTGAATTACCAAACATCTCGCTTGATTAACTTTTGCGAAAACAATTATTATAATCTGTTTAATTTCACAAGTTTACAAGTTAGTAAAGCTACAGTGTTTGCTTACGTACTTCAGTTAAATTCTCCATCACCGCAAGTTGTTACGCTAAGTAACGAGTATGATATTACCAGGAGACTACGGTGTTTCATTTTACCAACGATAATTAAATCTAATATATTGCGCCTAACCATAAACTAAGTATTGCTGATATTGCGTTGAAACGTAGTGGATGCGTTTCCAGGTTATAGGGTTCCAACATAAAAAAAGAAAATAGCGGCAAATGAAAAACAAATGAAAAATTCAACAGACAGGGCTGGCAACAGCACTCCGGTGCAATCAGGGCTGCAATCTAAATAGCTTCATTTTGAACATATTAGCCTTATGGCGAGAATCCACGTCGGTGCTGTCCTGTGAAAACCAGCAGGGCGCGATGTGGCCAGATATAGACGCAGACAACACCCTGTGCTCGTGTGGTCAGAAGTAGGACGTGGATCACTTGTTCCAGTGCAGCCTTTGTCCAGCCCAATGCACGAAAGACGACCTGAGGGCGGCCAACAGCGCTGCCCACGATTTCACCCGATTCTGCAACGTTCGCTTGGACACGAAAAAGTAAATTGAAAGTAAGGCAAGAATCACCTGGTTACTATCGGAAACAAACGTGGAATCGCCAATTAACTAAGCTGGGAATGACCACCTTATCCGCCTGTATTGTACATACAGAGACGGTACAAAGTAGACTCATCCGAAAAAGAAGTGATAAAAGAATGAGAATGGCCACAATTATTGAATTGGAGTTGTAAAAAAACTATAGGTGTGGAAGTCCCGAGAAAGGAGTTCAAGAACTGGCTAATTGGTGTTAGAAAAGGCCACATGTCATAAAAAGAAATGTAGAGAAGCATTATTCTTATGTAACAGCTATTTTTGACGGCTCTGTAATTGATATTTTCCGTGAAAATCGAGTAAAAAATTAAAAAAACTAGCGGCTTTCCTCGGATTTACTGTGAAGCAAATAAAGTGCTCCACCGTAGCCATGGAAAGTGTTAATTAAGTATCTCTATTTTTACTTTACAAATGACACATCCAGACTTGAGCACCAAGCAAGTTGTGCAATAAATTAGCCTCGGATGGCAACAAAATACGAAGATATCCCTCAACCTGTTGAATCCATGACTGGAGGATATCACGACACTATAAGAAACGTACGGAAAGGATTGATGAAGAATTGTTAAGGAAATAAGAACACGAAAGCATGACCACGAAGGTCAGAGGCCGTAGCAGGGACAAAGACCTTTGGTACTTTTTCCAGTGCAATTTACAGAGTCAAAGCGGTTTATTCTGGATATACAATTCATATTGTACTAGTAACTAGGCCAGGCATGGGCAAATTTTTTAAAGAGATATGAGATGAAATTACATACTATCTAGGCTAGCCCAAAAAAATTTAACACTACGCCTATGATATTGGTGACATTGATTGCAAACTTAATAGGAATAATGAGACAATGCCGTACTTCAAACGCAATGGGGAGGAAACTGTTATTCTGCTCTAGCTGCACCTACACAGAAAATATATTTAGAATTATATGTAATTTTTAGGGGTTTTTCAAAACCTTATCGCAGGCCGGATTGACTAGCCCAAGGGCTGCATTTGACCCGTGGATCGTACTTCGCCTTACACTGGTTTAAATACACAACCCTCCTCAACAGTTGTCGCTTTCACTTCAAATCATAAAAATCATGACAGCCCTAAGTCTGTACATATTTAGATGCATTTTACATATCTTAAAGCCTGAGGTGTGGGGGACATTCAAACAAAACGGGGACACTCACACCTACAACACGAGGCAACGGGGAGACCTTGTAAGGCCACCGCCACGCACAGCCAAGTGTGAGCGACTGGATCCTATACTACAAGGTTTCGCCTACCTTAGAAAACTCCCGATTGAACTGAGAGCGGAGAGAAATGCTTCTAACCTCCCTAAATTGCTTAGAAACCATCTCTTAGAGAAAGCTTTCTACACTGTCACTAAGGCTCTCGCACAATCACAATGACAATGACAGAACTACCTGATTTTGACAATATACTGACGATTTTATCTTATACTTTCCTTGTATTGTATAATTTAACTGAAATATATATTGTATTGTATTGTATTGTATTGTAACTAGCCCAAAGGACCGCATTAAGCCCGCGGGCCGTACTTTGTCCTTCACTGTACTAGGCTATATTAACATAGGTAGTAGAAGTGGAAGGATAGACGGATTAGATAGATTAAATAGAATAGAGACGAGAAATAGAATAGAAGAGGGCGACCGGAGAAGGAATTCATGGATCAACTGAAGGAGGACGAAGGAGCTCGAACGTACCATGAGCTGAAAAGGAGGGCGCAGGGTCGAGGAGGATGATATGCAGAGAGTTGCTGCCAACCAGTCGTTAAGATTGTGACCACAGCAGAAATGAACAACCACTACCACTGAAGTTATGCTTACGCCTGTTACATTATGTAAATAATGGTTTGTCTCAGTTTATCCATTATCAGTTGTAGCCATGCAGGTTGACATCGAGGAGGTGTACCAGTTGGCTGCTAAAAATTAACAATACAACAATTCACAACATAGGGATACGCCATGCGATCGGAGATGTGTCGTAACTCAAATCAGATACTAACCCAGGGGTGACTGAAGAATTGTTTGTATGCGATTAACCTTTTAAAAAGCAAGACAAAAAAAATATATGTTAATTTTTTTTTAGTCATTTAAAAATCAAATGCACAAATTTTTTTGGTAGACTTTGTAAATTGAGACTATAAGAAACCAGATTTCACTTGGTTTACAAAAATTCATTAAATCCCAAAAAAGTCTGAGGTCAAAACCTCCAGGCACTCCACTATTAGTACTTGTTGAAAAATATAGATAATGTGCGAAAAATCCATGGAGTCGTTGGCATTGGGCAAGGAACGAATGGGCAACTGGCAACTGGTGCTTGGGTGTTGCGTGTTTGACGCCGACACGTAACCGTGTGAAAAACACTGCTACACGGTCTTCAAAGGTTTCGACGCTATGGAAAGTTTCAAACATCATTCAAACTCGGCGCCAAGTCCCACCATCAGAATTGACCCTAAGGAGTTGAACAACAATCTCAAGAAGGTTCAACAAGACCCATTGAATGCTCATTTCTCCGTCAACTAGTCAGAAGTCCTCCAAATGTTTGAAAGTAGGTGTTGTAGATGAGGAAATTAAGGCCAACCGGGCAGCTATTTGTTTGAGAAATAATTGGCTCAATTTTGGGCCATCTTACGGTAGCTGACACCAGAACAATGGGCTTAATTATTATGTTTTGAGTATAATATGGAACCAACATTACAAAATTAATTTATCAATCTAATCCATCTTTCTAATATTGCATTGTAATATTCTTCTTCTTCTTCTGGCGCTACAGCCCTTGATCCTTGATAAGCATTGGCCTGCTCGGAAAACTCCTCCAGTCATCTCCGTTTGGTACGACGCTCCGCCATCTTACAGACTCCCAACTAGCAAAGGTCAGTTTCTAACTCATCCTGAATCTACCCTTGAGTAACACTACGCAGCAGGGGAAAAAACTTAAGAAAGTAGGACAGTATATTTGAGTGACATTTTGTGAGTGATAGTAGACCGAATTTAGTTTCTGGACACGGTACTGGAACAGAATAGTTCCACTCAGATGACGGATGCCATGGCCTTAATCGGGCTGCGTCATGAGGAACTATGCATCAGCGAACCTGATATTTTCTTGCCCTATCCTGTGCTCTCCAAAATATATTGCCCCCTAGATACGACCTCCCAGTGCCAACTCATGTGAAATGCTATATTATAGGATGTATCCGCTTGTTTGGTGATAGCCAAGTAGGCTAATAAAGTGTTCCTGTCATTGATCATCACATATCACACACTATTTGCTTCCATTTGCAAAGTACAGGTATTTACAACACTCCAGTCGGTATTTTTTTTTCAATGATCCTCACGCTTTTATACATATATTGTGGTTTACCTGTTATGTGCTGTTTTGCGTGAAATTCTCAGCTTCGGGATTTCAACGGATTTTACACGTTTTTGAGGTCCTCGGAACAAAAACAAAGAACCGGTCCGAGTTTACTCGAACATGCTTTCCAATTTATCAAAATTAGTAGATAGAGAAAATGAGTAATTTCATGGTAAATAATTTTCCTATGGTTAAATTTCCGATATCTTGAGGGGGGGGTTGTCAACCTGACGTCACTGGAGGTGATGTAAATTCTAGATAGGTCAGACCAACACATTACTACACAGCAATACTGGCAGGGCTCGCAATGCATTTTTCTGGGAAAGCAGCCTGTCCGGTTTCGTTACTCAATTTAACACCTAAAACATAGCTGAAAGTAGAAATCATCGATAGAAAATTTTCGCAGAAAAATTATTTTTTAGTCATTTTTCATGAAAATTGACTTATTTTTATTTTTTTACCCCCAGAAGCAAACTATTAGGGGGCAAGCTACCCCCCGCATTTTATCAACATTAATAACAACTACAATATATGTGAATTTAAAAGAAATCGTTGCTGCTGTTTTTGGGAAATAATTTTTTTAGACGTTTGTTTGGAGTTTTTTGAGAATAAAACCTCCCCAAATTGAGTTAGCCCCAAATTAAAAAAATGGTTCCGAGGAATGATTTTATAAACCGACATGCCGAATTTCATCAAAATCGACCGAGTCGTTTGCCCGGAAATCGACGCACAGAGAGACAGAACGACAGACAGGACGGCAGACTGACAGACAGACATTTTTTTTGGGTTCCTGGGACCTTAAAACATGTAAATCCGTTGAAATCTCGGAATCAAAAATTTCTTTCCTTATACTACGTATAAATTGGAAAGCAAAAATTGATGCCTATAGCATAGCATAGCGTGGCATACCCTGCGACTATTACTGAGTTTTATCGTATTATATTGATTTGCCCATTCTTGACTGTGCAATCGTCCCATCGATCAAATCAGTGCTTTAGGATAGGTGTAGGATAGGGAAACTCGAAATGTAAACCTAAACTGAACCCTAGGACAATTATTTACCAAGGATCTATTATAGCACCCATCCTAATTGATAAATAGGAGAGCATGTACGGGTTCACCAGTACCGGTTCCTTTGAGACAAGCAAGGCCGTGCCCAGGTTTTGATTTCGGGGGGGGGGGAGGTCCAATTTTTTTTTACGTACCGTAATTTATGAATGGATAAAATATTCAAACCATACAGGTACAAAAATTTATTTCGGAAGGGGAGGGGGTCCGGACCCCATGGACCACCCCCCTGGGCACGGCCAAGGAGACAAGCATTGAAAAATTGCAAAAACTAATGGGTTAAGTCATGACCAATGTCTCCCTACACTTCCTAAATATCGACTTTTTTGTTCTATTACTAAGCCAACCTAGCGGAGTTAGGGCTAGAAAGCCCTCTCTTACACTCACCTAGGTAGACTGGGGACCACCTACTTTACATGCCCTCCGAAGCATGGCCAGAAAATATAGCAAGTGTGGAACTCGAACCAACAACCTTTCGGGTGAATGTTGGACTCTGTATACCATTACTCTACATGTCCTGACTTCCAATGAGTGTGTGCAATAAAGGCGAATTAATCCGAAATCTCCCCGCAGAATTCTTGGAGACCCAACCCTGTATTAACACTATAAAGTGTCCGTATTCGCACACATTAGGGAATCGAGACGTAATAAAAAAATACAAGAGAAACATCAGTTTTCTGGGTCAGTAGCAAGAATAACATTTTCGTCAAAGAAGTCACTTCCGGCGTTTGACATTATTCTGAGCAAACTAGTAAAATACCAGGTGACCTCAATGCACTTTGACAGCAGAAAAGAGGGGGTAGTACGGGGATGTGGTTGTAAAATGAGGGGGGGGGGGGTGAAAGCTCTTGAAGGCTGTGACAGTATCCTTTGACGTTAGCCAGTAATTTCCTCTTCCTACCCCCCGTTTATTCGGACAATCAGGAGCACCCCCGCTGACTCGATTAGTTCTCTTGTGCTGCGATACCCGGTAGCCTGTCTTAGTAGAATAATATTAGCCATCCTTTAAGCTTAACTTTCTATGCCAAACGCTGAAGATGGTAATAAGACAAAGTCAGGCTTAGACGGGGTCTATATCAAAGGAATGGAATGTTCTGTGGACTCCCCACTATGCATGTGTGGTATACTGGCAATTGCCAGCATCAGTGGCGGATTCAGAGGTCTGGTTTGTTTTGGGGGAGGGGGAGTTCTCAGCCCCATCTTCCATAAATAAATGGTAGGTATTGGTTACCCCTAAATAATGGCAAAGTTCATTACTTTAGGTATTTATTATATTTATTACACAAGTAATTCCCATAGAGAGAAGAATGGAGAAGAAACAGCTGCAATGGTTCGCCTACATCCAAAGGATGGACGAGAACAGGACCACTCGGAGGTTGGCGGAAGCAAGGTCACAAGGAAGAAGACCCATTGACAGACCGAGGACAACCCTCGAGGAAAGGATTGAACAATTCAACAACAAGAGGGAAAACAATGGCCGAGCACAAGGCGTTAACGTCCGACCGGGGCGAGTTCAGGAAATGGGTTCAGGGTAACCCCCCCGCCCCCCCCCCCCACGCTGCGCACGTGGCATTAAGGGGGAAGACGAAGAATACGCAAGTAATTATGGTTTCGGATATTCATGTTGAAGTAAGAATGTCAGACGACCACGTGCCGAGAAAGATGTGCAAAGCAAGCATAACAGGAAGGCGACTGGCCGGACGTCCTCGAAAACGCTGGAAGGATAAGTTGGAAACTGACCTTCGCGAGTTGGGAGTCCGTAGGTGGTGGAGCACTGTTCAAAACTGAGATGAATGGAGGAGTGTTGTCGAGCAGGCCAAAACCTATTAAAAGCTGTAGAGCCAGAAGATGAAGAAGAAGATATTAAAGTTGAAGCGGATTATTTCCTACACAATATTACAATGCAAGGTATTTTTACCAAAGACAACTTATCAAAGTTTATCTCATGGCAACAATACAAAATAAAATGGAGTATTGACACTCAAGCTCTTGGAAGTGTTAAATTGCCCTAACAACTAAATTCAACCTCAAAGGAAGAATGTTATTTCATAGGGCTATTGAACGCATTTTCCTCAGAAAGGGGGAAATTTTAAAGGAATGCCATTGATAAACGACAAGGGTTATCGAGCGAGCGTGCTCGACGCTCCAGCCCAGTAGTACTCTCTAATTGTCATCAATTATTTCATACAGCATAACCGCTAGTTATTGTCATTGACTAAATGGATGGGTCTGAAGCATTTAACCTGTGTTTGCGATCGTGATCTAGACAAACAGCAAGTCAGCTACTATTTCAAAACGCTTGGGTTCATACCGCAAAGCTAACGTTTGATGTTAAAATACTGTAGTATACCTACATTTTCAAGAAGTGTATGTGCGCAATTACAAACGCTGCCCATTTTTCTTTTATTAAAGAGATGGTACAGTTAATATTGTCTTAGTTTTCAACTGAAACACCTAGCGAAGTCGCTCTCACACTCACAACACCCCCTGACTTTACCAAAAGTTTCCACATGTCATTTTGCTGTTAATTCAGGTCCCGCGGAGCTGGAATCATTCCTCTATCAAAATCCTTTATTCGTCTTGACATCCACGCCACCACACATCATACCAAAAGTTTCTGCGTTCCTTTGGTCTCATTTCGCTTTTAGTTCAGGTCTATAGCCTCTTGCGGAGATACTTGGTCCCCAATGACACTACCACCTCCTTCCGAACTAAAGAATAATCCTGGTAGAGGCGAGCGATGCGAGATTCCTACAAGAAGTCTTCCTCTTTATACAGACAGTAAGCTTTTGAAGAATCGGTGGCAAGGCTCCCGGCCGGACAGCAAATGGGCTGCTATAGGGTATTTTTACACGACGCACACAGTAAATATTTTTAGAGAGTAGCCTATATGTACCTAAAATCGACCCAAAACCAGAGGGTAAATCCCTGACTATTGATTTTAATTAATAGGGGGTGATAAACGAACAATACTTAGTGTTTTATCAAAACTTGTTATAAAAACTATAACTAGAATTTTGTAGTTGACCTGTGGGTTTCGTAGACAAAGTAAAGGTTTTAACGATTATTTGGGGTTTTCTCATTCTTGTTATAGTTGTTGTAACAAGTTTTGATGAAACACTAAGTTTCGGTTTCTTATTACTATGAAATACCACGAAGTCACGAGTAGTTTAACTTTTTCTATGGTAAGGGTAACTATATAGAGAACCACTGCCTCTTTTAACCGACTTCTACGGTAGTAGGTAACCCATAGATAGTAATCCACGGATAATTCCACCTCCAACCTCTAAGCAACTGAAACGAGAGCATCAGCATAAAACCCCAAAAATATAAGTATTTTATGGATAAAAATATGTGAGATAACATTTACGAAATGACTAAAATGGTGGGAGCTCTCTCCCACCATTTTAGTACGAATTCATATTTCAGAGCAGTAATTTTCGTCACTCCATCCATTTCCCCGAGGGATAGGAAAAAGAAAATGTGGAACAGGGAGAAATGCGGACATATTTTTGAATTTTCATTATAAACTGTCTCGAGTCTCTAGGTGAAAAATTTGCATACACTCATGGAAACTTAAATTTGCACAAGTGCGAAAGCATTTCGTTGTTCGCTGAGCCGGCCTTAATTTAAATTTATGGTCGACCGCAAAGGAAAATGTTGGGAAGCGAGAGAGAGAAGGGGGTTAGTAAGAAGCCGGTACATCTAGGTTTCCGGTAAAATCGGGGCTGATTGTTTCCTGTAAAGTTCCTGTACTCTGTCGTATCTGCCTCGGGCTGTAGACAAAGTTAATTCTAGTTCCCTCAAATCTTCCCTCCTCTAACTTTGTTGTAGTCTGTAAATATCTAGTGAAGACTAGTTCGAAATTATTAATTGTAACAGTGTAATAATTTAGATTTACACTGTATACCAGGCAGCCATATGGCATTGGCGCTTTCGATCGGGCGGGGAATTCATATCATGTTCAAATGACAACTTAAATTTATTAAAATGCTTGCGCCCAACCAATCAGATCATTCAAATCATGGGTACAACCAAACAGCACATTGGGTATTGACGTCATTTTTCCATGAATTCTTTCACGAAAGATGTCCATTCTCTTCTATGCCACTGAGCAGAACTAGATTTTCTTTTTTTGTAAAGGGTTCTGTTACCAGCGAATCTCTTCTGAGCTTTCGGTGAATCAGATTCGACCCAACAGCATCAATTTTCCTTTTTCTATTTCATCCGCAACATATATCATCATTTTCGCCGGTCAGGTCTTTCACAAACTTGGTTTCAAAGTACTCTCCGGTGCTAAAAATGATTTTCTTGTAAGATTTATATGTACAATACTATCTAGTATAATGCGAAAAAATTAAATTATTCGTGACTTCGTGGTATTTCATTTTAATAAACAAACAAAAACTTAGCGTTTCAATAAAAGACTAAGTTTTTGTTTGTTTATTTGTAGTATTGTACAAATGCGGCTTCATTCTCATACAACTCCGTCTAATTGTAAAATGTTTCAATGTATAACATTTATTTATTATTAATTTTTCGCATTTAATTCATAGGCCTACTTATCATGAATTTTTCAATAATAATGATAATAAGTCTTACACCTAACTGCAAATATCAACGATAGTTTAATGTAGATAGACGATAGAAATGCGATTGTGAGATATGTTATTCGCAAGTCCACACTCACGGTCAACGAACGAGCGACCATATCTACAAGCTACATGGTACGATAAGGTTATATTATAAGGTACTATAAGGTAAGAATGAAGCAACACTGATTTCGACCGTTGGCAGATTTACGTGGGGGGGGGGGGGCAAGCACTAGACAGAATGAGATTTTTGACAAAATGCACCATAAAAGAACGATGTACCTCGAATTATAATGTAAGTTTAAGCTTTTAAAAAAATCGAAGATCCTCTTGTGATGTCCGCGAGTTAATAAGTGACGTACTTGTATAAGTTACTTGAAATGAAATGAAATGAAAAACGACTTTATTGCAAATAAAACAAAATAAAGTCTTGTCTTCATGCTAACCTTAAAAACGAAAACATTGTATTATAGATGAATTCAAATTAAATGGAGAAGAAAAAAAGAAAGGAATAGTGAAAAAAAAGAAGGATAAAATGTATATATATATATTTAAAAAACGCCGTGGCTCGACAACCCAATGAGGGTCTGATAACATAGAGGATCATATCTCTGAAGGTAAGATACCCATAAGGCGCCCATTCCATTGACCGGCTAGGGCTATTTCCAAAACGGTGACGTGGTAGCAGACATTCAAGACTTAGGTGGCGTTTCCACCGACCTCGCATTGCAGATTGCAAGTGACATTGACGGAAATGTTTGTTTTTCTTTTTATAGAAATCTATTAAAATGTTTGTAATTAACATATCCCATGAAGCCATTTTTTAATTTTAGTTTGTTTGTTTGTGATTTTATTGTATGATCATTGATCAATTTTAACTATGGCATAGAGGAAAATAAACATTTCCGTCAATTCTGCAATGCGAGGTCGGTGGAAATGCCACCTAAGTCTTGAGTGTCTGCTACCACGTCACCGTTTTGGAAATAGCCCTAGCCGGTCAATGGAATGGGCACCTTAGCGTTGGAAAAAATTTTCCCGTATCAAATTTCAAATGTCGAGCCTTGAACCTCGATCATCCGTGTCATAGTCTTCTTCCCTACCAATTGGACCATTCCTCACTTTGTTAAATATTAGGCTACATAGATTAAAAATAATAAAATCGCAGTCAGAACCTACAATATTAAAGTTTAAGGTACTAATAACACGAGCCGTTTTGTATAATTTGTTTTCCTCCATGTCCGATAAAAAAAATCAGTCCATGCTTCAACTGTTTCGTTGAAGCCTTGTTTTAAAAATCCAGGATGTGAACTGCTGGTGAAGTTGATTGATTGACTGTTGGGAAAAGTTCATTCATCGATTTCGCGCTTTCTTTCCATTGAAACCTTCGTTTTTAGAGGTGTTCTGTGTGCTGGTTTTTTTCGAAGGAACTTTTCTTGAGAGATTGAAAGACGTATTATCGCTGGCTCTACCTTAGAGATTCATTTGGTATAACCTAATTGATCATTAAAAAATTGTATTAACATGTTTTATGATTATTTTAAACTCGAGAAACATAAATTCCCAGGAGTACCCAGAAATTTTTTCTTAAATTTATTACAGTAAATCAACGGAATAAAAAAAACTTCGAGGAGGATATGTGACTTTATATGTACAGTACAAAAGGAATAAATGGCGTTGGTTGATGAACGTACAGGTAAGCAAGAGAAAAATGTCCAAGCAGTCCAAGATAATTAAATTTTTTAAAAAATATTAATTAATTAATCAAATTCTGAACAAGGTTCTCTTTGAATAAACTCTAATACATTGACTAGTAAGCTGAAGACAGATATTGAGTTGGTGACGGTCCCAGAAGCCAACAGTTAGCTTAGCTAGGTTAGTTACGTTAGTTAGTTAGATCGACTTCGATGGCCAGGTGGTAACGTGCTTGCACTTGTGCGAGTCTTTACACGCCATGCAATCGGAGACGTGTCGTACTCATCACGGGTAATAACCTACAGAGGCGACTGAAAAGGTCAATCGGATACATTCATTAAATTGTTTGTATGCGATTTATCTTTTTTTTAAAAAAAGAATAAAATAATAAAAAATAAAAAAAAGGTTAGGATAGCTAGGGTTTATCTCAGTTTATTTGTGCGGCGTTATGGACGCGTTCTCGATACGGCCGATCTTAACTTAAAGAGAGGAGTTAAGGGGCAGATATGACAAGTCTATGTATACGACATACGTAGATACTTAAATACATATGTTGCAATACTACTGTACTGAAATTTTACCATTTAATACTTTTAGAGACTTATCTTGAAACACTACTTCTTCCTAAAATCTTTAATTGAGACCATAGCATACAACAACAAAAATGAAATTTATTTGTTTGAACGACTTTTCAGAAAAAATTTGTGAAATTTTTGATCATGTGCGCAGGCATCAGGCACGTCTATAGTTAAGACAACACCATATGACGTATCCCTAACGCGCCCTAAGTGCTTTGACCCCGCAATTATCAGTTAAACAGAGGTATAATCCATGATAACCCGAGCGGTTTAAATTCATGCTCAGTGTTCTATTAATTGTTTTGACATCCACTTATCCTCCTAATTCAGACAATATTCGGGTGATAAATGGGGAGAAGATGAAAAAGGGTAATCTAGGAGAATTTTCGGGGCTCAGTTTAAATAGCTAAGTTAGCGGGAAATTCAGTGTTTACAGCTCAGCATCATCATGTTAAACTCAGTCATCGCCTACCCCTTCAGAAATTTTTGTAAACGAATTTATTTGTATTATTTCCAACAGATCAGCAGGCAGTGTTTATTGCAATTACTTTTGCGTTATTAGAACAATCGTAGTAATGTATAATAATAATTTAAGCTACTTCGGTGACAAGGTGGTAGCGTGCTTGTACTTGTGCGAGTCTTTACATACCATGCGAACGGAGACGTGTCGTAACTCGACACAAGTGCCTATTAGGTTACTTAGTGAGGCGACTGAAGAGTTTAATCGGATATATTCATTAAATTGTTTGTATGCGATTAACCTTATTTAAAAAACAAAACAAATATTTTTTTAATTACTTCTATGCACCTAGTTATAGTGGCCCATACGTGCCTTGTCCAATGCCAACGACTTCATGGATTTCGGACATTATTTGTATTGTTTCCGTATGCATTTAAGGCCACTGGAAAACTGGTTTACTTTCTCGATGTCATCCTACACCGGCTACAAGCGATAAAGGACACGCTGAGACAAGCTTACCATTGACGCATGAAACAGGTGAAAGCATGACTTACCCAAGTACAGATATGAGTCACAATCGTAGTAAGTAAATATCATAGAAAATACTAAAGAGAATTTAAATACGAATCATATGAAAATGAAGCTAAGAAACGATTCAATAGGATCTTGTCCAAAATTGAGCCGCTTGGACCGATGGGAATCGAACTAACAACTTTTCGTATTTAAAACCCCCAAAGTCTACATTTTTGACTTACCTTTCTAAACGTCCGCATAGTCAGCATATTTTTCCTGAAACAAAAACTCTTTATTAGCTAAAACAAAGCATAAATGGTCAGAAAGAGAAATCAAATGTGGATAAAAATAATAATTCTCCCGTTTAGAGTCCAGTATATGAGGTAGATCCATCCCACTTTGGACACTCTCCAAAAACCATTTTTTTTTTGTAAGCTAACCTCTCATTTCTTTCCCACCAAATAACTCCAGGCGTTTTTTTCCCCCTTTTTTGTACTCATCTCCTTTTATTTTAAACGTATATCATACCTACATTTGCAATCGAAATTTTACTGACTCAGCAATCAAAATGTGGCCATTCTTAAGTCATAGTGTAGCTATTTTTTATTTTATTTTATATTTATGCTATACAATTTTCTTCTCCTTTTAATGCCCCTTTTATCGTAGATTGGCGATCATAATGGCAAATCGGACCTTGGAGTCTGATGCTCTGAAAAGGGAATTGCCAAATCACCGCCTCAGGTTTTTCAACCAGGATGTTCTTCTTCTGCCGGGAGCTCTCTGTCCTTCTATTTTCCCTTGGATTATTGCACGCAGAAGGCGGTACATTTCGTTCTCATCACATGGCCAAAGTATGTTAGTCTCCATTTCTTAACCGTCAGCAGCAACTCGGCTTCTGTATCCATTCGTCTCAGGACCTCAGCACAAGGGACACGATCTCTCCAGGATAGCTTCGTCTGTATACTCACGTTTCAAATGCACTGATTCTGTTCTCTGCCGTACAATATTCAGCCGAATTCGTAAAACACATACTCAAATATCGCATGGAAACGGGAGAAACGCTGTCAACACTTTGAGTTAACGTTAATAAATAAACAAAAATAAAATGAAAGTTTTATTTCGATTTTAAGGGAAAGATTTCAAAATATTTTGTGAGCAGAAAATGGTGGTGTATTTTTACAAAATCAATTTAATTGATTAATTTCCCGTTCCACATTAGTAAAAGTGATCAGAGGAAAAATGGGTAAAAAATGCAAATTCTCTCTAAAAAACTGTCAATTTACTAATAATAGGCCTACTTCAGATGAGAAATTTCTGAGCTTGTATTTTTATGGTTTATTGATCTGACCAGTTTTATTTCTTTGCGGCTGTAGAACAAGAAATTAATTAATTTCGTAAAAAATACACCACCCTTCTTTTCTACAAAATATTTTGAAATCTGTTCCTTAACATTGATTGAGTTCTATAAAATGTTACCACGCGATATTTGAGTGCCGCCAGCATGCAAAAGACAATAAAACCCAGAATCGGTAGGTATCCTCAGATAAAAAATATCAAAATAAAGATTCCTATCACCATAGTGTGCACATGTGTTAATTTCTTTCAGATAAAATTAAGAGATAATATGGAGGTGAGGCAGGTCAGTTTAAAATCTGAAGCATTTAAATTTTTTATTCGTTTACTACTGAATTTATCAAAAATGTATTACTCTTAAGGGAGAGATTTCAAAATATTTTGTTAACAAAAGGCCGTTTTTACGAAGTTAATTAATTGCTTGTTCCAGAACCTTGAAAAAATATGAAAATGACCAGATAAAATTTTTATAAAAGATACAAGCTATCTCACAAAGCAGACCATTTACGTTTACCTGATTTACCACTTTTCCATTAAATCGGATTAATTTAATGTACTTCATCGTGTTTTTTTTAAAGGTAATAATAATATATCAGGGGAGAAAATACCTTGTAAATATACTGAGCACTAAAAGCATATGCATTTTCCTATGGTCATTTTCACATCTCTGTGACTATGGAAGGAAATTTCGTCAAATTGACTTAGTCATTGCTTGCTTATAAATATTTTGAAATCTCTGCCTTAAGTTGCTGTACTGTGTGACCAGGAAATTCAAAATACATGATACACTTTTCAATGCAATACCTGCATAAGCTTACATTTATTAAATCTAGGAAGCTCTGTGTTTCGTGTATCTTCCATTTTCGTAGATTTTATACATTGTAATAATTATAAACTATGTTTAATTTTAGCAGGTGATTTATTAGTAAAACTGAAGTTTCCATTTTCTATCTAATTTCAGTTTTAGTTTTTTTTTGTCTGCAATATCTGTTGTCAATTCTGTCTTTTGAATCGTTCACTTGTTTAAATTTTCATTTTTATGTTTGCACCGCTACAACCTGGTCACTTTTCCTTAACGACGATTTAACTAACGCCACCTATCAGTCGTACTTAGCTTATGCTTAATCTACCGATCCAATGCTATTTATCCTTGAATTGCACTCAGCGCACAGCGATTTAATAGCAGCGGCATGAATTTTATGTTCACCAAGATCTTATATAGCCGCATACGGTAGGTATTTCTATGATAAAATAAATGGCTTGAGGTGCAGTTCAGTGCTCTTGTATCCAGATTTAATAGCATTGTTGAAATAATCATAAAACTCTACAGGTGGCACACGTGTTAATTTGGCTCGGGCAGTAAATTTAACGACGTTGGAGTATTGTGTGCATACGGTCTTATTTAAAGCAGGTATGTTAGGTATTTTACGCCATGACAGCACAGTATAACAATAATTATACTGTATGAGTTGTTAGCACTATAAATAGACGCTAATATAAGAGACAGACTACAACTACGAACTTGTACCCCATAGTTACGACTACCTACATGGAAGAACAGAAATTTATTATTAACATCAACGGACGACTTCTGGAAAATTTAATTTTTTAAGATCTGATCAAGATATGAAATCTATTGAAGCTTGCTAATGCTTCCTCACTGAATTTCTAAATCTTACTGATTATAATCAGCCTATTTGTATGTATCACGGGACTAAGTGTTTGAATTTGTAATAGTATTAAGTTAGTATTGTAGTTCGTCTTCTGTATGTAATGATCCAAGGGAAGATAGAAGGACAGAGTGCTCTCGGCAGAAGAAGGTCATCCTGGTTGAAAAATCTGAGGTAGTGGTTTGGCTAAAGCACGGCTTCCATTTTCAGAGCAGCCGTCTTGAAGGTACAAATTGCCTAGATCAGTGGTTCTCAATCTTTTACGGCCGTGGCTCACACATAAAGAAGCCAATTTGTCAGTGGCCCTCTAGCCAGTTTACAAGGAAAAAGAAACCAATATCAAAATACATTGCTCCTTTTTTAATGCGACAAATGAGGCTACATTTTACGGACAAAGTATTGATGTTGGGACGAATATTTAGTGAAAGAGCCACTCTCAGCTCCTCCTTGAGGTCTTTTAGTTTGTTTCGGCCCTTCGATTTTAATCTAAGGACCTTTCAGAGCCTTAGCTACCAATGTTGGAATGTCATCGGCCACACTTTCTTGAAATTCATAATGTTTTCCTCCCGAAGTCCCATGGCACCCCTGACAGGGCGCTGTGGCCCACCGGTGGGCCATGGGCCACAGTTTGAGAACCACTGGCCTCGATGGTCGCAAAACTTTGATAGAAGTGGCATCAAAAGAAGAAGGTTGTAGTTCTTTAGACTCTCTGCGGGCCTATTATGCAATTTAGTATTAAGAGAGTATAGGTCAAGTAGGAAATTGGGAGCCCGAAATTTAATACTTCCTATTTTTTATTTAAGAGGACATGCTACGTATAAAATGAGCACCCCAAAATTTGTTGTTTTTATTGACTATCTATTTGTTTATTTAATTAACAAAGCATGTCATTAAAGATTGGGCTCATGGAAGTTGTAGAAGACTACTAAACTTCATGCATCATATGATAGGAAATATTAAATTTTTGGTGCCTTAGTTCTTCCATAAATACCAGAACAGACAGGACAGGACTAAAATTTCGCGTATTCTGGTATTTGTGGAAGAAATACAAAGCCAAAAAATAAAAATACCCGACTATATGATGCACGAAGTAGTCTTCTACAACTTACATGAGCCAAATTTTTAATAACTTGCTGAGTTAATTAAATAAAAAATGAAAAGTATTTAATTTTGGGGTGCCAATTTTCTACGTAGCATATCCTCATAATATACTAAGCAAGCTGATTTGGCTCATTTAATATGTAGCCTAGAAAACTACTTCATGCATAATATAATAGGGAATTTTAATTTATTTTTAGTACCGTAGCTTATTCTTACAAAATTATTGAGGGCTAAAATTTCGCGTAAAATAGATACCATACCAAAACTTAATAATACCCTATTGTATGATCATGCATGAAGTAATCTTCTAAAACTTAAATTAGCCAAAGCTTCAATAACTAGTAAACATAATAGTCTCCTTAGTAACTTTGTAAAACTTGCTGTCACTCATTGTTAAAAATAACTTTGTATAGTTTTACGTAATGAAATAAAATTAAAAAACACACAACCGGTTTCGGCTCACACCATCGTCAAGTGCGATTGAAAACATATAAAACAAAACGGTATGCAAGCTAAAACAAAAACAAAACGCATTGTCAGGATAACAAACAGCGTCGCATAAAGTAAACAATTGTTTGCGCTTCCATTGGTTAATGTTTTATTGTTCAATTTAAATTGTTTACTTTATGCGATGCTGTGTGTTATCCTGACAATGCGTTTTGTTTCTGTTTTAGCTTGCATACCGTTTTGTTGTATCTGTACCTTGACGTTGGCGTGAGCCGAAACCGGTTGTGTATTTTTTAATTTAATTTTATTACGTAAAACTATACAAAGTTATTTTTAACAATGAGTTCAATAACTAGCTTAGTTACTTATAATAATGTATTAATTTCGGGCAGCCAATGTCCTACAAGACCATTTTTTTATAAGTTTATTTTATTTCACTACAAAGCCAATTTTAAATTCAATGTAAAATATCTAATAAGGGCACTCATTAGTCTATTCTAAAAAATTTAACGACGTCAATAGCAAATTAGGAATTTAAGTAGGCCCATTTTGTTCAAATTCCCCGTTGGCTGATAATGTCTGTAGGCTAGTAGCCTACCACAGACAGCACAGTAGGATGACTGACAGAAAAATAACAGGGTGTAACCCCAACGTTCTATTTCCAGATCATAGCGCAGAGGCATGGAGTTTTAATAGCGTTACAGTTATAGAGTACATATAGGCGAAACATTGCATGACGCATGGTCTGACTTGTGTGGTTAGTCAATGAAATAAAAGGGCTCAAGAAGAGGCACTCCTACACCGTCTGAGGCCAATTTTCCAGCCGGCTGGAGTCATTGCTTGCTGGAGACGGGCGCGCCTTGACTGGAGCCATATTATTGCCCCGCCGAGAATCTCATTCCTAAAGCAAACGCTCATTTTGACATTTCTTCTAGTAAGCCTTGCTTACTTAAAAGTAAATGCTTCATCCCACTGTTTTTCCTGCACAAATTCAAATTTTCTGTCAGGGATATTTAAAAAATTAGAAGAAATGTTCCTCTGCATTTTTATATGATAGTATGTGGCTTCCTAAAACCGTTGAAAATTTGGAAAATCCCACGCCTTCCATAACTGAATTATAATAATTATAATATATTTAACATTTATTTTATAGGCTCCAGGAGAAGGCAAACATACTCATGTCCTACTTGAAAGCTTCAGATTTCATTATACTGTATTGTTATTAAAACTTTTGGGCGCACAGGTGCTGTAATGTTCAGCGAATGTTCAAAGGGACAAACTATTATTACATTTTATTATAATAGGAGTGTCAACCCGTAACCAAAACCCAGCATACATAGACGAAAGAACGAACAGTCAAGTTAGATGAAACCCGAACAAGATTAAACAAAAAAATGAATCGATTCACCCGACAGCCCGGTAATAAAACGTGGAGGAAGACACGAAATATTCGAAAAGAAAATGGGAAAATGCCTTTCCAACTGGCAGGAATGAAGTCGTTCAAGACCAAGTTATCGTAATTCCCGTTACCCCGTAACAGGTGCTTTCCGTCATTTTTGAGAATTTATGAGGAACCCTTGCATAAGTTTATATAGTTTTGGGCAAATTGAAGGCGAAGGTGACAGAGTCAGCACTCCCAAAGTCGTATATTCCTCAACTTTTCCCCGGCGATGGGAAACTTTGGGAACAAGTTTCGCCGAAGCGTCAACACCGCAACGTTAAGAAAGTTAGTAGTTAGTATCCCCTTAAATCAAATACCTATCAGAAGTCAATGGCCAATTCATATTTTGAGGTTAAGATATAATAGGTGACGTATGTAGGTCCTCAGGTTTTTTTTCAAGTCGTCAACAGTGAGTGAGTGGTAAGCGGTTTGGCTGGTAGAATTCAACGCCGTCCCGGGGCTCTGCCTGCGGGAAGAAATTGATAGACAATCTGGACATAAATGATTTGTTTTTCTATTTATACGTAGAAAGAAGGCTTTGCGATGGTGGAAATTTTAGATTTCGGGATTTCAGTGCATTTGCACGTTTTGAGGTCCCAGGAACCCAAAAAAGGGTTCTTTACGAAATGTCTTTCTATATGTCGGTCTGTCAGTCGTTCGGTCTGTCTCTTTGTTCGTCAATTTATGGGCAAACTACTCTGTGTATTTGAATGAAATTGTGCTTGTAGGTTCACAAAAATCATACCTCGCGAACTTTTTTTTAAGCTAATTCAATTTTGGGGGGGTTTATCACCCAAAAACTCAAAAAATTGTTAAATATTATTTCTCTAAATCGGTTCCAACGATTTCTCTTAAATTCACATATACTGTAGTCGTCATTTAATTTTTTTAAATTTCATAATTAAAATTAGTCGCTTGCCCCTTGATAGTTTGGTTCTGGGTACAAAAAAATAAAAATGACTCAATTTTCAAAAAAAGAAAAAAAAATTGGCGAAACCTTTCCATCGATGTTTTCTTACTTCAGGTATGTTTTAGGTAATAAATAGAGTAAAAAAAACCAAACAGGTTCCTTTCCCAAACAAAGATTTAGTTTGAACAAACAATTATTTTTGAAGAAAAAGTAAGATAATCGACGCCACATTGTAGCATAGGTAAGGTACCTTGCCATTATAACTGTTTTGTATCTTATTGTATTATTCGGCTCATTCTTTAACTATTCAACCGTCCTAACGATCAATTCCGTGCTTTGAGATAGGGAAACTCGAAATTTAACTCTAGGACAATTATTTACCAAGGAACTATTACAGTACCTATCCTAATTGATAAATAGGAAAGCATGTACGGGTTCACTAGTACAGGTTCTTTTATATATACGCCCCTGTTAAACGTTAGAACATCGCCACCTCATCCGTTGCCCCTTTCGATGTTCTTCAAGTTCGTTAAATTTCCGAAAGTGAGGAAAGTAAAGAAAAGGGGGATAGTTTGGCTAGTAATGCCAGGTTTATATAGTACTAGGGTAGACGTCTGCTGTGTTCACATAGGCAGGTGGTAAAAGTGGCGCGCGCCCTTAACCGCACCTGGCCCCTTTTACCCTCCATCTGTCCTACAACGTATGTTCCATCGCAAACGAAACCAGCGCGGCGGACCCTCATATTGTAGAGTCGAAGTACCCGCTCACTCTTTGAACTTGGATCCCGTGTCATTAACGGGCTAATGATGGATGCGATGAACGCAGAGTGAATCATCAGTGACAGCTTTGATGTCTACATCAATGTCACTCAATGCAATCTACCTGGCTCATAATTTTTAAAAGCGAGTCCAACTGAATTTTGAATAGAGACATCCGGAAGAGCCGTTTTTACACGCTCTTTTACGGAAGTAATCACTCAAGAGATTCTTAAGGGACCTGGCCTCCTCAGTCCTCATTCCGTGTCTTGCGGCTCCTAGAGGAATGAAAGTGAGTGAATCAACTGACTGTTGTCGATCAGGCCAAAGCACATCAAGAGCTGTAGACTCAGCAGAAAAAGATCTACATCTTATTACCCAATGGTAATGTAATAAACTTCCTACTAAAAATAATCCAAAGCCAATATTGAAAGGAGAAGAAACGACACGGAGGTAGGCCAGTCGTATAGATTCACCCAAGGGAATCGAACCAAGAGCTGCATCTCATTCCACTCAGTCTCCGACACTCAGCCAACCGTGCAGCCCCGAAATTAATGCTAAAAAACACAATGGAATCGAATGACCGAAAACAGTAGAACCAAACTCTCTCCATGAAAAATTGCACTGTCTCGCGGCACCAGTGGGTGTGGAATACACCAACTCATCAATACCTATCATAATACCTGAATACCTTGAATGAGCAATTGTACATTTTCGTATTCTAGATTTTGATTTATTTAGCACCATCCTCGCTCTATACAACTCCCCGGAGTCCAGACTTCACATAATAATCTGCTTATTAACTTTGTAAAACTATCTATCACTAATGTCATGAGATTGGGGACAATGTCCAGAGTGTAGATTAGCCTGACGAGACGAGTGGCGAGACAGGGAAAGGAGGGACGAGAGTTTTTGAGAACGGCAAGAAGTCTACCTCATTCCTCATGCATTGGACATCCAACCGGATACGACCTCCGTTCTTTCTTTTTCCCCTTCTGGCTCTAGAGCCAGCTCAACAACAATCCTCCAGTCATCATGGTTTTGTACAACGCTCCACCATCTACGGACTACCACGTTTTTGAGGACGTCCCACCTGTCGTCTTCCTGTCATGTTTGCCGTGTATATCTTGGTCGTCTGACATTCTCACGACGTGTCCCAGCCATTTAGGCGTTGCAATTTTAAAGACCAACGCCTAAGATGGATGGGACACGACCCCTGTTAGCGAATGGCAGCCCGTTGCAATTAGTGAGTGACTCTAGGTCATGAAAGGCAAGAACTATACTTTTGATGAAAAAGGAGCTGCAGAGATATTTGTCAAGTAGATAGGGCTAATTAGTAATAAAGAGGCTGGATAAATGTGAGTGAGCAAAAGAAAACTTATACCCTTCTTCCTTCATAAAATAAAAATAAAAATCCACCGTTCTTTAAGCACAAAACGAAAAATCTGGCCGTTTTCCCAAGATGGCGGCTGAGCGGACAAGATACGTAGTGGCAAAGTTGAAATTCGGAAAGAGGACATCGAAATCTATTCAACTACCAATTTCAAAAACCTCCCGGAAAATTTTCTAGGCAACATCTTTTTTCCCCGAACTAGAAGAGCGGACCATTTCCCAAAAGAATTGCCTATCAACGTTCTCAAATATTTCAATATAGCAGCAATTCGAAGAAAATCTCGCTGTTTTACGGAAGTAATCACTCAAGAGATTCATGAGGGACCTGGACCTGTTGAGTAGACGGTTACCACCCTCCTCGCCCGCCCTCCTTACCCCCCCCCCCTCCCCCTCTTCCGTGTCTGGTGGCTCCCAGAGGAAAGAAAGTGAGTGAACCAATTGAATAAAACGGGATTTGGAAACGCGACACTCGTACTAACGTCTCACCCCCCCCCCCCGCCACCCTCTGCGTTCTTTTAATCCTGACAATTGTAAATATTACTATGCCGTTTCTGTTGACATATTTTATTGCGTGCTGTCTAGGGCTCTATATTAGACAGGTATTGGCAACCGCCATTTTGTATCCATTTTAAGTCTGGTGTATAAGCAAAGCATTGGGTGTTTACCTATTTATTTTTTGAAAATTATCGTTGTTTATTTATTATTATTTAAAAAAAAAGTTCTACCCATTAGGGAAGTGTTTAATAAAAAAATACTAAAACGTGTTTTCGCTCTTTTCAATCTTTCTTACAATACTTACCATATAGGAATTATAGGATACAAAATGGCGGATGGCAATACATATATATATATAGTGCCTTAGTGCTGTCCAGTTTTATTTAGCGAATTTGCACGATACCGGAGTTTGAATATAGTATTTCATTATTGCTTTCCTATTTAAACGTTAGTAGGCCTATATTGGTTTTTAAGATATAACACATATGTATATCTGTACCTTATCGGTGTGGATTTGGCTATGTGTGTGTCCTTCTTCTTCTTCTTCTTCTTCGGGCTCTACAGCTAGAGGGCGGCCAAATCAAGGAATTCATGGATCAAGTAAAGGAGGACGCAGGAGTTTAAACGTACAACAGCTGAAGAAGAATACGCAGGACCCAGAGAACTGAAGGATAATGTGGTGATTTCTTCATTTTGTTTCTGGCTCTACAGCCCTTGATGAGCTTTGACCTGCTCGACAACACTCCTCCAGTCATCTAGGCTTTGTACGCTCCACCATCTACGGACTCCCAACTCGCGAAGGTCAGTTTAAAACTCATCCCTACAGCGTTTCCGAGGACGTCCGGCCAGTTGTCTCCCTGTCGTGCTTGCTTTGTACATCTTTTTCGGCGCAGAGGAGCGAATGCTCGTGTCTAAGGCAGGCTAGGTCTTGGGCGTAAAAAGTGCATCCAGTTCGGCATTAGTTCATATTCTCCAATCATGGGCGTCTCTGATAGCTTCAAAGGTTTTTCTCTGGACCTTCCGCTCCCAAACTCTGAATGCGTTTTTTCAACTACCGACTATTAGTTACAGAGCCGCTGTTGTCTTATTATTAGGGCACCCTTATAGGATTGTTAGTATGCGAACACCCGCACGTTCAATGCATACAAAAAGTTTACTCCCGCATGAACGCTTCATTTCACTATCTCGATAAAGCGATGTCACCTGCCCGTATGCGCCGCAAACACCTGCCCTCAAATGAGAGTGCAGCAGGGCCGAATCTAACAATTACCTGATTTTAGGTCAAAGAGCATCAAAGAAACCTGGAGTTTTTTGGTCAAACTGCTGCTGCCACCCTGATTCACGAAAATAATGCCTAGAGGGCGGGATGGGGAACTTTGCAAAAAATATTTTTTATTCAAAACCTACACTTTGTTTGGGAAAGCAATCTAATCGGTTTTGTTGCTCTATTTAGCACCTATAAACCTATAACATACCTGATGTTAGAAAGCATCGATAGCAACGTTCCACAGAAAACTTATTTTTTAATAACTTTTCATGAAAATTGATAAACAGACAAACAGCCAATTCGTAAAAACCACTTTTTTGCGTTTTTGCGACCTCAAAACATGTAAATCCACAGAAATCCCGAAATTGAAAATTTCGACCATCTCAAAATTGGAAAACATGTGTACATTACAATGCCACCAATCAGGGAACCAAGCAATACTCATGTAATTTAAAATTTGATTTTTCTGTATACGGGAAAGTCGCGGTGTCGTCACCGAGCTGCGGAATCCACCCCACAATACAATCTTTTCCGTTCAGTCCGCTTTTCGCAATGTCATAAAAGTTTTATATCGTACGATCAATGAAGTTTGAGGCGGTTTTATAGCAGGGGGTGAGCTTTTCAACAAGATTCTTTGCGTTTCCTATGTATGAGGGTTATTGCACAGCTTATAGGATCCCATTTCTAACAATAGGCTTCGATGTCCGTACTGCGCAAATTTTGATCGATAAACCTTTAGAAATTTTCTGAGTTTTTTTTTTTATAACAGGCTGTTTATTACGCTCAATCTATACTAATTTACACCACGGTTGAGAGACGCTTAATTGCGAATGCTCTACAATAATTGGATATTTTAAGAAATTGGGCATTTTTATTTTTTCATCGTGTTCAAGGCCGTAGTAGCCAAAGGGGGGCCCAGGAGGTCCGGACCCCCCTCCCCTCCTCAAATATTTGCAGCGATAGATAGAAAGAATTCAGATGGAAAAAGTTCAAAAAAAAAACATTCAGATTTTATAGCTGTATTTCGAATTTTGAAAATCTAAAAATAACACCCTGTACATAAATTATAAAAAGGTCTAAATAATAAAATATCCGAACAAGAAATTTATGACAATTCTTTCACAGTATCAGGCTAATTTAACCATATAACCCATTAACCATGATAAAATGTAATTAGTCAGAAAGAACAAACACAAAAGAGAATACCTAAATTTCAGCGCAACAAATTTGAAATCCGACAGCAGTGAAGAAAGGTAAATGAGGAAAAGCAAGGATGATAGAACTTTCAACAAGTAAATTGAAGAAATCTTCCTCAAGAAAGAAAAAACTATTAGAGGCATCGACGAAATTACGTTTTTTTTTTCTCTCCAACGAAGATCTAATGCTGAGGTCTCCATGAAAAAGAATTCGAGCGCGACGTCGAAAAGCTAAGCTTGATTAAATTTATACTCTGATTAAAAATCCAGTTGTCATAGCAACAGGGTGGAGGAAAGCTAATTTTGTTCCTTGATTAAAAAGAACGTTATCATAGAATTTCTTGGCGCGGGCCTAAGCGGGAAAAATAAAAAAGGTTGAATTATATCACTATAATGTTCCGTAACTACCTTATAAATTGCTAGGTTTTGTTGCCTGCTGCTTCTTTTTGGGCTGCTTAAATTTTTTGCACAATGTCGGAGGGACAGATACAACGGTTACTAAATTACAAGGACGCTATGGCAAAATTTAGTATTTAGGGTTGATCCCGACTCGAATTCAGACTTGGTTACGACATGCTAGCGCCTGTTCCGTTGAGTCAATGGTTAGATTCTCAAGACATGTAGAGTGGTGGTACGGACTTTCACCAGAAGGGTTGTTGGTTCGAGTCCTACACTCGCTACATTTTCTGGCCATGCTTTGGAGAGCATTTACATCGGCAATAATTATGTATTCCACGTTTGGTAACATACAGTTGTGGGAGCTGATTTCTTACGCGCCTTTAAACTAAAAAAAAATACCATTTAATTCGTAACAATCATAAGGGATTTATTGTAGTATTATGTGAGTAAATATTCGAAAAAACTGGCTTTGTACGACAGTCTAAGCCTAAAAGGACTGGTAAAGGATATCGACTTTAAGCCCTCGACCTTCCGTCTCAAAGTCGAGTTCTCTACCAACTAGACCATCTCAAACCATTATAAATACACCATGTACTGTTATAAACCATAGCCTAGAACCTGCAACAATGTCTTCGCCCATATTATGTTACGGACAGACCGTTTTACGGTAATCTTCTGGCGTGGAAGTTTATAAACCCGGTTTAATGCACTGCAATTAAATCTACAAAGCTGAGTAATGAAAATTAGGGCTTCGTCTTTATTCCGCCTTGTTAAAACCATGAGCGACTTCGCAAACGACTGTGACGCAGCACCAGCAGTCCTTGACAAAGGAGGAGCCTCTTTCGGGAGCGACTCTCCCCCCCCCCATTTTGGAGTGACACTTATCTCCCCCCCCCCTTTTTGATGGGAAGGGGGTTGAAGGGAGCTAGTTCTTGCTCCATTTTGCTTATATCCTATTAACTTTTTGCAAGAATGCTATTTGCTTCCCACAATTGCACAATTGGGATACGTATAGCTTGGAAGGTTGTTTGTAACCAACGCCTGCTTTCAGCATTTCTGCTTTAAGCGACCCAGTCAGGCTGGCGGGGGGGGGGGGGTGAGTCTGCTTATTAACTTGAAGGGCACACACCTTCACCTCGGGGAGAAGGGGAGTTGACTGTCAGGGTGGACCTCATGACTATACCAGTGGATTCCAAACCACATGGGGAACATGGTAAAGTCACACATTTAATTCGGAGGTGACGAGGACTCGACACGCACTCAGACTGACTGGTATAGTCTCAGCACGATATCATGTCTCTCCATGTTCCCCCGCCAACGCTATGCACACTACCAAGTTTCCCGCAGTTTGGAACAGGCTCCTCTCTAGTGGATTCAACTTGGTATGTCCCTTGGCTTGGAAGGTAACGTACGGTAAGCGCACAGCGTCAAACCAGTGGGATAAGTGCACATACCCTTATTGATATTATCAACCAGCGCGGTTAGCGTACAACCGGATTATAGATGTGATCAGATTAGAAAGGGCATGTGTTTATTTTTTAATAAATCTGTTTTTCCTCCAAAGACTGCAGCAGAGGAAAAAAATTATTGACAATTTCACATGGCTCTATACCTGTACATAAGGGGCCGTCCATTAATCACGTAATTTTTTTTTAAACATTTTTTAACCCCCCTCCCCTTGGTGATACGTGGTGAGGTAGGTTTAAGACTACCCCCCCCCCTTAAAATCACGTGTATTTTTCAGTACCTATAGAGAATCATCAAATTTTTATATTATTTTTAAATACAGGTATAAAGTATAATCTAATTTTATTCTATTGTATAGAAAATTAAGGACCATGATAATAATGTCTAGACAGAAAGGTTACAGGTTGTTTTTGACTGGCATAAAAACAATATTGAAGAAAGGTGTAATCATGTGATCATGCATTTCACGAAAAAATAAATACACGTGATATCTTACTATACCCCCTCCCCCTAGTGATATTTCGTGATTTTTGCCGAAACCCCCCCTTTCGAACCTCACGTGATTAATGGACGGCCCCTAATCTAGAAAAACCATTTCAAAACAATAAAATACAAAATATAGTACATTATTGATAAATATCACGCGGGCCTACCACTGCTACCAGTTACACAATAATAAAAATTTAAGTCCAATTAAATTCAATTCAATCCATGATACAGTGTCTGATCAAGTTTTTAATTAAAAATAGCTTTAGAGACAGGCGAGCTAGGGACCAGCCACCCCTCTGCCTTGAAGGAAGGGTATTGACCGAAAGACTACACTACTACCCTAACAGAAAACCCCAACGTAGGTATAGGATAGAGAGGGAAACCATCTCCTAAATGTCGCTAGGTAAATCTCCTGCACAGTGGCACTACTGATTCAAAGCACAAATGAAACAGAAACGGAAACAGACGACAATGTTTCAGGGGCGACAACCTCACGCTGCGCACGTGGCACTAAGTAGGAAGAGGAAGAAAAAGTAAGTTATAGTGAGAAAAGAAGGCTTAATGTGTCACCAGGAATAAGTAAGAATGCAAGTTGGTCTTGCTCAACCGCAGGGAGGACCGGAAATATATTTAAGAACTCACGACAGGCTTTAAGGTGTCAATCAAGTGCAAGGTTGTAACCATCAACAGAAAGTAGAAAAAGACTTTGAAAGCTTTCCTCTTATTTTATCTTCGGAGAGAGACTAAGCAGAATTGACGCTTGACTCGCGGCAGTTTCAATAAACTAAATTTCTCTTTCACGGTTACTCTAACTTCACCATTTCAACAGCATGTACGTTTTCCAGAGTGTTTTTCTCTTTGCTAAAGCTGTCTGCTGCTGGAGAAGCAACCAACCATTGTCGTTTCATTTAATTATTACCTTATATACCGAAGAAAGTTAATTAGAAGAAGGAAAATTGGACAAATTACAGGGTTTACACTTTCCAACTAACTCAGATAATTTCTTACAACTTTTTTTCGCCTTCTGTTCGATCATCATTTATTTTGGTTCATAGAATTCCCAGAGGTGTCCTAAGCACAGCCTTTCCAAGCTTGGACATTAACAAACGTCAAACGAGTAGAGTTCTAATGTTCTATATAGGGACATTCGTTGTCGCCAAGGATATTTTTAATTATTGGTGCCACGTCTTATTCGACTAATTTACACGTTATTTTTCAAATTCAAACAATTCTTAGATTGGAAGCACTGAAAGCGTGCTCTGGTTAGTCGAAGAAGACGTGGCCAGTGACACCTGAAATTCAAGTCATATCTCTTTTATGTAGGACACTAGGTGGAAATTTGAGAAATGCAAGCTTGAGCTTGTACCAGTTTATGAAACAGTTGTTATTTTTTGTGTGCTTAAAAAATTAAACAACAAAATTAAAAAAAAACGGTGCGAGTGAACCGGTACATGACACAAATCGACGAACAGACAGACTTTTCGAAAATTTCGACCACTACAAAGTTTTCCTTGAACTAACGTAAAAATAGGAAAGCAAAAATTGTTGAAAGCACCCACCGTAGCTGCTACAATATATCCAACATAAGACCAGCGTTAATTTATGCCCGCAAAACTCATGACCAGACAAGTGCAAGGTGTTAACAATGACGTGTTCAACATGTTTTTGAAATTTATTCTAATACCCGGAAGTGGCACTGATAATTTCAGAAGTTAACGTACCTTGTAATTTAAAACTCAACTACAACATGTCATATATTACAAAATATCGTAAACATAAACAATTAACATTTAGTCAACGATAAGATGTTCATCATGACAGAACAGGATGTGAATAATTATTTTATATTGTATTTTTAATTAAATTAAGGTCGGGTAACTTGAATTTTATAAATCTGACTAAATCTACACGGTTATTCAGAGGTTGTACAATTTACGAACATATTCAAAACGTCAGCGACATTCAGCGCGAAAAATTCACTAAATCCGTGTTGGAATACAAATACAAACCTAACATGAATAAAAGTTTAGAAAGTGCGCCAAAATTATAAGAATAATATATACGTGGAAGAAGAATTGATAACACGGTATACTTCTGTTTTAGAATATGTTTTTTTTGGTAAAGGTTAATTTTCGTACATGAAGAAATATAAAATTATTATATGGAAATAATGTATTATTATTCAAGATATAGTCATGCTAATTAATAAAGAACACTTTCAAGTACAATCTTCAACAATCCGTCCAGCTATCTGTCTGCCCCAGGGCATAAAGCCTCTCTTATAACAGTTGTGTTTACAAAATAACTTCCTCTTAAGAGTCTGTTAGAAATTCTTGTAAAAATACACTTAACCCTATGTAAATAAACAAACAGCAAGCTTATCTTATATTTTGACTTCGCGCGGCAAACTACACGTTATAAAAGGGTTATATATACAGTATATAGTATATAAGGGGTCTGAGTATAAATTAATATTGCGGAATTAGTGCAAAGTTATTCTATAATTGTACTTTTATTTGACCTTAAAGCGCTAAGGTGCCGTCAATGCCGTGTTTACTTTTTGAAAAAATTTCCTCCGCCACGTGCTTTACCTGTATAGGTTCAGCCCTTGCCTTTGTGGAACAGTTCTTAAACTTTTCCTATACATATACTACAATGGACTTATTTTCTATTTCACCCACTTGGTATCAGTTCAATGAAACCGGTAAAATTCAATTTAGTTTGAAAGGAGATTTAGGTTTCTCGCTGACGTGCGATATTGTGCTTACATCGGCGAGAGTAATTTATCAAGTGGCGACACCTTTCGGTTTCTGATTAGAACTCAGTCTTTCGGCAATAAGTCACCCTTCTGGTATTGAAGCTGCTCTCTCATTCCTTGTCTTATTCGTAGCTGTGTTCTATTGCGATTTTATAAGGGAATCCTAATTTTATTGGGGGTGGGGGGGGGGCGCGTGGATTACTACCGTACTATATAAATAGAATTTCGCAATCTCGCCGAAGACGTGAAAACATGGACGGAAATGGGGTTCGAACCAAAGTCTCCTTCTCGTCCTGGGTGGGATATTGACCACTGCGCCGAATACGTCCTTTTCCTATCATGATGTCATGATAAATGCTTCGGAGGGCATGTAAAGCAGGCGGTCCCGGGCCTTCCTAGTTTAGTGTAAGAGAGGGCTTTAAAGCCCTAACTCCGCTAGGTTGGCTTAGCAACAGAACAAAAAGTAAACAATTAAATGATAGTAAGACTTAATTTACAAGCTTTTAGCGCTTCGCACGTTGCTTTACTTGTGAGAGTTATCCTATCAGTAGTAGAGTAGTGGTCACCTACTTCAATGAGCCCTCTGCCACACTACCTGCACTCTGGACGACCGCTGGGAGTGCACCAACAAAGGCAGGGTGGCAGAATACTACCCCCAGAAACTACGAGTCTTTACCTTGGACTCAAAAAAGGAAAAGAGTCGTAACTGAAGGGTTTTTTCTGGGTGCAGGGTAACTCGTATCTGTACTTGGTTAAGTCATACTTTCACCGGTTACTCTGAGCCAACGGTAAGCGTGTCACAGCTTGTCCATTATCACTTGTAGCCGGTGTAGGTTGACATTGAGTTTGTCAAAATTCTTACGGAAACAATATAAATAATGTCCAAAATCCATGGGGTCGTTGGCATTGGACAAGGGACCAATGGGCCACTTCAGTGGCCCATGCCAACGACATTCGGACATTATGGATATTGTTTTCCGTCCGTTAAACGGTGTTAGTGGCGGCCACAAAATGTGGACGAACATTTCTAATTAGTTATGCAATAATACAACAATCCCGGCAGAAGAACATCCTGGTTATTCATGGATAAGGTTGAAGGTTTTGCGGCTTTGGATACAGAAGCTGAGTTGCTTCTGACGGTTAAGAAACGGAAACTGACATTAGAAACGAAAATTGTTGCTTTTTGCATGTAATAATCCCAAGAAAGATAGAAGGACAGAGGGCTCCCGGCAGAAGAAGAGCATCCTGGTTGAAAAACCTTAGGCAGTGGTTTGGCAAGAGCACGACTTCCCTATTTAGAGCAACAGTCTCCAAGGTACAAATTGCCATAATGATCACCAATCTTTGATACAAAATGCATTAAAAGGATAATAATAAAATTTCATTTATACACGCGTTCCCTTAATTTGATAAATGTTTTGTGCAAAGAGAAGTTGAGAACAAGTTGGGGGATAAGTAGCCGACAATTACTTTTAAACCTTGATCGAGGAATGATATTGATATGAAGCGGGGGCTTTTTAGTTTATCCCAAAATGGCTGTGGAAAGTGTTGAAAATTTCGGTTCCAAATCCAGTGAACCCTAATTAGGAAAAGGGTCATTCTAATTAAGTTACACATTGGGGATAAATTTCGCACAAAATTTGAGTTTAAAACCTCGTATGGATGGAATGCTGTGCTCATTTTTATTCGAGGGGACAAATTTCATGATCGTTTTCATAGCATATTTTATAGTTAACGCTGCCAAGTCGCCTATTATTGTTACATAATTACGTATCTATCCAGTATTAGTATAAAAAGTATAGTGTCTCAAAAGATGACAATAGCCCCAAAGTTGAAGATTGCTAAACTCCCAACGGGACGAGCCTGTTTGAACAGGGATTATGAATTTGTTCATATTTTCATTCGAGGGGACAAATTTCATGATCGTTTTCATAGAATATTTTATAGTTAACGCTGCCAAGTCGCCTATTATTGTTACATAATTACGTATCTATCCAGTATTAGTATTTAAAGTTTATTGTCTCAAAAGATGACAATAGCCCCAAAGTTGAAGATTGCTAAACTCCCAACGGGACGAGCCTGTTTGAACAGGGATTAAGAATTTGTTCATATTTTCATTCGAGGGGACAAATTTCATGATCGTTTTCATAGCATATTTTATAGTTAACACTGCCAAGTCGCCTATTATCGTTACATAATACATATTACGTATCGAACCAGTATTAGCATTAAAAGTTTTGTGTTGCAAAGGATGACAATAGCCCCAAAGTTGAAGATTGCTAAACTCCCAATGGGACGAGCCTGTTTGGACAGGGCTTAATACTTTGTTCATATTTTCGTTCGAGGGGACAAATTTCATGATCGTTTTCATAGCATATTTTATAGTTAACACTGCCAAGTCGCCTATTATTGTTACATAATTACGTATCTATCCAGTATTAGTATTTAAAGTTTAGTGTCTCAAAAGATGACAATAGACCCAAAGTTGAAGATTGCTAAACTCCCAACGGGACGAGCCTGTTTGAACAGGGATTAAGAATTTGTTCATATTTTCATTCGAGGGGACAAATTTCATGATCGTTTTCATAGCATATTTTATAGTTAACACTGCCAAGTCGCCTATTATCGTTACATAATACATATTACGTATCGAACCAGTATTAGCATTAAAAGTTTTGTGTTGCAAAGGATGACAATAGCCCCAAAGTTGAAGATTGCTAAACTCCCAACGGGACAAGCCTGTTTAAACAGGGCTTAAGACTTTATCAGCTCTAGATAATAAAGAGCAACTCATCTACGTAATTAAGCCCAAGTTATGTATGCATACGTTTATGGCTGTACAAACAACGGCGAGGGATAATTGGTGCGGACAAAAAGCGATAAATATACAGGCATCAAACACAAATTGTTTTAATTACATGCTATTTAATTTAAACTAGCGGCAAATCGTTATTGAAATAACTGGTTTCGGTAGTTGATTATGGTGGACCCGAAAGGCGAAATGATTTCAGGAGCGCGTGTCTTGTTGAGTAAGTCGCTTTTTGTTAGAAGGTGCCTGTTCTGGCGGTCAATAATGTAGGCACATACCTGTAATGAATAGCTCGGCGAGGAAGGGCTATTCATTTGATGCTTTATGACGGCCCAAGTGTAATGGCTACTTTTATTAACCTAATTTGACGTCTTCTTTTATGCGTAGGCCAACAAAACGAATAAGATTTTATAATTGGTGTAGCCTTAGGCTATGATTCCACTTGTCAATTTTTATTTAATTTTGATAATGTCATTGACGGAAATATAATTTATATTTTTACACTTCATTCCACTTGTCTTCAATAATTGACCATATTTGTTTTCATTTTTTTTCCAATTTTGTAAGTTTGCCCGCCGTCTTTCTTTAAATTTTACAAGAAATTGTATTATTTAAATTATGAAATAATTCGTTTGTTCTCAAGAAATTAATTAAAATTATTTACCATATCCTGACGACGCCATTGTTTAATTTTAGTTTGCTATTGTTTGCAAAGAACTGAACTGATTTAAGGATTTATTTATGGAATGGTGGCGAAATGTACACTGTATAAAACAGGATTTCAATTTGTGCCACCCAGTGAAAATTTCTTAAAATATGCTCTGCGGCTTCTCAACCTTTGATGGCCACTCCTCCACTTATTTCGGGTTTGCACGACGCTATCTATGGACCGCCAACTCGCGGAGTTCTGTTTCATATTCGTCCTACCTGTCGTTTTGTGGACTACCCAGCAGTCACCATCCCGTCATGCTTGCTTTGTACATTTTGTTCGGTATATGATGGCAATGACAAGGCCATCCAGGCCGCATTGTTTGGAGTCAACGTGACCTAGACCCGGACACGTTAAGTAAGTAAGTAAGTAATTAAGTTTTGACGTGACAGCGTCTAATAAATCGATGAGCGCTGGCTGGAATACTAGGTGCATGTACGAAAAGTGTGATGTTCATGGGTGACGCGGGTTAGTAACGCGGGTCGGGAACGCGGGGCAGTAACGCGAATTTAAAGCAACTTTTTGGGTAGATGTAGAAGGTCTATCTCAATTCAAATTATACCCATGTCTTCGTCTACTCTTCCTCTTTCATGCCATGTTATATTTGTAGTGATAGGGCAAGGGGTTCGACTTATGGGGGTGAAATGGAGGTGCGCCCAAATTTGGCCCGAATTTGCCGATTGTAATCGGTACTAGGCCTTTTTCGGCCGCGTTTTTGGGGGTGTTAGTACCAATTTGAAAAATTTAAAATACTTTAGTCCTTTTCCACCTTTTTTACTCTTTCCAGACATATATTCATTTTTACTATCCGTTTCTTCGTTCAGGCTCAGTTGAGTGTATAAGCCATCCGTGTTTCGGCGGAAAACAGGTTCAAAGGGTATTTTTCAATTTACATGCATAGAGGAAAAGAATTCCACAGCCTGCAATTTTCAACCGAAATTATTTTTAAATGTCCAATTAAAAGCAGTATGAATTAAGGTTTTAAACGAGTATATATACATAGTTTCAAATTTACCTCATTACCCCTAAAACACGAGTGGAGCACAAAATTAGTATACTGAGACGCATTTCCAGCAATCCCAAATGAATTGCATGGGCGAGTTTAAAGCAATTTTTTGGGCTGATGTGGAAGGCCTATCTTTATTTAAATTATAACCATGTCTTTGTCTATTCTTCTTCTTTCAGGCCATAATATATTTGTGGTGATCAAGCAAGGGGTTTGGCTTTGGGGGTGTGAAACGTCAGGGGGTGCGCACGATTTTCAACAAAAATAGGCCCCTATCGGCCGCGTTAAAATTATCTATTTAAAAAATTCAAAGTACTTAAGGGCTTTTACGGGCTTTCCCACATTTCTCTCTCTTCCCAGCCAAATATTATTTAAATTAATTAGTTAATTAAGTTTAACTTAATTTAGGCGTTGTCACGTTAAACTATCGTCTGTAAACCGACTTTACAACCGACTTACAGACAACCAATTTTTTATTAATAAAAAGGTCGGGTGCGGTTCGACAGCTCACCACTTTTGTTAAATTGGGTTAAGCAGAATGTAGGTATAGCAATGTACCGCATGCATGTTTTTCGTATTTGGTGATTCTCAAAAAATGTTAAGCTGAAATAATATCAGTTAAGCTGAAAATACTTCTGCAGACTTCGCAAAAATAAAATTAAAAAACTCACGAAAATATGAAGAAAGCTCAGAGACGAGTAATCCGAAACTCAGATTCACCTGAAAACACGAAAAAGACAACGTAAATAAAATGAGAGCTTTTCTGAGTAAGCGGTCTTTGTCGAGTCTAGCCTTAGGCCAGGTTGAAGGTTTAAGCAGCAAAGAACTCGACCCTTTTTTTTGTGAAATCCTCATAGTTAAATGTGTGTAGCTCATTCACAGTATTTTTATTTCTTGTAACACCTTGGCTGGAGAGCAAACTTTTGTTTGTTGAGTTGTTGTTGTTGTTGTTGTTATTGAGTCTCGTAAATTCAACAGAATATAATCAAGAAATGTTTTTTAGAGACCTCATTCACAGCAATACTACTCCACATCCAGAGTATTCTGAGCCTTTTTTGAATTTTTTAACATGGGACGACAGTCCCCTTTTTCAAAGGTTTCATTCTGTCACTAAAATATGTTTTACTAATAATGTGTGGGTCCACGCCCTCAAAAGGTTTTGGGATTATTATTATTTTTTTTAAATTGTGTTTTCAATTTCACATGTGTCTTCTCTTTCAGTATATGCATCATCTAGCGAAGATTGGCGAACTTCATGGCAATTTTGACCAGGACTTTTACACTTATTGAGGTCCCATGAACCCAAAAAAATGGTTTTTACGAAATGTCTGTCCGTCAGTCTGTTCGTCGATTTGTGGGCAAACTACTCGTTGGATTATGAAGAAATGTAGGCTCACAAAAATCATATCTTGAGACCATTTAAAAAAAAAAAAAAAAAAAAAAAGTTTCTCACCCTATCATACAGTATGTTAATGTTCTTTGAATCAACACACCGCTCAGGTGCCAAATGAGGGAAAAGGTACAAGAGTGGAGAGAAGGTGATTGAAACATTCACTGCAAACCAATCGATAGATTGAAACTCCTGAAGAAGAATCAAAACTCTCCTGTAGGTCCACTGACAAAGCTACCAAATGCAATGAAAATGGCCGACTTTCATTTAGGGGAGTAGCTATAAGGGGGGAAGGGGGGGAGCCTCCCCCACCTAATAATTTGGTTTTTGGCGAAAGTTGGTAATTTGTCTTTGCTCAGTAGGCAAAAACAGAGTTCCATACAAAGAAAAAAACTATATAAAGTTGGCTTTAAATAAGATAGTACTAATGTTTTATTCTTATGTAACCAACTTGCCAACTCGGTTTGTCAAACTTAGAAAAAGGCGCGAGAAATTCAAATTTTAATTGGCATAAGTGTCCAACTCATACAGCTACGTAAACTGTAAAAATAAACAAGGGCTTTGTTGGCAGACGACAAACACATGGACAATCTTCTGCAGTCATCATCTAGTGTCTATCGTCACCATCAGAAATGAAAGAGCGTTTAGCCAGTTAAAAATTGTAAAAAGCGATCTATGAACGACAATGACAGATTCGCGATTGGATTATCTTATGCTTATGAAATGCGAAAAATAACTTGCTTCAGAACTACATTTGGGCGACATAGTTAAGATGTGGGCTGATTTAAAAGAACGGCGTGTAAAATCCAGTGGCGGGTCTCTAGAGGAGGGGGGGGGGGCATGGGGTACGAGAAAAATTAGCGTACAAATATAAAATATGACATTCTAAACAAATACCTTATACATGAATATTTCTTCCATCCTTAAATAATAAATTTTACTACTGTAAAAATCGTAATATAGCAATATGAATAAGTATTTAAGCATTCCTTTGTACGCTTAAAAAAATCTATACTTTACCGCTGTTAAAATGCGAAAAACCCCACCATTTTGCACTTAAGTTTTCATATTTTTCCCCGGGGGGCGCCCCCCCCCCAGTTTCCAGCAATATGAATAAGTATTTAAGCATTCCTTTGTAAGTTTAAAACAATACATACTTTACCGATATTAAAATGCGTAAAACCCCACTATTTTGCACTTACAGTTTCAAATCTTTCCCTCGGGGGAGACCCCCGGGCCCCCCTTCGGTACCAAGCTGCAATCAGACGCATGGGTTTTTCAAACAATGCACTGAAAATAATTTAATGTGCCTAGTTTCGCTAACAAACACACCAATGGCACAATCGCTAAGAATTAATTTGGCACTTTTCCCGGAATGGCGCCCTCCGAAAATCCTTCCTGGACCCGCCCTAAGTAAAAACATGAATTTGCCCCCCTTTTTAATAATGTAATTGTAATACAATGTAATACAACGCTTACCTAATCATCCTAGTTATTATTTTGGTATAGGACTATTTTAAGTTTTTTGAGTTGGCAAAATAGACACACCTCCCCCCCCCCCTCCCACAAAAAAAAGAATCATGCCTTATCTACTCCCCTGCTTTCATTGTGACAGAAAAAGAACAACAAACCTGCATACGGTTCTGACCGAGATAAGCTGCGCAGTATCAGCGGATATGTGTACCTTTAGAACCCCCCTTTACGGTCGAATGCCTGGTTACCGGCGGCGGCCACCTCGGCTTGCGGTGGGGCCTAACTATAACTGTTGCCCACACTCTGCACACCTCTGCACGCCAGCCCGTTTTGCGGAATTACTATAATTTTATGAAAGCTCTAGGCCCAACCTGTCACTCTCAATTACTTGGGGTAAATACAGTTTTCTGGTGCACTCAAAGAAACCAGCTGGCAATGAGTCTAGTGTTTGTTAAAGAAAGAAAGAAAGAAAATTGTTGTTATTTTTCATATGGGCGAATTTTGGGCAAAACCAATGAACCTATTACGATTTCAAACTATTAAAATGTCGTTGGCAGGGCAAGGTTCAATGGACGACACTACAAGTAGGCTTACGTGCTTAAAAAACTTATCCAGGCAACCCATATCTTTAAACATAACAATTTGTCCACGAGAGCAAAATTAATAAACGTATTACGACTTCAAACTATTAAAATGACGTTGGCAGGGCAAGGTTCAGCGGGCTACACTAGTAGCCCTACGTCCATAAAAGGCCATTCAAAAATGTATCCAGACAACCCATATCTGTAAATACAGCAATCTGTCCATGAGAGCAAGATTTCAAACTATTAAAATGTCGCTGGCAGGACAAGGTTCAATGGACGACACTACAAATAGGCCTACGTCCATAAAAACCTTATCCAGGCAACCCATATCTTTAAACACAACAATCTGTTCATGAGAGCAAAATTAATAAGCGTATTACGATTTCAAACTATTAAAATGTCGTTGGCAGGGCAAGGTTCAGTGGGCTACACTAGTAGGCCATTCAAAAAATTATCCAGACAACCCATATCTTTAAACACAACAATCTGTCCATGAGATGAGAGCAAAATTAATAAACGTATTACGACTTCAAACTATTAAAATGTCGTTGGCATGACAAGGTTCCATGGACGATACTACAAGTAGGCCTACGTACATAAAAAACTTATCCAGGCAACCCATATCTTTAAACACAACAATTTGTCCACGAGTGCAAAATTAATAAACGTATTACGACTTCAAACTATTAAAATGCCGTCGGCAGGGCAAGGTTCAGTGGGCTACACCAGTAGGCCTACGTCCATAAAAGGCCATTCAAAAATTTATCCAGACAACCCATATCTTTAAACACAACAATCTGTCCATGAGATGAGAGCAAAATTAATAAACGTATTACGATTTCAAACTATTAAAATGTCGTTGGCAGGGTTGATAAGTCAACTAAAACCACAGCCACGGGAGAGATGCAATCTCCATGATTAGGATCGGCGTATCACTTTAAAACTTAATTGCATGCCTCGAGCTAGCAGGGGAAGCTTTAACACAGCCCCCCCCCCTGCTCCCTTGATCCTTGATGGTTCCCCAATTGCGTGGAATTCCTGGTGGCACCACTATGGACCA